>CAXDIW010000294.1:0-738000 GCA_963989415.1 Cerceris ruficornis | reverse complement strand
CGACAAGTAGAACAATGATTGGAACACGTAGACTGTTGAAATCTTTGTATATATTGCTTCCATATAGTCTCAGAAATATGTACGCAAAGCATCCAAACAGTACCATTCGCCAATTTTTTGTTCTTCAAGTTTAAGTGAACAATGAGACCCATTGTTAATCCTTTATCGGAAATTATTTGTAACTTTCGACAAGTAGATCAATGAATGGAACAGGTAGACGGTTGAAAACTTTGTATATATTGCTTCTATATAGTCTAAGAAACATATATGCAAAGCATCCAAACAGTACAATTCGCCAATTTTTTGTTCTTCAAGTTTAAGTGAACAATGAGCCCCAATGGTTAATCCGTTATCGGAAATTATTTGTAGCTTTCGACAAGTAGAACAATGAATGGAACAGGTAGACGGTTGAAATCTTTGTATATATTGCTTCTATGTAGTCTAAGAAACATATATGCAAAGCATCCAAACAGTACAATTCGCCAATTTATTGTTCTTCAAGTTTAAGTGAACTACGAGCCCCATTGTTACTCCTTTAAAGGAAATTATTTGTAAATTTCGACAAGTAGAACAATGAATGGAACAGGTAGACGGTTGAAATCAATGTATATATTGCTTCTATATAGTCTAAGAAACATATATGCAAAGCATCCAAACAGTACCATTCGCCAATTTTTTGTTCTTCAAGTTTAAGTGAACTACGAGCCCCATTGTTACTCCTTTAAAGGAAATTATTTGTAAATTTCGACAAGTAGAACAATGAATGGAACAGGTAGACGGTTGAAATCAATGTATATATTGCTTCTATATAGTCTAAGAAACATATATGCAAATCATCCAAACAGTACCATTCGCCAATTTTTTGTTCTTCAAGTTTAAGTGAACAATGAGCCCCATTGTTAATCATTTATCGGAAATTATTTGTAACTTTCGACAAGTAGAACAATGTATGGAACTGGTAGACGGTTGAAATCTTTGTATATGTTGCTTCTATATAGTCTAAGAAACCTATATGCAAAGCATCTAAACAGTAACATTCGCCAATTTTTTGATCTTCAAGTTTAAGTGAACAATGAGCCCCATTGTTAATCCTTTATCGGAAATTATTTGTAACTGTCGACAAGTAGAACAATGAATGGAACAGGTAGACGGTTGAAATCATTGTATATATTGCTTCTATATAGTCTAAGAAACATATATGCAAAGCATCCAAACAGTACAATCCGACAATTTTTTGTTCTTCAATTTTAGTGAACAATGAGCCCCAATGGTTAATCCTTTATCGGAAATTATTTGTAATTTACGACTTGTAGAACAATGAATGGATCAGGTAGACGGTTGAAATCATTGTATATATTGCTTCTATATAGTCTAAGAAACATATATGCAAAGCATCCAAACAGTACCATTCACCAATTTTTTGTTCTTCAAGTTTAAGTGAACTACGAGCCCCATTGTTACTCCTTTAAAGGAAATTATTTGTAAATTTCGACAAGTAGAACAATGAATGGAACAGGTAGACGGTTGAAATCAATGTATATATTGCTTCTATATAGTCTAAGAAACATATATGCAAAGCATCCAAACAGTACCATTCGCCAATTTTTTGTTCTTCAAGTTTAAGTGAACAATGAGCCCCATTGTTAATCCTTTATCGGAAATTATTTGTAACTTTCGACAAGTAGAACAATGAATGGAACAGGTAGACGGTTGAAATCTTTGTATATATTGCTTCTATATACTCTAAGAAACATATATGCAAAGCATCCAAACAGTACAATCCGACAATTTTTTGTTCTTCAATTTTAGTGAACAATGAGCCCCAATGGTTAATCCTTTATCGGAAATTATTTGTAATTTACGACTTGTAGAACAATGAATGGATCAGGTAGACGGTTGAAATCATTGTATATATTGCTTCTATATAGTCTAAGAAACATATGTGCAAAGCATCCAAACAGTACCATTCGCCAATTTTTTGTTCTTCAAGTTTAAGTGAACTACGAGTCCCATTGTTAATCCTTTAACGGAAATTATTTGTAACTTTCGACAAGTAGAACAATGAATGGAACAGGTAGACGGGAGAAATCTTTCTATATATTGCTTCTATATAGCCTACGAAACATATATGCAAAGCATCCAAACAGTACAATTCGCCAATTTTTTGTTCATCAAGTTTAAGTGAACAATGAGCCCCAATGGTTAATCCGTTATCGGAAATTATTTGTAGCTTTCGACAAGTAGAACAATGAATGGAACAGGTAGACGGGTGAAATCTTTGTATATATTGCTTCTATGTAGTCTAAGAAACATATATGCAAAGCATCCAAACAGTACAATTCGCCAATTTTTTGTTCTTCAAGTTTAAGTGAACTACGAGCCCCATTGTTAATCCTTTAAAGGAAATTATTTGTAAATTTCGACAAGTAGAACAATGATTGGAACACGTAGACTGTTGAAATCTTTGTATATATTGCTTCCATATAGTCTCAGAAATATGTACGCAAAGCATCCAAACAGTACCATTCGCCAATTTTTTGTTCTTCAAGTTTAAGTGAACAATGAGACCCATTGTTAATCCTTTATCGGAAATTATTTGTAACTTTCGACAAGTAGATCAATGAATGGAACAGGTAGACGGTTGAAAACTTTGTATATATTGCTTCTATATAGTCAAAGAAACATATATGCAAAGCATCCAAACAGTACAATTCGCCAATTTTTTGTTCTTCAAGTTTAAGTGAACAATGAGCCCCAATGGTTAATCCGTTATCGGAAATTATTTGTAGCTTTCGACAAGAAGAACAATAAATGGAACAGGTAGACGGTTGAAATCTTTGTATATATTGCTTCTATGTAGTCTAAGAAACATATATGCAAAGCATCCAAACAGTACAATTCGCCAATTTATTGTTCTTCAAGTTTAAGTGAACTACGAGCCCCATTGTTACTCCTTTAAAGGAAATTATTTGTAAATTTCGACAAGTAGAACAATGAATGGAACAGGTAGACGGTTGAAATCAATGTATATATTGCTTCTATATAGTCTAAGAAACATATATGCAAAGCATCCAAACAGTACCATTCGCCAATTTTTTGTTCTTCAAGTTTAAGTGAACTACGAGCCCCATTGTTACTCCTTTAAAGGAAATTATTTGTAAATTTCGACAAGTAGAACAATGAATGGAACAGGTAGACGGTTGAAATCAATGTATATATTGCTTCTATATAGTCTAAGAAACATATATGCAAATCATCCAAACAGTACCATTCGCCAATTTTTTGTTCTTCAAGTTTAAGTGAACAATGAGCCCCATTGTTAATCATTTATCGGAAATTATTTGTAACTTTCGACAAGTAGAACAATGTATGGAACTGGTAGACGGTTGAAATCTTTGTATATGTTGCTTCTATATAGTCTAAGAAACCTATATGCAAAGCATCTAAACAGTAACATTCGCCAATTTTTTAATCTTCAAGTTTAAGTGAACAATGAGCCCCATTGTTAATCCTTTATCGGAAATTATTTGTAACTGTCGACAAGTAGAACAATGAATGGAACAGGTAGACGGTTGAAATCATTGTATATATTGCTTCTATATAGTCTAAGAAACATATATGCAAAGCATCCAAACAGTACAATCCGACAATTTTTTGGTCTTCAATTTTAGTGAACAATGAGCCCCAATGGTTAATCCTTTATCGGAAATTATTTGTAATTTACGACTTGTAGAACAATGAATGGATCAGGTAGACGGTTGAAATCATTGTATATATTGCTTCTATATAGTCTAAGAAACATATATGCAAAGCATCCAAACAGTACCATTCACCAATTTTTTGTTCTTCAAGTTTAAGTGAACTACGAGCCCCATTGTTACTCCTTTAAAGGAAATTATTTGTAAATTTCGACAAGTAGAACAATGAATGGAACAGGTAGACGGTTGAAATCAATGTATATATTGCTTCTATATAGTCTAAGAAACATATATGCAAAGCATCCAAACAGTACCATTCGCCAATTTTTTGTTCTTCAAGTTTAAGTGAACAATGAGCCCCATTGTTAATCCTTTATCGGAAATTATTTGTAATTTACGACTTGTAGAACAATGAATGGATCAGGTAGACGGTTGAAATCATTGTATATATTGCTTCTATATAGTCTAAGAAACATATATGCAAAGCATCCAAACAGTACAATCCGACAATTTTTTGTTCTTCAATTTTAGTGAACAATGAGCCCCAATGGTTAATCCTTTATCGGAAATTATTTGTAATTTACGACTTGTAGAACAATGAATGGATCAGGTAGACGGTTGAAATCATTGTATATATTGCTTCTATATAGTCTAAGAAACATATATGCAAAGCATCCAAACAGTACAATCCGACAATTTTTTGTTCTTCAATTTTAGTGAACAATGAGCCCCAATGGTTAATCCTTTATCGGAAATTATTTGTAATTTACGACTTGTAGAACAATGAATGGATCAGGTAGACGGTTGAAATCATTGTATATATTGCTTCTATATAGTCTAAGAAACATATATGCAAAGCATCCAAACAGTACCATTCACCAATTTTTTGTTCTTCAAGTTTAAGTGAACTACGAGCCCCATTGTTACTCCTTTAAAGGAAATTATTTGTAAATTTCGACAAGTAGAACAATGAATGGAACAGGTAGACGGTTGAAATCAATGTATATATTGCTTCTATATAGTCTAAGAAACATATATGCAAAGCATCCAAACAGTACCATTCGCCAATTTTTTGTTCTTCAAGTTTAAGTGAACAATGAGCCCCATTGTTAATCCTTTATCGGAATTTATTTGTAACTTTCGACAAGTAGAACAATGAATGGAACAGGTAGACGGTTGAAATCTTTGTATATATTGCTTCTATATAGTCTAAGAAACATATATGCAAAGCATCCAAACAGTACAATCCGACAATTTTTTGTTCTTCAATTTTAGTGAACAATGAGCGCCAATGGTTAATCCTTTATCGGAAATTATTTGTAATTTATGACTTGTAGAACAATGAATGGATCAGGTAGACGGTTGAAATCATTGCATATATTGCTTCTATATAGTCTAAGAAACATATATGCAAAGCATCCAAACAGTACAGTTCGCCAATTTTTTGTTCTTCAAGTTTAAGTAAACTACGATCCCCATTGTTAATCCCTTAACGGAAATTATTTGTAACTTTCGACAAATAGAACAATGAATGGAACATGTAGACGGTTGAAATCATTGTATATATTGCTTCTATATAGTCTAAGAAACCTATATGCAAAGCATCTAAACAGTAACATTCGCCAATTTTTTGACCTTCAAGTTTAAGTGAACAATGAGCCCCATTGTTAATCCTTTAACGGAAATTATTTGTAACTTTCGACAAGTAGAACAAAGAATGGAACAGGTAGACGGGTGAAATCTTTCTATATATTGCTTCTATGTAGCCTACGAAACATATATGCAAAGCATCCAAACAGTATAAATCGCCAATTTTTTGTTCTTCAAGTTTAAGTGAACTACGAGCCCCATTGTTAATCCTTTAACGGAAATTAATTGTAACTTTCTACAAGTAGAACAATGATTGGAACACGCAGACGGTTGAAATCTTTGTATATATTGCTTCCATATAGTCTAAGAAACATATATGCAAAGCATCCAAACAGTACAATTTGCCAATTTTTTGTACTTCAAGTTTAAGTGAACTACGTGCCCCATTGATAATCATGAAACGGAAATTATTTGTAACTTTCTACAAGTAGAACAATGAATGGATCAGGTAGACGGTTGAAATCATTGTATATATTGCTTCTATATAGTCTAAGAAACATATATCCAAAGCATCCAAACAGTACCATTCACCAATTTTTTGTTCTTCAAGTTTAAATGAACTACGAGCCCCATTGTTACTCCTTTAAAGGAAATTATTTGTAAATTTCGACAAGTAGAACAATGAATGGAACAGGTAGACGGTTGAAATCAATTTATATATTGCTTCTATATAGTCTAAGAAACATATATGCAAAGCATCCAAACAGTACCATTCGCCAATTTTTTGTTCTTCAAGTTTAAGTGAACAATGAGCCACATTGTTAATCATTTATCGGAAATTATTTGTAACTTTCGACAAGTAGAACAATGAATGGAACTGGTAGACGGTTAAAATCTTTGTATATGTTGCTTCTATACAGTCTAAGAAACCTATATGCAAAGCATCTAAACAGTAACATACGCCAATTTTTTGATCTTCAAGTTTAAGTGAACAATGAGCCCCATTGTTAATCCTTTATCGGAAATTATTTGTAACTTTCGACAAGTAGAACAATGAATGGAACAGGTAGACGGTTGAAATCATTGTATATATTGCTTCTATATAGTCTAAGAAACATATATGCAAAGCATCCAAACAGTACAATCCGACAATTTTTTGTTCTTCAATTTTAGTGAACAATGAGCCCCAATGGTTAATCCTTTATCGGAAATTATTTGTAATTTACGACTTGTAGAACAATGAATGGATCAGGTAGACGGTTGAAATCATTGTATATGTTGCTTCTATATAGTCTAAGAAACATATATGCAAAGCATCCAAACAGTACCATTCACCAATTTTTTGTTCTTCAAGTTTAAGTGAACTACGAGCCCCATTGTTAATCCTTTAAAGGAAATTATTTGTAAATTTCGACAAGTAGAACAATGATTGGAACACGTAGACTGTTGAAATCTTTGTATATATTGCTTCCATATAGTCTCAGAAACATGTATGCAAAGCATCCAAAAAGTACCATTCGCCAATTTTTTGTTCTTCAAGTTTAAGTGAACAATGAGCCCCAATGGTTAATCCGTTATCGGAAATTATTTGTAGCTTTCGACAAGTAGAACAATGAATGGAACAGGTAGACGGTTGAAATCTTTGTATATATTGCTTCTATATAGTCTAAGAAACATATATGCAAAGCATCCAAACAGTACAATTCGCCAATTTATTGTTCTTCAAGTTTAAGTTAACAACGAGCCCCATTGTTAATCCTTTAAAGGAAATTATGTGTAAATTTCGACAAGTAGAACAATGATTGGAACACGTAGACGGTTGAAATCTTTGTATATATTGCTTCCATATAATCTAAGAAACATGCACGCAAAGCATCCAAACAGTACCATTCGCCAATTTTTTGGTCTTCAAGTTTAAGTGAACAATGAGCCCCAATGGTTAATCCTTTATCGGAAATTATTTGTAATTTTCGACAAGTCGAACAATGAATGGAACAGGTAGACGGTTGAAATATTTGTATATGTTGCTTCTATATAATATAAGAAACATATATTCAAAGCATCCAAATAGTACCATTCGCCAATTTTTTGTTCATCAAGTTTAAGTGAACTACGAGCCCCATTGTTAATCCTTTAAAGGAAATTATTTGTAAATTTCGGCAAGTAGAACAATGAATGGAATAGGTAGACGGTTGAAATCTTTTTATATATTGCTTCTATATAGTCTAATAAACATATATGCAAAGCATCCAAACAGTACCAGTCACCAATTTTTTGTTCTTCAAGTTTAAGTGAACAACGAGGCACATTGATAATCATGAAACGGAAATTATTTGTAACTTTCGACAAGATGAACAATGAATAGAACAGGTAGACGGTTGAAATCTTTGTATATGTTGCTTCTATATAGTCTAAGAAACCTATGTGCGAAGCATCTAAACAGTAACATTTGCCAATTTTTTGATCTTCAGGTTTAAGTGAACAGCGAGCCCCATTGATAATCATGAAATGGAAATTATTTGTAACTTTCTACAAGTAGAACAATGAATAGTACAGGTAGACAGGTAAAATCTTTCTGTATATTGCTTCTAAATAGTCTAAGAAACACATATGCAAAGCATCCAAACAGCACAATTCGCCAATTTTTTGTTCTTCAAGTTTAAGTGAACTGCGAGGTCCATTGTTAATCCTTTAAAGGAAATTATTTGTAACTTTCGACAAGTAGAACAATGAATGGAACTCGTAGACTGTTGAAATCATTGTATATATTGCTTCTATATAGTCTAAGAAACACTTATGCAAAGCATCCAAACAGTACAATTCGCCAATTCTTTGTTCTTCAAGTTTAAGTAGACTACGATCCCCATTGTTAATACTTTAAAGGAAATTATTTGTAAATTTCGACAAGTAGAACAATGAATGGATCATGTAGACGGTTGAAATCTTTGTATATATTGCTTCCATATAGTCTAAGAAACATATATGCAAAGCATCCAAACAGTACCATTCGCCAATTTTTTGTTCTTCAAGTTTAAGTGAACAATGAGCCCCAATGGTTAATCCGTTATCGGAAATTATTTGTAACTTTCGACAAGTAGAACAATGAATGGAACAGGTAGACGGTTGAAATCTTTGTATATATTGCTTCTATGTAGTCTAAGAAACATATATGCAAAGCATCCAAACAGTACAATTCGCCAATTTATTGTTCTTCAAGTTTAAGTTAACAACGAGCCCCATTGTTAATCCTTTAAAGGAAATTATGTGTAATTTTCGACAAGTAGAACAATGATTGGATCATGTAGACGGTTGAAATCATTGTATATATTGCTTCTATATAGTCTACGAAACATATATGCAAAGCATCCAAACTGTACAATTCGCCAATTTTTTGTTCTTCAAGTTTAAGTGAACTACGAGCCCCATTGTTAATCCTTTAACGGAAATTAATTGTAACTTTCTACAAGTAGAACAATGATTGGATCACGTAGACGGTTGAAATCTTTGTATATATTGCTTCCATACAGTCTAAGAAACATATATGCAAAGCATCCAAACAGTACCATTCGCCAATTTTTTGTTCTTCAAGTTTAAGTGAACAACGAGCCCCAATGGTTAATACTTTATCGGAAATTATTTGTAACTTCCGACAAGTAGAACAATGAATGGAACAGGTAGACTGTTGAAATCATTGTATATATTGCATCTATATAGTCTAAGAAACATATATGCATAGCGTCCAAACAGTACAATTCGCCAATTTTTTGCTCTTCAAGTTTAAGTGAACAATGAGCCCCAATGGTTAATCCTTTATCGGAAATTATTTGTAACTTTCGACAAGTAGAACAATGAATGGAACAGGTAGACGGTTGAAATCATTGTATATATTGCTTCTATATAGTCTAAGAAACATATCTGCAAATCATCCACACATTACAATTCGCCAATTATTTGATCTTCAAGTTTAAGTGAACTACGAGCCCCATTGTTAATACTTTAACGGAAATTATTTGTAACTTGCGACAAGTAGAACAATGAATGGAACAGGTAGACGGTAGAAATCAATGTATATATTGCTTCTATATAGTCTAAGAAACATATATGCAAAGCATCCAAACAGTACCATTCGCCAATTTTTTGATCTTCAAGTTTAAGTGAACAGCGAGCCCCATTGATAATACTTTAACGGAAATTATTTGTAACTTGCGACAAGTAGAACAATGAATGGAACAGGTAGACGGTAGAAATCAATGTATATATTGCTTCTATATAGTCTAAGAAACATATATGCAAAGCATCCAAACAGTACCATTCGCCAATTTATTGTTCTTCAAGTTTAAGTGAACAACGAGCCCCATTGTTAATCCTTTAATGGAAATTATTTGTAAATTTCGACAAGTAGAACAATGATTGGAAAACGTAGACGGTTGAAATCTTTGTATATATTGCTTCTATATAGTGTAAGAAACATATATGCAAAGCATCCAAACAGTACCATTCGCCAATTTTTTGTTCTTCAAGTTTAAGTGAACAATGAGCCCCATTGTTAATCCTTTATCGGAAATTATTTGTAACTTTCGACAAGTAGAACAATCAATGGAACCGGTAGACGGTTGAAATCTTTGTATATGTTGCTTCTATATAGTCTAAGAAACCTATATGCAAAGCATCTAAACAGTAACATTCGCCAATTTTTTGATCTTCAAGTTTAAGTGAACATTGAGCCCCATTGTTAATCCTTTATCGGAAATTATTTGTAACTTTCGACAAGTAGAACAATGAATGGAACAGGTAGACGGTTGAAATCTTTGTATATATTGCTTCTATATAGTTTAAGAAACATATATGCAAAGCATCCAAACAGTACGATTCGCCAATTATTTCATCTTCATGTTTAAGTGAACTACGAGCCCCATTGTTAATACTTTAAAGGAAATTATTTGTAAATTTCGACAAGTAGAACAATGAATGGATCAGGTAGAAAGTTGAAATCTTTGTATATATTGCTTCCATATAGTCTAAGAAACATATATGCAAAGCATCCAAACAGTACCATTCGCCAATTTTTTGTTCTTCAAGTTTAAGTGAACAATGAGCCCCAATGGTTAATCCGTTATCGGAAATTATTTGTAACTTTCGACAAGTAGAACAATGAATGGAACAGGTAGACGGTTGAAATCTTTGTATATATTGCTTCTATATAGTCTAAGAAACATATATGCATAGCATCCAAACAGTACAATTCGCCAATTTTTTGTTCTTCAAGTTTAAGTGAACTACGAGCCCCATTGTTAATCCTTTAACGGAAATTAATTGTAACTTTCTACAAGTAGAACAATGATTGGAACACGCAGACGGTTGAAATCTTTGTATATATTGCTTCCATATAGTCTAAGAAACATATATGCAAAGCATCCAAACAGTACAATTTGCCAATTTTTTGTACTTCAAGTTTAAGTGAACTACGTGCCCCATTGATAATCATGAAACGGAAATTATTTGTAACTTTCTACAAGTAGAACAATGAATGGATCAGGTAGACGGTTGAAATCATTGTATATATTGCTTCTATATAGTCTAAGAAACATATATCCAAAGCATCCAAACAGTACCATTCACCAATTTTTTGTTCTTCAAGTTTAAGTGAACTACGAGCCCCATTGTTACTCCTTTAAAGGAAATTATTTGTAAATTTCGACAAGTAGAACAATGAATGGAACAGGTAGACGGTTGAAATCAATTTATATATTGCTTCTATATAGTCTAAGAAACATATATGCAAAGCATCCAAACAGTACCATTCGCCAATTTTTTGTTCTTCAAGTTTAAGTGAACAATGAGCCACATTGTTAATCATTTATCGGAAATTATTTGTAACTTTCGACAAGTAGAACAATGAATGGAACTGGTAGACGGTTAAAATCTTTGTATATGTTGCTTCTATATAGTCTAAGAAACCTATATGCAAAGCATCTAAACAGTAACATACGCCAATTTTTTGATCTTCAAGTTTAAGTGAACAATGAGCCCCATTGTTAATCCTTTATCGGAAATTATTTGTAACTTTCGACAAGTAGAACAATGAATGGAACAGGTAGACGGTTGAAATATTTGTATATGTTGCTTCTATATAATATAAGAAACATATATTCAAAGCATCCAAATAGTACCATTCGCCAATTTTTTGTTCATCAAGTTTAAGTGAACTACGAGCCCCATTGTTAATCCTTTAAAGGAAATTATTTGTAAATTTCGGCAAGTAGAACAATGAATGGAATAGGTAGACGGTTGAAATCTTTTTATATATTGCTTCTATATAGTCTAATAAACATATATGCAAAGCATCCAAACAGTACCAGTCACCAATTTTTTGTTCTTCAAGTTTAAGTGAACAACGAGGCACATTGATAATCATGAAACGGAAATTATTTGTAACTTTCGACAAGATGAACAATGAATAGAACAGGTAGACGGTTGAAATCTTTGTATATGTTGCTTCTATATAGTCTAAGAAACCTATGTGCGAAGCATCTAAACAGTAACATTTGCCAATTTTTTGATCTTCAGGTTTAAGTGAACAGCGAGCCCCATTGATAATCATGAAATGGAAATTATTTGTAACTTTCTACAAGTAGAACAATGAATAGTACAGGTAGACAGGTAAAATCTTTCTGTATATTGCTTCTAAATAGTCTAAGAAACACATATGCAAAGCATCCAAACAGCACAATTCGCCAATTTTTTGTTCTTCAAGTTTAAGTGAACTGCGAGGTCCATTGTTAATCCTTTAAAGGAAATTATTTGTAACTTTCGACAAGTAGAACAATGAATGGAACTCGTAGACTGTTGAAATCATTGTATATATTGCTTCTATATAGTCTAAGAAACACTTATGCAAAGCATCCAAACAGTACAATTCGCCAATTCTTTGTTCTTCAAGTTTAAGTAGACTACGATCCCCATTGTTAATCCCTTAACGGAAATTATTTGTAACTTTCGACAAGTAGAACAGTGAATGGAACAGGTAGACGGTTGAAATCTTTGTATATATTGCTTCTATATAGTATAAGAAACATATATGCAAAGCATCCAAACAGTACAATTCGCCAATTTTTTGTTCTTCAAGTTTAAGTGAACAATGAGCCCCAATGGTTAATCCGTTATCGGAAATTATTTGTAACTTTCAACTAGTAGAACAATGAATGGAACTGGTAGACGGTTAAAATCTTTGTATATGTTGCTTCTATATAGTCTAAGAAACATATATGCAAAGCATCCAAACAGTACCATTCGCCAATTTTTTGATCTTCAAGTTTAAGTGAACAGCGAGCCCCATTGATAATACTTTAACGGGAATTATTTGTAACTTGCGACAAGTAGAACAATGAATGGAACAGGTAGACGGTAGAAATCAATGTATATATTGCTTCTATATAGTCTAAGAAACATATATGCAAAGCATCCAAACAGTACCATTCGCCAATTTATTGTTCTTCAAGTTTAAGTGAACAACGAGCCCCATTGTTAATCCTTTAATGGAAATTATTTGTAAATTTCGACAAGTAGAACAATGATTGGAAAACGTAGACGGTTGAAATCTTTGTATATATTGCTTCTATATAGTGTAAGAAACATATATGCAAAGCATCCAAACAGTACCATTCGCCAATTTTTTGTTCTTCAAGTTTAAGTGAACAATGAGCCCCATTGTTAATCCTTTATCGGAAATTATTTGTAACTTTCGACAAGTAGAACAATCAATGGAACCGGTAGACGGTTGAAATCTTTGTATATGTTGCTTCTATATAGTCTAAGAAACCTATATGCAAAGCATCTAAACAGTAACATTCGCCAATTTTTTGATCTTCAAGTTTAAGTGAACATTGAGCCCCATTGTTAATCCTTTATCGGAAATTATTTGTAACTTTCGACAAGTAGAACAATGAATGGAACAGGTAGACGGTTGAAATCTTTGTATATATTGCTTCTATATAGTTTAAGAAACATATATGCAAAGCATCCAAACAGTACGATTCGCCAATTATTTCATCTTCATGTTTAAGTGAACTACGAGCCCCATTGTTAATACTTTAAAGGAAATTATTTGTAAATTTCGACAAGTAGAACAATGAATGGATCAGGTAGAAAGTTGAAATCTTTGTATATATTGCTTCCATATAGTCTAAGAAACATATATGCAAAGCATCCAAACAGTACCATTCGCCAATTTTTTGTTCTTCAAGTTTAAGTGAACAATGAGCCCCAATGGTTAATCCGTTATCGGAAATTATTTGTAACTTTCGACAAGTAGAACAATGAATGGAACAGGTAGACGGTTGAAATCTTTGTATATATTGCTTCTATATAGTCTAAGAAACATATATGCATAGCATCCAAACAGTACAATTCGCCAATTTTTTGTTCTTCAAGTTTAAGTGAACTACGAGCCCCATTGTTAATCCTTTAAAGGAAATTATTTGTAAATTTCGACAAGTAGAACAATGAATAGTACAGGTAGACGGGTGAAATCTTTCTATATATTGTTTCTAAATAGTCTAAGAAACATATATGCAAAGCATCCAAACAGTACAATTCTCCAATTTTTTGTTCTTCAAGTTTAAGTGAACTACGAGCCCAATTGTTAATCCTTTAAAGGAAATTATTTGTAAATTTCGACAAGTAGAACAATGAATGGATCATGTAGACGGTTGAAATCATTGTATATATTGCTTCTATATAGTCTACGAAACATATATGCAAAGCATCCAAACTGTACAATTCGCCAATTTTTTGTTCTTCAAGTTTAAGTGAACTACGAGCCCCATTGTTAATCCTTTAAGGGAAATTAATTGTAACTTTCTACAAGTAGAACAATGATTGGATCACGTAGACGGTTGAAATCTTTGTATATATTGCTCCCATACAGTCTAAGAAACATATATGCAAAGCATCCAAACAGTACCATTCTCCAATTTTTTGTCCTTCAAGTTTAAGTGAACTACGAGCCCCATTGTTAATCCTTTAATGGAAATTATTTGTAAATTTCGACAAGTAGAACAATGAATGGAACAGGTAGACTGTTGAAATCATTGTATATATTGCATCTATATAGTCTAAGAAACATATATGCATAGCGTCCAAACAGTACAATTCGCCAATTTTTTGCTCTTCAAGTTTAAGTGAACAATGAGCCCCAATGGTTAATCCTTTATCGGAAATTATTTGTAACTTTCGACAAGTAGAACAATGAATGGAACAGGTAGACGGTTGAAATCATTGTATATATTGCTTCTATATAGTCTAAGAAACATATCTGCAAATCATCCACACATTACAATTCGCCAATTATTTGATCTTCAAGTTTAAGTGAACTACGAGCCCCATTGTTAATACTTTAACGGAAATTATTTGTAACTTGCGACAAGTAGAACAATGAATGGAACAGGTAGACGGTTGAAATCAATGTATATATTGCTTCTATATAGTCTAAGAAACATATATGCAAAGCATCCAAACAGTACCATTCGCCAATTTTTTGATCTTCAAGTTTAAGTGAACAGCGAGCCCCATTGATAATACTTTAACGGAAATTATTTGTAACTTGCGACAAGTAGAACAATGAATGGAACAGGTAGACGGTAGAAATCAATGTATATATTGCTTCTATATAGTCTAAGAAACATATATGCAAAGCATCCAAACAGTACCATTCGCCAATTTATTGTTCTTCAAGTTTAAGTGAACAACGAGCCCCATTGTTAATCCTTTAATGGAAATTATTTGTAAATTTCGACAAGTAGAACAATGATTGGAAAACGTAGACGGTTGAAATCTTTGTATATATTGCTTCTATATAGTGTAAGAAACATATATGCAAAGCATCCAAACAGTACCATTCGCCAATTTATTGTTCTTCAAGTTTAAGTGAACAACGAGCCCCATTGTTAATCCTTTAATGGAAATTATTTGTAACTTTCGACAAGTAGAACAATCAATGGAACCGGTAGACGGTTGAAATCTTTGTATATGTTGCTTCTATATAGTCTAAGAAACCTATATGCAAAGCATCTAAACAGTAACATTCGCCAATTTTTTGATCTTCAAGTTTAAGTGAACATTGAGCCCCATTGTTAATCCTTTATCGGAAATTATTTGTAACTTTCGACAAGTAGAACAATGAATGGAACAGGTAGACGGTTGAAATCTTTGTATATATTGCTTCTATATAGTTTAAGAAACATATATGCAAACCATCCAAACAGTACGATTCGCCAATTATTTCATCTTCATGTTTAAGTGAACTACGAGCCCCATTGTTAATACTTTAAAGGAAATTATTTGTAAATTTCGACAAGTAGAACATGAATGGATCAGGTAGAAAGTTGAAATCTTTGTATATATTGCTTCCATATAGTCTAAGAAACATATGCAAAGCATCCAAACAGTACCATTCGCCAATTTTTTGTTCTTCAAGTTTAATTGAACAATGAGCCCCAATGGTTAATCCGTTATCGGAAATTATTTGTAACTTTCGACAAGTAGAACAATGAATGGATCAGGTAGACGGTTGAAATCTTTGTATATATTGCTCCATATAGTCTAAGAAATATATATGCAAAGCATCCAAACAGTACAATTCGCCAATTTTTTGTTCTTCAAGTTTAAGTGAACTACGAGCCCCATTGTTAATCCTTTAAAGGAAATTATTTGTGAATTTCGACAAGTAGAACAATGAATAGTACAGGTAGACGGGTGACATCTTTCTATATATTGTTTCTAAATAGTCTAAGAAACATATATGCAAAGCATCCAAACAGTACAATTCGCCAATTTTTTGTTCTTCAAGTTTAAGTGAACTACGAGCCCAATTGTTAATCCTTTAAAGGAAATTATTTGTAAATTTCGACAAGTAGAACAATGAATGGATCATGTAGACGGTTGAAATCATTGTATATATTGCTTCTATATAGTCTACGAAACATATATGCAAAGCATCCAAACTGTACAATTCGCCAATTTTTTGTTCTTCAAGTTTAAGTAAACTACGAGCCCCATTGTTAATCCTTTAACGGAAATTAATTGTAACTTTCTACAAGTAGAACAATGATTGGAACACGTAGACGGTTGAAATCTTTGTATATATTGCTTCCATATAGTCTAAGAAACAAATATGCAAAGCATCCAAATTGTACCATTCTCCAATTTTTTGTCCTTCAAGTTTAAGTGAACTACGAGCCCCATTGTTAATCCTTTAAAGGAAATTATTTGTAAATTTCGACAAGTAGAACAATGAATGGAACAGGTAGACTGTTGGAATCATTGTATATATTGCATCTATATAATCTAAGAAACATATATGCATAGCGTCCAAACAGTACAATTCGCCAATGTTTTGCTCTACAAGTTTAAGTGAACTACGAGCCCCATTGTTAATCCTTTAAAGGAAATTATTTGTAAATTTCGGCAAGTAGAACAATGAATGGAATAGGTAGACGGTTGAAATCATTGTATATATTGCTTCTATATAGTCTAAGAAACATATATGCAAAGCATCCAAACAGTACAATTCGCCAATTTATTGTTCTTCAAGTTTGAGTGAACAACGAGCCCCATTGTTAATCCTTTAAAGGAAATTATTTGTAAATTTCGACAAGTAGAACAATGATTGGAACACGTAGACGGTTGAAATCTTTGTATATATTGCTTCCATATAGTCTAAGAAACATATATGCAAAGCATCCAAACTGTACCATTCTCCAATTTTTTGTCCTTCAAGTTTAAGTGAACTACGAGCCCCATTGTTAATCCTTTATAGGAAATTATTTGTAAATTTCGAAAAGTAGAACAATGAATGGAACAGGTAAACGGTTGAAATCAATGTATATATTGCTTCTATAAAGTCTAAGAAACATATAAGCAAAGCATCCAAACAGTACCATTCGCCAATTTTTTGTTTTTCAAGTTTAAGTGAACAATGAGCCCCAATGGTTAATCCTTTATCGGAAATTATTTGTAACTTTCGACGAGTAGAACAATGAATGGAACAGGTAGACGGTTGAATTCTTTGTATATATTGCTACTATATAGTCTAAGAAACATATATGCAAAGCATCCAAACAGTACCATTCTCCAATTTTTTGTCCTTCAAGTTTAAGTGAACTACGAGCCCCATTGTTAATCCTTTAAAGGAAATTATTTGTAAATTTCGACAAGTAGAACAATGAATGGAACAGGTAGACTGTTGGAATCATTGTATATATTGCATCTATATAATCTAAGAAACATATATGCATAGCGTCCAAACAGTACAATTCGCCAATGTTTTGCTCTACAAGTTTAAGTGAACTACGAGCCCCATTGTTAATCCTTTAAAGGAAATTATTTGTAAAGGGTATAGCAGGATAAGGGGGTCAAAAGTGCCCTTCAACCGATTTCAATGGGGACGGTCTCATTCGATAGATAATGCTCGGCGATTGATGTCTACAAATTTTTAACCCTGAATTTTGACCAGAAGGGTAGTTATGGGGAAAATTAAAAAAACAGGTTTTTGGCCCTTTTTCCCCATTTATTGAGGCGTAAAAAATCTAAATAAATTCTGACATATTTTACACGGTACCGGACATATTGGAGAATTTTTTCAGATTTTTCCGTCGAAGTAGCTAAGCGTAAAAAATCGGCAAAGTAAAAAAAAACGGAAAAAAGAAGATTTCGTATCGAAATCTTCGAGGTACAACTTTTTGGTTTATATAGTAACAATCTAACACCTACGATTGTTATCCCCAATTTTTTTCAGATTTTTAAACCACCTGCGTCATTGTGAAAAAAATCGAAAACCGATTTTCGGGACGTATTTTGATCTAAAACGCAAGAAGTAATTGTTATTTTTCCATTATTTTGATAGAGTATGTTCATTTTGTACTTTTCAATGTTTCTGCATACAAAGCAATGCAAAGGATTGAATTGATTCAATTATTCGTAAGCTACACACTTCCTTATCAGCTAAAAATACGAACGTTCTTTCAACAGCAGCGATGGCGCAGTCGGTAGAGTTCTTGGCTGCGGAACCTCTCGAAACTTTTTGTCGCCGGTTCGAGTCCCAATGAGGCAAAATAATTTTTTTTTTTTTTTTTAATCACTCACTGCATAACAACAAATAATAATTATTTTTCAATTTTTCAATGGTTTTTAAACATTTTTAAATACTTATTCAATATGAAATATATGTAAAAATAATTATGGAGCATATTGTTTTTTTCATTGATTCGTCCTAGCCACATCTCGTTATTCTTTTGTACATTGAACGAATATTAGTTTACTGTAACGAGTGCAAATATGTATTCAATATTAAAAGGATCCAATTGTATATTCTGATGAATTGTAATGAAGGTGATGTCTAACGGAAAGAAGCGTCTATTTCTTATTAAACATTCTTATTTTTGTATTTACCGCTTCTCCATTTATGCAGAGATCATCCAAAATGGACAATGAATTGAAAGAAAGAAGGTATATTGGGATTTCATCCGTTATAATGCCTTTACTGGTTTATGCAAATCAACTTCTTCAGCTTTAGGTTTTGTGCCCCATTGCAATCGTGTTTTCCAACCACTTTAAGTACACGAAAACATTAAATTCAGTTCAGAAGGTTTTATTGTTTTATTACACTTACTCCAGTATTATGTACTCCCTTCAGTTATCTAGTCCGCAATTACCTGCGTAGCGTGTAGGTAGCGGGCAGGTACCGAGTTGTACCTTTAGAACTGATGATCATTGTTTTTAAATTATTGACTGCATAAATGTTATTAATACGTAAATGAATATTAATGTAAAAATACGAATGATAGATTATCATTTGATGATTAGGCTACAGTATCTAGCTGCGGAATACTTGAAACTTTTCTCTCGCCAATTCACCTCCCATGAAATATAATTAGAAAACAAATGTTTTTAAGTATTAAGTGGATAACAATTGTTAATACGGAAATTAATATTAGTGTGAAAATATAAATGGCATGCGATAGATTACCTTTTGATAATTAAAAGTTGAAACACGTTTCGTGTGGCTTTAATCCTCGTCACTATATACATTAATGATGGGCACCACTTCATTTTTATTAAATATTTTTGTCAATATGTCTGAAGGCCTAATAATTGTCGATAGATACCGTGCGTGCGACAGGTAGTATATTATTGCAGCAATGTGCGAACAACAACCTATGGTACGGTTACCACTCGCACATTCACAGCAATAACATTTGATGCCCGAAATTCCAATTATATTAGGGGTATAGTTAATGAAGCAACGATAAGTTCTTTGATTAATGTGGCGTGATCGGACGAGGCATTTAAGAATATTGAGGAGTTGATTTGCATAAAACAGTAAAGGAATTATAACGGACGAAATCCCAATATACCTTCTTTCTTTCAATTCATTGTCTATTTTGGATGATCTCTGCATAAATGGAGAAGCGGTAAATACAAAAATAAGAATGTTTAAAAAGAAATAAACCCTTCTTTCCGTTAGACATCACCTTCATTACAATTCATCAGAATATACAATTGGATCCTTTTAATATTGAATACATATTTGCATTCGTTACAGTAAACTAATATTCGTTCAATGTACAAAAGAATAACGAGATGTGGCTAGGACGAATCAATGAAAAAAACAATATGCTCCATAATTATTTTTACATATATTTCATATTGAATAAGTATTTAAAAATGTTTAAAAACCATTGAAAAATTGAAAAATAATTATTATTTGTTGTTATGCAGTGAATGATTAAAAAAAAAAAAAAAAATTATTTTGCCTCATTGGGACTCGAACCGGCGACAAAAAGTTTCGAGAGGTTCCGCAGCCAAGAACTCTACCGACTGCGCCATCGCTGCTGTTGAAAGAACGTTCGTATTTTTAGCTGATAAGGAAGTGTGTAGCTTACGAATAATTGAATCAATTCAATCCTTTGCATTGCTTTGTATGCAGAAACATTGAAAAGTACAAAATGAACATACTCTATCAAAATAATGGAAAAATAACAATTACTTCTTGCGTTTTAGATCAAAATACGTCCCGAAAATCGGTTTTCGATTTTTTTTACAATGACGCAGGTGGTTTAAAAATCTGAAAAAAATTGGGGATAACAATCGTAGGTGTTAGATTGTTACTATATAAACCAAAAAGTTGTACCTTGAAGATTTCGATACGAAATCTTCTTTTTTCCGTTTTTTTTGACTTTGCCGATTTTTCACGCTTAGCTACTTCGACGGAAAAATCTGAAAAAATTCTCCAATATGTCCGGTACCGTGTAAAATATGTCAGAATTTATTTGGATTTTTTACGCCTCAATAAATGGGGAAAAAGGGCCAAAAACCTGTTTTTTTAGTTTTCCCCATAACTACCCTTCCGGTCAAAATTCAGGGTTAAAAATTTGTAGACATCAATCGCCGAGCATTATCTATCGAATGAGACCGTCCCCATTGAAATCGGTTGAAGGGCACTTTTGACCCCCTTATCCTGCTATACCCTTTCGGCAAGTAGAACAATGAATGGAATAGGTAGACGGTTGAAATCATTGTATATATTGCTTCTATATAGTCTAAGAAACATATATGCAAAGCATCCAAACAGTACAATTCGCCAATTTATTGTTCTTCAAGTTTGAGTGAACAACGAGCCCCATTGTTAATCCTTTAAAGGAAATTATTTGTAAATTTCGACAAGTAGAACAATGATTGGAACACGTAGACGGTTGAAATCTTTGTATATATTGCTTCCATATAGTCTAAGAAACATATATGCAAAGCATCCAAACTGTACCATTCTCCAATTTTTTGTCCTTCAAGTTTAAGTGAACTACGAGCCCCATTGTTAATCCTTTATAGGAAATTATTTGTAAATTTCGAAAAGTACAACAATGAATGGAACAGGTAAACGGTTGAAATCAATGTATATATTGCTTCTATAAAGTCTAAGAAACATATAAGCAAAGCATCCAAACAGTACCATTCGCCAATTTTTTGTTTTTCAAGTTTAAGTGAACAATGAGCCCCAATGGTTAATCCTTTATCGGAAATTATTTGTAACTTTCGACGAGTAGAACAATGAATGGAACAGGTAGACGGTTGAATTCTTTGTATATATTGCTACTATATAGTCTAAGAAACATATATGCAAAGCATCCAAACAGTACCATTCTCCAATTTTTTGTCCTTCAAGTTTAAGTGAACTACGAGCCCCATTGTTAATCCTTTAAAGGAAATTATTTGTAAATTTCGACAAGTAGAACAATGAATGGATCCGGTAGAAAGTTGAAATCTTTGTATATATTGCTTCCATATAGTCTAAGAAACATATGCAAAGCATCCAAACAGTACCATTCGCCAATTTTTTGTTCTTCAAGTTTAAGTGAACAATGAGCCCCAATGGTTAATCCGTTATCGGAAATTATTTGTAACTTTCGACAAGTAGAACAATGAATGGATCAGGTAGACGGTTGAAATCTTTGTATATATTGCTCCATATAGTCTAAGAAATATATATGCAAAGCATCCAAACAGTACAATTCGCCAATTTTTTGTTCTTCAAGTTTAAGTGAACTACGAGCCCCATTGTTAATCCTTTAAAGGAAATTATTTGTAAATTTCGACAAGTAGAACAATGAATAGTACAGGTAGACGGGTGACATCTTTCTATATATTGTTTCTAAATAGTCTAAGAAACATATATGCAAAGCATCCAAACAGTACAATTCGCCAATTTTTTGTTCTTCAAGTTTAAGTGAACTACGAGCCCAATTGTTAATCCTTTAAAGGAAATTATTTGTAAATTTCGACAAGTAGAACAATGAATGGATCATGTAGACGGTTGAAATCATTGTATATATTGCTTCTATATAGTCTACGAAACATATATGCAAAGCATCCAAACTGTACAATTCGCCAATTTTTTGTTCTTCAAGTTTAAGTGAACTACGAGCCCCATTGTTAATCCTTTAACGGAAATTAATTGTAACTTTCTACAAGTAGAACAATGATTGGAACACGTAGACGGTTGAAATCTTTGTATATATTGTTTCCATATAGTCTAAGAAACAAATATGCAAAGCATCCAAATTGTACCATTCTCCAATTTTTTGTCCTTCAAGTTTAAGTGAACTACGAGCCCCATTGTTAATCCTTTAAAGGAAATTATTTGTAAATTTCGACAAGTAGAACAATGAATGGAACAGGTAGACTGTTGGAATCATTGTATATATTGCATCTATATAATCTAAGAAACATATATGCATAGCGTCCAAACAGTACAATTCGCCAATGTTTTGCTCTACAAGTTTAAGTGAACTACGAGCCCCATTGTTAATCCTTTAAAGGAAATTATTTGTAAATTTCGACAAGTAGAACAATGATTGGAACACGTAGACGGTTGAAATCTTTGTATATATTGCTTCCATATAGTCTAAGAAACATATATGCAAAGCATCCAAACTGTACCATTCTCCAATTTTTTGTCCTTCAAGTTTAAGTGAACTACGAGCCCCATTGTTAATCCTTTATAGGGAATTATTTGTAAATTTCGAAAAGTAGAACAATGAATGGAACAGGTAAACGGTTGAAATCAATGTATATATTGCTTCTATAAAGTCTAAGAAACATATAAGCAAAGCATCCAAACAGTACCATTCGCCAATTTTTTGTTTTTCAAGTTTAAGTGAACAATGAGCCCCAATGGTTAATCCTTTATCGGAAATTATTTGTAACTTTCGACGAGTAGAACAATGAATGGAACAGGTAGACGGTTGAATTCTTTGTATATATTGCTTCTATATAGTCTAAGAAACATATATGCAAAGCATCCAAACAGTACCATTCTCCAATTTTTTGTCCTTCAAGTTTAAGTGAACTACGAGCCCCATTGTTAATCCTTTAATGGAAATTATTTGTAACTTTCGACAAGTAGAACAATCAATGGAACCGGTAGACGGTTGAAATCTTTGTATATGTTGCTTCTATATAGTCTAAGAAACCTATATGCAAAGCATCTAAACAGTAACATTCGCCAATTTTTTGATCTTCAAGTTTAAGTGAACATTGAGCCCCATTGTTAATCCTTTATCGGAAATTATTTGTAACTTTCGACAAGTAGAACAATGAATGGAACAGGTAGACGGTTGAAATCTTTGTATATATTGCTTCTATATAGTTTAAGAAACATATATGCAAAGCATCCAAACAGTACGATTCGCCAATTATTTCATCTTCATGTTTAAGTGAACTACGAGCCCCATTGTTAATACTTTAAAGGAAATTATTTGTAAATTTCGACAAGTAGAACATGAATGGATCAGGTAGAAAGTTGAAATCTTTGTATATATTGCTTCCATATAGTCTAAGAAACATATGCAAAGCATCCAAACAGTACCATTCGCCAATTTTTTGTTCTTCAAGTTTAAGTGAACAATGAGCCCCAATGGTTAATCCGTTATCGGAAATTATTTGTAACTTTCGACAAGTAGAACAATGAATGGATCAGGTAGACGGTTGAAATCTTTGTATATATTGCTCCATATAGTCTAAGAAATATATATGCAAAGCATCCAAACAGTACAATTCGCCAATTTTTTGTTCTTCAAGTTTAAGTGAACTACGAGCCCCATTGTTAATCCTTTAAAGGAAATTATTTGTGAATTTCGACAAGTAGAACAATGAATAGTACAGGTAGACGGGTGACATCTTTCTATATATTGTTTCTAAATAGTCTAAGAAACATATATGCAAAGCATCCAAACAGTACAATTCGCCAATTTTTTGTTCTTCAAGTTTAAGTGAACTACGAGCCCAATTGTTAATCCTTTAAAGGAAATTATTTGTAAATTTCGACAAGTAGAACAATGAATGGATCATGTAGACGGTTGAAATCATTGTATATATTGCTTCTATATAGTCTACGAAACATATATGCAAAGCATCCAAACTGTACAATTCGCCAATTTTTTGTTCTTCAAGTTTAAGTAAACTACGAGCCCCATTGTTAATCCTTTAACGGAAATTAATTGTAACTTTCTACAAGTAGAACAATGATTGGAACACGTAGACGGTTGAAATCTTTGTATATATTGCTTCCATATAGTCTAAGAAACAAATATGCAAAGCATCCAAATTGTACCATTCTCCAATTTTTTGTCCTTCAAGTTTAAGTGAACTACGAGCCCCATTGTTAATCCTTTAAAGGAAATTATTTGTAAATTTCGACAAGTAGAACAATGAATGGAACAGGTAGACTGTTGGAATCATTGTATATATTGCATCTATATAATCTAAGAAACATATATGCATAGCGTCCAAACAGTACAATTCGCCAATGTTTTGCTCTACAAGTTTAAGTGAACTACGAGCCCCATTGTTAATCCTTTAAAGGAAATTATTTGTAAATTTCGGCAAGTAGAACAATGAATGGAATAGGTAGACGGTTGAAATCATTGTATATATTGCTTCTATATAGTCTAAGAAATATATATGCAAAGCATCCAAACAGTACAATTCGCCAATTTATTGTTCTTCAAGTTTGAGTGAACAACGAGCCCCATTGTTAATCCTTTAAAGGAAATTATTTGTAAATTTCGACAAGTAGAACAATGATTGGAACACGTAGACGGTTGAAATCTTTGTATATATTGCTTCCATATAGTCTAAGAAACATATATGCAAAGCATCCAAACTGTACCATTCTCCAATTTTTTGTCCTTCAAGTTTAAGTGAACTACGAGCCCCATTGTTAATCCTTTATAGGAAATTATTTGTAAATTTCGAAAAGTAGAACAATGAATGGAACAGGTAAACGGTTGAAATCAATGTATATATTGCTTCTATAAAGTCTAAGAAACATATAAGCAAAGCATCCAAACAGTACCATTCGCCAATTTTTTGTTTTTCAAGTTTAAGTGAACAATGAGCCCCAATGGTTAATCCTTTATCGGAAATTATTTGTAACTTTCGACGAGTAGAACAATGAATGGAACAGGTAGACGGTTGAATTCTTTGTATATATTGCTACTATATAGTCTAAGAAACATATATGCAAAGCATCCAAAGAGTACCATTCTCCAATTTTTTGTCCTTCAAGTTTAAGTGAACTACGAGCCCCATTGTTAATCCTTTAAAGGAAATTATTTGTAAATTTCGACAAGTAGAACAATGAATGGAACAGGTAGACTGTTGGAATCATTGTATATATTGCATCTATATAATCTAAGAAACATATATGC
Organism: Cerceris ruficornis; assembly: GCA_963989415.1. Classification (NCBI taxonomy): domain Eukaryota; kingdom Metazoa; phylum Arthropoda; class Insecta; order Hymenoptera; family Crabronidae; genus Cerceris; species Cerceris ruficornis. Next base: position 712,451 of record CAXDIW010000294.1, on the reverse strand, counting down.
ATAGCGTCCAAACAGTACAATTCGCAAATGTTTTGCTCTACAAGTTTAAGTGAACTACGAGCCCCATTGTTAATCCTTTAAAGGAAATTATTTGTAAATTTCGGCAAGTAGAACAATGAATGGAATAGGTAGACGGTTGAAATCATTGTATATATTGCTTCTATATAGTCTAAGAAACATATATGCAAAGCATCCAAACAGTACAATTCGCCAATTTATTGTTCTTCAAGTTTGAGTGAACAACGAGCCCCATTGTTAATCCTTTAAAGGAAATTATTTGTAAATTTCGACAAGTAGAACAATGATTGGAACACGTAGACGGTTGAAATCTTTGTATATATTGCTTCCATATAGTCTAAGAAACATATATGCAAAGCATCCAAACTGTACCATTCTCCAATTTTTTGTCCTTCAAGTTTAAGTGAACTACGAGCCCCATTGTTAATCCTTTATAGGAAATTATTTGTAAATTTCGAAAAGTAGAACAATGAATGGAACAGGTAAACGGTTGAAATCAATGTATATATTGCTTCTATAAAGTCTAAGAAACATATAAGCAAAGCATCCAAACAGTACCATTCGCCAATTTTTTGTTTTTCAAGTTTAAGTGAACAATGAGCCCCAATGGTTAATCCTTTATCGGAAATTATTTGTAACTTTCGACGAGTAGAACAATGAATGGAACAGGTAGACGGTTGAATTCTTTGTATATATTGCTACTATATAGTCTAAGAAACATATATGCAAAGCATCCAAACAGTACCATTCTCCAATTTTTTGTCCTTCAAGTTTAAGTGAACTACGAGCCCCATTGTTAATCCTTTAAAGGAAATTATTTGTAAATTTCGACAAGTAGAACAATGAATGGATCAGGTAGAAAGTTGAAATCTTTGTATATATTGCTTCCATATAGTCTAAGAAACATATGCAAAGCATCCAAACAGTACCATTCGCCAATTTTTTGTTCTTCAAGTTTAAGTGAACAATGAGCCCCAATGGTTAATCCGTTATCGGAAATTATTTGTAACTTTCGACAAGTAGAACAATGAATGGATCAGGTAGACGGTTGAAATCTTTGTATATATTGCTCCATATAGTCTAAGAAATATATATGCAAAGCATCCAAACAGTACAATTCGCCAATTTTTTGTTCTTCAAGTTTAAGTGAACTACGAGCCCCATTGTTAATCCTTTAAAGGAAATTATTTGTAAATTTCGACAAGTAGAACAATGAATAGTACAGGTAGACGGGTGACATCTTTCTATATATTGTTTCTAAATAGTCTAAGAAACATATATGCAAAGCATCCAAACAGTACAATTCGCCAATTTTTTGTTCTTCAAGTTTAAGTGAACTACGAGCCCAATTGTTAATCCTTTAAAGGAAATTATTTGTAAATTTCGACAAGTAGAACAATGAATGGATCATGTAGACGGTTGAAATCATTGTATATATTGCTTCTATATAGTCTACGAAACATATATGCAAAGCATCCAAACTGTACAATTCGCCAATTTTTTGTTCTTCAAGTTTAAGTGAACTACGAGCCCCATTGTTAATCCTTTAACGGAAATTAATTGTAACTTTCTACAAGTAGAACAATGATTGGAACACGTAGACGGTTGAAATCTTTGTATATATTGTTTCCATATAGTCTAAGAAACAAATATGCAAAGCATCCAAATTGTACCATTCTCCAATTTTTTGTCCTTCAAGTTTAAGTGAACTACGAGCCCCATTGTTAATCCTTTAAAGGAAATTATTTGTAAATTTCGACAAGTAGAACAATGAATGGAACAGGTAGACTGTTGGAATCATTGTATATATTGCATCTATATAATCTAAGAAACATATATGCATAGCGTCCAAACAGTACAATTCGCCAATGTTTTGCTCTACAAGTTTAAGTGAACTACGAGCCCCATTGTTAATCCTTTAAAGGAAATTATTTGTAAATTTCGACAAGTAGAACAATGATTGGAACACGTAGACGGTTGAAATCTTTGTATATATTGCTTCCATATAGTCTAAGAAACATATATGCAAAGCATCCAAACTGTACCATTCTCCAATTTTTTGTCCTTCAAGTTTAAGTGAACTACGAGCCCCATTGTTAATCCTTTATAGGGAATTATTTGTAAATTTCGAAAAGTAGAACAATGAATGGAACAGGTAAACGGTTGAAATCAATGTATATATTGCTTCTATAAAGTCTAAGAAACATATAAGCAAAGCATCCAAACAGTACCATTCGCCAATTTTTTGTTTTTCAAGTTTAAGTGAACAATGAGCCCCAATGGTTAATCCTTTATCGGAAATTATTTGTAACTTTCGACGAGTAGAACAATGAATGGAACAGGTAGACGGTTGAATTCTTTGTATATATTGCTTCTATATAGTCTAAGAAACATATATGCAAAGCATCCAAACAGTACCATTCTCCAATTTTTTGTCCTTCAAGTTTAAGTGAACTACGAGCCCCATTGTTAATCCTTTAAAGGAAATTATTTGTAAATTTCGACAAGTAGAACAATGAATGGAACAGGTAGACTGTTGAAATCATTGTATATATTGCATCTATATAGTCTAAGAAACATATATGCATAGCGTCCAAACAGTACAATTCGCCAATTTTTTGCTCTTCAAGTTTAAGTGAACAATGAGCCCCAATGGTTATTCCTTTATCGGAAATTATTTGTAACTTTCGACAAGTAGAACAATGAATGGAACAGGTAGACGGTTGAAATCATTGTATATATTGCTTCTATATAGTCTAAGAAACATATCTGCAAATCATCCACACATTACAATTCGCCAATTATTTGATCTTCAAGTTTAAGTGAACTTCGAGCCCCATTGTTAATACTTTAACGGAAATTATTTGTAACTTGCGACAAGTAGAACAATGAATGGAACAGGTAGACGGTTGAAATCAATGTATATATTGCTTCTATATAGTCTAAGAAACATATATGCAAAGCATCCAAACAGTACCATTCGCCAATTTTTTGATCTTCAAGTTTAAGTGAACAGCGAGCCCCATTGATAATCATGAAATGGAAATTATTTGTAACTTTCTACAAGTAGAACAATGAATAGTACAGGTAGACGGGTGAAATCTTTCTATATATTGATTCTAAATAGTCTAAGAAACATATATGCAAAGCATCCAAACAGTACAATTCGCCAATTTTTTGTTCTTCAAGTTTAAGTGAACTACGAGCCCAATTGTTAATTCTTTAAAGGAAATTATTTGTAAATTTCGACAAGTAGAACAATGAATGGATCATGTAGACGGTTGAAATCATTGTATATATTGCTTCTATATAGTCTACGAAACATATATGCAAAGCATCCAAACTATACAATTCGCCAATTTTTTGTTCTTCAAGTTTAAGTGAACTACGAGCCCCATTGTTAATCCTTTAACGGAAATTATTTGTAACTTTCGACAAGTAGAACATTGAATGGAACAGGTAGACGGTTGAAATCTTTGTATATATTGCTTCTATATAGTATAAGAAACATATATGCAAAGCATCCAAACAGTACAATTCGCCAATTTTTTGTTCTTCAAGTTTAAGTGAACAATGAGCCCCAATGGTTAATCCGTTATCGGAAATTAATTGTAACTTTCGACAAGTAGAACAATGAATGGATCAGGTAGACGGTTGAAATCTTTGAATATATTGCTCCATATAGTCTAAGAAATATATATGCAAAGCATCCAAACAGTACCATTCGCCAATTTTTTGTTCTTCAAGTTTAAGTGAACAATGAGCCCCAATGTTTAATCCGTTATCGGAAATTATTTGTAACTTTCGACAAGTAGAACAATGAATGGAACAGGTAGACGGTTGAAATCTTTTTATATATTGCTTCTATATAGTCTAAGAAACATATATGCAAAGCATCCAAACTGTACCATTCTCCAATTTTTTATCCTTCAAGTTTAAGTGAACTACGAGCCCCATTGTTAATCCTTTAATGGAAATTATTTGTAAATTTCGACAAGTAGAACAATGATTGGAAAACGTAGACGGTTGAAATCTTTGTATATATTGCTTCTATATAGTGTAAGAAACATATATGCAAAGCATCCAAACAGTACCATTCGCCAATTTTTTGTTCTTCAAGTTTAAGTGAACAATGAGCCCCATTGTTAATCCTTTATCGGAAATTATTTGTAACTTTCGACAAGTAGAACAATCAATGGAACCGGTAGACGGTTGAAATCTTTGTATATGTTGCTTCTATATAGTCTAAGAAACCTATATGCAAAGCATCTAAACAGTAACATTCGCCAATTTTTTGATCTTCAAGTTTAAGTGAACATTGAGCCCCATTGTTAATCCTTTATCGGAAATTATTTGTAACTTTCGACAAGTAGAACAATGAATGGAACAGGTAGACGGTTGAAATCTTTGTATATATTGCTTCTATATAGTTTAAGAAACATATATGCAAAGCATCCAAACAGTACGATTCGCCAATTATTTCATCTTCATGTTTAAGTGAACTACGAGCCCCATTGTTAATACTTTAAAGGAAATTATTTGTAAATTTCGACAAGTAGAACAATGAATGGATCAGGTAGAAAGTTGAAATCTTTGTATATATTGCTTCCATATAGTCTAAGAAACATATGCAAAGCATCCAAACAGTACCATTCGCCAATTTTTTGTTCTTCAAGTTTAAGTGAACAATGAGCCCCAATGGTTAATCCGTTATCGGAAATTATTTGTAACTTTCGACAAGTAGAACAATGAATGGATCAGGTAGACGGTTGAAATCTTTGTATATATTGCTTCTATATAGTATAAGAAACATATATGCAAAGCATCCAAACAGTACAATTCGCCAATTTTTTGTTCTTCTAGTTTAAGTGAACAATGAGCCCCAATGGTTAATCCGTTATCGGAAATTAATTGTAACTTTCGACAAGTAGAACAATGAATGGATCAGGTAGACGGTTGAAATCTTTGTATATATTGCTCCATATAGTCTAAGAAATATATATGCAAAGCATCCAAACAGTACCATTCGCCAATTTTTTGATCTTCAAGTTTAAGTGAACATTGAGCCCCATTGTTAATCCTTTATCGGAAATTATTTGTAACTTTCGACAAGTAGAACAATGAATGGAACAGGTAGACGGTTGAATTCTTTGTATATATTGCTTCTATATAGTCTAAGAAACATATATGCAAAGCATCCAAACAGTACCATTCTCCAATTTTTTGTCCTTCAAGTTTAAGTGAACTACGAGCCCCATTGTTAATCCTTTAAAGGAAATTATTTGTAAATTTCGACAAGTAGAACAATGAATGGAACAGGTAGACTGTTGAAATCATTGTATATATTGCATCTATATAGTCTAAGAAACATATATGCATAGCGTCCAAACAGTACAATTCGCCAATTTTTTGCTCTTCAAGTTTAAGTGAACAATGAGCCCCAATGGTTATTCCTTTATCGGAAATTATTTGTAACTTTCGACAAGTAGAACAATGAATGGAACAGGTAGACGGTTGAAATCATTGTATATATTGCTTCTATATAGTCTAAGAAACATATCTGCAAATCATCCACACATTACAATTCGCCAATTATTTGATCTTCAAGTTTAAGTGAACTTCGAGCCCCATTGTTAATACTTTAACGGAAATTATTTGTAACTTGCGACAAGTAGAACAATGAATGGAACAGGTAGACGGTTGAAATCAATGTATATATTGCTTCTATATAGTCTAAGAAACATATATGCAAAGCATCCAAACAGTACCATTCGCCAATTTTTTGATCTTCAAGTTTAAGTGAACAGCGAGCCCCATTGATAATCATGAAATGGAAATTATTTGTAACTTTCTACAAGTAGAACAATGAATAGTACTGGTAGACGGGTGAAATCTTTCTATATATTGATTCTAAATAGTCTAAGAAACATATATGCAAAGCATCCAAACAGTACAATTCGCCAATTTTTTGTTCTTCAAGTTTAAGTGAACTACGAGCCCAATTGTTAATTCTTTAAAGGAAATTATTTGTAAATTTCGACAAGTAGAACAATGAATGGATCATGTAGACGGTTGAAATCATTGTATATATTGCTTCTATATAGTCTACGAAACATATATGCAAAGCATCCAAACTATACAATTCGCCAATTTTTTGTTCTTCAAGTTTAAGTGAACTACGAGCCCCATTGTTAATCCTTTAACGGAAATTATTTGTAACTTTCGACAAGTAGAACATTGAATGGAACAGGTAGACGGTTGAAATCTTTGTATATATTGCTTCTATATAGTATAAGAAACATATATGCAAAGCATCCAAACAGTACAATTCGCCAATTTTTTGTTCTTCAAGTTTAAGTGAACAATGAGCCCCAATGGTTAATCCGTTATCGGAAATTAATTGTAACTTTCGACAAGTAGAACAATGAATGGATCAGGTAGACGGTTGAAATCTTTGAATATATTGCTCCATATAGTCTAAGAAATATATATGCAAAGCATCCAAACAGTACCATTCGCCAATTTTTTGTTCTTCAAGTTTAAGTGAACAATGAGCCCCAATGTTTAATCCGTTATCGGAAATTATTTGTAACTTTCGACAAGTAGAACAATGAATGGAACAGGTAGACGGTTGAAATCTTTTTATATATTGCTTCTATATAGTCTAAGAAACATATATGCAAAGCATCCAAACTGTACCATTCTCCAATTTTTTGTCCTTCAAGTTTAAGTGAACTACGAGCCCCATTGTTAATCCTTTAATGGAAATTATTTGTAAATTTCGACAAGTAGAACAATGATTGGAAAACGTAGACGGTTGAAATCTTTGTATATATTGCTTCTATATAGTGTAAGAAACATATATGCAAAGCATCCAAACAGTACCATTCGCCAATTTTTTGTTCTTCAAGTTTAAGTGAACAATGAGCCCCATTGTTAATCCTTTATCGGAAATTATTTGTAACTTTCGACAAGTAGAACAATCAATGGAACCGGTAGACGGTTGAAATCTTTGTATATGTTGCTTCTATATAGTCTAAGAAACCTATATGCAAAGCATCTAAACAGTAACATTCGCCAATTTTTTGATCTTCAAGTTTAAGTGAACATTGAGCCCCATTGTTAATCCTTTATCGGAAATTATTTGTAACTTTCGACAAGTAGAACAATGAATGGAACAGGTAGACGGTTGAAATCTTTGTATATATTGCTTCTATATAGTTTAAGAAACATATATGCAAAGCATCCAAACAGTACGATTCGCCAATTATTTCATCTTCATGTTTAAGTGAACTACGAGCCCCATTGTTAATACTTTAAAGGAAATTATTTGTAAATTTCGACAAGTAGAACAATGAATGGAACAGGTAGACTGTTGAAATCATTGTATATATTGCATCTATATAGTCTAAGAAACATATGCAAAGCATCCAAACAGTACCATTCGCCAATTTTTTGTTCTTCAAGTTTAAGTGAACTACGAGCCCCATTGTTAATCCTTTAACGGAAATTAATTGTAACTTTCTACAAGTAGAACAATGATTGGAACACGTAGACGGTTGAAATCTTTGTATATATTGCTTCCATATAGTCTAAGAAACAAATATGCAAAGCATCCAAATTGTACCATTCTCCAATTTTTTGTCCTTCAAGTTTAAGTGAACTACGAGCCCAATTGTTAATCCTTTAACGGAAATTAATTGTAACTTTCTACAAGTAGAACAATGATTGGAACACGTAGACGGTTGAAATCTTTGTATATATTGCTTCCATATAGTCTAAGAAACAAATATGCAAAGCATCCAAATTGTACCATTCTCCAATTTTTTGTCCTTCAAGTTTAAGTGAACTACGAGCCCCATTGTTAATCCTTTAAAGGAAATTATTTGTAAATTTCGACAAGTAGAACAATGAATGGAACAGGTAGACTGTTGGAATCATTGTATATATTGCATCTATATAATCTAAGAAACATATATGCATAGCGTCCAAACAGTACAATTCGCCAATGTTTTGCTCTACAAGTTTAAGTGAACTACGAGCCCCATTGTTAATCCTTTAAAGGAAATTATTTGTAAATTTCGGCAAGTAGAACAATGAATGGAATAGGTAGACGGTTGAAATCATTGTATATATTGCTTCTATATAGTCTAAGAAACATATATGCAAAGCATCCAAACAGTACAATTCGCCAATTTATTGTTCTTCAAGTTTGAGTGAACAACGAGCCCCATTGTTAATCCTTTAAAGGAAATTATTTGTAAATTTCGACAAGTAGAACAATGATTGGAACACGTAGACGGTTGAAATCTTTGTATATATTGCTTCCATATAGTCTAAGAAACATATATGCAAAGCATCCAAACTGTACCATTCTCCAATTTTTTGTCCTTCAAGTTTAAGTGAACTACGAGCCCCATTGTTAATCCTTTATAGGAAATTATTTGTAAATTTCGAAAAGTAGAACAATGAATGGAACAGGTAAACGGTAGAAATCAATGTATATATTGCTTCTATAAAGTCTAAGAAACATATAAGCAAAGCATCCAAACAGTACCATTCGCCAATTTTTTGTTTTTCAAGTTTAAGTGAACAATGAGCCCCAATGGTTAATCCTTTATCGGAAATTATTTGTAACTTTCGACGAGTAGAACAATGAATGGAACAGGTAGACGGTTGAATTCTTTGTATATATTGCTTCTATATAGTCTAAGAAACATATATGCAAAGCATCCAAACAGTACCATTCTCCAATTTTTTGTCCTTCAAGTTTAAGTGAACTACGAGCCCCATTGTTAATCCTTTAAAGGAAATTATTTGTAAATTTCGACAAGTAGAACAATGAATGGAACAGGTAGACTGTTGAAATCATTGTATATATTGCATCTATATAGTCTAAGAAACATATATGCATAGCGTCCAAACAGTACAATTCGCCAATTTTTTGCTCTTCAAGTTTAAGTGAACAATGAGCCCCAATGGTTATTCCTTTATCGGAAATTATTTGTAACTTTCGACAAGTAGAACAATGAATGGAACAGGTAGACGGTTGAAATCATTGTATATATTGCTTCTATATAGTCTAAGAAACATATCTGCAAATCATCCACACATTACAATTCGCCAATTATTTGATCTTCAAGTTTAAGTGAACTACGAGCCCCATTGTTAATACTTTAACGGAAATTATTTGTAAATTGCGACAAGTAGAACAATGAATGGAACAGGTAGACGGTTGAAATCAATGTATATATTGCTTCTATATAGTCTAAGAAACATATATGCAAAGCATCCAAACAGTACCATTCGCCAATTTTTTGATCTTCAAGTTTAAGTGAACAGCGAGCCCCATTGATAATCATGAAATGGAAATTATTTGTAACTTTCTACAAGTAGAACAATGAATAGTACAGGTAGACGGGTGAAATCTTTCTATATATTGATTCTAAATAGTCTAAGAAACATATATGCAAAGCATCCAAACAGTACAATTCGCCAATTTTTTGTTCTTCAAGTTTAAGTGAACTACGAGCCCAATTGTTAATTCTTTAAAGGAAATTATTTGTAAATTTCGACAAGTAGAACAATGAATGGATCATGTAGACGGTTGAAATCATTGTATATATTGCTTCTATATAGTCTACGAAACATATATGCAAAGCATCCAAACTATACAATTCGCCAATTTTTTGTTCTTCAAGTTTAAGTGAACTACGAGCCCCATTGTTAATCCTTTAACGGAAATTATTTGTAACTTTCGACAAGTAGAACATTGAATGGAACAGGTAGACGGTTGAAATCTTTGTATATATTGCTTCTATATAGTATAAGAAACATATATGCAAAGCATCCAAACAGTACAATTCGCCAATTTTTTGTTCTTCAAGTTTAAGTGAACAATGAGCCCCAATGGTTAATCCGTTATCGGAAATTAATTGTAACTTTCGACAAGTAGAACAATGAATGGATCAGGTAGACGGTTGAAATCTTTGAATATATTGCTCCATATAGTCTAAGAAATATATATGCAAAGCATCCAAACAGTACCATTCGTCAATTTTTTGTTCTTCAAGTTTAAGTGAACAATGAGCCCCAATGTTTAATCCGTTATCGGAAATTATTTGTAACTTTCGACAAGTAGAACAATGAATGGAACAGGTAGACGGTTGAAATCTTTTTATATATTGCTTCTATATAGTCTAAGAAACATATATGCAAAGCATCCAAACAGTACAATTCGCCAATTTTTTGTTCTTCAAGTTTAAGTGAACTACGAGCCCAATTGTTAATCCTTTAAAGGAAATTATTTGTAAATTTCGACAAGTAGAACAATGAATGGAACAGGTAGACTGTTGAAATCATTGTATATATTGCATCTATATAGTCTAAGAAACATATATGCATAGCGTCCAAACAGTACAATTCGCCAATTTTTTGCTCTTCAAGTTTAAGTGAACTACGAGCCCCATTGTTAATCCTTTAAAGGAAATTATTTGTAAATTTCGGCAAGTAGAACAATGAATGGAATAGGTAGACGGGTGAAATCTTTCTATATATTGTTTCTAAATAGTCTAAGAAACATATATGCAAAGCATCCAAACAGTACAATTCGCCAATTTTTTGTTCTTCAAGTTTAAGTGAACTACGAGCCCAATTGTTAATCCTTTAAAGGAAATTATTAGTAACTTGCGACAAGTAGAACAATGAATGGAACAGGTAGACGGTTGAAATCAATGTATATATTGCTTCTATATAGTCTAAGAAACATATCTGCAAATCATCCACACAGTACAATTCGCCAATTATTTCATCTTCATGTTTAAGTGAACTACGAGCCCCATTGTTAATACTTTAAAGGAAATTATTTGTAAGTTGCGACAAGTAGAACAATGAATGGAACAGGTAGCCGGTTGAAATCAATGTATATATTGCTTCTATATAGTCTAAGAAACCTATATGCAAAGCATCTAAACAGTAACATTCGCCAATTTTTTGATCTTCAAGTTTAAGTGAACATTGAGCCCCATTGTTAATCCTTTATCGGAAATTATTTGTAACTTTCGACAAGTAGAACAATGAATGGAACAGGTAGACGGTTGAAATCTTTGTATATATTGCTTCTATATAGTCTAAGAAACATATATGCAAAGCATCCAAACAGTACCATTCGCCAATTATTTCATCTTCATGCTTAAGTGAACTACGAGCCCCATTGTTAATACTTTAAAGGAAATTATTTGTAAATTTCGACAAGTAGAACAATGAATGGATCAGGTAGACGGTTGAAATCTTTGTATATATTGATTCCATATAGTCTAAGAAACATATATGCAAAGCATCCAAACAGTACCATTCGCCAATTTTTTGATCTTCAAGTTTAAGTGAACAGCGAGCCCCATTGATAATCATGAAATGGACATTATTTGTAACTTTCTACAAGTAGAACAATGAATAGTACAGGTAGACGGGTGAAATCTTTCTATATATTGCTTCTAAATAGTCTAAGAAACATATATGCAAAGCATCCAAACAGTACAAATCGCCAATTTTTTGTTCTTCAAGTTTAAGTGAACAATGAGCCCCATTGTTAATCCTTTATCGGAAATTATTTGTAACTTTCGACAAGTAGAACAATGAATGGAACAGGTAGACGGTTGTAATCTTTGTATATATTGCTTCTATATAGTCTAAGAAACATATATGCAAAGCATCCAAACAGTACCATTCGCCAATTATTTGATCTTCATGTTTAAGTGAACTACGAGCCCAATTGTTAATCCTTTAAAGGAAATTATTTGTAAATTTCGACAAGTAGAACAATGAATGGATCATGTAGACGGTTGAAATCATTGTATATATTGCTTCTATATAGTCTACGAAACATATATGCAAAGCATCCAAACTGTACAATTCGCCAATTTTTTGTTCTTCAAGTTTAAGTGAACTACGAGCCCCATTGTTAATCCTTTAACGGAAATTAATTGTAACTTTCTACAAGTAGAACAATGATTGGAACACGTAGACGGTTGAAATCTTTGTATATATTGCTTCCATATAGTCTAAGAAACATATATGCAAAGCATCCAAATTGTACCATTCTCCAATTTTTTGTCCTTCAAGTTTAAGTGAACTACGAGCCCCATTGTTAATCCTTTAAAGGAAATTATTTGTAAATTTCGACAAGTAGAACAATGAATGGAACAGGTAGACTGTTGGAATCATTGTATATATTGCATCTATATAATCTAAGAAACATATATGCATAGCGTCCAAACAGTACAATTCGCCAATTTTTTGCTCTACAAGTTTAAGTGAACTACGAGCCCCATTGTTAATCCTTTAAAGGAAATTATTTGTAAATTTCGGCAAGTAGAACAATGAATGGAATAGGTAGACGGTTGAAATCATTGTATATATTGCTTCTATATAGTCTAAGAAACATATATGCAAAGAATCCAAACAGTACAATTCGCCAATTTATTGTTCTTCAAGTTTGAGTGAACAACGAGCCCCATTGTTAATCCTTTAAAGGAAATTATTTGTAAATTTCGACAAGTAGAACAATGATTGGAACACGTAGACGGTTGAAACCTTTGTATATATTGCTTCCATATAGTCTAAGAAACATATATGCAAAGCATCCAAACTGTACCATTCTCCAATTTTTTGTCCTTCAAGTTTAAGTGAACTACGAGCCCCATTGTTAATCCTTTATAGGAAATTATTTGTAAATTTCGAAAAGTAGAACAATGAATGGAACAGGTAAACGGTTGAAATCAATGTATATATTGCTTCTATAAAGTCTAAGAAACATATAAGCAAAGCATCCAAACAGCACCATTCGCCAATTTTTTGTTTTTCAAGTTTAAGTGAACAATGTGCCCCAATGGTTAATCCTTTATCGTAAATTATTTGTAACTTTCGACAAGTAGAACAATGAATGGAACAGGTAGACGGTTGAATTCTTTTTATATCTTGCTTCTATATAGTCTAAGAAACATATATGCAAAGCTTCCAAACAGTACAATTCGCCAATTTATTGTTCTTCAAGTTTAAGTGAACAACGAGCCCCATTATTAATGCTTTAAAGGAAATTATTTGTAAATTTCGACAAGTAGAACAATGATTGGAACACGTAGACGGTTGAAATCTTTGTATATATTGCTTCTATATAGTGTAAGAAACATATATGCAAAGCATCCGAACAGTACCATTCGCCAATTTTTTGTTCTTCAAGTTTAAGTGAACAATGAGCCCCATTGTTAATCCTTTATCGGAAATTATTTGTAACTTTCGACAAGTAGAACAATCAATGGAACTGGTAGACGGTTGAAATCTTTGTATATGTTGCTTCTATATAGTCTAAGAAACCTATATGCAAAGCATCTAAACAGTAACATTCGCCAATTTTTTGATCTTCAAGTTTAAGTGAACATTGAGCCCCATTGTTAATCCTTTATCGGAAATTATTTGTAACTTTCGACAAGTAGAACAATGAATGGAACAGGTAGACGGTTGAAATCTTTGTGTATATTGCTTCTATATAGTCTAAGAAACATATATGCATAGCATCCAAACAGTACAATTCGCCAATTTTTTGTTCTTCAAGTTTAAGTGAACTACGAGCCCCATTGTTAATCCTTTAAAGGAAATTATTTGTAAATTTCGACAAGTAGAACAATGAATAGTACAGGTAGACGGGTGAAATCTTTCTATATACTGTTTCTAAATAGTCTAAGAAACATATATGCAAAGCATCCAAACAGTACAATTCGCCAATTTTTTGTTCTTCAAGTTTAAGTGAACTACGAGCCCAATTGTTAATCCTTTAAAGGAAGTTATTTGTAAATTTCGACAAGTAGAACAATGAATGGAACAGGTAGACGGTTGAAATCAATGTATATATTGCTTCTATAAAGTCTAAGAAACATATATGCAAAGCATCCAAACAGTACCATTCGGCAATTTTTTGTTCTTCAAGTTTAAGTGAACTACGAGCCCCATTGTTAATCCTTTATAGGAAATTATTTGTAAATTTCGACAAATAGAACAATGAATGGAACTGGTAGACGGTTGAAATCAATGTATATATTGCTTCTATAAAGTCTAAGAAACATATATGCAAAGCATCCAAACAGTACCATTCGCCAATTTTTTGTTTTTCAAGTTTAAGTGAACAATGAGCCCCAATGGTTAATCCTTTATCGGAAATTATTTGTAACTTTCGACAAGTAGAACAATGAATGGAACAGGTAGACGGTTGAAATCTTTTTATATATTGCTTCCATCTAGTGTAAGAAACAAATATGCAAAGCATCCAAACAGTACAATTCGCCAATTTATTGTTCTTCAAGTTTAAGTGAACAACGAGCCCCATTGTTAATCCTTTAAAGGAAATTATTTGTAAATTTCGACAAGTAGAACAACGATTGGGACACGTAGACGGTTGAAATCTTTGTATATATTGCTTCCATATAGTCTAAGAAACATGTACGCAAAGCATCCAAACAGTACCATTCGCCAATTTTTTGTTCTTCAAGTTTAAGTGAACAATGAGCCCCAATCGTTAATCCTTTATCGGAAATTATTTGTAAATTTCGACAAGTAGAACAACGATTGGAACACGTAGACGGTTGAAATCTTTGTATATATTGCTTCCATATAGTCTAAGAAACATGTACGCAAAGCATCCAAACAGTACCATTCGCCAATTTTTTGTTCTTCAAGGTTAAGTGAAAAATGAGCCCCATTGTTAATCCTTTATCGGAAATTATTTGTAACTTTCGACAAGTAGAACAATGAATGGAACAGGTAGACGGTTGAAAACATTGTATATATTGCTTCTATATAGTCTAAGAAACATGTACGCAAAGCATCCAAACAGTACCATTCGCCAATTTTTTGTTCTTCAAGTTTAAGTGAACAATGAGCCCCAATGGTTAATCCTTTATCGGAAATTATTAGTAATTTTCGACAAGTAGAACAATGAATGGAACATGTAAACGGTTGAAATCTTTGGATATATTGCTTCTATATAACCTAAGAAACATATATGCAAAGCATCCAAACAGTACCATTCGCCAATTTTTTGTTCTTCAAGTTTAAGTGAACAATGAGCCCTAATGGTTAATCCTTTATCGGAAATTATTTGTAACTTTCGACAAGTAGAACAATGAATGGAAAAGGTAGACGGTTGAAATATTTGTATATATTGCTTCCGTATAGTCTAAGAAACATATATGCAAAGCATCCAAACAGTACCATTCGCCAATTTTTTGTTGTTCAAGGTTAAGTGAACAATGAGCCCGATTGTTAATCCTTTATCGGAAATTATTTCTAACTTTCGACAAGTAGAACAATGAATGGAACACGTAGACGGTTGAAATCTTTGAATATATTGCTTCTATATAGACTAAGAAACATATATGCAAAGCATCCAAACAGTACCATTCGCCAATCTTTTGTTCTTCAAGTTTAAGTGAACAACGAGCCCCATTGATAATCATGAAACGGAAATTATTTGTAACTTTCGACATGTAGAACAATGAATGGAACAGGTAGACGGTTGAAATATTATTATATATTGCTTCCATATAGTCCAAGAAACATATATGCAAAGCATCCAAACAGTACCATTCGCCAATTTATTGTTCTTCAAGTTTAACCCTCGCTTTACGATGGTGGGGTCTCTAGAGACTCAGCGTTTAGCGCACAGTGACACGCATACTAGCAAATGTGTAATTTGAGAAACCACTCGGCGACTTCGCAGCGATAACAAACACATTTACAATTTTGTGTTCGATACTACCCAATAGTGTGTAAGTGACTCAGCAGCCAGCAGTTCTTTTCGAGTCGCATCAGTTGGTCGTGGAAATTCGTACAAGCACAACGTTCGTAACGTTCGTAACTGCGTTGCAAGTCTGCCTTGACTAAGAATATATAAAAGAGTCAGTATGCATGACGAAGTCTTGTTTGAACACGATGACCTGCCGTAGGTTCGATTACCTGCGTGTTTCTTTCATTTCGATTTCGTCAACAGTCATAAAAGGTCATAAAATTATTCCCTTTCCCAATTGCAACGGCCTGGGTCTAGAAAAGTATATTCCACAAAACCTTTTCGAATATTCATTTCTTAAATTGTTACAAAACATTGCACAATTCATTTATCGTTGATTTCACGAAAATTATTGTTAAGAATTTAGTAGTCCAATAGTTGGTAGAGAATACAAGCAACGAATATATGTTCTTGCCCGCACGAACAACATGCGATTGTATTAGTGAGATGTTATGTCTCATGTTTCGACTCGAGCGGCCGCGTAATAGTATTAGTGAAAATCGATGTGAGTCTCTCGAGACCCCGGCACCGTCACCGGCGTTACAAAGTCCGTAAACGGAGGGTTAAGTGAACAACGAGCCCCATTGTTAATCCTTTAAAGGAAATTATTTGTAAATTTCGACAAGCAGAACAATGATTGGAACACGTAGACGGTTGAAATATTATTATATATTGCTTCCATATAGTCCAAGAAACATATATGCAAAGCATCCAAACAGTACCATTCGCCAATTTATTGTTCTTCAAGTTTAAGTGAACAACGAGCCCCATTGTTAATCCTTTAAAGGAAATTATTTGTAAATTTCGACAAGTAGAACAATGATTGGAAAACGTAGACGGTTGAAATCTTTGTATATATTGCTTCCGTATAGTCTAAGAAACATATATGCAAAGCATCCAAACAGTACCATTCGCCAATTCTTTGTTCTTCAAGGTTAAGTGAACAATGAGCCCGATTGTTAATACTTTATCGGAAATTATTTGTAACTTTCGACAAGTAGAACAATGAATGGAACAGGTAGACGGTTGAAATCTTTGTATATATTGCTTCTATATAGTCTAAGAAACATATATGCAAAGCATCCAAACAGTACAATTCGCCAATTTTTGGTTTTTCAAGTTTAATTGAACCACGAGCCCCATTGTTAATCCTTTAAAGGAAATTATTTGTAAATTTCGACAAGTAGAACAATGAATGGATCATGTAGACGGTTGAAATCATTGTATATATTGCTTCTATATAGTCTACGAAACATATATGCAAAGCATCCAAACAGTACAATTCGCCAATTTTTTTGTTCTTCAAGTTTAAGTGAACTACGAGCCCCATTGTTAATCCTTTATCGGAAATTATTTGTAATTTTCGACAAGTAGAACAATGAATGGAACAGGTAGACGGTTGAAATCTTTGTATATATTGCTTCTATATAGTCTGAGAAACATATATGCAAAGCATCCAAACAGTACCATTCGCCAATTTTTTGTTCTTCAAGTTTAAGTGAACAACGAGCCCCATTGATAATCATGAAACGGAAATTATTTGTAACTTTCGACATGTAGAACAATGAATGGAACTGGTAGACGGTTGAAATCTTTTTATATATTGCTTCTATATAGTCTAAGAAACATATATGCAAAGCATCCAAACAGTACCAGTCTCCAATTTTTTGTTCTTCAAGTTTAAGTGAACAACGAGGCCCATTGATAATCATGAAACGGAAATTATTTGTAACTTTCGACAAGAAGAACAATAAATAGAACAGGTAGACGGTTGCAATCTTTGTATATGTTGCTTCTATATAGTCTAAGGAACCTATATGCAAAGCATCTAAACAGTAACATTCGCCAATTTTTTGATCTTCAAGTTTAAGTGAACAATGAGCCCCATTGTTAATCCTTTATCGGAAATTATTTCTAACTTTCGACAAGTAGAACAATGAATGGAACAGGTAGACGGTTGAAATCTTTGTATATATTGCTTCTATATAGTCTACGAAACATATATGCAAAGCATCCAAACAGTACAATTCGCCAATTTTTTTGTTCTTCAAGTTTAAGTGAACTACGAGCCCCATTGTTAATCCTTTATCGGAAATTATTTGTAATTTTCGACAAGTAGAACAATGAATGGAACAGGTAGACGGTTGAAATCTTTGTATATATTGCTTCTATATAGTCTGAGAAACATATATGCAAAGCATCCAAACAGTACCATTCGCCAATTTTTTGTTCTTCAAGTTTAAGTGAACAACGAGCCCCATTGATAATCATGAAACGGAAATTATTTGTAACTTTCGACATGTAGAACAATGAATGGAACTGGTAGACGGTTGAAATCTTTTTATATATTGCTTCTATATAGTCTAAGAAACATATATGCAAAGCATCCAAACAGTACCAGTCTCCAATTTTTTGTTCTTCAAGTTTAAGTGAACAACGAGGCCCATTGATAATCATGAAACGGAAATTATTTGTAACTTTCGACAAGAAGAACAATAAATAGAACAGGTAGACGGTTGCAATCTTTGTATATGTTGCTTCTATATAGTCTAAGGAACCTATATGCAAAGCATCTAAACAGTAACATTCGCCAATTTTTTGATCTTCAAGTTTAAGTGAACAATGAGCCCCATTGTTAATCCTTTATCGGAAATTATTTCTAACTTTCGACAAGTAGAACAATGAATGGAACACGTAGACGGTTGAAATCTTTGTATATATTGCTTCTATATAGACTAAGAAACATATATGCAAAGCATCCAAACAGTACAATTCGCCAATTTATTGTTCTTCAAGTTTAAGTGAACAACGAGCCCCATTGTTAATCCTTTAAAGGAAATTATTTGTAAATTTCGACAAGTAGAACAATGATTGGAACACGTAGACGGTTGAAATCTTTGTATATATTGCTTCCATATAGTCTAAGAAACATGTACGCAAAGCATCCAAACAGTACCATTCGCCAATTTTTTGTTCTTCAAGTTTAAGTGAACAACGAGCCCCATTGATAATCATGAAACGGAAATTATTTGTAACTTTCGACAAGTAGAACAATGAATGGAACAGGTAGACGGTTGAAAACATTGTATATATTGCTTCTATATAGTCTAAGAAACATGTACGCAAAGCATCCAAACAGTACCATTCGCCAATTTTTTGTTCCTCAAGTTTAAGTGAACAATGAGCCCCATTGTTAATCCTTTATCGGAAATTATTTGTAACTTTCGACAAGTAGAACAATGAATGGAACAGGTAGACGGTTGAAATCTTTGTATATATTGCTTCTATATAGTATAAGAAACATATATGCAAAGCATCCAAACAGTACAATTCGCCAATTTTTTGTTCTTCAAGTTTAAGTGAACAATGAGCCCCAATGGTTAATCCGTTATCGGAAATTATTTGTAACTTTCGACAAGTAGAACAATGAATGGAACAGGTAGACGGTTGAAATCATTGTATATATTGCTTCTATATAGTCTTAGAAACATATATGCAAAGCATCCAAACAGTACCATTCGCCAATTTTTTTTTCTTCAAGTTTAAGTGAACAATGAGCCCCATTGTTAATCCTTTAACGGAAATTAATTGTAACTTTCTACAAGTAGAACAATGATTGGGACACGTAGACGGTTGAAATCTTTGTATATATTGCTTCTATATAATCTAAGAAACATATATGCAAAGCATCCAAACAGAACCATTCGCGAATTTTTTGTTCTTAAAGGTTAAGTGAACAATGAGCCCCATTGTTAATCCTTTATCGGAAATTATTTGTAACTTTCGACAAGTAGAACAATGAATGGAACAGGTAGACGGTTGAAATCTTTGTATATATTGCTTCTATATAGTATAAGAAACATATATGCAAAGCATCCAAACAGTACAATTCGCCAATTTTTTGTTCTTCAAGTTTAAGTGAACAATGAGCCCCAATGGTTAATCCGTTATCGGAAATTATTTGTAACTTTCGACAAGTAGAACAATGAATGGAACAGGTAGACGGTTGAAATCTTTGTATATATTGCTTCCATCTAGTGTAAGAAACAAATATGCAAAGCATCCAAACAGTACAATTCGCCAATTTATTGTTCTTCAAGTTTAAGTGAACAACGAGCCCCATTGTTAATCCTTTAAAGGAAATTATTTCTAAATTTCGACAGGTAGAACAATGATTGGAACACGTAGACGGTTGAAATCTTTGTATATATTGCTTCCATATAGTCTAAGAAACATGTACGCAAAGCATCCAAACAGTACCATTCGCCAATTTTTTGTTCTTCAAGTTTAAGTGAACTACGAGCCCCATTGTTAATCCTTTATCGCAAATTATTTGTAATTTTCGACAAATAGAACAATGAATGGAACAGGTAGACGGTTGAAATCTTTGTATATATTGCTTCTATATAGTCTAAGAAACATATATGCAAAGCATCCAAACAGTACCATTCGCCAATTTTTTGTTCTTCAAGGTTAAGTGAAAAATGAGCCCCATTGTTAATCCTTTATCGGAAATTATTTGTAACTTTCGACAAGTAGAACAATGAATGGAACAGGTAGACGGTTGAAAACTTTGTATATATTGCTTCTATATAGTCTAAGAAACATGTACGCAAAGCATCCAAACAGTACCATTCGCCAATTTTTTATTCCTCAAGTTTAAGTGAACAATGAGCCCCATTGTTAATCCTTTATCGGAAATTATTTGTAAATTTCGACAGGTAGAACAATGATTGGAACACGTAGACGGTTGAAATCTTTGTATATATTGCTTCCATATAGTCTAAGAAACATGTACGCAAAGCATCCAAACAGTACCATTCGCCAATTTTTTGTTCTTCAAGTTTAAGTGAACTACGAGCCCCATTGTTAATCCTTTATCGCAAATTATTTGTAATTTTCGACAAATAGAACAATGAATGGAACAGGTAGACGGTTGAAATCTTTGTATATATTGCTTCTATATAGTCTAAGAAACATATATGCAAAGCATCCAAACAGTACCATTCGCCAATTTTTTGTTCTTCAAGGTTAAGTGAAAAATGAGCCCCATTGTTAATCCTTTATCGGAAATTATTTGTAACTTTCGACAAGTAGAACAATGAATGGAACAGGTAGACGGTTGAAAACTTTGTATATATTGCTTCTATATAGTCTAAGAAACATGTACGCAAAGCATCCAAACAGTACCATTCGCCAATTTTTTATTCCTCAAGTTTAAGTGAACAATGAGCCCCATTGTTAATCCTTTATCGGAAATTATTTGTAACTTTCGACAAGTAGAACAATGAATGGAACAGGTAGACGGTTGAAATCTTTGTAAATATTGCTTCTATATAGTCTAAGAAACATATATGCAAAGCTTCCAAACAGTACAATTCGCCAATTTTTTGTTCTTCAAGTTTAAGTGAACAATGAGCCCCAATGGTTAATCCTTTATCGGAAATTATTTGTAACTTTCGACAAGTAGAACAATGAATGGAACAGGTAGACGGTTGAAATCATTGTATATATTGCTTCTATATAGTCTTAGAAACATATATGCAAAGCATCCAAACAGTACCATTCGCCAATTTTATGTTCTTCAAGTTTAAGTGAACAATGAGCCCCATTGTTAATCCTTTAACGGAAATTAATTGTAACTTTCTACAAGTAGAACAATGATTGGGACACGTAGACGGTTGAAATCTTTGGATATATTGCTTCTATATAACCTAAGAAACATATATGCAAAGCATCCAAACAGTACCATTCGCCAATTTTTTGTTCTTCAAGTTTAAGTGAACAATGAGCCCCAATGGTTAATCCTTTATCGGAAATTATTTGTAACTTTCGACAAGTAGAACAATGAATGGAAAAGGTAGACGGTTGAAATATTTGTATATATTGCTTCCGTATAGTCTAAGAAACATATATGCAAAGCATCCAAACAGTACCATTCGCCAATTTTTTGTTCTTCAAGGTTAAGTGAACAATGAGCCCGATTGTTAATCCTTTATCGGAAATTATTTCTAACTTTCGACAAGTAGAACAATGAATGGAACACGTAGACGGTTGAAATCTTTGTATATATTGCTTCTATATAGTCTAAGAAACATATATGCAAAGCATCCAAACAGTACCATTCGCCAATTTTTTGTTCTTCAAGTTTAAGTGAACAACGAGCCCCATTGATAATCATGAAACGGAAATTATTTGTAACTTTCGACATGTAGAACAATGAATGGAACAGGTAGACGGTTGAAATCATTATATATATTGCTTCTATATAGTCTAAGAAACATATATGCATAGCATCCACACAGTACAATTCGCCAATTTATTGTTCTTCAAGTTTAAGTGAACATCGAGCCCCATTGTTAATCCTTTAAAGGAAATTATTTGTAAATTCCGACAAGCAGAACAATGATTGGAACACGTAGACGGTTGAAATATTATTATGTATTGCTTCCATATAGTCCAAGAAACATATATGCAAAGCATCCAAACAGTACCATTCGCCAATTTATTGTTCTTCAAGTTTAAGTGAACAACGAGCCCCATTGTTAATCCTTTAAAGGAAATTATTTGTAAATTTCGACAAGTAGAACAATGATTGGAAAACGTAGACGGTTGAAATCTTTGTATATATTGCTTCCGTATAGTCTAAGAAACATATATGCAAAGCATCCAAACAGTACCATTCGCCAATTTTTTGTTCTTCAAGGTTAAGTGAACAATGAGCCCCAATGGTTAATCCTTTATCGGAAATTATTAGTAATTTTCGACAAGTAGAACAATGAATGGAACATGTAAACGGTTGAAATCTTTGGACATATTGCTTCTATATAACCTAAGAAACATATATGCAAAGAATCCAAACAGTACCATTCGCCAATTTTTTGTTCTTCAAGTTTAAGTGAACAATGAGCCCCAATGGTTAATCCTTTATCGGAAATTATTCGTAACTTTCGACAAGTAGAACAATGAATGGAAAAGGTAGACGGTTGAAATATTTGTATATATTGCTTCCGTATAGTCTAAGAAACATATCTGCATATCATCCAAACAGTACAATCCGCCAATTATTTGATCTTCAAGTTTAAGTGAACTACGAGCCCCATTGTTAATACTTTAACGGAAATTATTTGTAACTTGCGACAAGTAGAACAATGAATGGAACAGGTAGACGGTTGAAATCAATGTATATATTGCTTCTATATAGTCTAAGAAATATATATGCAAAGCATCCAAAGAGTACCATTCGCCAATTTTTTGTTCTTCAAGTTTAAGTGAACAACGAGCCCCATCGTTAATCCTTTAAAGGAAATTATTTGTAAATTTCGACAAGTAGAACAATGAATGGAACAGGTAGACGGTTGAAATCATTGTATATATTGCTTCTATATAGTCTTAGAAACATATATGCAAAGCATCCAAACAGTACCATTCGCCAATTTTTTGTTCTTCAAGTTTAAGTGAACAATGAGCCCCATTGTTAATCCTTTAACGGAAATTAATTGTAACTTTCTACAAGTAGAACAATGATTGGGACACGTAGACGGTTGAAATCTTTGTATAAATTGCTTCTATATAATCTAAGAAACATATATGCAAAGCATCCAAACAGAACCATTCGCGAATTTTTTGTTCTTAAAGGTTAAGTGAACAATGAGCCCCATTGTTAATCCTTTATCGGAAATTATTTGTAACTTTCGACAAGTAGAACAATGAATGGAACAGGTAGACGGTTGAAATCTTTGTATATATTGCTTCTATATAGTATAGGAAACATATATGCAAAGCATCCAAACAGTACAATTCGCCAATTTTTTGTTCTTCAAGTTTAAGTGAACAATGAGCCCCAATGGTTAATCCGTTATCGGAAATTATTTGTAACTTTCGACAAGTAGAACAATGAATGGAACAGGTAGACGGTTGAAAACTTTGTATATATTGCTTCTATATAGTCTAAGAAACATGTACGCAAAGCATCCAAACAGTACCATTCGCCAATTTTTTGTTCCTCAAATTTAAGTGAACAATGAGACCCATTGTTAATCCTTTATCGGTAATTATTTGTAACTTTCGACAAGTAGAACAATGAATGGAACAGGTAGACGGTTGAAATCTTTGTAAATATTGCTTCTATATAGTCTAAGAAACATATATGCAAAGCATCCAAACAGTACCATTCGCCAATTTTTTGTTCTTAAAGGTTAAGTGAACAATGAGCCCCATTGTTAATCCTTTATCGGAAATTATTTGTAACTTTCGACAAGTAGAACAATGAATGGAACAGGTAGACGGTTGAAATCTTTGTATATATTGCTTCTATATAGTATAGGAAACATATATGCAAAGCATCCAAACAGTACAATTCGCCAATTTTTTGTTCTTCAAGTTTAAGTGAACAATGAGCCCCAATGGTTAATCCGTTATCGGAAATTATTTGTAACTTTCGACAAGTAGAACAATGAATGGAACAGGTAGACGGTTGAAAACTTTGTATATATTGCTTCTATATAGTCTAAGAAACATGTACGCAAAGCATCCAAACAGTACCATTCGCCAATTTTTTGTTCCTCAAATTTAAGTGAACAATGAGACCCATTGTTAATCCTTTATCGGTAATTATTTGTAACTTTCGACAAGTAGAACAATGAATGGAACAGGTAGACGGTTGAAATCTTTGTAAATATTGCTTCTATATAGTCTAAGAAACATATATGCAAAGCATCCAAACAGTACCATTCGCCAATTTTTTGTTCTTCAAGTTTAAGTGAACAACGAGCCCCATTGATAATCATGAAAGGGAAATTATTTCTAAATTTCGACAAGTAGAACAATGATTGGACCAGGTAGACGGGTGAAATCCTTCTATATATTGCTTCTATATAGTCTAAGAAACATATATGCAAAGCATCCAAACAGTACAATTCGCCAATTTTTTTGTTCTTCAAGTTTAAGTGAACTACGAGCCCCATTGTTAATCCTTTATCGGAAATTATTTGTAATTTTCGACAAATAGAACAATGAATGGAACAGGTAGACGGTTGAAATCTTTGTATATATTGCTTCTATATAGTCTAAGAAACATATATGCAAAGCATCCAAACAGTACAATTCGCCAATTTTTTTGTTCTTCAAGTTTAAGTGAACTACGAGCCCCATTGTTAATCCTTTATCGGAAATTATTTGTAACTTTCGACAAGTAGAACAATGAATGGAACAGGTAGACGGTTGAAATCTTTGTAAATATTGCTTCTATATAGTCTAAGAAACATATATGCAAAGCATCCAAACAGTACCATTCGCCAATTTTTTGTTCTTCAAGTTTAAGTGAACAACGAGCCCCATTGATAATCATGAAAGGGAAATTATTTCTAAATTTCGACAAGTAGAACAATGATTGGACCAGGTAGACGGGTGAAATCCTTCTATATATTGCTTCTATATAGTCTAAGAAACATATATGCAAAGCATCCAAACAGTACAATTCGCCAATTTTTTTGTTCTTCAAGTTTAAGTGAACTACGAGCCCCATTGTTAATCCTTTATCGGAAATTATTTGTAATTTTCGACAAATAGAACAATGAATGGAACAGGTAGACGGTTGAAATCTTTGTATATATTGCTTCTATATAGTCTAAGAAACATATATGCAAAGCATCCAAACAGTACCATTCGCCAATTTTTTGTTCTTCAAGGTTAAGTGAAAAATGAGCCCCATTGTTAATCCTTTATCGGAAATTATTTGTAACTTTCGACAAGTAGAACAATGAATGGAACAGGTAGACGGTTGAAAACATTGTATATATTGCTTCTATATAGTCTAAGAAACATGTACGCAAAGCATCCAAACAGTACCATTCGCCAATTTTTTGTTCCTCAAGTTTAAGTGAACAATGAGCCCCATTGTTAATCCTTTATCGGAAATTATTTGTAACTTTCGACAAGTAGAACAATGAATGGAACAGGTAGACGGTTGAAATCTTTGTATATATTGCTTCTATATAGTATAAGAAACATATATGCAAAGCATCCAAACAGTACAATTCGCCAATTTTTTGTTCTTCAAGTTTAAGTGAACAATGAGCCCCAATGGTTAATCCGTTATCGGAAATTATTTGTAACTTTCGACAAGTATAACAATGAATGGAACAGGTAGACGGTTGAAATCATTGTATATATTGCTTCTATATAGTCTTAGAAACATATATGCAAAGCATCCAAACAGTACCATTCGCCAATTTTTTGTTCTTCAAGTTTAAGTGAACAATGAGCCCCATTGTTAATCCTTTAACGGAAATTAATTGTAACTTTCTACAAGTAGAACAATGATTGGGACACGTAGACGGTTGAAATCTTTGTATATATTGCTTCTATATAATCTAAGAAACATATATGCAAAGCATCCAAACAGAACCATTCGCGAATTTTTTGTTCTTAAAGGTTAAGTGAACAATGAGCCCCATTGTTAATCCTTTATCGGAAATTATTTGTAACTTTCGACAAGTAGAACAATGAATGGAACAGGTAGACGGTTGAAATCATTATATATATTGCTTCTATATAGTCTAAGAAACATATATGCATAGCATCCACACAGTACAATTCGCCAATTTTTTGTTCTTCAAGGTTAAGTGAACAATGAGCCCCAATGGTTAATCCTTTATCGGAAATTATTAGTAATTTTCGACAAGTAGAACAATGAATGGAACATGTAAACGGTTGAAATCTTTGGACATATTGCTTCTATATAACCTAAGAAACATATATGCAAAGAATCCAAACAGTACCATTCGCCAATTTTTTGTTCTTCAAGTTTAAGTGAACAATGAGCCCCAATGGTTAATCCTTTATCGGAAATTATTTGTAACTTTCGACAAGTAGAACAATGAATTGAAAAGGTAGACGGTTGAAATATTTGTATATATTGCTTCCGTATAGTCTAAGAAACATATATGCAAAGCATCCAAACAGTACCATTCGCCAATTTTTTGTTCTTCAAGGTTAAGTGAACAATGAGCCCGATTGTTAATCCTTTATCGGAAATTATTTCTAACTTTCGACAAGTAGAACAATGAATGGAACACGTAGACGGTTGAAATCTTTGTATATATTGCTTCTATATAGACTAAGAAACATATATGCAAAGCATCCAAACAGTACCATTCGCCAATTTTTTGTTCTTCAAGTTTAAGTGAACAATGAGCCCCATTGTTAATCCTTTAACGGAAATTAATTGTAACTTTCTACAAGTAGAACAATGATTGGGACACGTAGACGGTTGAAATCTTTGTATATATTGCTTCTATATAATCTAAGAAACATATATGCAAAGCATCCAAACAGAACCATTCGCCAATTTATTGTTCTTCAAGTTTAAGTGAACAACGAGCCCCATTGTTAATCCTTTAAAGGAAATTATTTGTAAATTTCGACAAGTAGAACAATGATTGGAAAACGTAGACGGTTGAAATCTTTGTATATATTGCTTCCGTATAGTCTAAGAAACATATATGCAAAGCATCCAAACAGTACCATTCGCCAATTTTTTGTTCTTCAAGGTTAAGTGAACAATGAGCCCCAATG
Source organism: Cerceris ruficornis (assembly GCA_963989415.1). Taxonomy (NCBI): domain Eukaryota; kingdom Metazoa; phylum Arthropoda; class Insecta; order Hymenoptera; family Crabronidae; genus Cerceris; species Cerceris ruficornis. The sequence goes on along the minus strand of CAXDIW010000294.1, from coordinate 685,021 downwards.
GTTAATCCTTTATCGGAAATTATTAGTAATTTTCGACAAGTAGAACAATGAATGGAACATGTAAACGGTTGAAATCTTTGGACATATTGCTTCTATATAACCTAAGAAACATATATGCAAAGAATCCAAACAGTACCATTCGCCAATTTTTTGTTCTTCAAGTTTAAGTGAACAATGAGCCCCAATGGTTAATCCTTTATCGGAAATTATTTGTAACTTTCGACAAGTAGAACAATGAATTGAAAAGGTAGACGGTTGAAATATTTGTATATATTGCTTCCGTATAGTCTAAGAAACATATATGCAAAGCATCCAAACAGTACCATTCGCCAATTTTTTGTTCTTCAAGGTTAAGTGAACAATGAGCCCGATTGTTAATCCTTTATCGGAAATTATTTCTAACTTTCGACAAGTAGAACAATGAATGGAACACGTAGACGGTTGAAATCTTTGTATATATTGCTTCTATATAGACTAAGAAACATATATGCAAAGCATCCAAACAGTACCATTCGCCAATCTTTTGTTCTTCAAGTTTAAGTGAACAACGAGCCCCATTGATAATCATGAAACGGAAATTATTTGTAACTTTCGACATGTAGAACAATGAATGGAACAGGTAGACGGTTGAAATCATTATATATATTGCTTCTATATAGTCTAAGAAACATATATGCATAGCATCCACACAGTACAATTCGCCAATTTATTGTTCTTCAAGTTTAAGTGAACATCGAGCCCCATTGTTAATCCTTTAAAGGAAATTATTTGTAAATTCCGACAAGCAGAACAATGATTGGAACACGTAGACGGTTGAAATATTATTATATATTGCTTCCATATAGTCCAAGAAACATATATGCAAAGCATCCAAACAGTACCATTCGCCAATTTATTGTTCTTCAAGTTTAAGTGAACAACGAGCCCCATTGTTAATCCTTTAAAGGAAATTATTTGTAAATTTCGACAAGTAGAACAATGATTGGAAAACGTAGACGGTTGAAATCTTTGTATATATTGCTTCCGTATAGTCTAAGAAACATATATGCAAAGCATCCAAACAGTACCATTCGCCAATTTTTTGTTCTTCAAGGTTAAGTGAACAATGAGCCCGATTGTTAATACTTTATCGGAAATTATTTGTAAATTTCGACAAGTAGAACAATGATTGGAACACGTGGACGGTTGAAATATTTGTATATATTGCTTCCATATAGACTAAGAAACATATATGCAAAGCATCCAAACAGTACAATTCGCCAATTTTTTGTTCTTCAAGTTTAAGTGAACAATGAGCCCCAATGGTTAATCCTTTATCGGAAATTATTTGTAATTTTCGACAAGTAGTACAATGAATGGAACAGGTAGACGGTTGAAATCTTTGTATATATTGCTTCTATATAGTCTAAGAAACATATATGCAAAGCATCCAAACAGTACAATACGCCAATTTTTTGTTCTTCAAGTTTAAGTGAACTACGAGCCCCATTGTTAATCCTTTATCGGAAATTATTTGTAATTTTCGACAAGTAGTACAATGAATGGAACAGGTAGACGGTTGAAATCTTTGTATATATTGCTTCTATATAGTCTGAGAAACATATATGCAAAACATCCAAACAGTACAATTCGCCAATTTTTTGTTCTTCAAGTTTAAGTGAACAATGAGCCCCATTGTTAATCCTTTAAAGGAAATTATTTGTAAATTTCGACAAGTAGAACAATGATTGGCACACGTAGACGGTTGAAATATTTGTATATATTGCTTCCATATAGTCTAAGAAACATATATGCAAAGCATCCAAACAGTACAATTCGCCAATTTTTTGTTCTTCAAGTTTAAGTGAACAATGAGCCCCATTGTTAATCCTTTATCGGAAATTATTTGTAATTTTCGACAAGTAGTACAATGAATGGAACAGGTAGACGGTTGAAATCTTTGTATATATTGCTTCTATATAGTCTGAGAAACATATATGCAAAACATCCAAACAGTACAATTCGCCAATTTTTTGTTCTTCAAGTTTAAGTGAACAATGAGCCCCATTGTTAATCCTTTAAAGGAAATTATTTGTAAATTTCGACAAGTAGAACAATGATTGGCACACGTAGACGGTTGAAATATTTGTATATATTGCTTCCATATAGTCTAAGAAACATATATGCAAAGCATCCAAACAGTACCATTCGCCAATTTTTTGTTCTTCAAGGTTAAGTGAACAATGAGCCCCATTGTTAATCCTTTATCGGAAATTATTTGTAACTTTCTACAAGTAGAACAATGATTGGAACACGTAGACGGTTGAAATATTTGTATATATTGCTTCTATATAGTCTAAGAAACATATATGCAAAGCATCCAAACAGTACCATTCGCCAATTTTTTGTTCTTCAAGGTTAAGTGAACAATGAGCCCCATTGTTAATCCTTTATCGGAAATTATTTGTAACTTTCTACAAGTAGAACAATGATTGGAACACGTAGACGGTTGAAATATTTGTATATATTGCTTCTATATAGTCTAAGAAACATATATGCAAAGCATCCAAACAGTACCATTCGCCAATTTTTTGTTCTTCAAGTTTAAGTGAACAACGAGCCCCATTGATAATCCTTTATCGGAAATTATTTGTAATTTTCGACAAGTAGTACAATGAATGGAACAGGTAGACGGTTGAAATCTTTGTATATATTGCTTCTATATAGTCTGAGAAACATATATGCAAAACATCCAAACAGTACAATTCGCCAATTTTTTGTTCTTCAAGTTTAAGTGAACTACGAGCCCCATTGTTAATCCTTTAAAGGAAATTATTTGTAAATTTCGACAAGTAGAACAATGAATAGTACAGGTAGACGGGTGAAATCTTTCTATATATTGTTTCTAAATAGTCTAAGAAACATATATGCAAAGCATCCAAACAGTACAATTCGCCAATTTTTTGTTCTTCAAGTTTAAGTGAACTACGAGCCCAATTGTTAATCCTTTAACGGAAATTAATTGTAACTTTCTACAAGTAGAACAATGATTGGAACACGTAGACGGTTGAAATCTTTGTATATATTGCTTCCATATAGTCTAAGAAACAAATATGCAAAGCATCCAAATTGTACCATTCTCCAATTTTTTGTCCTTCAAGTTTAAGTGAACTACGAGCCCCATTGTTAATCCTTTAACGGAAATTAATTGTAACTTTCTACAAGTAGAACAATGATTGGAACACGTAGACGGTTGAAATCTTTGTATATATTGCTTCCATATAGTCTAAGAAACAAATATGCAAAGCATCCAAATTGTACCATTCTCCAATTTTTTGTCCTTCAAGTTTAAGTGAACTACGAGCCCCATTGTTAATCCTTTAAAGGAAATTATTTGTAAATTTCGACAAGTAGAACAATGAATGGAACAGGTAGACTGTTGGAATCATTGTATATATTGCATCTATATAATCTAAGAAACATATATGCATAGCGTCCAAACAGTACAATTCGCCAATGTTTTGCTCTACAAGTTTAAGTGAACTACGAGCCCCATTGTTAATCCTTTAAAGGAAATTATTTGTAAATTTCGGCAAGTAGAACAATGAATGGAATAGGTAGACGGTTGAAATCATTGTATATATTGCTTCTATATAGTCTAAGAAACATATATGCAAGCATCCAAACAGTACAATTCGCCAATTTATTGTTCTTCAAGTTTGAGTGAACAACGAGCCCCATTGTTAATCCTTTAAAGGAAATTATTTGTAAATTTCGACAAGTAGAACAATGATTGGAACACGTAGACGGTTGAAATCTTTGTATATATTGCTTCCATATAGTCTAAGAAACATATATGCAAAGCATCCAAACTGTACCATTCTCCAATTTTTTGTCCTTCAAGTTTAAGTGAACTACGAGCCCCATTGTTAATCCTTTATAGGAAATTATTTGTAAATTTCGAAAAGTAGAACAATGAATGGAACAGGTAAACGGTTGAAATCAATGTATATATTGCTTCCATATAGTCTAAGAAACATATATGCAAAGCATCCAAACAGTACCATTCGCCAATTTTTTGTTCTTCAAGGTTAAGTGAACAATGAGCCCCATTGTTAATCCTTTATCGGAAATTATTTGTAACTTTCTACAAGTAGAACAATGATTGGAACACGTAGACGGTTGAAATATTTGTATATATTGCTTCTATATAGTCTAAGAAACATATATGCAAAGCATCCAAACAGTACCATTCGCCAATTTTTTGTTCTTCAAGGTTAAGTGAACAATGAGCCCCATTGTTAATCCTTTATCGGAAATTATTTGTAACTTTCTACAAGTAGAACAATGATTGGAACACGTAGACGGTTGAAATATTTGTATATATTGCTTCTATATAGTCTAAGAAACATATATGCAAAGCATCCAAACAGTACCATTCGCCAATTTTTTGTTCTTCAAGTTTAAGTGAACAACGAGCCCCATTGATAATCCTTTATCGGAAATTATTTGTAATTTTCGACAAGTAGTACAATGAATGGAACAGGTAGACGGTTGAAATCTTTGTATATATTGCTTCTATATAGTCTGAGAAACATATATGCAAAACATCCAAACAGTACAATTCGCCAATTTTTTGTTCTTCAAGTTTAAGTGAACTACGAGCCCCATTGTTAATCCTTTAAAGGAAATTATTTGTAAATTTCGACAAGTAGAACAATGAATAGTACAGGTAGACGGGTGAAATCTTTCTATATATTGTTTCTAAATAGTCTAAGAAACATATATGCAAAGCATCCAAACAGTACAATTCGCCAATTTTTTGTCCTTCAAGTTTAAGTGAACTACGAGCCCCATTGTTAATCCTTTAAAGGAAATTATTTGTAAATTTCGACAAGTAGAACAATGAATGGAACAGGTAGACTGTTGGAATCATTGTATATATTGCATCTATATAATCTAAGAAACATATATGCATAGCGTCCAAACAGTACAATTCGCCAATGTTTTGCTCTACAAGTTTAAGTGAACTACGAGCCCCATTGTTAATCCTTTAAAGGAAATTATTTGTAATTTTCGACAAGTAGTACAATGAATGGAACAGGTAGACGGTTGAAATCTTTGTATATATTGCTTCTATATAGTCTGAGAAACATATATGCAAAACATCCAAACAGTACAATTCGCCAATTTTTTGTTCTTCAAGTTTAAGTGAACAATGAGCCCCATTGTTAATCCTTTAAAGGAAATTATTTGTAAATTTCGACAAGTAGAACAATGATTGGCACACGTAGACGGTTGAAATATTTGTATATATTGCTTCCATATAGTCTAAGAAACATATATGCAAAGCATCCAAACAGTACCATTCGCCAATTTTTTGTTCTTCAAGGTTAAGTGAACAATGAGCCCCATTGTTAATCCTTTATCGGAAATTATTTGTAACTTTCTACAAGTAGAACAATGATTGGAACACGTAGACGGTTGAAATATTTGTATATATTGCTTCTATATACTCTAAGAAACATATATGCAAAGCATCCAAACAGTACCATTCGCCAATTTTTTGTTCTTCAAGGTTAAGTGAACAATGAGCCCCATTGTTAATCCTTTATCGGAAATTATTTGTAACTTTCTACAAGTAGAACAATGATTGGAACACGTAGACGGTTGAAATATTTGTATATATTGCTTCTATATAGTCTAAGAAACATATATGCAAAGCATCCAAACAGTACCATTCGCCAATTTTTTGTTCTTCAAGTTTAAGTGAACAACGAGCCCCATTGATAATCCTTTATCGGAAATTATTTGTAATTTTCGACAAGTAGTACAATGAATGGAACAGGTAGACGGTTGAAATCTTTGTATATATTGCTTCTATATAGTCTGAGAAACATATATGCAAAACATCCAAACAGTACAATTCGCCAATTTTTTGTTCTTCAAGTTTAAGTGAACTACGAGCCCCATTGTTAATCCTTTAAAGGAAATTATTTGTAAATTTCGACAAGTAGAACAATGAATAGTACAGGTAGACGGGTGAAATCTTTCTATATATTGTTTCTAAATAGTCTAAGAAACATATATGCAAAGCATCCAAACAGTACAATTCGCCAATTTTTTGTTCTTCAAGTTTAAGTGAACTACGAGCCCAATTGTTAATCCTTTAAAGGAAATTATTTGTAAATTTCGACAAGTAGAACAATGAATGGATCATGTAGACGGTTGAAATCATTGTATATATTGCTTCTATATAGTCTACGAAACATATATGCAAAGCATCCAAACTGTACAATTCGCCAATTTTTTGTTCTTCAAGTTTAAGTGAACTACGAGCCCCATTGTTAATCCTTTAACGGAAATTAATTGTAACTTTCTACAAGTAGAACAATGATTGGAACACGTAGACGGTTGAAATCTTTGTATATATTGCTTCCATATAGTCTAAGAAACAAATATGCAAAGCATCCAAATTGTACCATTCTCCAATTTTTTGTCCTTCAAGTTTAAGTGAACTACGAGCCCCATTGTTAATCCTTTAACGGAAATTAATTGTAACTTTCTACAAGTAGAACAATGATTGGAACACGTAGACGGTTGAAATCTTTGTATATATTGCTTCCATATAGTCTAAGAAACAAATATGCAAAGCATCCAAATTGTACCATTCTCCAATTTTTTGTCCTTCAAGTTTAAGTGAACTACGAGCCCCATTGTTAATCCTTTAATGGAAATTATTTGTAAATTTCGACAAGTAGAACAATGAATGGAACAGGTAGACTGTTGGAATCATTGTATATATTGCATCTATATAATCTAAGAAACATATATGCATAGCGTCCAAACAGTACAATTCGCCAATGTTTTGCTCTACAAGTTTAAGTGAACTACGAGCCCCATTGTTAATCCTTTAAAGGAAATTATTTGTAAATTTCGGCAAGTAGAACAATGAATGGAATAGGTAGAAGGTTGAAATCATTGTATATATTGCTTCTATATAGTCTAAGAAACATATATGCAAAGCATCCAAACAGTACAATTCGCCAATTTATTGTTCTTCAAGTTTAAGTGAACAACGAGCCCCATTGATAATCATGAAAGGGAAATTATTTCTAAATTTCGACAAGTAGAACAATGATTGGACCAGGTAGACGGGTGAAATCCTTCTATATATTGCTTCTATATAGTCTAAGAAACATATATGCAAAGCATCCAAACAGTACCATTCGCCAATTTTTGGTTTTTCAAGTTTAAGTGAACAATGAGCCCCAATGGTTAATCCTTTATCGGAAATTATTTGTAACTTTCGACGAGTAGAACAATGAATGGAACAGGTAGACGGTTGAATTCTTTGTATATATTGCTTCTATATAGTCTAAGAAACATATATGCAAAGCATCCAAACAGTACCATTCTCCAATTTTTTGTCCTTCAAGTTTAAGTGAACTACGAGCCCCATTGTTAATCCTTTAAAGGAAATTATTTGTAAATTTCGACAAGTAGAACAATGAATGGAACAGGTAGACTGTTGAAATCATTGTATATATTGCATCTATATAGTCTAAGAAACATATATGCATAGCGTCCAAACAGTACAATTCGCCAATTTTTTGCTCTTCAAGTTTAAGTGAACAATGAGCCCCAATGGTTATTCCTTTATCGGAAATTATTTGTAACTTTCGACAAGTAGAACAATGAATGGAACAGGTAGACGGTTGAAATCATTGTATATATTGCTTCTATATAGTCTAAGAAACATATCTGCAAATCATCCACACATTACAATTCGCCAATTATTTGATCTTCAAGTTTAAGTGAACTACGAGCCCCATTGTTAATACTTTAACGGAAATTATTTGTAAATTGCGACAAGTAGAACAATGAATGGAACAGGTAGACGGTTGAAATCAATGTATATATTGCTTCTATATAGTCTAAGAAACATATATGCAAAGCATCCAAACAGTACCATTCGCCAATTTTTTGTTCTTCAAGTTTAAGTGAACAACGAGCCCCATTGATAATCATGAAAGGGAAATTATTTCTAAATTTCGACAAGTAGAACAATGATTGGACCAGGTAGACGGGTGAAATCCTTCTATATATTGCTTCTATATAGTCTAAGAAACATATATGCAAAGCATCCAAACAGTACAATTCGCCAATTTTTTTGTTCTTCAAGTTTAAGTGAACTACGAGCCCCATTGTTAATCCTTTATCGGAAATTATTTGTAATTTTCGACAAATAGAACAATGAATGGAACAGGTAGACGGTTGAAATCTTTGTATATATTGCTTCTATATAGTCTAAGAAACATATATGCAAAGCATCCAAACAGTACCATTCGCCAATTTTTTGTTCTTCAAGGTTAAGTGAAAAATGAGCCCCATTGTTAATCCTTTATCGGAAATTATTTGTAACTTTCGACAAGTAGAACAATGAATGGAACAGGTAGACGGTTGAAAACATTGTATATATTGCTTCTATATAGTCTAAGAAACATGTACGCAAAGCATCCAAACAGTACCATTCGCCAATTTTTTGTTCCTCAAGTTTAAGTGAACAATGAGCCCCATTGTTAATCCTTTATCGGAAATTATTTGTAACTTTCGACAAGTAGAACAATGAATGGAACAGGTAGACGGTTGAAATCTTTGTAAATATTGCTTCTATATAGTCTAAGAAACATATATGCAAAGCTTCCAAACAGTACAATTCGCCAATTTTTTGTTCTTCAAGTTTAAGTGAACAATGAGCCCCATTGTTAATACTTTAACGGAAATTATTTGTAACTTGCGACAAGTAGAACAATGAATGGAACAGGTAGACGGTTGAAATCAATGTATATATTGCTTCTATATAGTCTAAGAAATATATATGCAAAGCATCCAAAGAGTACCATTCGCCAATTTTTTGTTCTTCAAGTTTAAGTGAACAACGAGCGCCATCGTTAATCCTTTAAAGGAAATTATTTGTAAATTTCGACAAGTAGAACAATGAATGGAACAGGTAGACGGTTGAAATCATTGTATATATTGCTTCTATATAGTCTTAGAAACATATATGCAAAGCATCCAAACAGTACCATTCGCCAATTTTTTGTTCTTCAAGTTTAAGTGAACAATGAGCCCCATTGTTAATCCTTTAACGGAAATTAATTGTAACTTTCTACAAGTAGAACAATGATTGGGACACGTAGACGGTTGAAATCTTTGTATATATTGCTTCTATATAATCTAAGAAACATATATGCAAAGCATCCAAACAGAACCATTCGCGAATTTTTTGTTCTTAAAGGTTAAGTGATCAATGAGCCCCATTGTTAATCCTTTATCGGAAATTATTTGTAACTTTCGACAAGTAGAACAATGAATGGAACAGGTAGACGGTTGAAATCTTTGTATATATTGCTTCTATATAGTATAAGAAACATATATGCAAAGCATCCAAACAGTACAATTCGCCAATTTTTTGTTCTTCAAGTTTAAGTGAACAATGAGCCCCAATGGTTAATCCGTTATCGGAAATTATTTGTAACTTTCGACAAGTAGAACAATGAATGGAACAGGTAGACGGTTGAAAACTTTGTATATATTGCTTCTATATAGTCTAAGAAACATGTACGCAAAGCATCCAAACAGTACCATTCGCCAATTTTTTGTTCCTCAAGTTTAAGTGAACAATGAGCCCCATTGTTAATCCTTTATCGGAAATTATTTGTAACTTTCGACAAGTAGAACAATGAATGGAACAGGTAGACGGTTGAAATCTTTGTAAATATTGCTTCTATATAGTCTAAGAAACATATATGCAAAGCTTCCAAACAGTACAATTCGCCAATTTTTTGTTCTTCAAGTTTAAGTGAACAATGAGCCCCAATGGTTAATCCTTTATCGGAAATTATTTGTAACTTTCGACAAGTAGAACAATGAATGGAACAGGTAGACGGTTGAAATCATTGTATATATTGCTTCTATATAGTCTAAGAAACATATCTGCATATCATCCAAACAGTACAATCCGCCAATTATTTGATCTTCAAATTTAAGTGAACTACGAGCCCCATTGTTAATACTTTAACGGAAATTATTTGTAACTTTCGACAAGTAGAACAATGAATGGAACAGGTAGACGGTTGAAATCTTTGTAAATATTGCTTCTATATAGTCTAAGAAACATATATTCAAAGCTTCCAAACAGTACAATTCGCCAATTTTTTGTTCTTCAAGTTTAAGTGAACAATGAGCCCCAATGGTTAATCCTTTATCGGAAATTATTTGTAACTTTCGACAAGTAGAACAATGAATGGAACAGGTAGACGGTTGAAATCATTGTATATATTGCTTCTATATAGTCTAAGAAACATATCTGCATATCATCCAAACAGTACAATCCGCCAATTATTTGATCTTCAAATTTAAGTGAACTACGAGCCCCATTGTTAATACTTTAACGGAAATTATTTGTAACTTGCGACAAGTAGAACAATGAATGGAACAGGTAGACGGTTGAAATCAATGTATATATTGCTTCTATATAGTCTAAGAAATATATATGCAAAGCATCCAAAGAGTACCATTCGCCAATTTTTTGTTCTTCAAGTTTAAGTGAACAACGAGCCCCATCGTTAATCCTTTAAAGGAAATTATTTGTAAATTTCGACAAGTAGAACAATGAATGGAACAGGTAGACGGTTGAAATCATTGTATATATTGCTTCTATATAGTCTTAGAAACATATATGCACAGCATCCAAACAGTACCATTCGCCAATTTTTTGTTCTTCAAGTTTAAGTGAACAATGAGCCCCATTGTTAATCCTTTAACGGAAATTAATTGTAACTTTCTACAAGTAGAACAATGATTGGGACACGTAGACGGTTGAAATCTTTGTATATATTGCTTCTATATAATCTAAGAAACATATATGCAAAGCATCCAAACAGAACCATTCGCGAGTTTTTTGTTCTTAAAGGTTAAGTGAACAATGAGCCCCATTGTTAATCCTTTATCGGAAATTATTTGTAACTTTCGACAAGTAGAACAATGAATGGAACAGGTAGACGGTTGAAATCTTTGTATATATTGCTTCTATATAGTATAAGAAACATATATGCAAAGCATCCAAACAGTACAATTCGCCAATTTTTTGTTCTTCAAGTTTAAGTGAACAATGAGCCCCAATGGTTAATCCGTTATCGGAAATTATTTGTAACTTTCGACAAGTAGAACAATGAATGGAACAGGTAGACGGTTGAAATCTTTGTATATATTGCTTCCATCTAGTGTAAGAAACAAATATGCAAAGCATCCAAACAGTACAATTCGCCAATTTATTGTTCTTCAAGTTTAAGTGAACAACGAGCCCCATTGTTAATCCTTTAAAGGAAATTATTTCTAAATTTCGACAGGTAGAACAATGATTGGAACACGTAGACGGTTGAAATCTTTGTATATATTGCTTCCATATAGTCTAAGAAACATGTACGCAAAGCATCCAAACAGTACCATTCGCCAATTTTTTGTTCTTCAAGTTTAAGTGAACTACGAGCCCCATTGTTAATCCTTTATCGCAAATTATTTGTAATTTTCGACAAATAGAACAATGAATGGAACAGGTAGACGGTTGAAATCTTTGTATATATTGCTTCTATATAGTCTAAGAAACATATATGCAAAGCATCCAAACAGTACCATTCGCCAATTTTTTGTTCTTCAAGGTTAAGTGAAAAATGAGCCCCATTGTTAATCCTTTATCGGAAATTATTTGTAACTTTCGACAAGTAGAACAATGAATGGAACAGGTAGACGGTTGAAAACTTTGTATATATTGCTTCTATATAGTCTAAGAAACATGTACGCAAAGCATCCAAACAGTACAATTCGCCAATTTTTTGTACCTCAAGTTTAAGTGAACTACGAGCCCCATTGTTAATCCTTTAACGGAAATTAATTGTAACTTTCGACAAGTAGAACAATGAATGGAACAGGTAGACGGTTGAAATCTTTGTATATATTGCTTCTATATAGTCTAAGAAACATATATGCAAAGCATCCAAACAGTACAATTCGCCAATTTATTGTTCTTCAAGTTTAAGTGAACAACGAGCCCCATTGTTAATCCTTTAAAGGAAATTATTTGTAACTTTCGACAAGTAGAACAATGAATGGAACAGGTAGACGGTTGAAATCTTTGTATATATTGCTTCTATATAGTCTAAGAAACATGTACGCAAAGCATCCAAACAGTACCATTCGCCAATTTTTTATTCCTCAAGTTTAAGTGAACAATGAGCCCCATTGTTAATCCTTTATCGGAAATTATTTGTAACTTTCGACAAGTAGAACAATGAATGGAACAGGTAGACGGTTGAAATCTTTGTAAATATTGCTTCTATATAGTCTAAGAAACATATATGCAAAGCTTCCAAACAGTACAATTCGCCAATTTTTTGTTCTTCAAGTTTAAGTGAACAATGAGCCCCAATGGTTAATCCTTTATCGGAAATTATTTGTAACTTTCGACAAGTAGAACAATGAATGGAACAGGTAGACGGTTGAAATCATTGTATATATTGCTTCTATATAGTCTAAGAAACATATCTGCATATCATCCAAACAGTACAATCCGCCAATTATTTGATCTTCAAATTTAAGTGAACTACGAGCCCCATTGTTAATACTTTAACGGAAATTATTTGTAACTTGCGACAAGTAGAACAATGAATGGAACAGGTAGACGGTTGAAATCAATGTATATATTGCTTCTATATAGTCTAAGAAATATATATGCAAAGCATCCAAAGAGTACCATTCGCCAATTTTTTGTTCTTCAAGTTTAAGTGAACAACGAGCCCCATCGTTAATCCTTTAAAGGAAATTATTTGTAAATTTCGACAAGTAGAACAATGAATGGAACAGGTAGACGGTTGAAATCATTGTATATATTGCTTCTATATAGTCTTAGAAACATATATGCAAAGCATCCAAACAGTACCATTCGCCAATTTTATGTTCTTCAAGTTTAAGTGAACAATGAGCCCCATTGTTAATCCTTTAACGGAAATTAATTGTAACTTTCTACAAGTAGAACAATGATTGGGACACGTAGACGGTTGAAATCTTTGGATATATTGCTTCTATATAACCTAAGAAACATATATGCAAAGCATCCAAACAGTACCATTCGCCAATTTTTTGTTCTTCAAGTTTAAGTGAACAATGAGCCCCAATGGTTAATCCTTTATCGGAAATTATTTGTAACTTTCGACAAGTAGAACAATGAATGGAAAAGGTAGACGGTTGAAATATTTGTATATATTGCTTCCGTATAGTCTAAGAAACATATATGCAAAGCATCCAAACAGTACCATTCGCCAATTTTTTGTTCTTCAAGGTTAAGTGAACAATGAGCCCGATTGTTAATCCTTTATCGGAAATTATTTCTAACTTTCGACAAGTAGAACAATGAATGGAACACGTAGACGGTTGAAATCTTTGTATATATTGCTTCTATATAGTCTAAGAAACATATATGCAAAGCATCCAAACAGTACCATTCGCCAATTTTTTGTTCTTCAAGTTTAAGTGAACAACGAGCCCCATTGATAATCATGAAACGGAAATTATTTGTAACTTTCGACATGTAGAACAATGAATGGAACAGGTAGACGGTTGAAATCATTATATATATTGCTTCTATATAGTCTAAGAAACATATATGCATAGCATCCACACAGTACAATTCGCCAATTTATTGTTCTTCAAGTTTAAGTGAACATCGAGCCCCATTGTTAATCCTTTAAAGGAAATTATTTGTAAATTCCGACAAGCAGAACAATGATTGGAACACGTAGACGGTTGAAATATTATTATATATTGCTTCCATATAGTCCAAGAAACATATATGCAAAGCATCCAAACAGTACCATTCGCCAATTTATTGTTCTTCAAGTTTAAGTGAACAACGAGCCCCATTGTTAATCCTTTAAAGGAAATTATTTGTAAATTTCGACAAGTAGAACAATGATTGGAAAACGTAGACGGTTGAAATCTTTGTATATATTGCTTCCGTATAGTCTAAGAAACATATATGCAAAGCATCCAAACAGTACCATTCGCCAATTTTTTGTTCTTCAAGGTTAAGTGAACAATGAGCCCCAATGGTTAATCCTTTATCGGAAATTATTAGTAATTTTCGACAAGTAGAACAATGAATGGAACATGTAAACGGTTGAAATCTTTGGACATATTGCTTCTATATAACCTAAGAAACATATATGCAAAGAATCCAAACAGTACCATTCGCCAATTTTTTGTTCTTCAAGTTTAAGTGAACAATGAGCCCCAATGGTTAATCCTTTATCGGAAATTATTTGTAACTTTCGACAAGTAGAACAATGAATGGAAAAGGTAGACGGTTGAAATATTTGTATATATTGCTTCCGTATAGTCTAAGAAACATATATGCAAAGCATCCAAACAGTACCATTCGCCAATTTTTTGTTCTTCAAGGTTAAGTGAACAATGAGCCCGATTGTTAATCCTTTATCGGAAATTATTTCTAACTTTCGACAAGTAGAACAATGAATGGAACACGTAGACGGTTGAAATCTTTGTATATATTGCTTCTATATAGACTAAGAAACATATATGCAAAGCATCCAAACAGTACCATTCGCCAATCTTTTGTTCTTCAAGTTTAAGTGAACAACGAGCCCCATTGATAATCATGAAACGGAAATTATTTGTAACTTTCGACATGTAGAACAATGAATGGAACAGGTAGACGGTTGAAATCATTATATATATTGCTTCTATATAGTCTAAGAAACATATATGCATAGCATCCACACAGTACAATTCGCCAATTTATTGTTCTTCAAGTTTAAGTGAACATCGAGCCCCATTGTTAATCCTTTAAAGGAAATTATTTGTAAATTCCGACAAGCAGAACAATGATTGGAACACGTAGACGGTTGAAATATTATTATATATTGCTTCCATATAGTCCAAGAAACATATATGCAAAGCATCCAAACAGTACCATTCGCCAATTTATTGTTCTTCAAGTTTAAGTGAACAACGAGCCCCATTGTTAATCCTTTAAAGGAAATTATTTGTAAATTTCGACAAGTAGAACAATGATTGGAAAACGTAGACGGTTGAAATCTTTGTATATATTGCTTCCGTATAGTCTAAGAAACATATATGCAAAGCATCCAAACAGTACCATTCGCCAATTTTTTGTTCTTCAAGGTTAAGTGAACAATGAGCCCGATTGTTAATACTTTATCGGAAATTATTTGTAAATTTCGACAAGTAGAACAATGATTGGAACACGTGGACGTTTGAAATATTTGTATATATTGCTTCCATATAGACTAAGAAACATATATGCAAAGCATCCAAACAGTACAATTCGCCAATTTTTTGTTCTTCAAGTTTAAGTGAACAATGAGCCCCAATGGTTAATCCTTTATCGGAAATTATTTGTAATTTTCGACAAGTAGTACAATGAATGGAACAGGTAGACGGTTGAAATCTTTGTATATATTGCTTCTATATAGTCTAAGAAACATATATGCAAAGCATCCAAACAGTACAATACGCCAATTTTTTTGTTCTTCAAGTTTAAGTGAACTACGAGCCCCATTGTTAATCCTTTATCGGAAATTATTTGTAACTTTCGACAAGAAGAACAATGAATGGAACAGGTAGACTTGAAATCATTGTATATATTGCTTCTATATAGTCTAAGAAACATATATGCGAAGCATCCAAACAGTACAATTAGCCAATTTTTTGTTCTTCAAGTTTAAGTGAACAATGAGCCCCAATGGTTAATCCGTTATCGGAAATTATTTGTAACTTTCGACAAGTAGAACAATGAATCGAACAGGTAGACGGTTGAAATCTTTGTATATATTGCTTCTATATAGTCTAAGAAACATATATGCAAAGCATCCAAACAGTACCATTCGCCAATTTTTTGTTCTTCAAGTTTAAGTGAACAATGAGCCCCATTGTTAATACTTTAACGGAAATTATTTGTAACTTCCGACAAGTAGAACAATGAATGGAACAGGTAGACGGTTTAAATCAATGTATATATTGCTTCTATATAGTCTAAGAAACATATATGCAAAGCATCCAAACAGCACCATTCGCCAATTTTTTGTTCTTCAAGTTTAAGTGAACAATGAGCCCCATTGTTAATGCTTTACCGGAAATTATTTGTAACTTTCGACAAGTAGAACAATGAATGGAACAGGTAGACGGTTGAAATCCTTGTATATATTGCGTCTATATAGTCTAAGAAATATATATGCAAAGCATCCAAACAGTACAATTCGCCAATTTATTGTTCTTCAAGTTTAAGTGAACAACGAGCCCCATTGTTAATCCTTTAAAGGAAATTATTTGTATATTTCGACAAGTAGAACAATTATTGGAACATGTAGACGGTTGAAATCTTTGTATATATTGCTTCCATATAGTCTAAGAAACATGTACGCAGAGCATCCAAACCGTACCATTCGCCAATTTTTTGTTCTTCAAGTTTAAGTGAACAATGAGCCCCAATGGTTAATCCTTTATCGGAAATTATTTGTAATTTTCGACAAGTAGAACAATGAATGGAACATGTAGTCGGTTGACATCTTTGTATATATTGCTTCTATATAATCTAAGAAACATATATGCAAAGCATCTAAACAGTAACAATTGCCAATTTTTTGATCTTCAAGTTTAAGTGAACACGAGCCCCATTGTTAATCCTTTAAAGGAAATTAATTGTAACTTTCTACAAGTAGAACAATGAATGGAACAGGTAGACGGTTGAAATCTTTGTATATATTGCGTCTATATAGTCTAAGAAACATATATGCAAAGCATCCAAACAGTACCAATCGCCAATTTTTTGTTCTTCAGGTTTAAGTGAACACGAGCCCCATTGTTAATCCTTTAAAGGAAATTATTTGTAAATTTCGACAAGTAGAACAATGAATGGATCATGTAGACGGTTGAAATCATTGTATATATTGCTTCTATATAGTCTACGAAACATATATGCAAAGCATCCAAACTATACAATTCGCCAATTTTTTGTTCTTCAAGTTTTAGTGAACTACGAGCCCCATTGTTAATCCTTTAACGGAAATTATTTGTAACTTTCGACAAGTAGAACATTGAATGGAACAGGTAGACGGTTGAAATCTTTGTATATATTGCTTCTATATAGTATAAGAAACATATATGCAAAGCATCCAAACAGTACAATTCGCCAATTTTTTGTTCTTCAAGTTTAAGTGAACAATGAGCCCCAATGGTTAATCCGTTATCGGAAATTAATTGTAACTTTCGACAAGTAGAACAATGAATGGATCAGGTAGACGGTCGAAATCTTTGAATATATTGCTCCATATAGTCTTAGAAACATATATGCAAAGCATCCAAACAGTACCATTCGCCAATTTTTTGTTCTTCAAGTTTAAGTGAACAATGAGCCCCATTGTTAATCCTTTAACGGAAATTAATTGTAACTTTCGACAAGTAGAACAATGAATGGAACAGGTAGACGGTTGAAATCTTTGTAAATATTGCTTCTATATAGTCTAAGAAACATGTACGCAAAGCATCCAAACAGTACCATTCACCAATTTTTTGTTCTTCAAGTTTAAGTGAACAACGAGCCCCATTGTTAATCCTTTAACGGAAATTATTTGTAACTTTCGACAAGTATAACAATGAATAGAACAGGTAGACGGTTGAAATCTTTCTATATATTGCTTCTATATAGTCTAAGAAACATATATGCAAAGCATCCAAACAGTACCATTCGCCAATTTTTTGTTCTTCAAGGTTAAGTGAACAATGAGCCCGATTGTTAATCCTTTATCGGAAATTATTTCTAACTTTCGACAAGTAGAACAATGAATGGAACACGTAGACGGTTGAAATCTTTGAATATATTGCTTCTATATAGACTAAGAAACATATATGCAAAGCATCCAAACAGTACCATTCGCCAATCTTTTGTTCTTCAAGTTTAAGTGAACAACGAGCCCCATTGATAATCATGAAACGGAAATTATTTGTAACTTTCGACATGTAGAACAATGAATGGAACAGGTAGACGGTTGAAATATTATTATATATTGCTTCCATATAGTCCAAGAAACATATATGCAAAGCATCCAAACAGTACCATTCGCCAATTTATTGTTCTTCAAGTTTAAGTGAACAACGAGCCCCATTGTTAATCCTTTAAAGGAAATTATTTGTAAATTTCGACAAGCAGAACAATGATTGGAACACGTAGACGGTTGAAATATTATTATATATTGCTTCCATATAGTCCAAGAAACATATATGCAAAGCATCCAAACAGTACCATTCGCCAATTTATTGTTCTTCAAGTTTAAGTGAACAACGAGCCCCATTGTTAATCCTTTAAAGGAAATTATTTGTAAATTTCGACAAGTAGAACAATGATTGGAAAACGTAGACGGTTGAAATCTTTGTATATATTGCTTCCGTATAGTCTAAGAAACATATATGCAAAGCATCCAAACAGTACCATTCGCCAATTTTTTGTTCTTCAAGGTTAAGTGAACAATGAGCCCGATTGTTAATACTTTATCGGAAATTATTTGTAACTTTCGACAAGTAGAACAATGAATGGAACAGGTAGACGGTTGAAATCTTTGTATATATTGCTTCTATATAGTCTAAGAAACATATATGCAAAGCATCCAAACAGTACCATTCGCCAATATTATGTTCTTCAAGTTTAAGTGAACAAGGAGCCCCATTGATAATCATGAAACGGAAATTATTTGTAACTTTCGACATGTAGAACAATGAATGGAACAGGTAGACGGTTGAAATCATTATATATATATATATTGCTTCTATATAGTCTAAGAAACATATATGCATAGCATCCAAACAGTACAATTCGCCAATTTATTGTTCTTCAAGTTTAAGTGAACAACGAGCCCCATTGTTAATCCTTTAAAGGAAATTATTTGTAAATTTCGACAAGTAGAACAATGAATGGAACAGGTAGACGGTTGAAAACTTTGTATATATTGCTTCTATATAGTCTAAGAAACATATATGCAAAGCATCCAAACAGTACCATTCGCGAATTTATTGTTCTTCAAGTTTAAGTGAACAACGAGCCCCATTGATAATCATGAAAGGGAAATTATTTCTAAATTTCGACAAGTAGAACAATGATTGGAACAGGTAGAGGGGTGAAATCCTTCTATATATTGCTTCTATATAGTCTAAGAAACATATATGCAAAGCATCCAAACAGTACAATTCGCCAATTTTTTTGTTCTTCAAGTTTAAGTGAACTACGAGCCCCATTGTTAATCCTTTATCGGAAATTATTTGTAATTTTCGACAAATAGAACAATGAATGGAACAGGTAGACGGTTGAAATCTTTGTATATATTGCTTCTATATAGTCTAAGAAACATATATGCAAAGCATCCAAACAGTACCATTCACCAATTTTTTGTTCTTCAAGTTTAAGTGAACAACGAGCCCCATTGTTAATCCTTTAACGGAAATTATTTGTAACTTTCGACAAGTATAACAATGAATAGAACAGGTAGACGGTTGAAATCTTTCTATATATTGCTTCTATATAGTCTAAGAAACATATATGCAAAGCATCCAAACAGTACAATTCGCCAATTTATTGTTCTTCAAGTTTAAGTGAACAACGAGCCCCATTGTTAATCCTTTAAAGGAAATTATTTGTAAATATCGACAAGTAGAACAATGATTGGAACAGGTAGACGGGTGAAATCCTTCTATATATTGCTTCTATATAGTCTAAGAAACATATATGCAAAGCATCCAAACAGTACAATTCGCCAATTTTTTTGTTCTTCAAGTTTAAGTGAACTACGAGCCCCATTGTTAATCCTTTATCGGAAATTATTTGTAACTTTCGACAAGTAGAACAATGAATGGAACAGGTAGACGGTTGAAATCTTTGTATATATTGCTTCTATATAGTATAGGAAACATATATGCAAAGCATCCAAACAGTACCATTCGCCAATTTTTTGTTCTTCAAGGTTAAGTGAAAAATGAGCCCCATTGTTAATCCTTTATCGGAAATTATTTGTAACTTTCGACAAGTAGAACAATGAATGGAACAGGTAGACGGTTGAAAACATTGTATATATTGCTTCTATATAGTCTAAGAAACATGTACGCAAAGCATCCAAACAGTACCATTCGCCAATTTTTTGTTCCTCAAGTTTAAGTGAACAATGAGCCCCATTGTTAATCCTTTATCGGAAATTATTTGTAACTTTCGACAAGTAGAACAATGAATGGAACAGGTAGACGGTTGAAATCTTTGTAAATATTGCTTCTATATAGTCTAAGAAACATATATGCAAAGCTTCCAAACAGTACAATTCGCCAATTTTTTGTTCTTCAAGTTTAAGTGAACAATGAGCCCCAATGGTTAATCCTTTATCGGAAATTATTTGTAACTTTCTACAAGTAGAACAATGAATGGAACAGGTAGACGGTTGAAATCATTGTATATATTGCTTCTATATAGTCTAAGAAACATATCTGCATATCATCCAAACAGTACAATCCGCCAATTATTTGATCTTCAAGTTTAAGTGAACTACGAGCCCCATTGTTAATACTTTAACGGAAATTATTTGTAACTTGCGACAAGTAGAATAATGAATGGAACAGGTAGACGGTTGAAATCAATGTATATATTGCTTCTATATAGTCTAAGAAATATATATGCAAAGCATCCAAAGAGTACCATTCGCCAATTTTTTGTTCTTCAAGTTTAAGTGAACAACGAGCCCCATCGTTAATCCTTTAAAGGAAATTATTTGTAAATTTCGACAAGTAGAACAATGAATGGAACAGGTAGACGGTTGAAAACTTTGTATATATTGCTTCTATATAGTCTAAGAAACATGTACGCAAAGCATCCAAACAGTACCATTCGCCAATTTTTTGTTCCTCAAGTTTAAGTGAACAATGAGACCCATTGTTAATCCTTTATCGGTAATTATTTGTAACTTTCGACAAGTAGAACAATGAATGGAACAGGTAGACGGTTGAAATCTTTGTAAATATTGCTTCTATATAGTCTAAGAAACATATATGCAAAGCATCCAAACAGTACCATTCGCCAATTTTTTGTTCTTCAAGTTTAAGTGAACAACGAGCCCCATTGATAATCATGAAAGGGAAATTATTTCTAAATTTCGACAAGTAGAACAATGATTGGACCAGGTAGACGGGTGAAATCCTTCTATATATTGCTTCTATATAGTCTAAGAAACATATATGCAAAGCATCCAAACAGTACAATTCGCCAATTTTTTTGTTCTTCAAGTTTAAGTGAACTACGAGCCCCATTGTTAATCCTTTATCGGAAATTATTTGTAACTTTCGACAAGTAGAACAATGAATGGAACAGGTAGACGGTTGAAATCATTGTATATATTGCTTCTATATAGTCTAAGAAACATATCTGCATATCATCCAAACAGTACAATCCGCCAATTATTTGATCTTCAAGTTTAAGTGAACTACGAGCCCCATTGTTAATACTTTAACGGAAATTATTTGTAACTTGCGACAAGTAGAACAATGAATGGAACAGGTAGACGGTTGAAATCAATGTATATATTGCTTCTATATAGTCTAAGAAATATATATGCAAAGCATCCAAAGAGTACCATTCGCCAATTTTTTGTTCTTCAAGTTTAAGTGAACAACGAGCCCCATCGTTAATCCTTTAAAGGAAATTATTTGTAAATTTCGACAAGTAGAACAATGAATGGAACAGGTAGACGGTTGAAATCATTGTATATATTGCTTCTATATAGTCTTAGAAACATATATGCAAAGCATCCAAACACTACCATTCGCCAATTTTTTGTTCTTCAAGTTTAAGTGAACAATGAGCCCCATTGTTAATCCTTTAACGGAAATTAATTGTAACTTTCTACAAGTAGAACAATGATTGGGACACGTAGACGGTTGAAATCTTTGTATATATTGCTTCTATATAATCTAAGAAACATATATGCAAAGCATCCAAACAGAACCATTCGCGAATTTTTTGTTCTTAAAGGTTAAGTGAACAATGAGCCCCATTGTTAATCCTTTATCGGAAATTATTTGTAACTTTCGACAAGTAGAACAATGAATGGAACAGGTAGACGGTTGAAATCTTTGTATATATTGCTTCTATATAGTATAGGAAACATATATGCAAAGCATCCAAACAGTACAATTCGCCAATTTTTTGTTCTTCAAGTTTAAGTGAACAATGAGCCCCAATGGTTAATCCGTTATCGGAAATTATTTGTAACTTTCGACAAGTAGAACAATGAATGGAACAGGTAGACGGTTGAAAACTTTGTATATATTGCTTCTATATAGTCTAAGAAACATGTACGCAAAGCATCCAAACAGTACCATTCGCCAATTTTTTGTTCCTCAAATTTAAGTGAACAATGAGACCCATTGTTAATCCTTTATCGGTAATTATTTGTAACTTTCGACAAGTAGAACAATGAATGGAACAGGTAGACGGTTGAAATCTTTGTAAATATTGCTTCTATATAGTCTAAGAAACATATATGCAAAGCATCCAAACAGTACCATTCGCCAATTTTTTGTTCTTAAAGGTTAAGTGAACAATGAGCCCCATTGTTAATCCTTTATCGGAAATTATTTGTAACTTTCGACAAGTAGAACAATGAATGGAACAGGTAGACGGTTGAAATCTTTGTATATATTGCTTCTATATAGTATAGGAAACATATATGCAAAGCATCCAAACAGTACAATTCGCCAATTTTTTGTTCTTCAAGTTTAAGTGAACAATGAGCCCCAATGGTTAATCCGTTATCGGAAATTATTTGTAACTTTCGACAAGTAGAACAATGAATGGAACAGGTAGACGGTTGAAAACTTTGTATATATTGCTTCTATATAGTCTAAGAAACATGTACGCAAAGCATCCAAACAGTACCATTCGCCAATTTTTTGTTCCTCAAATTTAAGTGAACAATGAGACCCATTGTTAATCCTTTATCGGTAATTATTTGTAACTTTCGACAAGTAGAACAATGAATGGAACAGGTAGACGGTTGAAATCTTTGTAAATATTGCTTCTATATAGTCTAAGAAACATATATGCAAAGCATCCAAACAGTACCATTCGCCAATTTTTTGTTCTTCAAGTTTAAGTGAACAACGAGCCCCATTGATAATCATGAAAGGGAAATTATTTCTAAATTTCGACAAGTAGAACAATGATTGGACCAGGTAGACGGGTGAAATCCTTCTATATATTGCTTCTATATAGTCTAAGAAACATATATGCAAAGCATCCAAACAGTACAATTCGCCAATTTTTTTGTTCTTCAAGTTTAAGTGAACTACGAGCCCCATTGTTAATCCTTTATCGGAAATTATTTGTAATTTTCGACAAATAGAACAATGAATGGAACAGGTAGACGGTTGAAATCTTTGTATATATTGCTTCTATATAGTCTAAGAAACATATATGCAAAGCATCCAAACAGTACCATTCGCCAATTTTTTGTTCTTCAAGGTTAAGTGAAAAATGAGCCCCATTGTTAATCCTTTATCGGAAATTATTTGTAACTTTCGACAAGTAGAACAATGAATGGAACAGGTAGACGGTTGAAAACATTGTATATATTGCTTCTATATAGTCTAAGAAACATGTACGCAAAGCATCCAAACAGTACCATTCGCCAATTTTTTGTTCCTCAAGTTTAAGTGAACAATGAGCCCCATTGTTAATCCTTTATCGGAAATTATTTGTAACTTTCGACAAGTAGAACAATGAATGGAACAGGTAGACGGTTGAAATCTTTGTAAATATTGCTTCTATATAGTCTAAGAAACATATATGCAAAGCTTCCAAACAGTACAATTCGCCAATTTTTTGTTCTTCAAGTTTAAGTGAACAATGAGCCCCATTGTTAATACTTTAACGGAAATTATTTGTAACTTGCGACAAGTAGAACAATGAATGGAACAGGTAGACGGTTGAAATCAATGTATATATTGCTTCTATATAGTCTAAGAAATATATATGCAAAGCATCCAAAGAGTACCATTCGCCAATTTTTTGTTCTTCAAGTTTAAGTGAACAACGAGCCCCATCGTTAATCCTTTAAAGGAAATTATTTGTAAATTTCGACAAGTAGAACAATGAATGGAACAGGTAGACGGTTGAAATCATTGTATATATTGCTTCTATATAGTCTTAGAAACATATATGCAAAGCATCCAAACAGTACCATTCGCCAATTTTTTGTTCTTCAAGTTTAAGTGAACAATGAGCCCCATTGTTAATCCTTTAACGGAAATTAATTGTAACTTTCTACAAGTAGAACAATGATTGGGACACGTAGACGGTTGAAATCTTTGTATATATTGCTTCTATATAATCTAAGAAACATATATGCAAAGCATCCAAACAGAACCATTCGCGAATTTTTTGTTCTTAAAGGTTAAGTGATCAATGAGCCCCATTGTTAATCCTTTATCGGAAATTATTTGTAACTTTCGACAAGTAGAACAATGAATGGAACAGGTAGACGGTTGAAATCTTTGTATATATTGCTTCTATATAGTATAAGAAACATATATGCAAAGCATCCAAACAGTACAATTCGCCAATTTTTTGTTCTTCAAGTTTAAGTGAACAATGAGCCCCAATGGTTAATCCGTTATCGGAAATTATTTGTAACTTTCGACAAGTAGAACAATGAATGGAACAGGTAGACGGTTGAAAACTTTGTATATATTGCTTCTATATAGTCTAAGAAACATGTACGCAAAGCATCCAAACAGTACCATTCGCCAATTTTTTGTTCCTCAAGTTTAAGTGAACAATGAGCCCCATTGTTAATCCTTTATCGGAAATTATTTGTAACTTTCGACAAGTAGAACAATGAATGGAACAGGTAGACGGTTGAAATCTTTGTAAATATTGCTTCTATATAGTCTAAGAAACATATATGCAAAGCTTCCAAACAGTACAATTCGCCAATTTTTTGTTCTTCAAGTTTAAGTGAACAATGAGCCCCAATGGTTAATCCTTTATCGGAAATTATTTGTAACTTTCGACAAGTAGAACAATGAATGGAACAGGTAGACGGTTGAAATCATTGTATATATTGCTTCTATATAGTCTAAGAAACATATCTGCATATCATCCAAACAGTACAATCCGCCAATTATTTGATCTTCAAATTTAAGTGAACTACGAGCCCCATTGTTAATACTTTAACGGAAATTATTTGTAACTTTCGACAAGTAGAACAATGAATGGAACAGGTAGACGGTTGAAATCTTTGTAAATATTGCTTCTATATAGTCTAAGAAACATATATGCAAAGCTTCCAAACAGTACAATTCGCCAATTTTTTGTTCTTCAAGTTTAAGTGAACAATGAGCCCCAATGGTTAATCCTTTATCGGAAATTATTTGTAACTTTCGACAAGTAGAACAATGAATGGAACAGGTAGACGGTTGAAATCATTGTATATATTGCTTCTATATAGTCTAAGAAACATATCTGCATATCATCCAAACAGTACAATCCGCCAATTATTTGATCTTCAAATTTAAGTGAACTACGAGCCCCATTGTTAATACTTTAACGGAAATTATTTGTAACTTGCGACAAGTAGAACAATGAATGGAACAGGTAGACGGTTGAAATCAATGTATATATTGCTTCTATATAGTCTAAGAAATATATATGCAAAGCATCCAAAGAGTACCATTCGCCAATTTTTTGTTCTTCAAGTTTAAGTGAACAACGAGCCCCATCGTTAATCCTTTAAAGGAAATTATTTGTAAATTTCGACAAGTAGAACAATGAATGGAACAGGTAGACGGTTGAAATCATTGTATATATTGCTTCTATATAGTCTTAGAAACATATATGCAAAGCATCCAAACAGTACCATTCGCCAATTTTTTGTTCTTCAAGTTTAAGTGAACAATGAGCCCCATTGTTAATCCTTTAACGGAAATTAATTGTAACTTTCTACAAGTAGAACAATGATTGGGACACGTAGACGGTTGAAATCTTTGTATATATTGCTTCTATATAATCTAAGAAACATATATGCAAAGCATCCAAACAGAACCATTCGCGAATTTTTTGTTCTTAAAGGTTAAGTGAACAATGAGCCCCATTGTTAATAATTTATCGGAAATTATTTGTAACTTTCGACAAGTAGAACAATGAATGGAACAGGTAGACGGTTGAAATCTTTGTATATATTGCTTCTATATAGTATAAGAAACATATATGCAAAGCATCCAAACAGTACCATTCGCCAATTTTTTGTTCTACAAGGTTAAGTGAACAATGAGCCCGATTGTTAATACTTTATCGGAAATTATTTGTAAATTTCGACAAGTAGAACAATGATTGGAACACGTGGACGGTTGAAATATTTGTATATATTGCTTCCATATAGACTAAGAAACATATATGCAAAGCATCCAAACAGTACAATTCGCCAATTTTTTGTTCTTCAAGTTTAAGTGAACAATGAGCCCCAATGGTTAATCCTTTATCGGAAATTATTTGTAATTTTCGACAAGTAGTACAATGAATGGAACAGGTAGACGGTTGAAATCTTTGTATATATTGCTTCTATATAGTCTAAGAAACATATATGCAAAGCATCCAAACAGTACAATACGCCAATTTTTTTGTTCTTCAAGTTTAAGTGAACTACGAGCCCCATTGTTAATCCTTTATCGGAAATTATTTGTAACTTTCGACAAGAAGAACAATGAATGGAACAGGTAGACTTGAAATCATTGTATATATTGCTTCTATATAGTCTAAGAAACATATATGCGAAGCATCCAAACAGTACAATTAGCCAATTTTTTGTTCTTCAAGTTTAAGTGAACAATGAGCCCCAATGGTTAATCCGTTATCGGAAATTATTTGTAACTTTCGACAAGTAGAACAATGAATCGAACAGGTAGACGGTTGAAATCTTTGTATATATTGCTTCTATATAGTCTAAGAAACATATATGCAAAGCATCCAAACAGTACCATTCGCCAATTTTTTGTTCTTAAGTTTAAGTGAACAATGAGCCCCATTGTTAATACTTTAACGGAAATTATTTGTAACTTCCGACAAGTAGAACAATGAATGGAACAGGTAGACGGTTTAAATCAATGTATATATTGCTTCTATATAGTCTAAGAAACATATATGCAAAGCATCCAAACAGCACCATTCGCCAATTTTTTGTTCTTCAAGTTTAAGTGAACAATGAGCCCCATTGTTAATGCTTTACCGGAAATTATTTGTAACTTTCGACAAGTAGAACAATGAATGGAACAGGTAGACGGTTGAAATCCTTGTATATATTGCGTCTATATAGTCTAAGAAATATATATGCAAAGCATCCAAACAGTACAATTCGCCAATTTATTGTTCTTCAAGTTTAAGTGAACAACGAGCCCCATTGTTAATCCTTTAAAGGAAATTATTTGTATATTTCGACAAGTAGAACAATTATTGGAACATGTAGACGGTTGAAATCTTTGTATATATTGCTTCCATATAGTCTAAGAAACATGTACGCAAAGCATCCAAACCGTACCATTCGCCAATTTTTTGTTCTTCAAGTTTAAGTGAACAATGAGCCCCAATGGTTAATCCTTTATCGGAAATTATTTGTAATTTTCGACAAGTAGAACAATGAATGGAACATGTAGTCGGTTGACATCTTTGTATATATTGCTTCTATTTAATCTAAGAAACATATATGCAAAGCATCTAAACAGTAACAATTGCCAATTTTTTGATCTTCAAGTTTAAGTGAACACGAGCCCCATTGTTAATCCTTTAAAGGAAATTAATTGTAACTTTCTACAAGTAGAACAATGAATGGAACAGGTAGACGGTTGAAATCTTTGTATATATTGCGTCTATATAGTCTAAGAAACATATATGCAAAGCATCCAAACAGTACCAATCGCTAATTTTTTGTTCTTCAGGTTTAAGTGAACACGAGCCCCATTTTTAATCTTTTAAAGGAAATTATTTGTAAATTTCGACAAGTAGAACAATGAATAGTACAGGTAGACGGGCGAAATCTTTCTATATATTGCTTCTAAATAGTCTAAGAAACATATATGCAAAGCATCCAAACAGTACCATTCGCCAATTTTTTGTTCTTCAAGTTTAAGTGAACAGCAAGCCCCATTGATAATCATGAAATGGAAATTATTTGTAACTTTCTACAAGTAGAACAATGAATAGTACAGGTAGACGGGTGAAATCTTTCTATATATTGCTTCTAAATAGTCTAAGAAACATATATGCAAAGCATCCAAACAGTACAATTCGCCAATTTTTTGTTCTTCAACTTTAAGTGAACAACGAGCCCCATTGTTAATCCTTTAAAGGAAGTTATTTGTAAATTTCGACAAGGTGAACAATGAATGGAACAGGTAGACGGTTGAAATCTTTGTATATATTGCTTCTATATAATCTAAGAAACATATATGCAAAGCATCCAAACAGTACAATTCGCCAATTTTTTGTTCTTCAAGTTTAAGTGAACTACGAGCCCCTTTGTTAATCCTTTAACGGAAATTAATTGTAACTTTCTACAAGTAGAACAATGAATGGAACAGGTAGACGGTTGAAATCTTTCTATATATTGCTTCTAAATAGTCTAAGAAACATATATGCAAAGCATCTAAACAGTACAATTCGCCAATTTTTTGATCTTCAAGTTTAAGTGAACAACGAGCCCCATTGATAATCATGAAACGGAAATTATTTGTAACTTTCTACAAGTAGAACAATGAATAGAACAGGTAGATGGTTGAAATATTTGTATATGTTGCTTCTATATAGTCTAACAAACCTATATGCAATGCATCTAAACAGTAACAATCGCAAATTTTTTGATCTTCAGGTTTAAGTGAACAGCGAGCCCCATTGATAATCATGAAATGGAAATTATTTGTAACATTCTACAAGTAGAACAATGAATAGTACAGGTAGACGGGTGAAATCTTTCTATATATTGCTTCTAAATAGTCTAAGAAACATATATGCAAAGCATCTAAACAGTACAATTCGCCAATTTTTTGATCTTCAAGTTTAAGTGAACAGTGAGCCCCATTGATAATCATGAAATGGAAATTATTTGTAACTTTCTACAAGTAGAACAATGAATAGTACAGGTAGACGGGTGAAATCTTTCTATATATTGCTTCTAAATAGTCTAAGAAACATATATGCAAAGCATCCAAACAGTACAATTCGCCAATTTTTTGTTCTTCAAGTTTAAGTCAACAATGAGCCCCAATGGTTAATCCTTTATCGGAAATTACCTGTAATTTTCGACAAGTAGAACAATGAATGGAACAGGTAGACGGTTGAAATCTTTGTATATATTGCTTCTATATAATCTAAGAAACATATATGCAAAGCATCCAAACAGTACCATTCGCCAATTTTTTGTTCTTCAAGTTTAAGTGAACTACGAGCCCCATTGTTAATCCTTTAACGGAAATTAATTGTATCTTTCTACAAGTAGAACAATGAATGGAACAGGTAGACGGTTGAAATCTTTGTATATATTGCGTCTATATAGTCTTAGAAACATATATGCAAAGCATCCAAACAGTACCATTCGCCAATTTTTTGTTCTTCAAGTATAAGTGAACTACGAGCCCCATTGTTAATCCTTTAAAGGAAATTATTTGTAATTTTCGACACGTAGAACAATGAATGGAACAGGTAGACGGTTGAAATCTTTGTATATATTGCTTCTATATAATCTAAGAAACATATATGCAAAGCATCCAAACAGTACCATTCGCCAATTTTTTGTTCTTCAAGTTTAAGTGAACAACGAGCCCCATTGATAATCATGAAACGGAAATTATTTGTAACATTCTACAAGTAGAACAATGAATAGTACGGGTAGACGGGTGAAATCTTTCTATATATTGCTTCTAAATAGTCTAAGAAACATATCTGCAAATCATCCAAACAGTACAATTCGCCAATTTTTTGTTCTTCAAGTTTAAGTGAACAATGAGCCCCAATGTTTAATCCTTTATCGGAAATTATTTGTAATTTTCGACAAGTAGAACAATGAATGGAACAGACAGACGGTTGAAATCTTTGTATATATTGCTTCTATATAATCTAAGAAACTTATATTCAAAGCATCCAAACAGTACCATTCGCCAATTTTTTGTTCTTCAACTTTAAGTGATCTACGAGCCCCATTGTTAATCCTTTAAAGGAAATTATTTGTAAATTTCGACAAGTAGAACAATGAATGGAACAGGTAGACGGTTGAAATCCTTGTATATATTGCGTCTATATAATCTAAGAAACATATATGCAAAGCATCCAAACAGTACCATTCGCCAATTTTTTGTTCTTCAAGTTTAAGTGAAGTACGAGCCCCATTGTTAATCCTTTAAAGGAAATTATTTGTAAATTTCGACAAGTAAAACAATGAATGGATCAGGTAGACGGTTGAAATCATTGCATATATTGCTTCTATATAATCTACGAAACATATATGCAAAGCATCCAAACAGTACAATTCACGAATTTTTTGTTTTTCAAGTTTAAGTGAACTACGAGCCCCATTGTTAATCCTTTAACGGAAATTAATTGTAACTTTCTACAAGTAGAACAATGATTGGAACAGGTAGACGGTTGAAATCTTTGTATATGTTGCTTCTATATAGTCTAAGAAACCTATATGCAAAGCATCTAAACAGTAACAATCGCCAATTTTTTGATCTTCAAGTTTAAGTGAACAGCGGGCCCCATTGATAATCATGAAATGGAAATTATTTGTAACTTTCTACAAGTAGAACAATGAATAGTACAGGTAGACGGGTGAAATCTTTCTATATATTGCTTCTAAATAGTCTAAGAAACATATATGCAAAGCATCCAAACAGTACAATTCGCCAATTTTTTGTTCTTCAAGTTTAAGTGAACAACGAGCCCCATTTTTAATCCTTTAAAGGAAGTTATTTGTAAATTTCGACAAGGAGAACAATGAATGGAACAGGTAGACGGTTGAAATCTTTGTATATATTTCTTCCATATAGTCTAAGAAACATATATGCAAAGCATCTAAACAGTAACAATCGCCAATTTTTTGTTCTTCAAGTTTAAGTGAACAATGAGCCCCAATGGTTAATCCTTTATCGGAAATTACTTGTAATTTTCGACAAGTAGAACAATGAATGGAACAGGTAGACGGTTGAAATCTTTGTATATATTGCTTCTATATAGTCTAAGAAACATATATGCAAAGCATCCAAACAGTACAATTCGCCAATTTCTTGTTCTTCAAGTTTAAGTAAACTACGATCCCCATTGTTAATACCTTAACGGAAATTATTTGTAACTTTCGACAAGTAGAACAATGAATGGAACAGGAAGACGGTTGAAATCTTTGTATATATTGCTTCTATATAATCTAAGAAACTTATATTCAAAGCATCCAAACAGTACCATTCGCCAATTTTTTGTTCTTCAACTTTAAGTGATCTACGAGCCCCATTGTTAATCCTTTAAAGGAAATTATTTGTAAATTTCGACAAGTAGAACAATGAATGGAACAAGTAGACTGTTGAAATCATTGTATATATTGCTTCTATATAATCTAAGAAACATATATGCAAAGCATCCAAACAGTACAATTCGCCAATTTTTTGTTCTTCAAGTTTAAGTAAACTACGATCCCCATTGTTAATCCCTTAACGGAAATTATTTGTAACTTTCGACAAGTAGAACAATGAATGGAACAGGTAGACGGTTGAAATCATTGTATATATTGCTTCTATATACTCTAAGAAACATATCTGCAGATCATCCAAACAGTACAATCCGCCAATTATTTGATCTTCAAGTTTAAGTGAACTACGAGCCCCATTGTTAATACTTTAACGGAAATTATTTGTAACTTTCGACAAGTAGAACAATGAATGGAACAGGTAGACGGTTGAAATCATTGTATATATTGCTTCTATATACTCTAAGAAACATATCTGCAGATCATCCAAACAGTACAATCCGCCAATTATTTGATCTTCAAGTTTAAGTGAACTACGAGCCCCATTGTTAATACTTTAACGGAAATTATTTGTAAATTTCGAAAAGTAGAACAATGATTGGAACACGTAGCCGGTTGAAATCTTTGTATATATTGCTTCTATATAGTCTAAGAAACATATATGCAAAGCATCCAAACAGTACAATTCGCCAATTTCTTGTACTTCAAGTTTAAGTGAAGAATGAGCCCCAATGGTTTATCCATTATCGGTAATTATTTGTAACTTTCGACAAGTAGAACAATGAATGGAACAGGTAGACGGTTGAAATCCTTGTATATATTGGGTCTATATAATCTAAGAAACATATATGCAAAGCATCCAAACAGTACCATTCGCCAATTTTTTGTTCTTCAAGTTTAAGTGAAGTACGAGCCC
This sequence comes from Cerceris ruficornis, assembly GCA_963989415.1. Taxonomy (NCBI): domain Eukaryota; kingdom Metazoa; phylum Arthropoda; class Insecta; order Hymenoptera; family Crabronidae; genus Cerceris; species Cerceris ruficornis. Next base: position 652,444 of record CAXDIW010000294.1, on the reverse strand, counting down.
CATTGTTAATCCTTTAAAGGAAATTATTTGTAAATTTCGACAAGTAGAACAATGAATGGAACAGGTAGACTGTTGAAATCATTGTATATATTGCTTCTATATAGTCTAAGAAACATATATGCAAAGCATCCAAATAGTACCATTCGCCAATTTTTTGTTCTTCAAGTTTAAGTGAACTACGAGCCCCATTGTTAATCCTTTAAAGGAAATTATTTGTAAATTTCGACAAGTAAAACAATGAATGGATCAGGTAGACGGTTGAAATCATTGCATATATTGCTTCTATATAATCTACGAAACATATATGCAAAGCATCCAAACAGTACAATTCACGAATTTTTTGTTCTTCAAGTTTAAGTGAACTACGAGCCCCATTGTTAATCCTTTAACGGAAATTAATTGTAACTTTCTACAAGTAGAACAATGATTGGAACACGTAGACGGTTGAAATCTTTGTATATATTGCTTCCATATAGTCTAAGAAACTTATATGCAAAGCATCCAAACAGTACCATTCGCAATTTTTTGTTCTTCAAGTTTAAGTGAACAACGAGCCCCATTGTTAATCCTTTAAAGGAAATTATTTGTAAATTTCGACAAGTAGAACAATGATTGGAACACGTAGACGGTTGAAATCTTTGTATATATTGCTTCCATATAGTCTAAGAAACATGTACGCAAAGCATCCAAACAGTACCATTCGCCAATTTTTTGTTCTTCAAGTTTAAGTGAACTACGAGCCCCATTGTTAATCCTTCAAAGGAAATTATTTGTAAATTTCGACAAGTAGAACAATGAATGGAACAGGTAGACTGTTGAAATCATTGTATATATTGCTTCTATATAGTCTAAGAAACATATATGCAAAGCATCCAAACAGTACAAATTGCCAATTTTTTGTTCTTCAAGTTTAAGTAAACTACGATCCCCATTGTTAATCCCTTAACGGAAATTATTTGAAACTTCCGACAAGTAGAACAATGAATGGAACAGGTAGACGGCTGAAATCATTGTATATATTGCTTCTATATAGTCTAAGAAACATAGCTGCAGATCATCCAAACAGTACAATTCGCCAATTTCTTGTTCTTCAAGTTTAAGTGAACTACGAGCCCCATTGTTAATACTTTAACGGAAATTATTTGTAACTTGCGACAAGTAGAACAATGAATGGAACAGGTAGATGGTTGAAATCAATGTATATATTGCTTCTATATAGTCTAAGAAACATATATGCAAAGCATCCAAACAGTACCATTCGCCAATTTTTTGTTCTTCAAGTTTAAGTGAACAACGAGCCGCATTGTTAATCCTTTAAAGGAAATTATTTGTAAATTTCGAAAAGTAGAACAATGATTGGAACACGTAGACGGATGAAATCTTTGTATATATTGCTTCTATATAATCTAAGAAACATATATGCAAAGCATCCAAACAGTACAATTCGCCAATTTTTTGTTCTTCAAGTTTAAGTAAACTACGATCCCCATTGTTAATCCCTTAACGGAAATTATTTGTAACTTTCGACAAGTAGAACAATGAATGGAACAGGTAGACGGTTGAAATCATTGTATATATTGCTTCTATATAGTCTAAGAAACATATCTGCAGATCATCCAAACAGTACAATCCGCCAATTATTTGATCTTCAAGTTTAAGTGAACTACGAGCCCCATTGTTAATACTTTAACGGAAATTATTTGTAACTTGTGACAAGTAGAACAATGAATGGAACAGGTAGATGGTTGAAATCAATGTATATATTGCTTCTATATAGTCTAAGAAACATATATGCAAAGCATCCAAACAGTACCATCCGCCAATTTTTTGTTCTTCAAGTTTAAGTGAACAATGAGCCCCAAAGGTTAATCCTTTATCGGAAATTATTTGTAATTTTCGACACGTAGAACAATGAATGGAACAGGTAGACGGTTGAAATCTTTGTATATATTGCTTCTATATAATCTAAGAAACATATATGCAAAGCATCCAAACAGTACCATTCGCCAATTTTTTGTTCTTCAAGTTTAAGTGAACAACGAGCCCCATTGATAATCATGAAACGGAAATTATTTGTAACATTCTACAAGTAGAACAATGAATAGTACGGGTAGACGGGTGAAATCTTTCTATATATTGCTTCTAAATAGTCTAAGAAACATATCTGCAAATCATCCAAACAGTACAATTCGCCAATTTTTTGTTCTTCAAGTTTAAGTGAACTACGAGCCCCATTGTTAATACTTTAACGGAAATTATTTGTAACTTGCGACAAGTAGAACAATGAATGGAACAGGTAGATGGTTGAAATCAATGTATATATTGCTTCTATATAGTCTAAGAAACATATATGCAAAGCATCCAAACAGTACCATTCGCCAATTTTTTGTTCTTCAAGTTTAAGTGAACAACGAGCCGCATTGTTAATCCTTTAAAGGAAATTATTTGTAAATTTCGAAAAGTAGAACAATGATTGGAACACGTAGACGGATGAAATCTTTGTATATATTGCTTCTATATAATCTAAGAAACATATATGCAAAGCATCCAAACAGTACAATTCGCCAATTTTTTGTTCTTCAAGTTTAAGTAAACTACGATCCCCATTGTTAATCCCTTAACGGAAATTATTTGTAACTTTCGACAAGTAGAACAATGAATGGAACAGGTAGACGGTTGAAATCATTGTATATATTGCTTCTATATAGTCTAAGAAACATATCTGCAGATCATCCAAACAGTACAATCCGCCAATTATTTGATCTTCAAGTTTAAGTGATCTACGAGCCCCATTGTTAATACTTTAACGGAAATTATTTGTAACTTGTGACAAGTAGAACAATGAATGGAACAGGTAGATGGTTGAAATCAATGTATATATTGCTTCTATATAGTCTAAGAAACATATATGCAAAGCATCCAAACAGTACCATCCGCCAATTTTTTGTTCTTCAAGTTTAAGTGAACAATGAGCCCCAAAGGTTAATCCTTTATCGGAAATTATTTGTAATTTTCGACACGTAGAACAATGAATGGAACAGGTAGACGGTTGAAATCTTTGTATATATTGCTTCTATATAATCTAAGAAACATATATGCAAAGCATCCAAACAGTACCATTCGCCAATTTTTTGTTCTTCAAGTTTAAGTGAACAACGAGCCCCATTGATAATCATGAAACGGAAATTATTTGTAACATTCTACAAGTAGAACAATGAATAGTACGGGTAGACGGGTGAAATCTTTCTATATATTGCTTCTAAATAGTCTAAGAAACATATCTGCAAATCATCCAAACAGTACAATTCGCCAATTTTTTGTTCTTCAAGTTTAAGTGAACAATGAGCCCCAATGTTTAATCCTTTATCGGAAATTATTTGTAATTTTCTACAAGTAGAACAATGAATGGAACAGGCAGACGGTTGAAATCTTTGTATATATTGCTTCTATATAATCTAAGAAACATATATGCAAAGCATCCAAACAGTACAATTCGCCAATTATTTCATCTTCATGTTTAAGTGAACTACGAGCCCCATTGTTAATCCTTTAACGGAAATTAATTGTACCTTTCTACAAGTAGAACAATGAATGGAACAGGTAGACGGTTGAAATCTTTGTATATATTGCGTCTATATAGTCTAAGAAACATATATGCAAAGCATCCAAACAGTACCATTCGCCAATTTTTTGTTCTTCAACTTTAAGTGAACTACGAGCCCCATTGTTAATCCTTTAAAGGAAATTATTTGTAAATTTCGACAAGTAGAACAATGAATGGAACAAGTAGACTGTTGAAATCATTGTATATATTGCTTCTATATAATCAAAGAAACATATATGCAAAGCATCCAAACAGTACAATTCGCCAATTTTTTGTTCTTCAAGTTTAAGTAAACTACGATCCCCATTGTTAATCCCTTAACGGAAATTATTTGTAACTTTCGACAAGTAGAACAATGAATGGAACAGGTAGACGGTTGAAATCATTGTATATATTGCTTCTATATACTCTAAGAAACATATCTGCAGATCATCCAAACAGTACAATCCGCCAATTATTTGATCTTCAAGTTTAAGTGAACTACGAGCCCCATTGTTAATACTTTAACGGAAATTATTTGTAACTTTCGACAAGTAGAACAATGAATGGAACAGGTAGACGGTTGAAATCATTGTATATATTGCTTCTATATACTCTAAGAAACATATCTGCAGATCATCCAAACAGTACAATCCGCCAATTATTTGATCTTCAAGTTTAAGTGAACTACGAGCCCCATTGTTAATACTTTAACGGAAATTATTTGTAAATTTCGAAAAGTAGAACAATGATTGGAACACGTAGCCGGTTGAAATCTTTGTATATATTGCTTCTATATAGTCTAAGAAACATATATGCAAAGCATCCAAACAGTACAATTCGCCAATTTCTTGTACTTCAAGTTTAAGTGAAGAATGAGCCCCAATGGTTTATCCATTATCGGTAATTATTTGTAACTTTCGACAAGTAGAACAATGAATGGAACAGGTAGACGGTTGAAATCCTTGTATATATTGGGTCTATATAATCTAAGAAACATATATGCAAAGCATCCAAACAGTACCATTCGCCAATTTTTTGTTCTTCAAGTTTAAGTGAAGTACGAGCCCCATTGTTAATCCTTTAAAGGAAATTATTTGTAAATTTCGACAAGTAGAACAATGAATGGAACAGGTAGACTGTTGAAATCATTGTATATATTGCTTCTATATAGTCTAAGAAACATATATGCAAAGCATCCAAATAGTACCATTCGCCAATTTTTTGTTCTTCAAGTTTAAGTGAACTACGAGCCCCATTGTTAATCCTTTAAAGGAAATTATTTGTAAATTTCGACAAGTAAAACAATGAATGGATCAGGTAGACGGTTGAAATCATTGCATATATTGCTTCTATATAATCTACGAAACATATATGCAAAGCATCCAAACAGTACAATTCACGAATTTTTTGTTCTTCAAGTTTAAGTGAACTACGAGCCCCAGTGTTAATCCTTTAACGGAAATTAATTGTAACTTTCTACAAGTAGAACAATGATTGGAACACGTAGACGGTTGAAATCTTTGTATATATTGCTTCCATATAGTCTAAGAAACTTATATGCAAAGCATCCAAACAGTACCATTCGCAATTTTTTGTTCTTCAAGTTTAAGTGAACAACGAGCCCCATTGTTAATCCTTTAAAGGAAATTATTTGTAAATTTCGACAAGTAGAACAATGATTGGAACACGTAGACGGTTGAAATCTTTGTATATATTGCTTCCATATAGTCTAAGAAACATGTACGCAAAGCATCCAAACAGTACCATTCGCCAATTTTTTGTTCTTCAAGTTTAAGTGAACTACGAGCCCCATTGTTAATCCTTCAAAGGAAATTATTTGTAAATTTCGACAAGTAGAACAATGAATGGAACAGGTAGACTGTTGAAATCATTGTATATATTGCTTCTATATAGTCTAAGAAACATATATGCAAAGCATCCAAACAGTACAAATTGCCAATTTTTTGTTCTTCAAGTTTAAGTAAACTACGATCCCCATTGTTAATCCCTTAACGGAAATTATTTGAAACTTCCGACAAGTAGAACAATGAATGGAACAGGTAGACGGCTGAAATCATTGTATATATTGCTTCTATATAGTCTAAGAAACATAGCTGCAGATCATCCAAACAGTACAATTCGCCAATTTCTTGTTCTTCAAGTTTAAGTGAACTACGAGCCCCATTGTTAATACTTTAACGGAAATTATTTGTAACTTGCGACAAGTAGAACAATGAATGGAACAGGTAGATGGTTGAAATCAATGTATATATTGCTTCTATATAGTCTAAGAAACATATATGCAAAGCATCCAAACAGTACCATTCGCCAATTTTTTGTTCTTCAAGTTTAAGTGAACAACGAGCCGCATTGTTAATCCTTTAAAGGAAATTATTTGTAAATTTCGAAAAGTAGAACAATGATTGGAACACGTAGACGGATGAAATCTTTGTATATATTGCTTCTATATAATCTAAGAAACATATATGCAAAGCATCCAAACAGTACAATTCGCCAATTTTTTGTTCTTCAAGTTTAAGTAAACTACGATCCCCATTGTTAATCCCTTAACGGAAATTATTTGTAACTTTCGACAAGTAGAACAATGAATGGAACAGGTAGACGGTTGAAATCATTGTATATATTGCTTCTATATAGTCTAAGAAACATATCTGCAGATCATCCAAACAGTACAATCCGCCAATTATTTGATCTTCAAGTTTAAGTGAACTACGAGCCCCATTGTTAATACTTTAACGGAAATTATTTGTAACTTGTGACAAGTAGAACAATGAATGGAACAGGTAGATGGTTGAAATCAATGTATATATTGCTTCTATATAGTCTAAGAAACATATATGCAAAGCATCCAAACAGTACCATCCGCCAATTTTTTGTTCTTCAAGTTTAAGTGAACAATGAGCCCCAAAGGTTAATCCTTTATCGGAAATTATTTGTAATTTTCGACACGTAGAACAATGAATGGAACAGGTAGACGGTTGAAATCTTTGTATATATTGCTTCTATATAATCTAAGAAACATATATGCAAAGCATCCAAACAGTACCATTCGCCAATTTTTTGTTCTTCAAGTTTAAGTGAACAACGAGCCCCATTGATAATCATGAAACGGAAATTATTTGTAACATTCTACAAGTAGAACAATGAATAGTACGGGTAGACGGGTGAAATCTTTCTATATATTGCTTCTAAATAGTCTAAGAAACATATCTGCAAATCATCCAAACAGTACAATTCGCCAATTTTTTGTTCTTCAAGTTTAAGTGAACTACGAGCCCCATTGTTAATACTTTAACGGAAATTATTTGTAACTTGCGACAAGTAGAACAATGAATGGAACAGGTAGATGGTTGAAATCAATGTATATATTGCTTCTATATAGTCTAAGAAACATATATGCAAAGCATCCAAACAGTACCATTCGCCAATTTTTTGTTCTTCAAGTTTAAGTGAACAACGAGCCGCATTGTTAATCCTTTAAAGGAAATTATTTGTAAATTTCGAAAAGTAGAACAATGATTGGAACACGTAGACGGATGAAATCTTTGTATATATTGCTTCTATATAATCTAAGAAACATATATGCAAAGCATCCAAACAGTACAATTCGCCAATTTTTTGTTCTTCAAGTTTAAGTAAACTACGATCCCCATTGTTAATCCCTTAACGGAAATTATTTGTAACTTTCGACAAGTAGAACAATGAATGGAACAGGTAGACGGTTGAAATCATTGTATATATTGCTTCTATATAGTCTAAGAAACATATCTGCAGATCATCCAAACAGTACAATCCGCCAATTATTTGATCTTCAAGTTTAAGTGATCTACGAGCCCCATTGTTAATACTTTAACGGAAATTATTTGTAACTTGTGACAAGTAGAACAATGAATGGAACAGGTAGATGGTTGAAATCAATGTATATATTGCTTCTATATAGTCTAAGAAACATATATGCAAAGCATCCAAACAGTACCATCCGCCAATTTTTTGTTCTTCAAGTTTAAGTGAACAATGAGCCCCAAAGGTTAATCCTTTATCGGAAATTATTTGTAATTTTCGACACGTAGAACAATGAATGGAACAGGTAGACGGTTGAAATCTTTGTATATATTGCTTCTATATAATCTAAGAAACATATATGCAAAGCATCCAAACAGTACCATTCGCCAATTTTTTGTTCTTCAAGTTTAAGTGAACAACGAGCCCCATTGATAATCATGAAACGGAAATTATTTGTAACATTCTACAAGTAGAACAATGAATAGTACGGGTAGACGGGTGAAATCTTTCTATATATTGCTTCTAAATAGTCTAAGAAACATATCTGCAAATCATCCAAACAGTACAATTCGCCAATTTTTTGTTCTTCAAGTTTAAGTGAACAATGAGCCCCAATGTTTAATCCTTTATCGGAAATTATTTGTAATTTTCTACAAGTAGAACAATGAATGGAACAGGCAGACGGTTGAAATCTTTGTATATATTGCTTCTATATAATCTAAGAAACATATATGCAAAGCATCCAAACAGTACAATTCGCCAATTATTTCATCTTCATGTTTAAGTGAACTACGAGCCCCATTGTTAATCCTTTAACGGAAATTAATTGTACCTTTCTACAAGTAGAACAATGAATGGAACAGGTAGACGGTTGAAATCTTTGTATATATTGCGTCTATATAGTCTAAGAAACATATATGCAAAGCATCCAAACAGTACCATTCGCCAATTTTTTGTTCTTCAACTTTAAGTGAACTACGAGCCCCATTGTTAATCCTTTAAAGGAAATTATTTGTAAATTTCGACAAGTAGAACAATGAATGGAACAAGTAGACTGTTGAAATCATTGTATATATTGCTTCTATATAATCAAAGAAACATATATGCAAAGCATCCAAACAGTACAATTCGCCAATTTTTTGTTCTTCAAGTTTAAGTAAACTACGATCCCCATTGTTAATCCCTTAACGGAAATTATTTGTAACTTTCGACAAGTAGAACAATGAATGGAACAGGTAGACGGTTGAAATCATGTATATATTGCTTCTATATACTCTAAGAAACATATCTGCAGATCATCCAAACAGTACAATCCGCCAATTATTTGATCTTCAAGTTTAAGTGAACTACGAGCCCCATTGTTAATACTTTAACGGAAATTATTTGTAACTTGCGACAAGTAGAACAATGAATGGAACAGGTAGACGGTTGAAATCAATGTATATATTGCTTCTATATAGTCTAAGAAACATATATGCAAAGCATCCAAACAGTACCATTCGCCAATTTTTTGTTCTTCAAGTTTAAGTGAACAACGAGCCGCATTGTTAATCCTTTAAAGGAAATTATTTGTAAATGTCGAAAAGTAGAACAATGATTGGAACACGTAGCCGGTTGAAATCTTTGTATATATTGCTTCTATATAGTCTAAGAAACATATATGCAAAGCATCCAAACAGTACAATTCGCCAATTTCTTGTACTTCAAGTTTAAGTGAACAATGAGCCCCAATGGTTTATCCATTATCGGTAATTATTTGTAACTTTCGACAAGTAGAACAATGAATGGAACAGGTAGACGGTTGAAATCCTTGTATATATTGCGTCTATATAATCTAAGAAACATATATGCAAAGCATCCAAACAGTACCATTCGCCAATTTTTTGTTCTTCAAGTTTAAGTGAACTACGAGCCCCATTGTTAATCCTTTAACGGAAATTAATTGTAACTTTCTACAAGTAGAACAATGATTGGAACACGTAGACGGTTGAAATCTTTGTATATATTGCTTCCATATAGTCTAAGAAACTTATATGCAAAGCATCCAAACAGTACCATTCGCAATTTTTTGTTCTTCAAGTTTAAGTGAACAACGAGCCCCATTGTTAATCCTTTAAAGGAAATTATTTGTAAATTTCGACAAGTAGAACAATGATTGGAACACGTAGACGGTTGAAATCTTTGTATATATTGCTTCCATATAGTCTAAGAAACATGTACGCAAAGCATCCAAACAGTACCATTCGCCAATTTTTTGTTCTTCAAGTTTAAGTGAACTACGAGCCCCATTGTTAATCCTTCAAAGGAAATTATTTGTAAATTTCGACAAGTAGAACAATGAATGGAACAGGTAGACTGTTGAAATCATTGTATATATTGCTTCTATATAGTCTAAGAAACATATATGCAAAGCATCCAAACAGTACAAATTGCCAATTTTTTGTTCTTCAAGTTTAAGTAAACTACGATCCCCATTGTTAATCCCTTAACGGAAATTATTTGTAACTTCCGACAAGTAGAACAATGAATGGAACAGGTAGACGGCTGAAATCATTGTATATATTGCTTCTATATAGTCTAAGAAACATAGCTGCAGATCATCCAAACAGTACAATTCGCCAATTTCTTGTTCTTCAAGTTTAAGTGAACTACGAGCCCCATTGTTAATACTTTAACGGAAATTATTTGTAAATTGCGACAAGTAGAACAATGAATGGAACAGGTAGATGGTTGAAATCAATGTATATATTGCTTCTATATAGTCTAAGAAACATATATGCAAAGCATCCAAACAGTACCATTCGCCAATTTTTTGTTCTTCAAGTTTAAGTGAACAACGAGCCGCATTGTTAATCCTTTAAAGGAAATTATTTGTAAATTTCGAAAAGTAGAACAATGATTGGAACACGTAGACGGATGAAATCTTTGTATATATTGCTTCTATATAATCTAAGAAACATATATGCAAAGCATCTAAACAGTACAATTCGCCAATTTTTTGTTCTTCAAGTTTAAGTAAACTACGATCCCCATTGTTAATCCCTTAACGGAAATTATTTGTAACTTTCGACAAGTAGAACAATGAATGGAACAGGTAGACGGTTGAAATCATTGTATATATTGCTTCTATATAGTCTAAGAAACATATCTGCAGATCATCCAAACAGTACAATCCGCCAATTATTTGATCTTCAAGTTTAAGTGAACTACGAGCCCCATTGTTAATACTTTAACGGAAATTATTTGTAACTTGCGACAAGTAGAACAATGAATGGAACAGGTAGATGGTTGAAATCAATGTATATATTGCTTCTATATAGTCTAAGAAACATATATGCAAAGCATCGAAACAGTACCATTCGCCAATTTTTTGTTCTTCAAGTTTAAGTGAACAACGAGCCGCATTGTTAATCCTTTAAAGGAAATTATTTGTAAATTTCGACAAGTAGAACAATGTATGGAACAGGTAGACTGTTGAAATCATTGTATATATTGCTTCTATATAGTCCAAGAAACTTATATGCAAAGCGTCCAAACAGTACAATTCGCCAATTATTTGATCTTCAAGTTTAAGTGAACTACGAGCCCCATTGTTAATACTTTAACGGAAATTATTTGTAACTTTCGACAAGTAGAACATTGAATGGAACAGGTAGACGGTTGAAATCTTTGTATATATTGCTTCTATATAGTATAAGAAACATATATGCAAAGCATCCAAACAGTACCATTCGCCAATTTTTTGTTCTTCAAGTTTAAGTGAACTACGAGCCCCATTGTTAATACTTTAACGGAAATTATTTGTAACTTGCGACAAGTAGAACAATGAATGGAACAGGTAGCCGGTTGAAATCTTTGTATATACTGCTTCTATATAGTCTAAGAAACATATATGCAAAGCATCCAAACAGTACAATTCGCCAATTTCTTGTACTTCAAGTTTAAGTGAACAATGAGCCCCAATGGTTTATCCATTATCGGTAATTATTTGTAACTTTCGACAAGTAGAACAATGAATGGAACAGGTAGACGGTTGAAATCCTTGTATATATTGCGTCTATATAATCTAAGAAACATATATGCAAAGCATCCAAACAGTACCATTCGCCAATTTTTTGTTCATCAAGTTTAAGTGAAGTACGAGCCCCATTGTTAATCCTTTAAAGGAAATTATTTGTAAATTTCGACAAGTAGAACAATGAATGGAACAGGTAGACTGTTGAAATCATTGTATATATTGCTTCTATATAGTCTAAGAAACATATATGCAAAGCGTCCAAACAGTACAATTCGCCAATTATTTGATCTTCAAGTTTAAGTGAACTACGAGCCCCATTGTTAATACTTTAACGGAAATTATTTGTAACTTGCGACAAGTAGAACAATGAATGGAACAGGTAGCCGGTTGAAATCAATGTATATATTGCTTCTATATAGTCTAAGAAACATATATGCAAAGCATCCAAACAGTACCATTCGCAATTTTTTGTTCTTCAAGTTTAAGTGAACAACAAGCCCCATTGTTAATCCTTTAAAGGAAATTATTTGTAAATTTCGACAAGTAGAACAATGAATGGAACACGTAGACGGTTGAAATCTTTGTATATGTTGCTTCTATATAGTCTACGAAACCTATATGCAAAGCATCTAAACAGTAACAATCGCCAATTTTTTGTTCTTCAAGTTTAAGTGAACAGCGAGCCCCATTGATAATCATGAAATGGAAATTATTTGTAACTTTCTACAAGTAGAACAATGAATAGTACAGGTAGACGGGTGAAATCTTTGTATATATTGCTTCCATATAGTCTAAGAAACATGTACGCAAAGCATCCAAACAGTACCATTCGCCAATTTTTTGTTCTTCATGTTTAAGTGAACTACGAGCCCCATTGTTAATCCTTCAAAGGAAATTATTTGTAAATTTCGACAAGTAGAACAATGAATGGAACAGGTAGACGGTTGAAATCTTTGTATATGTTGCTTCTATATAGTCTACGAAACCTATATGCAAAGCATCTAAACAGTAACAATCGCCAATTTTTTGTTCTTCAAGTTTAAGTGAACAGCGAGCCCCATTGATAATCATGAAATGGAAATTATTTGTAACTTTCTACAAGTAGAACAATGAATAGTACAGGTATACGGGTGAAATCTTTTTATATATTGCTTCTAAATAGTCAAAGAAACATATATGCAAAGCATCCAAACAGTAAAATTCGCCAATTTATTGTTCTTCAAGTTTAAGTGAACAACGAGCCCCATTGTTAATCCTTTAAAGGAAATTATTTGTAATTTTCGACAAGCAGAACAATGAATGGAACAGGTAGACGGTTGAAATCTTTGTATATATTGCTTCTATATAATCTAAGAAACATATATGCAAAGCATCCAAACAGTACCATTCGCCAATTTTTTGTTCTTCAAGTTTAAGTGAACAACGAGCCCCATTGATAATCTTGAAACGGAAATTATTTGTAACTTTCTACAAGTAGAACAATGAATAGTACAGGTAGACGATTGAAATCTTTGTATATGTTGCTTGTATATAGTCTAAGAAACCTATATGCAAAGCATCTAAACAGTAACAATCGCCAATTTTTTGTTCTTCAAGTTTAAGTGAACAGCGAGCCCCATTGATAATCATGAAATGGAAATTATTTGTAACTTTCTACAAGTAGAACAATGAATAGTACAGGTAGACGGGTGAAATCTTTCTATATATTGCTTCTAAATAGTCAAAGAAACATATATGCAAAGCATCCAAACAGTAAAATTCGCCAATTTATTGTTCTTCAAGTTTAAGTGAACAACGAGCCCCATAGTTAATCCTTTAAAGGAAATTATTTGTAATTTTCGACAAGCAGAACAATGAATGGAACAGGTAGACGGTTGAAATCTTTGTATATATTGCTTCTATATAATCTAAGAAACATATATGCAAAGCATCCAAACAGAACCATTCGCCAATTTTTTGTTCTTCAAGTTTAAGTGAACAACGAGCCCCATTGATAATCATGAAACGGAAATTATTTGTAACATTCTACAAGTAGAACAATGAATAGAACAGGTAGACGGTTGAAATCTTTGTATATGTTGCTTGTATATAGTCTAAGAAACCTATATGCAAAGCATCTAAACAGTAACAATCGCCAATTTTTTGTTCTTCAAGTTTAAGTGAACAGCGAGCCCCATTGATAATCATGAAATGGAAATTATTTGTAACTTTCTACAAGTAGAACAATGAATAGTACAGGTAGACGGGTGAAATCTTTCTATATATTGCTTCTAAATAGTCAAGGAAACATATATGCAAAGCATCCAAACAGTAAAATTCGCCAATTTATTGTTCTTCAAGTTTAAGTGAACAACGAGCCCCATAGTTAATCCTTTAAAGGAAATTATTTGTAATTTTCGACAAGCAGAACAATGAATGGAACAGGTAGACGGTTGAAATCTTTGTATATATTGCTTCTATATAATCTAAGAAACATATATGCAAAGCATCCAAACAGTACCATTCGCCAATTTTTTGTTCTTCAAGTTTAAGTGAACAACGAGCCCCATTGATAATCATGAAACGGAAATTATTTGTAACTTTCTACAAGTAGAACAATGAATAGAACAGGTAGACGGTTGAAATCTTTGTATATGTTGCTTGTATATAGTCTAAGAAACCTATATGCAAAGCATCTAAACAGTAACAATCGCCAATTTTTTTTTCTTCAAGTTTAAGTGAACAACGAGCCCCATTGTTAATCCTTTAAAGGAAATTATTTGTAAATTTCGACAAGTAGAACAATGATTGGAACACGTAGACGGTTGAAATCTTTGTACATATTGCTTCTATATAATGTAAGAAACATATATGCAAAGCATACAAACAGTACCATTCGCCAATTTTTTGTTCTTCAAGTTTAAGTGAACAACGAGCCGCATTGTTAATCCTTTAAAGGAAATTATTTGTAAATTTCGACAAGTAGAACAATGTATGGAACAGGTAGACTGTTGAAATCATTGTATATATTGCTTCTATATAGTCCAAGAAACTTATATGCAAAGCGTCCAAACAGTACAATTCGCCAATTATTTGATCTTCAAGTTTAAGTGGACTACGAGCCCCATTGTTAATACTTTAACGGAAATTATTTGTAACTTGCGACAAGTAGAACAATGAATGAAACAGGTAGATGGTTGAAATCAATGTATATATTGCTTCTATATAGTCTAAGAAACATATATGCAAAGCATCGAAACAGTACCATTCGCCAATTTTTTGTTCTTCAAGTTTAAGTGAACAACGAGCCGCATTGTTAATCCTTTAAAGGAAATTATTTGTAAATTTCGACAAGTAGAACAATGTATGGAACAGGTAGACTGTTGAAATCATTGTATATATTGCTTCTATATAGTCCAAGAAACTTATATGCAAAGCGTCCAAACAGTACAATTCGCCAATTATTTGATCTTCAAGTTTAAGTGAACTACGAGCCCCATTGTTAATACTTTAACGGAAATTATTTGTAACTTTCGACAAGTAGAACATTGAATGGAACAGGTAGACGGTTGAAATCTTTGTATATATTGCTTCTATATAGTATAAGAAACATATATGCAAAGCATCCAAACAGTACCATTCGCCAATTTTTTGTTCTTCAAGTTTAAGTGAACTACGAGCCCCATTGTTAATACTTTAACGGAAATTATTTGTAACTTGCGACAAGTAGAACAATGAATGGAACAGGTAGCCGGTTGAAATCTTTGTATATACTGCTTCTATATAGTCTAAGAAACATATATGCAAAGCATCCAAACAGTACAATTCGCCAATTTCTTGTACTTCAAGTTTAAGTGAACAATGAGCCCCAATGGTTTATCCATTATCGGTAATTATTTGTAACTTTCGACAAGTAGAACAATGAATGGAACAGGTAGACGGTTGAAATCTTTGTATATATTGCTTCTATATAATCTAAGAAACATATATGCAAAGCATCCAAACAGTACCATTCGCCAATTTTTTGTTCTTCAAGTTTAAGTGAACAACGAGCCCCATTGATAATCATGAAACGGAAATTATTTGTAACTTTCTACAAGTAGAACAATGAATAGTACAGGTAGACGATTGAAATCTTTGTATATGTTGCTTGTATATAGTCTAAGAAACCTATATGCAAAGCATCTAAACAGTAACAATCGCCAATTTTTTGTTCTTCAAGTTTAAGTGAACAGCGAGCCCCATTGATAATCATGAAATGGAAATTATTTGTAACTTTCTACAAGTAGAACAATGAATAGTACAGGTAGACGGGTGAAATCTTTCTATATATTGCTTCTAAATAGTCAAAGAAACATATATGCAAAGCATCCAAACAGTAAAATTCGCCAATTTATTGTTCTTCAAGTTTAAGTGAACAACGAGCCCCATAGTTAATCCTTTAAAGGAAATTATTTGTAATTTTCGACAAGCAGAACAATGAATGGAACAGGTAGACGGTTGAAATCTTTGTATATATTGCTTCTATATAATCTAAGAAACATATATGCAAAGCATCCAAACAGAACCATTCGCCAATTTTTTGTTCTTCAAGTTTAAGTGAACAACGAGCCCCATTGATAATCATGAAACGGAAATTATTTGTAACATTCTACAAGTAGAACAATGAATAGAACAGGTAGACGGTTGAAATCTTTGTATATGTTGCTTGTATATAGTCTAAGAAACCTATATGCAAAGCATCTAAACAGTAACAATCGCCAATTTTTTGATCTTCAAGTTTTAAGTGTACAGCGAGCCCCCTTGATAATCATGAAATGGAAATTATTTGTAACTTTCTACAAGTAGAACAATGAATAGTACAGGTAGACGGGTGAAATCTTTCTATATAGTGCTTCTAAATAGTCTAAGAAACACATATGCAAAGCATCCACACAGTACAATTCGCCAATTTTTTGTTCTTCAAGTTTAAGTGAACTACGAGCCCCATTGTTAATCCTTTAAAGGAAATTATTTGTAAATTTCGACAAGTAGAACAATGATTGGAAAACGTAGACGGTTGATATCTTTGTATATATTGCTTCCATATAGTCTAAGAAACATGCACGCAAAGCATCCAAACAGTACCATTCGCCAATTTTTTGTGCTTCAAGTTTAAGTAAACTACGATCCCCATTGTTAATGCCTTAACGGAAATTATTTGTAACTTTCGACAAGTAGAACAATGAATGGAACAGGTAGACGGTTGAAATCAATGTATATATTGCTTCTATATAGTCTAAGAAACATATATGCAAAGCATCCAAACAGTACCATTCGCCACTTTTTTGTTCTTCAAGTTTAAGTGAACAACGAGCCCCATTGTTAATCCTTTAAAGGAAATTATTTGTAAATTTCGACAAGTAGAACAATGATTGGAACACGTAGACGGTTGAAATCTTTGTATATATTGCTTCTATATAATGTAAGAAACATATATGCAAAGCATACAAACAGTACCATTCGCCAATTTTTTGTTCTTCAAGTTTAAGTGAACTACAAGCCCCATTGTTAATCCTTTAAAGGAAATTATTTGTAAATTTCGACAAGTAGAACAATGAATGGAACAGGTAGACTGTTGAAATCATTGTATATATTGCTACTATATAATCTACGAAACATATATGCAAAGCATCCAAACAGTACAATTCGCCAATTTTTTGTTCTTCAAGTTTAAATGAACTACGAGCCCCATTGTTAATTCTTTAAAGGAAATTATTTGTAAAGTTCGGCAACTAGAACAATGAATGTAACAGGTAGACTGTTGAAATCCTTGTATATATTGCTTCTATATAGTCTAAGAAACATATATGCAAAGCATCCAAACAGTAACATTCGCCAATTTTTTGTTCTTCAAGTTTAAGTGAACTACGAGCCCCATTGTTAATCCTTTAAAGGAAATTATTTGTAAATTTCGACAAGTAAAACAATGAATGGATCAGGTAGACGGCTGAAATCATTGTATATATTGCTTCCATATAGTCTAAGAAACATGTACGCAAAGCATCCAAACAGTACCATTCGCCAATTTTTTGTTCTTCAAGTTTAAGTGAACTACGAGCCCCATTGTTAATCCTTCAAAGGAAATTATTTGTAAATTTCGACAAGTAGAACAATGAATGGAACAGGTAGACTGTTGAAATCATTGTATATATTGCTTCTATATAGTCTAAGAAACATATATGCAAAGCATCCAAACAGTACAAATTGCCAATTTTTTGTTCTTCAAGTTTAAGTAAACTACGATCCCCATTGTTAATCCCTTAACGGAAATTATTTGTAACTTCCGACAAGTAGAACAATGAATGGAACAGGTAGACGGCTGAAATCATTGTATATATTGCTTCTATATAGTCTAAGAAACATAGCTGCAGATCATCCAAACAGTACAATTCGCCAATTTCTTGTTCTTCAAGTTTAAGTGAACTACGAGCCCCATTGTTAATACTTTAACGGAAATTATTTGTAACTTGCGACAAGTAGAACAATGAATGGAACAGGTAGATGGTTGAAATCAATGTATATATTGCTTCTATATAGTCTAAGAAACATATATGCAAACCATCCAAACAGTACCATTCGCCAATTTTTTGTTCTTCAAGTTTAAGTGAACAACGAGCCGCATTGTTAATCCTTTAAAGGAAATTATTTGTAAATTTCGAAAAGTAGAACAATGATTGGAACACGTAGACGGATGAAATCTTTGTATATATTGCTTCTATATAATCTAAGAAACATATATGCAAAGCATCCAAACAGTGCAATTCGCCAATTTTTTGTTCTTCAAGTTTAAGTAAACTACGATCCCCATTGTTAATCCCTTAACGGAAATTATTTGTAACTTTCGACAAGTAGAACAATGAATGGAACAGGTAGACGGTTGAAATCATTGTATATATTGCTTCTATATAGTCTAAGAAACATATCTGCAGATCATCCAAACAGTACAATCCGCCAATTATTTGATCTTCAAGTTTAAGTGAACTACGAGCCCCATTGTTAATACTTTAACGGAAATTATTTGTAACTTGCGACAAGTAGAACAATGAATGGAACAGGTAGATGGTTGAAATCAATGTATATATTGCTTCTATATAGTCTAAGAAACATATATGCAAAGCATCGAAACAGTACCATTCGCCAATTTTTTGTTCTTCAAGTTTAAGTGAACAACGAGCCGCATTGTTAATCCTTTAAAGGAAATTATTTGTAAATTTCGACAAGTAGAACAATGTATGGAACAGGTAGACTGTTGAAATCATTGTATATATTGCTTCTATATAGTCCAAGAAACTTATATGCAAAGCGTCCAAACAGTACAATTCGCCAATTATTTGATCTTCAAGTTTAAGTGAACTACGAGCCCCATTGTTAATACTTTAACGGAAATTATTTGTAACTTTCGACAAGTAGAACATTGAATGGAACAGGTAGACGGTTGAAATCTTTGTATATATTGCTTCTATATAGTATAAGAAACATATATGCAAAGCATCCAAACAGTACCATTCGCCAATTTTTTGTTCTTCAAGTTTAAGTGAACTACGAGCCCCATTGTTAATACTTTAACGGAAATTATTTGTAACTTGCGACAAGTAGAACAATGAATGGAACAGGTAGCCGGTTGAAATCTTTGTATATACTGCTTCTATATAGTCTAAGAAACATATATGCAAAGCATCCAAACAGTACAATTCGCCAATTTCTTGTACTTCAAGTTTAAGTGAACAATGAGCCCCAATGGTTTATCCATTATCGGTAATTATTTGTAACTTTCGACAAGTAGAACAATGAATGGAACAGGTAGACGGTTGAAATCCTTGTATATATTGCGTCTATATAATCTAAGAAACATATATGCAAAGCATCCAAACAGTACCATTCGCCAATTTTTTGTTCATCAAGTTTAAGTGAAGTACGAGCCCCATTGTTAATACTTTAAAGGAAATTATTTGTAAATTTCGACAAGTAGAACAATGAATGGAACAGGTAGACTGTTGAAATCATTGTATATATTGCTTCTATATAGTCTAAGAAACATATATGCAAAGCGTCCAAACAGTACAATTCGCCAATTATTTGATCTTCAAGTTTAAGTGAACTACGAGCCCCATTGTTAATACTTTAACGGAAATTATTTGTAACTTGCGACAAGTAGAACAATGAATGGAACAGGTAGCCGGTTGAAATCAATGTATATATTGCTTCTATATAGTCTAAGAAACATATATGCAAAGCATCCAAACAGTACCATTCGCAATTTTTTGTTCTTCAAGTTTAAGTGAACAACGAGCCCCATTGTTAATCCTTTAAAGGAAATTATTTGTAAATTTCGACAAGTAGAACAATGAATGGAACACGTAGACGGTTGAAATCTTTGTATATGTTGCTTCTATATAGTCTACGAAACCTATATGCAAAGCATCTAAACAGTAACAATCGCCAATTTTTTGTTCTTCAAGTTTAAGTGAACAGCGAGCCCCATTGATAATCATGAAATGGAAATTATTTGTAACTTTCTACAAGTAGAACAATGAATAGTACAGGTAGACGGGTGAAATCTTTGTATATATTGCTTCCATATAGTCTAAGAAACATGTACGCAAAGCATCCAAACAGTACCATTCGCCAATTTTTTGTTCTTCATGTTTAAGTGAACTACGAGCCCCATTGTTAATCTTTCAAAGGAAATTATTTGTAAATTTCGACAAGTAGAACAATGAATGGAACAGGTAGACGGTTGAAATCTTTGTATATGTTGCTTCTATATAGTCTACGAAACCTATATGCAAAGCATCTAAACAGTAACAATCGCCAATTTTTTGTTCTTCAAGTTTAAGTGAACAGCGAGCCCCATTGATAATCATGAAATGGAAATTATTTGTAACTTTCTACAAGTAGAACAATGAATAGTACAGGTATACGGGTGAAATCTTTCTATATATTGCTTCTAAATAGTCAAAGAAACATATATGCAAAGCATCCAAACAGTAAAATTCGCCAATTTATTGTTCTTCAAGTTTAAGTGAACAACGAGCCCCATTGTTAATCCTTTAAAGGAAATTATTTGTAATTTTCGACAAGCAGAACAATGAATGGAACAGGTAGACGGTTGAAATCTTTGTATATATTGCTTCTATATAATCTAAGAAACATATATGCAAAGCATCCAAATAGTACCATTCGCCAATTTTTTGTTCTTCAAGTTTAAGTGAACAACGAGCCCCATTGATAATCATGAAACGGAAATTATTTGTAACTTTCTACAAGTAGAACAATGAATAGTACAGGTAGACGGTTGAAATCTTTGTATATGTTGCTTGTATATAGTCTAAGAAACCTATATGCAAAGCATCGAAACAGTACCATTCGCCAATTTTTTGTTCTTCAAGTTTAAGTGAACAACGAGCCGCATTGTTAATCCTTTAAAGGAAATTATTTGTAAATTTCGACAAGTAGAACAATGTATGGAACAGGTAGACTGTTGAAATCATTGTATATATTGCTTCTATATAGTCCAAGAAACTTATATGCAAAGCGTCCAAACAGTACAATTCGCCAATTATTTGATCTTCAAGTTTAAGTGAACTACGAGCCCCATTGTTAATACTTTAACGGAAATTATTTGTAACTTTCGACAAGTAGAACATTGAATGGAACAGGTAGACGGTTGAAATCTTTGTATATATTGCTTCTATATAGTATAAGAAACATATATGCAAAGCATCCAAACAGTACCATTCGCCAATTTTTTGTTCTTCAAGTTTAAGTGAACTACGAGCCCCATTGTTAATACTTTAACGGAAATTATTTGTAACTTGCGACAAGTAGAACAATGAATGGAACAGGTAGCCGGTTGAAATCTTTGTATATACTGCTTCTATATAGTCTAAGAAACATATATGCAAAGCATCCAAACAGTACAATTCGCCAATTTCTTGTACTTCAAGTTTAAGTGAACAATGAGCCCCAATGGTTTATCCATTATCGGTAATTATTTGTAACTTTCGACAAGTAGAACAATGAATGGAACAGGTAGACGGTTGAAATCCTGGTATATATTGCGTCTATATAATCTAAGAAACATATATGCAAAGCATCCAAACAGTACCATTCGCCAATTTTTTGTTCATCAAGTTTAAGTGAAGTACGAGCCCCATTGTTAATACTTTAAAGGAAATTATTTGTAAATTTCGACAAGTAGAACAATGAATGGAACAGGTAGACTGTTGAAATCATTGTATATATTGCTTCTATATAGTCTAAGAAACATATATGCAAAGCGTCCAAACAGTACAATTCGCCAATTATTTGATCTTCAAGTTTAAGTGAACTACGAGCCCCATTGTTAATACTTTAACGGAAATTATTTGTAACTTGCGACAAGTAGAACAATGAATGGAACAGGTAGCCGGTTGAAATCAATGTATATATTGCTTCTATATAGTCTAAGAAACATATATGCAAAGCATCCAAACAGTACCATTCGCAATTTTTTGTTCTTCAAGTTTAAGTGAACAACGAGCCCCATTGTTAATCCTTTAAAGGAAATTATTTGTAAATTTCGACAAGTAGAACAATGAATGGAACACGTAGACGGTTGAAATCTTTGTATATGTTGCTTCTATATAGTCTACGAAACCTATATGCAAAGCATCTAAACAGTAACAATCGCCAATTTTTTGTTCTTCAAGTTTAAGTGAACAGCGAGCCCCATTGATAATCATGAAATGGAAATTATTTGTAACTTTCTACAAGTAGAACAATGAATAGTACAGGTATACGGGTGAAATCTTTCTATATATTGCTTCTAAATAGTCAAAGAAACATATATGCAAAGCATCCAAACAGTAAAATTCGCCAATTTATTGTTCTTCAAGTTTAAGTGAACAACGAGCCCCATTGTTAATCCTTTAAAGGAAATTATTTGTAATTTTCGACAAGCAGAACAATGAATGGAACAGGTAGACGGTTGAAATCTTTGTATATATTGCTTCTATATAATCTAAGAAACATATATGCAAAGCATCCAAACAGTACCATTCGCCAATTTTTTGTTCTTCAAGTTTAAGTGAACAACGAGCCCCATTGATAATCATGAAACGGAAATTATTTGTAACTTTCTACAAGTAGAACAATGAATAGTACAGGTAGACGGTTGAAATCTTTGTATATGTTGCTTGTATATAGTCTAAGAAACCTATATGCAAAGCATCTAAACAGTAACAATCGCCAATTTTTTGTTCTTCAAGTTTAAGTGAACAGCGAGCCCCATTGATAATCATGAAATGGAAATTATTTGTAACTTTCTACAAGTAGAACAATGAATAGTACAGGTAGACGGGTGAAATCTTTCTATATATTGCTTCTAAATAGTCAAAGAAACATATATGCAAAGCATCCAAACAGTAAAATTCGCCAATTTATTGTTCTTCAAGTTTAAGTGAACAACGAGCCCCATAGTTAATCCTTTAAAGGAAATTATTTGTAATTTTCGACAAGCAGAACAATGAATGGAACAGGTAGACGGTTGAAATCTTTGTATATATTGCTTCTATATAATCTAAGAAACATATATGCAAAGCATCCAAACAGTACCATTCGCCAATTTTTTGTTCTTCAAGTTTAAGTGAACAACGAGCCCCATTGATAATCATGAAACGGAAATTATTTGTAACTTTCTACAAGTAGAACAATGAATAGAACAGGTAGACGGTTGAAATCTTTGTATATGTTGCTTGTATATAGTCTAAGAAACCTATATGCAAAGCATCTAAACAGTAACAATCGCCAATTTTTTTTTCTTCAAGTTTAAGTGAACAACGAGCCCCATTGTTAATCCTTTAAAGGAAATTATTTGTAAATTTCGACAAGTAGAACAATGATTGGAACACGTAGACGGTTGAAATCTTTGTACATATTGCTTCTATATAATGTAAGAAACATATATGCAAAGCATACAAACAGTACCATTCGCCAATTTTTTGTTCTTCAAGTTTAAGTGAACAACGAGCCGCATTGTTAATCCTTTAAAGGAAATTATTTGTAAATTTCGACAAGTAGAACAATGTATGGAACAGGTAGACTGTTGAAATCATTGTATATATTGCTTCTATATAGTCCAAGAAACTTATATGCAAAGCGTCCAAACAGTACAATTCGCCAATTATTTGATCTTCAAGTTTAAGTGAACTACGAGCCCCATTGTTAATACTTTAACGGAAATTATTTGTAACTTGCGACAAGTAGAACAATGAATGAAACAGGTAGATGGTTGAAATCAATGTATATATTGCTTCTATATAGTCTAAGAAACATATATGCAAAGCATCGAAACAGTACCATTCGCCAATTTTTTGTTCTTCAAGTTTAAGTGAACAACGAGCCGCATTGTTAATCCTTTAAAGGAAATTATTTGTAAATTTCGACAAGTAGAACAATGTATGGAACAGGTAGACTGTTGAAATCATTGTATATATTGCTTCTATATAGTCCAAGAAACTTATATGCAAAGCGTCCAAACAGTACAATTCGCCAATTATTTGATCTTCAAGTTTAAGTGAACTACGAGCCCCATTGTTAATACTTTAACGGAAATTATTTGTAACTTTCGACAAGTAGAACATTGAATGGAACAGGTAGACGGTTGAAATCTTTGTATATATTGCTTCTATATAGTATAAGAAACATATATGCAAAGCGTCCAAACAGTACAATTCGCCAATTATTTGATCTTCAAGTTTAAGTGAACTACGAGCCCCATTGTTAATACTTTAACGGAAATTATTTGTAACTTTCGACAAGTAGAACATTGAATGGAACAGGTAGACGGTTGAAATCTTTGTATATATTGCTTCTATATAGTATAAGAAACATATATGCAAAGCATCCAAACAGTACCATTCGCCAATTTTTTGTTCTTCAAGTTTAAGTGAACTACGAGCCCCATTGTTAATACTTTAACGGAAATTATTTGTAACTTGCGACAAGTAGAACAATGAATGGAACAGGTAGCCGGTTGAAATCAATGTATATATTGCTTCTATATAGTCTAAGAAACATATATGCAAAGCATCCAAACAGTACCATTCGCAATTTTTTGTTCTTCAAGTTTAAGTGAACAACGAGCCCCATTGTTAATCCTTTAAAGGAAATTATTTGTAAATTTCGACAAGTAGAACAATGAATGGAACACGTAGACGGTTGAAATCTTTGTATATATTGCTTCTATATAATCTAAGAAACATATATGCAAAGCATCCAAACAGTACCATTCGCCAATTTTTTGTTCTTCAAGTTTAAGTGAACAACGAGCCCCATTGATAATCATGAAACGGAAATTATTTGTAACTTTCTACAAGTAGAACAATGAATAGAACAGGTAGACGGTTGAAATCTTTGTATATGTTGCTTGTATATAGTCTAAGAAACCTATATGCAAAGCATCTAAACAGTAACAATCGCCAATTTTTTTTTCTTCAAGTTTAAGTGAACAACGAGCCCCATTGTTAATCCTTTAAAGGAAATTATTTGTAAATTTCGACAAGTAGAACAATGATTGGAACACGTAGACGGTTGAAATCTTTGTACATATTGCTTCTATATAATGTAAGAAACATATATGCAAAGCATACAAACAGTACCATTCGCCAATTTTTTGTTCTTCAAGTTTAAGTGAACAACGAGCCGCATTGTTAATCCTTTAAAGGAAATTATTTGTAAATTTCGACAAGTAGAACAATGTATGGAACAGGTAGACTGTTGAAATCATTGTATATATTGCTTCTATATAGTCCAAGAAACTTATATGCAAAGCGTCCAAACAGTACAATTCGCCAATTATTTGATCTTCAAGTTTAAGTGAACTACGAGCCCCATTGTTAATACTTTAACGGAAATTATTTGTAACTTGCGACAAGTAGAACAATGAATGAAACAGGTAGATGGTTGAAATCAATGTATATATTGCTTCTATATAGTCTAAGAAACATATATGCAAAGCATCGAAACAGTACCATTCGCCAATTTTTTGTTCTTCAAGTTTAAGTGAACAACGAGCCGCATTGTTAATCCTTTAAAGGAAATTATTTGTAAATTTCGACAAGTAGAACAATGTATGGAACAGGTAGACTGTTGAAATCATTGTATATATTGCTTCTATATAGTCCAAGAAACTTATATGCAAAGCGTCCAAACAGTACAATTCGCCAATTATTTGATCTTCAAGTTTAAGTGAACTACGAGCCCCATTGTTAATACTTTAACGGAAATTATTTGTAACTTTCGACAAGTAGAACATTGAATGGAACAGGTAGACGGTTGAAATCTTTGTATATATTGCTTCTATATAGTATAAGAAACATATATGCAAAGCATCCAAACAGTACCATTCGCCAATTTTTTGTTCTTCAAGTTTAAGTGAACTACGAGCCCCATTGTTAATACTTTAACGGAAATTATTTGTAACTTGCGACAAGTAGAACAATGAATGGAACAGGTAGCCGGTTGAAATCTTTGTATATACTGCTTCTATATAGTCTAAGAAACATATATGCAAAGCATCCAAACAGTACAATTCGCCAATTTCTTGTACTTCAAGTTTAAGTGAACAATGAGCCCCAATGGTTTATCCATTATCGGTAATTATTTGTAACTTTCGACAAGTAGAACAATGAATGGAACAGGTAGACGGTTGAAATCCTTGTATATATTGCGTCTATATAATCTAAGAAACATATATGCAAAGCATCCAAACAGTACCATTCGCCAATTTTTTGTTCATCAAGTTTAAGTGAAGTACGAGCCCCATTGTTAATCCTTTAAAGGAAATTATTTGTAAATTTCGACAAGTAGAACAATGAATGGAACAGGTAGACTGTTGAAATCATTGTATATATTGCTTCTATATAGTCTAAGAAACATATATGCAAAGCGTCCAAACAGTACAATTCGCCAATTATTTGATCTTCAAGTTTAAGTGAACTACGAGCCCCATTGTTAATACTTTAACGGAAATTATTTGTAACTTGCGACAAGTAGAACAATGAATGGAACAGGTAGCCGGTTGAAATCAATGTATATATTGCTTCTATATAGTCTAAGAAACATATATGCAAAGCATCCAAACAGTACCATTCGCAATTTTTTGTTCTTCAAGTTTAAGTGAACAACAAGCCCCATTGTTAATCCTTTAAAGGAAATTATTTGTAAATTTCGACAAGTAGAACAATGAATGGAACACGTAGACGGTTGAAATCTTTGTATATGTTGCTTCTATATAGTCTACGAAACCTATATGCAAAGCATCTAAACAGTAACAATCGCCAATTTTTTGTTCTTCAAGTTTAAGTGAACAGCGAGCCCCATTGATAATCATGAAATGGAAATTATTTCTAACTTTCTACAAGTAGAACAATGAATAGTACAGGTAGACGGGTGAAATCTTTGTATATATTGCTTCCATATAGTCTAAGAAACATGTACGCAAAGCATCCAAACAGTACCATTCGCCAATTTTTTGTTCTTCATGTTTAAGTGAACTACGAGCCCCATTGTTAATCCTTCAAAGGAAATTATTTGTAAATTTCGACAAGTAGAACAATGAATGGAACAGGTAGACGGTTGAAATCTTTGTATATGTTGCTTCTATATAGTCTACGAAACCTATATGCAAAGCATCTAAACAGTAACAATCGCCAATTTTTTGTTCTTCAAGTTTAAGTGAACAGCGAGCCCCATTGATAATCATGAAATGGAAATTATTTGTAACTTTCTACAAGTAGAACAATGAATAGTACAGGTATACGGGTGAAATCTTTTTATATATTGCTTCTAAATAGTCAAAGAAACATATATGCAAAGCATCCAAACAGTAAAATTCGCCAATTTATTGTTCTTCAAGTTTAAGTGAACAACGAGCCCCATTGTTAATCCTTTAAAGGAAATTATTTGTAATTTTCGACAAGCAGAACAATGAATGGAACAGGTAGACGGTTGAAATCTTTGTATATATTGCTTCTATATAATCTAAGAAACATATATGCAAAGCATCCAAACAGTACCATTCGCCAATTTTTTGTTCTTCAAGTTTAAGTGAACAACGAGCCCCATTGATAATCATGAAACGGAAATTATTTGTAACTTTCTACAAGTAGAACAATGAATAGTACAGGTAGACGATTGAAATCTTTGTATATGTTGCTTGTATATAGTCTAAGAAACCTATATGCAAAGCATCTAAACAGTAACAATCGCCAATTTTTTGTTCTTCAAGTTTAAGTGAACAGCGAGCCCCATTGATAATCATGAAATGGAAATTATTTGTAACTTTCTACAAGTAGAACAATGAATAGTACAGGTAGACGGGTGAAATCTTTCTATATATTGCTTCTAAATAGTCAAAGAAACATATATGCAAAGCATCCAAACAGTAAAATTCGCCAATTTATTGTTCTTCAAGTTTAAGTGAACAACGAGCCCCATAGTTAATCCTTTAAAGGAAATTATTTGTAATTTTCGACAAGCAGAACAATGAATGGAACAGGTAGACGGTTGAAATCTTTGTATATATTGCTTCTATATAATCTAAGAAACATATATGCAAAGCATCCAAACAGAACCATTCGCCAATTTTTTGTTCTTCAAGTTTAAGTGAACAACGAGCCCCATTGATAATCATGAAACGGAAATTATTTGTAACATTCTACAAGTAGAACAATGAATAGAACAGGTAGACGGTTGAAATCTTTGTATATGTTGCTTGTATATAGTCTAAGAAACCTATATGCAAAGCATCTAAACAGTAACAATCGCCAATTTTTTGATCTTCAAGTTTTAAGTGTACAGCGAGCCCCCTTGATAATCATGAAATGGAAATTATTTGTAAGTTTCTACAAGTAGAACAATGAATAGTACAGGTAGACGGGTGAAATCTTTCTATATAGTGCTTCTAAATAGTCTAAGAAACACATATGCAAAGCATCCACACAGTACAATTCGCCAATTTTTTGTTCTTCAAGTTTAAGTGAACTACGAGCCCCATTGTTAATCCTTTAAAGGAAATTATTTGTAAATTTCGACAAGTAGAACAATGATTGGAACACGTAGACGGTTGATATCTTTGTATATATTGCTTCCATATAGTCTAAGAAACATGCACGCAAAGCATCCAAACAGTACCATTCGCCAATTTTTTGTGCTTCAAGTTTAAGTAAACTACGATCCCCATTGTTAATGCCTTAACGGAAATTATTTGTAACTTT
Source organism: Cerceris ruficornis (assembly GCA_963989415.1). NCBI lineage: Eukaryota > Metazoa > Arthropoda > Insecta > Hymenoptera > Crabronidae > Cerceris > Cerceris ruficornis. The sequence goes on along the minus strand of CAXDIW010000294.1, from coordinate 623,757 downwards.
CGACAAGTAGAACAATGAATGGAACAGGTAGACGGTTGAAATCAATGTATATATTGCTTCTATATAGTCTAAGAAACATATATGCAAAGCATCCAAACAGTACCATTCGCCACTTTTTTGTTCTTCAAGTTTAAGTGAACAACGAGCCCCATTGTTAATCCTTTAAAGGAAATTATTTGTAAATTTCGACAAGTAGAACAATGATTGGAACACGTAGACGGTTGAAATCTTTGTATATATTGCTTCTATATAATGTAAGAAACATATATGCAAAGCATACAAACAGTACCATTCGCCAATTTTTTGTTCTTCAAGTTTAAGTGAACTACAAGCCCCATTGTTAATCCTTTAAAGGAAATTATTTGTAAATTTCGACAAGTAGAACAATGAATGGAACAGGTAGACTGTTGAAATCATTGTATATATTGCTACTATATAATCTACGAAACATATATGCAAAGCATCCAAACAGTACAATTCGCCAATTTTTTGTTCTTCAAGTTTAAATGAACTACGAGCCCCATTGTTAATTCTTTAAAGGAAATTATTTGTAAAGTTCGGCAACTAGAACAATGAATGTAACAGGTAGACTGTTGAAATCCTTGTATATATTGCTTCTATATAGTCTAAGAAACATATATGCAAAGCATCCAAACAGTACCATTCGCCAATTTTTTGTTCTTCAAGTTTAAGTGAACTACGAGCCCCATTGTTAATCCTTTAAAGGAAATTATTTGTAAATTTCGACAAGTAAAACAATGAATGGATCAGGTAGACGGCTGAAATCATTGTATATATTGCTTCCATATAGTCTAAGAAACATGTACGCAAAGCATCCAAACAGTACCATTCGCCAATTTTTTGTTCTTCAAGTTTAAGTGAACTACGAGCCCCATTGTTAATCCTTCAAAGGAAATTATTTGTAAATTTCGACAAGTAGAACAATGAATGGAACAGGTAGACTGTTGAAATCATTGTATATATTGCTTCTATATAGTCTAAGAAACATATATGCAAAGCATCCAAACAGTACAAATTGCCAATTTTTTGTTCTTCAAGTTTAAGTAAACTACGATCCCCATTGTTAATCCCTTAACGGAAATTATTTGTAACTTCCGACAAGTAGAACAATGAATGGAACAGGTAGACGGCTGAAATCATTGTATATATTGCTTCTATATAGTCTAAGAAACATAGCTGCAGATCATCCAAACAGTACAATTCGCCAATTTCTTGTTCTTCAAGTTTAAGTGAACTACGAGCCCCATTGTTAATACTTTAACGGAAATTATTTGTAACTTGCGACAAGTAGAACAATGAATGGAACAGGTAGATGGTTGAAATCAATGTATATATTGCTTCTATATAGTCTAAGAAACATATATGCAAAGCATCCAAACAGTACCATTCGCCAATTTTTTGTTCTTCAAGTTTAAGTGAACAACGAGCCGCATTGTTAATCCTTTAAAGGAAATTATTTGTAAATTTCGAAAAGTAGAACAATGATTGGAACACGTAGACGGATGAAATCTTTGTATATATTGCTTCTATATAATCTAAGAAACATATATGCAAAGCATCCAAACAGTGCAATTCGCCAATTTTTTGTTCTTCAAGTTTAAGTAAACTACGATCCCCATTGTTAATCCCTTAACGGAAATTATTTGTAACTTTCGACAAGTAGAACAATGAATGGAACAGGTAGACGGTTGAAATCATTGTATATATTGCTTCTATATAGTCTAAGAAACATATCTGCAGATCATCCAAACAGTACAATCCGCCAATTATTTGATCTTCAAGTTTAAGTGAACTACGAGCCCCATTGTTAATACTTTAACGGAAATTATTTGTAACTTGCGACAAGTAGAACAATGAATGGAACAGGTAGATGGTTGAAATCAATGTATATATTGCTTCTATATAGTCTAAGAAACATATATGCAAAGCATCGAAACAGTACCATTCGCCAATTTTTTGTTCTTCAAGTTTAAGTGAACAACGAGCCGCATTGTTAATCCTTTAAAGGAAATTATTTGTAAATTTCGACAAGTAGAACAATGTATGGAACAGGTAGACTGTTGAAATCATTGTATATATTGCTTCTATATAGTCCAAGAAACTTATATGCAAAGCGTCCAAACAGTACAATTCGCCAATTATTTGATCTTCAAGTTTAAGTGAACTACGAGCCCCATTGTTAATACTTTAACGGAAATTATTTGTAACTTTCGACAAGTAGAACATTGAATGGAACAGGTAGACGGTTGAAATCTTTGTATATATTGCTTCTATATAGTATAAGAAACATATATGCAAAGCATCCAAACAGTACCATTCGCCAATTTTTTGTTCTTCAAGTTTAAGTGAACTACGAGCCCCATTGTTAATACTTTAACGGAAATTATTTGTAACTTGCGACAAGTAGAACAATGAATGGAACAGGTAGCCGGTTGAAATCTTTGTATATACTGCTTCTATATAGTCTAAGAAACATATATGCAAAGCATCCAAACAGTACAATTCGCCAATTTCTTGTACTTCAAGTTTAAGTGAACAATGAGCCCCAATGGTTTATCCATTATCGGTAATTATTTGTAACTTTCGACAAGTAGAACAATGAATGGAACAGGTAGACGGTTGAAATCCTGGTATATATTGCGTCTATATAATCTAAGAAACATATATGCAAAGCATCCAAACAGTACCATTCGCCAATTTTTTGTTCATCAAGTTTAAGTGAAGTACGAGCCCCATTGTTAATACTTTAAAGGAAATTATTTGTAAATTTCGACAAGTAGAACAATGAATGGAACAGGTAGACTGTTGAAATCATTGTATATATTGCTTCTATATAGTCTAAGAAACATATATGCAAAGCGTCCAAACAGTACAATTCGCCAATTATTTGATCTTCAAGTTTAAGTGAACTACGAGCCCCATTGTTAATACTTTAACGGAAATTATTTGTAACTTGCGACTAGTAGAACAATGAATGGAACAGGTAGCCGGTTGAAATCAATGTATATATTGCTTCTATATAGTCTAAGAAACATATATGCAAAGCATCCAAACAGTACCATTCGCAATTTTTTGTTCTTCAAGTTTAAGTGAACAACAAGCCCCATTGTTAATCCTTTAAAGGAAATTATTTGTAAATTTCGACAAGTAGAACAATGAATGGAACACGTAGACGGTTGAAATCTTTGTATATGTTGCTTCTATATAGTCTACGAAACCTATATGCAAAGCATCTAAACAGTAACAATCGCCAATTTTTTGTTCTTCAAGTTTAAGTGAACAGCGAGCCCCATTGATAATCATGAAATGGAAATTATTTCTAACTTTCTACAAGTAGAACAATGAATAGTACAGGTAGACGGGTGAAATCTTTGTATATATTGCTTCCATATAGTCTAAGAAACATGTACGCAAAGCATCCAAACAGTACCATTCGCCAATTTTTTGTTCTTCATGTTTAAGTGAACTACGAGCCCCATTGTTAATCCTTCAAAGGAAATTATTTGTAAATTTCGACAAGTAGAACAATGAATGGAACAGGTAGACGGTTGAAATCTTTGTATATGTTGCTTCTATATAGTCTACGAAACCTATATGCAAAGCATCTAAACAGTAACAATCGCCAATTTTTTGTTCTTCAAGTTTAAGTGAACAGCGAGCCCCATTGATAATCATGAAATGGAAATTATTTGTAACTTTCTACAAGTAGAACAATGAATAGTACAGGTATACGGGTGAAATCTTTTTATATATTGCTTCTAAATAGTCAAAGAAACATATATGCAAAGCATCCAAACAGTAAAATTCGCCAATTTATTGTTCTTCAAGTTTAAGTGAACAACGAGCCCCATTGTTAATCCTTTAAAGGAAATTATTTGTAATTTTCGACAAGCAGAACAATGAATGGAACAGGTAGACGGTTGAAATCTTTGTATATATTGCTTCTATATAATCTAAGAAACATATATGCAAAGCATCCAAACAGTACCATTCGCCAATTTTTTGTTCTTCAAGTTTAAGTGAACAACGAGCCCCATTGATAATCATGAAACGGAAATTATTTGTAACTTTCTACAAGTAGAACAATGAATAGTACAGGTAGACGATTGAAATCTTTGTATATGTTGCTTGTATATAGTCTAAGAAACCTATATGCAAAGCATCTAAACAGTAACAATCGCCAATTTTTTGTTCTTCAAGTTTAAGTGAACAGCGAGCCCCATTGATAATCATGAAATGGAAATTATTTGTAACTTTCTACAAGTAGAACAATGAATAGTACAGGTAGACGGGTGAAATCTTTCTATATATTGCTTCTAAATAGTCAAAGAAACATATATGCAAAGCATCCAAACAGTAAAATTCGCCAATTTATTGTTCTTCAAGTTTAAGTGAACAACGAGCCCCATAGTTAATCCTTTAAAGGAAATTATTTGTAATTTTCGACAAGCAGAACAATGAATGGAACAGGTAGACGGTTGAAATCTTTGTATATATTGCTTCTATATAATCTAAGAAACATATATGCAAAGCATCCAAACAGAACCATTCGCCAATTTTTTGTTCTTCAAGTTTAAGTGAACAACGAGCCCCATTGATAATCATGAAACGGAAATTATTTGTAACATTCTACAAGTAGAACAATGAATAGAACAGGTAGACGGTTGAAATCTTTGTATATGTTGCTTGTATATAGTCTAAGAAACCTATATGCAAAGCATCTAAACAGTAACAATCGCCAATTTTTTGATCTTCAAGTTTTAAGTGTACAGCGAGCCCCCTTGATAATCATGAAATGGAAATTATTTGTAAGTTTCTACAAGTAGAACAATGAATAGTACAGGTAGACGGGTGAAATCTTTCTATATAGTGCTTCTAAATAGTCTAAGAAACACATATGCAAAGCATCCACACAGTACAATTCGCCAATTTTTTGTTCTTCAAGTTTAAGTGAACTACGAGCCCCATTGTTAATCCTTTAAAGGAAATTATTTGTAAATTTCGACAAGTAGAACAATGATTGGAACACGTAGACGGTTGATATCTTTGTATATATTGCTTCCATATAGTCTAAGAAACATGCACGCAAAGCATCCAAACAGTACCATTCGCCAATTTTTTGTGCTTCAAGTTTAAGTAAACTACGATCCCCATTGTTAATGCCTTAACGGAAATTATTTGTAACTTTCGACAAGTAGAACAATGAATGGAACAGGTAGACGGTTGAAATCAATGTATATATTGCTTCTATATAGTCTAAGAAACATATATGCAAAGCATCCAAACAGTACCATTCGCCACTTTTTTGTTCTTCAAGTTTAAGTGAACAACGAGCCCCATTGTTAATCCTTTAAAGGAAATTATTTGTAAATTTCGACAAGTAGAACAATGATTGGAACACGTAGACGGTTGAAATCTTTGTATATATTGCTTCTATATAATGTAAGAAACATATATGCAAAGCATACAAACAGTACCATTCGCCAATTTTTTGTTCTTCAAGTTTAAGTGAACTACAAGCCCCATTGTTAATCCTTTAAAGGAAATTATTTGTAAATTTCGACAAGTAGAACAATGAATGGAACAGGTAGACTGTTGAAATCATTGTATATATTGCTACTATATAATCTACGAAACATATATGCAAAGCATCCAAACAGTACAATTCGCCAATTTTTTGTTCTTCAAGTTTAAATGAACTACGAGCCCCATTGTTAATTCTTTAAAGGAAATTATTTGTAAAGTTCGGCAACTAGAACAATGAATGTAACAGGTAGACTGTTGAAATCCTTGTATATATTGCTTCTATATAGTCTAAGAAACATATATGCAAAGCATCCAAACAGTACCATTCGCCAATTTTTTGTTCTTCAAGTTTAAGTGAACTACGAGCCCCATTGTTAATCCTTTAAAGGAAATTATTTGTAAATTTCGACAAGTAAAACAATGAATGGATCAGGTAGACGGCTGAAATCATTGTATATATTGCTTCCATATAGTCTAAGAAACATGTACGCAAAGCATCCAAACAGTACCATTCGCCAATTTTTTGTTCTTCAAGTTTAAGTGAACTACGAGCCCCATTGTTAATCCTTCAAAGGAAATTATTTGTAAATTTCGACAAGTAGAACAATGAATGGAACAGGTAGACTGTTGAAATCATTGTATATATTGCTTCTATATAGTCTAAGAAACATATATGCAAAGCATCCAAACAGTACAAATTGCCAATTTTTTGTTCTTCAAGTTTAAGTAAACTACGATCCCCATTGTTAATCCCTTAACGGAAATTATTTGTAACTTCCGACAAGTAGAACAATGAATGGAACAGGTAGACGGCTGAAATCATTGTATATATTGCTTCTATATAGTCTAAGAAACATAGCTGCAGATCATCCAAACAGTACAATTCGCCAATTTCTTGTTCTTCAAGTTTAAGTGAACTACGAGCCCCATTGTTAATACTTTAACGGAAATTATTTGTAACTTGCGACAAGTAGAACAATGAATGGAACAGGTAGATGGTTGAAATCAATGTATATATTGCTTCTATATAGTCTAAGAAACATATATGCAAAGCATCCAAACAGTACCATTCGCCAATTTTTTGTTCTTCAAGTTTAAGTGAACAACGAGCCGCATTGTTAATCCTTTAAAGGAAATTATTTGTAAATTTCGAAAAGTAGAACAATGATTGGAACACGTAGACGGATGAAATCTTTGTATATATTGCTTCTATATAATCTAAGAAACATATATGCAAAGCATCCAAACAGTGCAATTCGCCAATTTTTTGTTCTTCAAGTTTAAGTAAACTACGATCCCCATTGTTAATCCCTTAACGGAAATTATTTGTAACTTTCGACAAGTAGAACAATGAATGGAACAGGTAGACGGTTGAAATCATTGTATATATTGCTTCTATATAGTCTAAGAAACATATCTGCAGATCATCCAAACAGTACAATCCGCCAATTATTTGATCTTCAAGTTTAAGTGAACTACGAGCCCCATTGTTAATACTTTAACGGAAATTATTTGTAACTTGCGACAAGTAGAACAATGAATGGAACAGGTAGATGGTTGAAATCAATGTATATATTGCTTCTATATAGTCTAAGAAACATATATGCAAAGCATCGAAACAGTACCATTCGCCAATTTTTTGTTCTTCAAGTTTAAGTGAACAACGAGCCGCATTGTTAATCCTTTAAAGGAAATTATTTGTAAATTTCGACAAGTAGAACAATGTATGGAACAGGTAGACTGTTGAAATCATTGTATATATTGCTTCTATATAGTCCAAGAAACTTATATGCAAAGCGTCCAAACAGTACAATTCGCCAATTATTTGATCTTCAAGTTTAAGTGAACTACGAGCCCCATTGTTAATACTTTAACGGAAATTATTTGTAACTTTCGACAAGTAGAACATTGAATGGAACAGGTAGACGGTTGAAATCTTTGTATATATTGCTTCTATATAGTATAAGAAACATATATGCAAAGCATCCAAACAGTACCATTCGCCAATTTTTTGTTCTTCAAGTTTAAGTGAACTACGAGCCCCATTGTTAATACTTTAACGGAAATTATTTGTAACTTGCGACAAGTAGAACAATGAATGGAACAGGTAGCCGGTTGAAATCTTTGTATATACTGCTTCTATATAGTCTAAGAAACATATATGCAAAGCATCCAAACAGTACAATTCGCCAATTTCTTGTACTTCAAGTTTAAGTGAACAATGAGCCCCAATGGTTTATCCATTATCGGTAATTATTTGTAACTTTCGACAAGTAGAACAATGAATGGAACAGGTAGACGGTTGAAATCCTGGTATATATTGCGTCTATATAATCTAAGAAACATATATGCAAAGCATCCAAACAGTACCATTCGCCAATTTTTTGTTCATCAAGTTTAAGTGAAGTACGAGCCCCATTGTTAATACTTTAAAGGAAATTATTTGTAAATTTCGACAAGTAGAACAATGAATGGAACAGGTAGACTGTTGAAATCATTGTATATATTGCTTCTATATAGTCTAAGAAACATATATGCAAAGCGTCCAAACAGTACAATTCGCCAATTATTTGATCTTCAAGTTTAAGTGAACTACGAGCCCCATTGTTAATACTTTAACGGAAATTATTTGTAACTTGCGACAAGTAGAACAATGAATGGAACAGGTAGCCGGTTGAAATCAATGTATATATTGCTTCTATATAGTCTAAGAAACATATATGCAAAGCATCCAAACAGTACCATTCGCAATTTTTTGTTCTTCAAGTTTAAGTGAACAACGAGCCCCATTGTTAATCCTTTAAAGGAAATTATTTGTAAATTTCGACAAGTAGAACAATGAATGGAACACGTAGACGGTTGAAATCTTTGTATATGTTGCTTCTATATAGTCTACGAAACCTATATGCAAAGCATCTAAACAGTAACAATCGCCAATTTTTTGTTCTTCAAGTTTAAGTGAACAGCGAGCCCCATTGATAATCATGAAATGGAAATTATTTGTAACTTTCTACAAGTAGAACAATGAATAGTACAGGTAGACGGGTGAAATCTTTGTATATATTGCTTCCATATAGTCTAAGAAACATGTACGCAAAGCATCCAAACAGTACCATTCGCCAATTTTTTGTTCTTCATGTTTAAGTGAACTACGAGCCCCATTGTTAATCTTTCAAAGGAAATTATTTGTAAATTTCGACAAGTAGAACAATGAATGGAACAGGTAGACGGTTGAAATCTTTGTATATGTTGCTTCTATATAGTCTACGAAACCTATATGCAAAGCATCTAAACAGTAACAATCGCCAATTTTTTGTTCTTCAAGTTTAAGTGAACAGCGAGCCCCATTGATAATCATGAAATGGAAATTATTTGTAACTTTCTACAAGTAGAACAATGAATAGTACAGGTATACGGGTGAAATCTTTCTATATATTGCTTCTAAATAGTCAAAGAAACATATATGCAAAGCATCCAAACAGTAAAATTCGCCAATTTATTGTTCTTCAAGTTTAAGTGAACAACGAGCCCCATTGTTAATCCTTTAAAGGAAATTATTTGTAATTTTCGACAAGCAGAACAATGAATGGAACAGGTAGACGGTTGAAATCTTTGTATATATTGCTTCTATATAATCTAAGAAACATATATGCAAAGCATCCAAACAGTACCATTCGCCAATTTTTTGTTCTTCAAGTTTAAGTGAACAACGAGCCCCATTGATAATCATGAAACGGAAATTATTTGTAACTTTCTACACGTAGAACAATGAATAGTACAGGTAGACGGTTGAAATCTTTGTATATGTTGCTTGTATATAGTCTAAGAAACCTATATGCAAAGCATCTAAACAGTAACAATCGCCAATTTTTTGTTCTTCAAGTTTAAGTGAACAGCGAGCCCCATTGATAATCATGAAATGGAAATTATTTGTAACTTTCTACAAGTAGAACAATGAATAGTACAGGTATACGGGTGAAATCTTTCTATATATTGCTTCTAAATAGTCAAAGAAACATATATGCAAAGCATCCAAACAGTAAAATTCGCCAATTTATTGTTCTTCAAGTTTAAGTGAACAACGAGCCCCATTGTTAATCCTTTAAAGGAAATTATTTGTAATTTTCGACAAGCAGAACAATGAATGGAACAGGTAGACGGTTGAAATCTTTGTATATATTGCTTCTATATAATCTAAGAAACATATATGCAAAGCATCCAAACAGTACCATTCGCCAATTTTTTGTTCTTCAAGTTTAAGTGAACAACGAGCCCCATTGATAATCATGAAACGGAAATTATTTGTAACTTTCTACAAGTAGAACAATGAATAGTACAGGTAGACGGTTGAAATCTTTGTATATGTTGCTTGTATATAGTCTAAGAAACCTATATGCAAAGCATCTAAACAGTAACAATCGCCAATTTTTTGTTCTTCAAGTTTAAGTGAACAGCGAGCCCCATTGATAATCATGAAATGGAAATTATTTGTAACTTTCTACAAGTAGAACAATGAATAGTACAGGTAGACGGGTGAAATCTTTCTATATATTGCTTCTAAATAGTCAAAGAAACATATATGCAAAGCATCCAAACAGTAAAATTCGCCAATTTATTGTTCTTCAAGTTTAAGTGAACAACGAGCCCCATAGTTAATCCTTTAAAGGAAATTATTTGTAATTTTCGACAAGCAGAACAATGAATGGAACAGGTAGACGGTTGAAATCTTTGTATATATTGCTTCTATATAATCTAAGAAACATATATGCAAAGCATCCAAACAGTACCATTCGCCAATTTTTTGTTCTTCACGTTTAAGTGAACAACGAGCCCCATTGATAATCATGAAACGGAAATTATTTGTAACTTTCTACAAGTAGAACAATGAATAGAACAGGTAGACGGTTGAAATCTTTGTATATGTTGCTTGTATATAGTCTAAGAAACCTATATGCAAAGCATCTAAACAGTAACAATCGCCAATTTTTTTTTCTTCAAGTTTAAGTGAACAACGAGCCCCATTGTTAATCCTTTAAAGGAAATTATTTGTAAATTTCGACAAGTAGAACAATGATTGGAACACGTAGACGGTTGAAATCTTTGTACATATTGCTTCTATATAATGTAAGAAACATATATGCAAAGCATACAAACAGTACCATTCGCCAATTTTTTGTTCTTCAAGTTTAAGTGAACTACGAGCCCCATTGTTAATCCTTTAAAGGAAATTATTTGTAAATTTCGACAAGTAGAACAATGAATGGAACAGGTAGACTGTTGAAATCATTGTATATATTGCTACTATATAATCTACGAAACATATATGCAAAGCATCCAAACAGTACAATTCGCCAATTTTTTGTTCTTCAAGTTTAAATGAACTACGAGCCCCATTGTTAATTCTTTAAAGGAAATTATTTGTAAAGTTCGGCAACTAGAACAATGAATGTAACAGGTAGACTGTTGAAATCCTTGTATATATTGCTTCTATATAGTCTAAGAAACATATATGCAAAGCATCCAAACAGTACCATTCGCCAATTTTTTGTTCTTCAAGTTTAAGTGAACAACGAGCCCCAATGGTTAATCCTTTATCGGAAATTATTTGTAAATTTCGACAAGTAGAACAATGAATGGAACAGGTAGCCGGTTGAAATCAATGTATATATTGCTTCTATATAGTCTAAGAAACATATATGCAAAGCATCCAAAGAGTACCATTCGCCAATTTTTCTTTCTTCAAGTTTAAGTGAACAATGAGCCCCATTGTTAATCCTTTATCGGAAATTATTTGTAACTTTCGACAAGTAGAACAATGAATGGAACAGGTAGACGGTTGAAATCTTTGTATATATTGCTTCTATATAGTCCAAGAAACCTATATGCAAAGCATCCAAACAGTACTCTTCGCCAATTTTTTGTTCTTCAAGTTTAAGTGAACTACGAGCCCCATTGTTAATCCTTTAAAGGAAATTATTTGCAAATTTCGACAAGTTGAACAATGAATGGAACAGGTAGACAGTTGAAATCAATGTATATATTGCTTCCATATAGTCTAAGAAACATGTACGCAAAGCATCCAAACAGTACCATTCGCCAATTTTTTGATCTTCAAGTTTAAGTGAACAGCGAGCCCCATTGATAATCATGAAATGGAAATTATTTGTAACTTTCTACAAGTAGAACAATGAATAGTACAGGTAGACGGGTGAAATCTTTCTATATATTGCTTCTAAATAGTCTAAGAAACATATATGCAAAGTATCCAAACAGTACAATTCGCCAATTTTTTGTTCTCCAAGTTTAAGTGAACTACGAGCCCAATTGTTAATCCTTTAAAGGAAATTATTTGTAAATATCGACAAGTAGAACAATGAATGGATCATGTAGACGGTTGAAATCATTGTATATATTGCTTCTATATAGTCTAAGAAACATATATGCAAAGCATCCAAACAGTACCATTCGCCAATTTTTTGTTCTTCAAGTTTAAGTGAACAACGAGCCCCAATGGTTAATCCTTTATCGGAAATTATTCGTAACTTCCGACAAGTAGAACAATGAATGGAACAGGTAGACGGTTGAAATCTTTGTATATATTGCGTCTATATAGTCTAAGAAACATATATGCAAAGCATCCAAACAGTACCATTCGCCAATTTTTTGTTCTTCAAGTTTAAGTGAACTACGAGCCCCATTGTTAATCCTTTAAAGGAAATTATTTGTAAATTTCGACAAGTAGAACAATGAATGGAACAGGTAGACGGTTGAAAGCAATGTATATATTGCTTCTATATAGTCTAAGAAACATATATGCAAAGCATCCAAACAGTAACATTCGCCAATTTTTTGTTCTTCAAGTTTAAGTGAACTACGAGCCCCATTGTTAATCCTTTAAAGGAAATTATTTCTAAATTTCGACAAGTAGAACAATGATTGGAACACGTAGACGGTTGAAATCTTTGTATATATTGCTTTCATATAGTCTAAGAAACATGTACGCAAAGCATCCAAACAGTACCATTCGCCAATTTTTTGTTCTTCAAGGTTAAGTGAACAATGAGCCCCAATGGTTCATCTTTATCGGAAATTATTTGTAATTTTCGACAAGTAGAACAATGAATGGAACAGGTAGACGGTTGAAATCTTTGTATATATTGCATCTATATAGTCTAAGAAACATAGCTGCAGATCATCCAAACAGTACAATTCGCCAATTTCTTGTTCTTCAAGTTTAAGTGAACTACGAGCCCCATTGTTAATACTGTTACGATTGATTTTAAATATCGTTCCCCCTGTATGTTATATCGATTTTGAGAGTCATAGTAACGACTCAAATTGTTTATAACGAGTTGTCAGAGAGTTCTCCAAGAACGGTGACATCGAATAGACGTATAATAAATATTTCTTTTCTAAAATAGTAATAGTCTTTCAATGCCGCGCCGTGATCGTAACATTGGTGTCAGAAGTGGGATTCCGGAATCCCCTTCTGTGAATCAGGAAAATACTCAGTCTCTTCATTTTGGCGATCCTGGAGCATCGGAACTTACTAATCTTATAAAGGGATTGGAAGAAAGGATAGCCATGATGGCTACAGCGTTTGCGGCGCAGTTGACCGACAGCTCCAGAATGCAAGCAGAGACTCTTTCTCGGGTTTTGGAGAGCACAGCTTCTCAGGATGCTGCTAATCAGGCGAGGTTTACCTTATTAGACACTAGAATAGAGAGTTTAATGACTCGCGTAGAAAATAACAATAGTAATCCAATTGCGTTCGGGAATGGTAGATCTCAAAACGCATACAATATTAAACCGTCGAAATTCAATGGAAAAGTTCCGTGGAAACAATTTTATGTACAATTTTTAACGATCGCGAAAATAAACGGTTGGAACGATGAAATGAAAGCGTTCGCATTGGTAGACTCCTTAGAGGGAGACGCTTTATCCGTTCTTTCGGCGTTAGAAGAATCGAGACGTTTAGATTTTTCGTCCCTCGTGTCAAGATTAGAGCTTCGGTTTGGTAATAATCATTTGTTGGAATTAGAAAGATACAAATTTCACAATTATAAACAGAATTTTTCTCAAACGTTGCAAGAGATGGCCGATCAGATTCATCAATTGGCACAATCGGTCTTTTCGGAATGCACTATTGAATTTCGTGAGAAACAAGCGGCTTTGAAGTTTGTGGAAGCAATTAGAGATGTAAATCTTAGGAAAGACGTTACACTCGCTTCCATGGGTTGTACATCTCTTAATGATGCTTTAGAGCGAGCGTTAAAAATAGAAGCCATGCACAAATCGATTTACAACCCAGAATCGAGATATAGAACGAATTTGAAAAACGTCCCTGTTATGACAAGGGGTAATGACACTTCGAATACACAGAATCGTTCTGATTTTACTCAAAATAATTCGGGCAATAATCGAGTAGTTTGTTACAAATGCGGCAAAACTGGGCATATTTCTTATAACTGTCGTTCCAATTTTGAAGTTGATTTTAAAGTACGTAAGAAAGGTTCGTTACCCGGAAATATCCAACGTCAAAAAAATGATTTCCGAGGTCGGAATTCGGAAAACGGAGAAAGGTCGACGTAAAAGGGGATTCGCCGACCCTGACTTCCGTTGCCCCTACTACCATCACTACTAGTTGTAGGAGTATTACAAACGGCTTATATGTAGAAGGATGTCTTGATAATGTACCGCGAAACATAGTTCTTGATACTGGTTCCGCGTTTACTTTAGTTAGGAATTCTGCTTCGAATCCTGATTATGAGTTGGAAGAGCAGCCGCTAAATTTGGATTTTCGTTCCGTGTCTGGAACTACAATTAAGATCTTCGGGAAAAAGCACATGCAAATTCGACTTGGTACTTTCTCTACCAACTTTTCGGTATATGTCGCGGATATCGTCGACGATTGTCTTCTGGGGTTAGATTTTCTCAAAAAATTTGGTTGCTTCCTTGACATAGGTAATCAGAAGTTGATCATCAAAGATAACGACGAGATTTCTATATCTGCTTGTCCCCTCAAAGTTTCTAAGACGTTGTTGCAAAAGTAGTTGGACAATCATCCTTGTCAAATAAGGAATTGAGCAGTGAATCTTCACAAAGTCCGAGTTTGCCGGAACATGTGTCGTCGCTATTTGTCAAAAATTCTGAACATCTATCGGGCGAACAAAAGGAAGATTTCAAGAAATTTTTATTGGCCTTTGCGGAGGCTTTTGCGAAAAATAATTTTGAAATCGGACGATGTAATGTACTACAGCATTCAATTAATACAGGAGATCATGCTCCTATTAAACAAGCTGCTAGGCGATTACCGCTTCATAAACGGGAAGAGGTCCACAAACTTCTTCAGGACATGGAGCATCAGGGTGCCATCGAGAAATCGGCTAGTGCTTGGGCCGCTCCAATAGTGTTGGTCAAGAAAAAGGACGGATCAACGAGATTCTGCGTTGACTACCGACAACTCAACTCTATTACCAGGAAAGATACATATCCTCTACCCCGAATTGAGGATATGCTGGATGCAGTCGCCGGTTCCAATTGGTTTTCCACTTTGGATTTACAAAGTGGATATTGGCAAGTACAAGTCGCCCCCAAGGATCGTGAGAAGACTGCGTTCATCGTCGGAGGAGGACTCTGGCAATTTAAGGTCATGCATTTCGGTCTGTGTAATGTCCCAGCAACATTTGAAAGACTTATGGATACTGTGTTGCGAGATTTAACTTGGAAGAAATGCCTCGTCTACTTGGATGACGTTATTATTTATGGGAGGACATTCGATGAACACTTAGAAAATCTTCGGGCTGTGGTATCGCGATTACAGGAAGCTGGTCTTGTGTTGAGTCCTAGGAAGTGTTCATTTTGTCAGAAGGAAGTTAAATTTTTAGGACTAGGACATATAGTTACTTCGCAGGGTGTAAAAACGAATCCGGAGAAGGTTTCATCTATCAGCGGTTGGCCTCTTCCAAAGAATAAATCGGAAGTAAAGAGTTTCCTGGGGCTATGCAACTATTATTCGCGTTTTGTGAAAAATTTTACTACAATTGCAAGACCGTTGTACGATCTAACGGAAGATAGAGAGTTTATGTGGACTGAGAAATGTGACAAATCTTTTCATGATATGATAAACTTACTGACGTCATCTCCGATCTTAGCTTATCCTTCTGAGCATGAAGCTTTTATTATAGACGCAGATGCTTCGAATATTGGAATCGGAGCGGTACTTTCTCAAATACAGAATGAAGAGGAGAGGGTGATTTCTTATTATAACAAATCACTGAGTAAACAGGAGAGGAATTATTGTGTCACAAGGAGGGAATTGTTGGCAGTGATAAAGGCCATTGAACATTTCCATCATTACCTCTACGGACGGCGATTCACCATCAGGACTGATCATGCAGCGTTAAAATGGTTGTTGTCTTTCAGAAATCCTGAAGGTCAAATCGCGAGATGGATAGAACGTTTACAACAATATGATTTTCATGTTGTACATCGTACGGGGAAGACCCATTTGAACGCAGATGCTCTTTCTAGGAGACCTTGTGAACAGTTATGCTGCACGCATTGTAGTAAACTGGATCATAAGGAACGTCTCTTGGAAGACAGGGAAATTTTCCCCATATCTCGTTGTAATATTGTGGGAGAGGAAAATTGGCGTAATCTTCAAGATGAAGATCCTTCTTTAAAATTTGTTATAGAAAATAAAGAACAAGGTTGCCGCCCTCCTAGGGATATTGTAACTCCACTATCTCCTGATATTAAGTTTTATTGGTCGATTTGGGATTCCTTATGCTTGAAAGATGGTGTTTTGTATAAAAAATGGGAATCACCGAATGGTACAAAAATTGTGTGGCAGTTAGTGATGCCTCAGGACCAGAGAAAGAAGATTTTGAGCGAAGCGCACGGCTCCGTTTGCTCAGGGCATTTTGGAATAAACAAAACGTTGGCGAGAATTCGCCAGAGATTTTATTGGGCTATGTGCAGACAAGATGTCGAAGATTGGTGCCGCCGTTGTGACGTATGCGTCGCAAGAAAGGGTCCCAGAGAAAAAGGAAGAGGACCTTTGCAGATATACAATGTGGGAGTGCCGTTTGAACGTATAGCCCTAGACATTTTAGGACCATTACCGAGGACTTCTTCGGGAAATAGGTTTATTCTTGTTATATCCGATTATTTTACTAGATGGCCAGAAGCTATTTCGATTCCGAATCATCAGGCCAAAACTGTCGCTACAGTTCTTGTAAATCATATTGTAAGTCGGCATGGTTTGCCTAGTGAAATGCATTCGGATCAAGGTAGGGCATTTGAATCTGAACTTTTTAAAGAAGTTTTACGTATTCTTGGTGTTAGGAAAACGAGAACTACTCCTTTACATCCCCAGTCAGATGGTTTGGTAGAGCGGTTAAATAGAACAATTCTTCAATATTTGTCAATGTTTGTTTCTAGACATCAAAAAGATTGGGATGAATTTGTTCCCTTATTTCTGTTGTCGTATCGTTCTGCTCAGCATGAGACGCTAAATTTGTCTCCTTCCATGGCTCTTTATGGGCGAGAAATGTTTCTTCCTTTGGATCTTCTTCGAGGAAGATCACCAAATTCTAATTCCATGGAAGTTTCTGATTATTGTTATAATCTAAGAAATAAAATGAACATTATACACGAGTTTATGAGGAAACGGTTGCAGTTATCTTCGAATAAAATGAAAAGTCGTTACGATGCAAAGGCTAATTCATTAGTTTTTAATGAAGGAGATTTAGTTTGGATGTTTCATCCTCAGAGAACTAAAGGAAAATGTCCGAAATTACAGAGCGATTGGAAAGGTCCTTATGTGGTAGTGGATCGCATTAATGATGTTGTATATCGCATTAAGCAATCATTGAAAAGTAAATGTAAAGTTGTACATTTGAATCGGTTAGCTAGGTACGAAGGTAGTAGTACACCATTTTCGTATAAACAAAAAAATTGAGTGATTTTATAGAAAATTGGTTTTAAAAAAGTAAGAGGGGAAGTAAACAAAAATAGTGAACATAAAAATCTATTTTATGCCGAGATTTGCAATCCTGTTTCTGCCGGCTGTTATTTTGAATTATAGAAATTCCTGGCGAAGATTGCCGAAAAGGGACATTTCGCTGAGCCTTTGTAAATCCTGAATACCTCGTACTCCGTGTGGCAATCAGTTAGCCGTTCAACACCTTGGAATACCAGACCGCTGACTTCTCCAGGTTTTTGAGCTGTGGTATTTCCTGGAGCAGAGCTTAGGCTCTGGGTGAATATCAAGTCAGTTTTTGGTTGGAAAGAGTCCACAGTAGTCGTTCGTTCCTCTTCTAACCAAAGGTCGAGAAGACGGAGAAGACGGAGAAACGAGAAACGTAGAAGAAATTATAGAAGCTAACAAATATGTGTTTTTATCAATGGCCTGTATATTTTCTTTAAAGGGGGGAGTAGTGTTACGATTGATTGTAAATATCGTTCCCCCTGTATGTTATATCGATTTTGAGAGTCATAGTAACGACTCAAATTGTTTATAACGAGTTGTCAGAGAGTTCTCCAAGAACGGTGACATCGAATAGACGTATAATAAATATTTCTTTTCTAAAATAGTAATAGTCTTTCAATGCCGCGCCGTGATCGTAACAATACTTTAACGGAAATTATTTGTAACTTGCGACAAGTAGAACAATGAATGGAACAGGTAGATGGTTGAAATCAATGTATATATTGCTTCTATATAGTCTAAGAAATATATATGCAAAGCATCCAAACAGTACCATTCGCCAATTTTTTGTTCTTCAAGTTTAAGTGAACAACGAGCCGCATTGTTAATCCTTTAAAGGAAATTATTTGTAAATTTCGAAAAGTAGAACAATGATTGGAACACGTAGACGGTTGAAATCTTTGTATATATTGCTTCTATATAATCTAAGAAACATATATGCAAAGCATCCAAACAGTACAATTCGCCAATTTTTTGTTCTTCAAGTTTAAGTAAACTACGATCCCCATTGTTAATCCCTTAACGGAAATTATTTGTAACTTTCAAGAAGTAGAACAATGAATGGAACAGGTAGACGGTTGAAATCATTGTATATATTGCTTCTATATAGTCTAAGAAACATATCTGCAGATCATCCAAACAGTACAATCCGCCAATTATTTGATCTTCAAGTTTAAGTGAACTACGAGCCCCATTGTTAATACTTTAACGGAAATTATTTGTAACTTGCGACAAGTAGAACAATGAATGGAACACGTAGATGGTTGAAATCAATGTATATATTGCTTCTATATAGTCTAAGAAACATATATGCAAAGCATCCAAACAGTACAATTCGCCAATTTCTTGTACTTCAAGTTTAAGTGAACAATGAGCCCCAATGGTTTATCCATTATCGGTAATTATTTGTAAATTTCGACAAGTAGAACAATGAATGGAACAGGTAGACTGTTGAAATCATTGTATATATTGCTTCTATATAGTCTAAGAAACATATATGCAAAGCGTCCAAACAGTACAATTCGCCAATTATTTGATCTTCAAGTTTAAGTGAACTACGAGCCCCATTGTTAATACTTTAACGGAAATTATTTGTAACTTGCGACAAGTAGAACAATGAATGGAACAGGTAGCCGGTTGAAATCAATGTATATATTGCTTCTATATAGTCTAAGAAACATATATGCAAAGCATCCAAACAGTACCATTCGCAATTTTTTGTTCTTCAAGTTTAAGTGAACAACGAGCCCCATTGTTAATCCTTTAAAGGAAATTATTTGTAAATTTCGACAAGTAGAACAATGATTGGAACACGTAGACGGTTGAAATCTTTGTATATATTGCTTCCATATAGTCTAAGAAACATGTACGCAAAGCATCCAAACAGTACCATTCGCCAATTTTTTGTTCTTCAAGTTTAAGTGAACTACGAGCCCCATTGTTAATCCTTCAAAGGAAATTATTTGTAAATTTCGACAAGTAGAACAATGAATGGAACAGGTAGACTGTTGAAATCATTGTATATAATGCTTCTATATAGTCTAAGAAACATATATGCAAAGCATCCAAATAGTACCATTCGCCAATTTTTTGTTCTTCAAGTTTAAGTGAACTACGAGCCCCATTGTTAATCCTTTAAAGGAAATTATTTGTAAATTTCGACAAGTAAAACAATGAATGGATCAGGTAGACGGTTGAAATCATTGCATATATTGCTTCTATATAATCTACGAAACATATATGCAAAGCATCCAAACAGTACAATTCACGAATTTTTTGTTCTTCAAGTTTAAGTGAACTACGAGCCCCATTGTTAATCCTTTAAAGGAAATTATTTGTAAATTTCGACAAGTAGAACAATGAATGGAACACGTAGACGGTTGAAATCTTTGTATATATTGCTTCCATATAGTCTAAGAAACATGTACGCAAAGCATCCAAACAGTACCATTCGCCAATTTTTTGTTCTTCAAGTTTAAGTGAACTACGAGCCCCATTGTTAATCCTTCAAAGGAAATTATTTGTAAATTTCGACAAGTAGAACAATGAATGGAACAGATAGACTGTTGAAATCATTGTATATATTGATTCTATATAGTCTAAGAAACATATATGCAAAGCATCCAAACAGTACAATTCGCCAATTTTTTGTTCGTCAAGTTTAAGTGAACTACGAGCCCCATTGTTAATCCTTTAAAGGAAATTAATTGTAAATTTCGGCAAGTAGAACAATGATTGGAACACGTAGACGGTTGAAATCTTTGTATATATTGCTTCCATATAGTCTAGGAAACATGTACGCAAAGCATCCAAATAGTACCATTCGCCAATTTTTTGTTCTTCAAGTTTAAGTGAACTACGAGCCCCATTGTTAATCCTTTAACGGAAATTATTTGTAACTTGCGACAATTAGAACAATGAATGGAACAGGTAGCCGGTTGAAATCAATGAATATATTGCTTCTATATAGTCTAAGAAACATATATGCAAAGCATCCAAACAGTACCATTCGCAATTTTTTGTTCTTCAAGTATAAGTGAACAACGAGCCCCATTGTTAATCCTTTAAAGGAAATTATTTGTAAATTTCGACAAGTAGAACAATGATTGGAACACGTAGACGGTTGAAATCTTTGTATATATTGCTTCCATATAGTCTAAGAAACATGTACGCAAAGCATCCAAACAGTACCATTCGCCAATTTTTTGTTCTTCAAGTTTAAGTGAACTACGAGCCCCATTGTTAATCCTTCAAAGGAAATTATTTGTAAATTTCGACAAGTAGAACAATGAATGGAACAGATAGACTGTTGAAATCATTGTATATATTGATTCTATATAGTCTAAGAAACATATATGCAAAGCATCCAAACAGTACAATTCGCCAATTTTTTGTTCTTCAAGTTTAAGTGAACTACGAGCCCCATTGTTAATCCTTTAAAGGAAATTATTTGTAAATTTCGACAAGTAAAACAATGAATGGATCAGGTAGACGGTTGAAATCATTGCATATATTGCTTCTATATAATCTACGAAACATATATGCAAAGCATCCAAACAGTACAATTCACGAATTTTTTGTTCTTCAAGTTTAAGTGAACTACGAGCCCCATTGTTAATCCTTTAACGGAAATTAATTGTAACTTTCTACAAGTAGAACAATGAATGGAACAGGTAGACTGTTGAAATCATTGTATATATTGCTTCTATACAGTCTAAGAAACATATATGCAAAGCATCCAAACAGTACAATTAGCCAATTTTTTGTTCTTCAAGTTTAAGTGAACAACGAGCCGCATTGTTAATCCTTTAAAGGAAATTATTTGTAAATTTCGAAAAGTAGAACAATGATTGGAACACGTAGACGGTTGAAATCTTTGTATATATTGCTTCTATATAATCTAAGAAACATATATGCAAAGCATCCAAACAGTACAATTCGCCAATTTTTTGTTCTTCAAGTTTAAGTAAACTACGATCCCCATTGTTAATCCCTTAACGGAAATTATTTGTAACTTTCAACAAGTAGAACAATGAATGGAATAGGTAGACGGTTGAAATCATTGTATATATTGCTTCTATATAGTCTAAGAAACATATCTGCAGATCATCCAAACAGTACAATCCGCCAATTATTTGATCTTCAAGTTTAAGTGAACTACGAGCCCCATTGTTAATACTTTAACGGAAATTATTTGTAACTTGCGACAAGTAGAACAATGAATGGAACAGGTAGATGGTTGAAATCAATGTATATATTGCTTCTATATAGTCTAAGAAACATATATGCAAAGCATCCAAACAGTACAATTCGCCAATTTCTTGTACTTCAAGTTTAAGTGAACAATGAGCCCCACTGGTTTATCCATTATCGGTAATTATTTGTAAATTTCGACAAGTAGAACAATGAATGGAACAGGTAGACTGTTGAAATCATTGTATATATTGCTTCTATATAGTCTAAGAAACATATATGCAAAGCGTCCAAACAGTACAATTCGCGAATTTTTTGTTCTTCAAGTTTAAGTGAACTACGAGCCCCATTGTTAATCCTTTAAAGGAAATTATTTGTAAATTTCGACAAGTAGAACAATGATTGGAACACGTAGACGGTTGAAATCTTTGTATATATTGCTTCCATATAGTCTAAGAAACATGTACGCAAAGCATCCAAACAGTACCATTCGCCAATTTTTTGTTCTTCAAGTTTAAGTGAACTACGAGCCCCATTGTTAATCCTTCAAAGGAAATTATTTGTAAATTTCGACAAGTAGAACAATGAATGGAACAGATAGACTGTTGAAATCATTGTATATATTGATTCTATATAGTCTAAGAAACATATATGCAAAGCATCCAAACAGTACAATTCACGAATTTTTTGTTCTTCAAGTTTAAGTGAACTACGAGCCCCATTGTTAATCCTTTAAAGGAAATTATTTGTAAATTTCGACAAGTAGAACAATGATTGGAACACGTAGACGGTTGAAATCTTTGTATATATTGCTTCCATATAGTCTAAGAAACATGTACGCAAAGCATCCAAACAGTACCATTCGCCAATTTTTTGTTCTTCAAGTTTAAGTGAACTACGAGCCCCATTGTTAATCCTTCAAAGGAAATTATTTGTAAATTTCGACAAGTAGAACAATGAATGGAACAGATAGACTGTTGAAATCATTGTATATATTGATTCTATATAGTCTAAGAAACATATATGCAAAGCATCCAAACAGTACAATTCGCCAATTTTTTGTTCTTCAAGTTTAAGTGAACTACGAGCCCCATTGTTAATCCTTTAAAGGAAATTAATTGTAAATTTCGGCAAGTAGAACAATGAATGGAACAGGTAGCCGGTTGAAATCAATGAATATATTGCTTCTATATAGTCTAAGAAACATATATGCAAAGTATCCAAACAGTACCATTCGCAATTTTTTGTTCTTCAAGTTTAAGTAAACTACGATCCCCATTGTTAATCCCTTAACGGAAATTATTTGTAACTTCCGACAAGTAGAACAATGAATGGAACAGGTAGACGGCTGAAATCATTGTATATATTGCTTCTATATAGTCTAAGAAACATAGCTGCAGATCATCCAAACAGTACCATTCGCCAATTTTTTGTTCTTCAAGTTTAAGTGAACTACGAGCCCCATTGTTAATCCTTTAAAGGAAATTATTTGTAAATTTCGACAAGTAAAACAATGAATGGATCAGGTAGACGGTTGAAATCATTGCATATATTGCTTCTATATAATCTACGAAATATATATGCAAAGCATCCAAACAGTACAATTAACAAATTTTTTGTTCTTCAAGTTTAAGTGAACTACGAGCCCCATTGTTAATCCTTCAAAGGAAATTATTTGTAAATTTCGACAAGTAGAACAATGAATGGAACAGATAGACTGTTGAAATCATTGTATATATTGATTCTACATAGTCTAAGAAACATATATGCAAAGCATCCAAACAGTACAATTCGCCAATTTTTTGTTCTTCAAGTTTAAGTGAACTACGAGCCCCATTGTTAATCCTTTAAAGGAAATTAATTGTAAATTTCGGCAAGTAGAACAATGATTGGAACACGTAGACGGTTGAAATCTTTGTATATATTGCTTCCATATAGTCTAGGAAACATGTACGCAAAGCATCCAAATAGTACCATTCGCCAATTTTTTGTTCTTCAAGTTTAAGTGAACTACGAGCCCCATTGTTAATCCTTTAACGGAAATTATTTGTAACTTGCGACAATTAGAACAATGAATGGAACAGGTAGCCGGTTGAAATCAATGAATATATTGCTTCTATATAGTCTAAGAAACATATATGCAAAGCAACCAAACAGTACCATTCGCAATTTTTTGTTCTTCAAGTTTAAGTGAACAACGAGCCCCATTGTTAATCCTTTAAAGGAAATTATTTGTAAATTTCGACAAGTAGAACAATGATTGGAACACGTAGACGGTTGAAATCTTTGTATATATTGCTTCCATATAGTCTAAGAAACATGTACGCAAAGCATCCGAACAGTACCATTCGCCAATTTTTTGTTCTTCAAGTTTAAGTGAACTACGAGCCCCATTGTTAATCCTTCAAAGGAAATTATTTGTAAATTTCGACAAGTAGAACAATGAATGGAACAGATAGACTGTTGAAATCATTGTATATATTGATTCTATATAGTCTAAGAAACATATATGCAAAGCATCCAAACAGTACAATTCGCCAATTTTTTGTTCTTCAAGTTTAAGTGAACTACGAGCCCCATTGTTAATCCTTCAAAGGAAATTATTTGTAAATTTCGACAAGTAGAACAATGAATGGAACAGGTAGACTGTTGAAATCATTGTATATATTGCTTCTATATAGTCTAAGAAACATATATGCAAAGCATCCAAACAGTACAAATTGCCAATTTTTTGTTCTTCAAGTTTAAGTAAACTACGATCCCCATTTTTAATCCCTTAACGGAAATTATTTGTAACTTCCGACAAGTAGAACAATGAATGGAACAGGTAGACGGCTGAAATCATTGTATATATTGCTTCTATATAGTCTAAGAAACATAGCTGCAGATCATCCAAACAGTACAATTCGCCAATTTCTTGTTCTTCAAGTTTAAGTGAACTACGAGCCCCATTGTTAATACTTTAACGGAAATTATTTGTAACTTGCGACAAGTAGAACAATGAATGGAACAGGTAGATGGTTGAAATCAATGTATATATTGCTTCTATATAGTCTAAGAAATATATATGCAAAGCATCCAAACAGTACCATTCGCCAATTTTTTGTTCTTCAAGTTTAAGTGAACAACCAGCCGCATTGTTAATCCTTTAAAGGAAATTATTTGTAAATTTCGAAAAGTAGAACAATGATTGGAACACGTAGACGGTTGAAATCTTTGTATATATTGCTTCTATATAATCTAAGAAACATATATGCAAAGCATCCAAACAGTACAATTCGCCAATTTTTTGTTCTTCAAGTTTAAGTAAACTACGATCCCCATTGTTAATCCCTTAACGGAAATTATTTGTAACTTTCGACAAGTAGAACAATGAATGGAACAGGTAGACGGTTGAAATCATTGTATATATTGCTTCTATATAGTCTAAGAAACATATCTGCAGATCATCCAAACAGTACAATCCGCCAATTATTTGATCTTCAAGTTTAAGTGAACTACGAGCCCCATTGTTAATACTTTAACGGAAATTATTTGTAACTTGCGACAAGTAGAACAATGAATGGAACAGGTAGATGGTTGAAATCAATGTATATATTGCTTCTATATAGTCTAAGAAACATATATGCAAAGCATCCAAACAGTACAATTCGCCAATTTCTTGTACTTCAAGTTTAAGTGAACAATGAGCCCCAATGGTTTATCCATTATCGGTAATTATTTGTAACTTTCGACAAGTAGAACAATGAATGGAACAGGTAGACGGTTGAAATCCTTGTATATATTTCGTCTATATAATCTAAGAAACATATATGCAAAGCATCCAAACAGTACCATTCGCCAATTTTTTGTTCTTCAAGTTTAAGTGAAGTACGAGCCCCATTGTTAATCCTTTAAAGGAAATTATTTGTAAATTTCGACAAGTAGAACAATGAATGGAACTGGTAGACTGTTGAAATCATTGTATATATTGCTTCTATATAGTCTAAGAAACATATATGCAAAGCATCCAAACAGTACCATTCGCCAATTTTTTGTTCTTCAAGTTTAAGTGAACAACGAGCCCCATTGTTAATCCTTTAAAGGAAATTATTTGTAATTTTCGACAAGCAGAACAATGAATGGAACAGGTAGACGGTTGAAATCTTTGTATATATTGCTTCTATATAATCTAAGAAACATATATGCAAAGCATCCAAACAGTACCATTCGCCAATTTTTTGTTCTTCAAGTTTAAGTGAACAACGAGCCCCATTGATAATCATGAAATGGAAATTATTTGTAACTTTCTACAAGTAGAACAATGAATGGAACAGGTAGACTTTTGAAATCATTGTATATAATGCTTCGATATAGTCTAAGAAACATATATGCAAAGCATCCAAATAGTACCATTCGTCAATTTTTTGTTCTTCAAGTTTAAGTGAACTACGAGCCCCATTGTTAATCCTTTAAAGGAAATTATTTGTAAATTTCGACAAGTAAAACAATGAATGGATCAGGTAGACGGTTGAAATCATTGCATATATTGCTTCTATATAATCTACGAAACATATATGCAAAGCATCCAAACAGTACAATTCACGAATTTTTTGTTCTTCAAGTTTAAGTGAACTACGAGCCCCATTGTTAATCCTTTACAGGAAATTATTTGTAAATTTCGACAAGTAGAACAATGATTGGAGCACGTAGACGGTTGAAATCTTTGTATATATTGCTTCCATATAGTCTAAGAAACATGTACGCAAAGCATCCAAACAGTACCATTCGCCAATTTTTTGTTCTTCAAGTTTAAGTGAACTACGAGCCCCATTGTTAATCCTTCAAAGGAAATTATTTGTAAATTTCGACAAGTAGAACAATGAATGGAACAGATAGACTGTTGAAATCATTGTATATATTGATTCTATATAGTCTAAGAAACATATATGCAAAGCATCCAAACAGTACAATTCGCCAATTTTTTGTTCTTCAAGTTTAAGTGAACTACGAGCCCCATTGTTAATCCTTTAAAGGAAATTAATTGTAAATTTCGGCAAGTAGAACAATGATTGGAACACGTAGACGGTTGAAATCTTTGTATATATTGCTTCCATATAGTCTAAGAAACATGTACGCAAAGCATCCAAACAGTACCATTCGCCAATTTTTTGTTCTTCAAGTATAAGTGAACTACGAGCCCCATTGTTAATCCTTCAAACGAAATTATTTGTAAATTTCGACAAGTAGAACAATGAATGGAACAGATAGACTGTTGAAATCATTGTATATATTGATTCTATATAGTCTAAGAAACATATATGCAAATCATCCAAACAGTACAATTCGCCAATTTTTTGTTCTTCAAGTTTAAGTGAACTACGAGCCCCATTGTTAATCCTTTAAATGAAATTATTTGTAAATTTCGACAAGTAAAACAATGAATGGATCAGGTAGACGGTTGAAATCATTGCATATATTGCTTCTATATAATCTACGAAACATATATGCAAAGCATCCAAACAGTACAATTCACGAATTTTTTGTTCTTCAAGTTTAAGTGAACTACGAGCCCCATTGTTAATCCTTTAACGGAAATTAATTGTAACTTTCTACAAGTAGAACAATGATTGGAACACGTAGACGGTTGAAATCTTTGTATATATTGCTTCCATATAGTCTAAGAAACTTATATGCAAAGCATCCAAACAGTACCATTCGCAATTTTTTGTTCTTCAAGTTTAAGTGAACAACGAGCCCCATTGTTAATCCTTTAAAGGAAATTATTTGTAAATTTCGACAAGTAGAACAATGATTGGAACACGTAGACGGTTGAAATCTTTGTATATATTGCTTCCATATAGTCTAAGAAACATGTACGCAAAGCATCCAAACAGTACCATTCGCCAATTTTTTGTTCTTCAAGTTTAAGTGAACTACGAGCCCCATTGTTAATCCTTCAAAGGAAATTATTTGTAACTTCCGACAAGTAGAACAATGAATGGAACAGGTAGACGGCTGAAATCATTGTATATATTGCTTCTATATAGTCTAAGAAACATAGCTGCAGATCATCCAAACAGTACAATTCGCCAATTTCTTGTTCTTCAAGTTTAAGTGAACTACGAGCCCCATTGTTAATACTTTAACGGAAATTATTTGTAACTTGCGACAAGTAGAACAATGAATGGAACAGGTAGCCGGTTGAAATCAATGTATATATTGCTTCTATATAGTCTAAGAAACATATATGCAAAGCATCCAAACAGTACCATTCGCAATTTTTTGTTCTTCAAGTTTAAGTGAACAACGAGCCCCATTGTTAATCCTTTAAAGGAAATTATTTGTAAATTTCGACAAGTAGAACAATGATTGGAACACGTAGACGGTTGAAATCTTTGTATATATTGCTTCCATATAGTCTAAGAAACATGTACGCAAAGCATCCAAACAGTACCATTCGCCAATTTTTTGTTCTTCAAGTTTAAGTGAACTACGAGCCCCATTGTTAATCCTTCAAAGGAAATTATTTGTAAATTTCGACAAGTAGAACAATGAATGGAACAGATAGACTGTTGAAATCATTGTATATATTGATTCTATATAGTCTAAGAAACATATATGCAAAGCATCCAAACAGTACAATTCGACAATTTTTTGTTCTTCAAGTTTAAGTGAACAATGAGCCCCAATGGATAATCCGTTATCGGAAATTATTTGTAACTTTCGACAAGTAGAACAATGAATGGAACAGGTAGACGGTTGAAATCTTTGTATATATTGCTTCTATATAGTCTAAGAAACATGTACGCAAAGCATCCAAACAGTACCATTCGCCAATTTTTTGTTCTTCAAGTTTAAGTGAACAATGAGACCCAATGGTTAATTCTTTATCGGAAATTATTTGTAATTTTCGACAAGTAGAACAATGAATGCAACAGTTAGACGGTTGAAATATTTGTATATATTGCTTCTATATAATCTAAGAAACATACATGCAAAGCATCTAAACAGTAACAATCGCCAATTTTTTGATCTTCAAGTTTAAGTGAACAGCGAGCCCCATTGATAATCATGAAATGGAAATTATTTGTAACTTTCTACAAGTAGAACAATGAATAGTACAGGTAGACGGGTGAAATCTTTCTATATATTGCTTCTAAATAGTCTAAGAAACATCTATGCAAAGCATCCAAACAGTACAATTCGCCAATTTTTTGTTCTTCAAGATTAAGTGAACTATGAGCCCCATTGTTAATCCTTTAAAGGAAATTATTTGTAAATTTCGACAAGTAGAACAATGAATGGATCATGTAGACGGTTGAAAAAATTGTATATATTGCTTCTATATAGTCTACGAAACATATATGCAAAGCATCCAAACAGTACAATTCGCCAATTTTTTGTACTTCAAGTTTAAGTGAACTACGAGCCCCATTCTTAATCCTTTAACGGAAATTAATTGTAAATTTCGACAAGTAGAACAATGAATGGAATAGGTAGACGGTTGAAATCTTTGTATATATTGCTTCTATATAGTCTAAGAAACATATATCCAAAGCATCCAAACAGTACAATTCGCCAATTTATTGTTCTTCAAGTTTAAGTGAACAACGAGCCCCATTGTTAATCCTTTAAAGGAAATTATTTGTAACTTTCGACAAGTAGAACAATGAATGGAACAGGTAGACGGTTGAAATCTTTGTATATATTGCTTCTATATAGTCTAAGAAACATATATGCAAAGCATCCAAACAGTACAATTCGCCAATTTTTTGTTCTACAAGTTTAAGTGAACAATGAGCCCCAATGGTTAATCCTTTATCGGAAATTATTTGTAAATTTCGACAAGTAGAACAATGAATGGAACAGGTAGACGGTTGAAATCTTTGTATATATTGCTTCTATATAGTCTAAGAAACACATATGCAAAGCATCCAAACAGTACAATTCGCCAATTTATTGTTCTTCAAGTTTAAGTGAACAACGAGCCCCATTGTTAATCCTTTAAAGGAAATTATTTGTAAATTTCGACAAGTAGAACAATGATTGGAACACGTAGACGGTTGAAATCTTTGTATATATTGCTTCCATATAGTTGTTACATGCGGCCCTGAGCCTAATAAAAATTAGACTCTCTACTTCGAGCTCGAGGCCGGAAATTCACCACATGCATAGCCGGACCCCTCGCTAGGACCGAAAACCGCTCTGTTTGCCCAGAATAATTAAGACTACGGAAACTAGAACTCGAGCGAACAACGAGACACATATCTTATAGACACATTCCTATTGCATCTCGCAGGAAAATTCCAGAAAGTGCATCGTACCCCACCACTTTTTCTTACTATAAACGACGGGTTACAAACCACCTCGGGGGATTAGTTCAGTAATAGACTGTCACGCTGCAGGTCGTTATAACCACGCGGATAGATCTTCTTCGTTTGACCGAACTTAGTTTTCGTCGATACGTCGTTAACCGTATAGAATACGCGCCAAGTCCGCGATATCTATTAGGCATTTTGTACTATCTAATACCCCCGCATTCCTCGTTGCGTGAAAACCGAGAGAATTACAAGTAGGTGCGTGCGTCCAGAAACACAAGTCCACTTAACACCTTTGTAACCAAACACATACACATTAATCTGTATTAATCGCCAGCATAAAGAAATATAGTTTGATCGTGTTCTTAGTCTTATCGCGTTTAAATTCTTTCTACGATTACCTTCCAGAAATCGTCAGCCTGCGATCCCACAGCAATACACTTTTACCGCTCGAAGTGTATTGCATAATTATAAAGTTACGTCAGCCTAACTAACATTCCTGTGGCAACCCGTGTTAACCATACACGGGATCGTCCACGCGTGTTCCAACCTCCTGTGGCAACCCGTGTTATCCATACACGGGATCATCCACGCGTGTTCCAACCTCCTGTGGCAACCCGTGTTAGCCATACACGGGATCGTCCACGCGTGTTCCATCCTCCTGTGGCAACCCGTGTTATCCATACACGGGATCGTCCACGCGTGTTCCAATCTCCTGTGGCAACCTGTGTTAGCCATACACGGGATCGTCCACGACTAACAAACTACTTCTAAAACCCAACGAACACCACAACGAACACAGCACCTTATACTTTTACCTCGGCCACTCGCAACGCTCCTGGCCCTTGGCACGTAACATAGTCTAAGAAACATGTACGCAAAGCATCCAAACAGTACCGTTCGCCAATTTTTTGTTCTTCAAGTTTAAGTGAACAATGAGCCCCATTGTTAATCCTTTATCGGAAATTATTTGTATCTTTCGACCAGTAGAACAATGAATGGAACAGGTAGACGGTTGAAATCTTTGTATATATTGCTTCTATATAGTCTAAGAAACATATATGCAAAGCATCCAAACAGTACAAATCGCCAATTTTTTTATCTTCAAGTTTACGTGAACAATGAGCCCCAATGGTTAATCCGTTATCGGAAATTATTTGTAACTTTCGACAAGTAGAACAATGAATGGAACAGGTAGACGGTTGAAATCTTTGTATATATTGCTTCTATATAGTCTAAGAAACATATCTGCAAAGCATCCAAACAGTACCATTCGCCAATTATTTCATCTTCATGTTTAAGTGAACTACGAGCCCCATTGTTAATACTTTAACGGAAATTATTTGTAACTTCCGACAAGTAGAACAATGAATGGAACAGGTAGACGGTTGAAATCTTTGTATATATTGCTTCTATATAATCTAAGTAACATATATTCAAAGCATCCAAACAGTACCATTCGCCAATTTTTTGTTCTTCAACTTTAAGTGATCTACGAGCCCCATTGTTAATCCTTTAAAGGAAATTATTTGTAAATTTCGACAAGTAGAACAATGAATGGAACAGGTAGACGGTTGAAATCATTGTATATATTCCTTCTATATAGTCTAAGAAACATATATGCAAAGCATCCAAACAGTACAATTAGCCAATTTTTTGTTCTTCAAGTTTAAGTGAACAATGAGCCCCAATGGTTAATCCGTTATCGGAAATTATTTGTAACTTTCGACAAGTAGAACAATGAATGGAACAGGTAGACGGTTGAAATCTTTGTATATATTGCTTCTATATAGTCTAAGAAACATATATGCAAAGCATCCAAACAGTACCATTCGCCAATTTTTTGTTCTTCAAGTTTAAGTGAACAATGAGCCCCAATGGTTAATCATTTATCCGTAATTATTTGTAACTTTCGACAAGTAGAACAATGAATCGAACAGGTAGACGGTTGAAATCCTTGTACATATTGCGTCTATATAGTCTAAGAAATATATATGCAAAGCATCCAAACAGTACAATTCGCCAATTTATTGTTCTTCAAGTTTAAGTGAACAACGAGCCCCATTGTTAATCCTTTAAAGGAAATTATTTGTAAATTTCGACAAGTAGAACAATGATTGGAACACGTAGACGGTTGAAATCTTTGTATATATTGCTTCCATATAGTCTAAGAAACATGTACGCAAAGCATCCAAACCGTACCATTCGCCAATTTTTTGTTCTTCAAGTTTAAGTAAACTACGATCCCCATTGTTAATCCCTTAACGGAAATTATTTGTAACTTTCGACAAGTAGAACAGTGAATGGAACTGGTAGACGGTTGAAATCTTTTTATATATTGCTTCTAAATAGTCTAAGAAACATATATGCAAAGCATCCAAACAGTACAATTCGCCAATTTTTTGTTCTTCAAGTTTAAGTGAACAATGAGCCCCAATGGTTAATCCGTTATCGGAAATAATTTGTAACATTCGACAAGTAGAACAATGAATGGAACAGGTAGACGGTTGAAATCTTTGTATATATTGCTTCTATATAGTCTAAGAAACATATATGCAAAGCATCCAAACAGTACCATTCGCCAATTTTTTGTTCTTCAAGTTTAAGTGAACTACGAGCCCCATTGTTAATCCTTTAAAGGAAATTATTTGTAAATTTCGACAAGTAGAACAATGAATGGAACAGGTAGACTGTTGAAATCATTGTATATATTGCTTCTATATCGTCTAAGAAACATATATGCAAAGCATCCAAACAGTACAATTCGCCAATTTTTTGTTCTTCAAGTTTAAGTGAACAATGAGCCCCATTGTTAATCCTTTATCGGAAATTATTTGTAACTTTCGACAAGTAGAACAATGAATGGAACTGGTAGACGGTTGAAATCTTTTTATATATTGCTTCTAAATAGTCTAAGAAACATATATGCAAAGTATCCAAACAGTACAATTCACCAATTTTTTGTTCTTTAAGTTTAAGTGAACTACGAGCCCAATTGTTAATCCTTTAAAGGAAATTATTTGTAAATATCGACAAGTAGAACAATGAATGGATCATGTAGACGGTTGAACTCATTGTATATATTGCTTCTATATAGTCTACGAAACATATATGCAAAGCATCCAAACAGTACCATTCGCCAATTTTTTGTTCTTCAAGTTTAAGTGAACAACGAGCCCCATTGATAATTATGAAACGGAAATTATTTGTAACTTTCTACAAGTAGAACAATGAATGGAACAGGTAGACGGTTGAAATCAATGTATATATTGCTTCTATATAGTCTAAGAAACATATATGCAAAGCATCCAAACAGTACCATTCGCCAATTTTTTGTTCTTCAAGTTTAAGTGAACAACGAGCCCCAATGGTTAATACTTTATCGGAAATTATTTGTAACTTCCGACAAGTAGAACAATGAATGGAACAGGTAGACGGTTGAAATCAATGTATATATTGCTTCTATATAGTCTAAGAAACATATATGCAAAGCATCCAAACAGTACAAATCGCCAATTTTTTTATCTTCAAGTTTACGTGAACAATGAGCCCCAATGGTTAATCCGTTATCGGAAATTATTTGTAACTTTCGACAAGTAGAACAATGAATGGAACAGGTAGACGGTTGAAATCTTTGTATATATTGCTTCTATATAGTCTAAGAAACATATCTGCAAAGCATCCAAACAGTACCATTCGCCAATTATTTCATCTTCATGTTTAAGTGAACTACGAGCCCCATTGTTAATACTTTAACGGAAATTATTTGTAACTTCCGACAAGTAGAACAATGAATGGAACAGGTAGACGGTTGAAATCTTTGTATATATTGCTTCTATATAATCTAAGTAACATATATTCAAAGCATCCAAACAGTACCATTCGCCAATTTTTTGTTCTTCAACTTTAAGTGATCTACGAGCCCCATTGTTAATCCTTTAAAGGAAATTATTTGTAAATTTCGACAAGTAGAACAATGAATGGAACAGGTAGACGGTTGAAATCATTGTATATATTCCTTCTATATAGTCTAAGAAACATATATGCAAAGCATCCAAACAGTACAATTAGCCAATTTTTTGTTCTTCAAGTTTAAGTGAACAATGAGCCCCAATGGTTAATCCGTTATCGGAAATTATTTGTAACTTTCGACAAGTAGAACAATGAATGGAACAGGTAGACGGTTGAAATCTTTGTATATATTGCTTCTATATAGTCTAAGAAACATATATGCAAAGCATCCAAACAGTACCATTCGCCAATTTTTTGTTCTTCAAGTTTAAGTGAACAATGAGCCCCAATGGTTAATCATTTATCCGTAATTATTTGTAACTTTCGACAAGTAGAACAATGAATCGAACAGGTAGACGGTTGAAATCCTTGTACATATTGCGTCTATATAGTCTAAGAAATATATATGCAAAGCATCCAAACAGTACAATTCGCCAATTTATTGTTCTTCAAGTTTAAGTGAACAACGAGCCCCATTGTTAATCCTTTAAAGGAAATTATTTGTAAATTTCGACAAGTAGAACAATGATTGGAACACGTAGACGGTTGAAATCTTTGTATATATTGCTTCCATATAGTCTAAGAAACATGTACGCAAAGCATCCAAACCGTACCATTCGCCAATTTTTTGTTCTTCAAGTTTAAGTAAACTACGATCCCCATTGTTAATCCCTTAACGGAAATTATTTGTAACTTTCGACAAGTAGAACAGTGAATGGAACTGGTAGACGGTTGAAATCTTTTTATATATTGCTTCTAAATAGTCTAAGAAACATATATGCAAAGCATCCAAACAGTACAATTCGCCAATTTTTTGTTCTTCAAGTTTAAGTGAACAATGAGCCCCAATGGTTAATCCGTTATCGGAAATAATTTGTAACATTCGACAAGTAGAACAATGAATGGAACAGGTAGACGGTTGAAATCTTTGTATATATTGCTTCTATATAGTCTAAGAAACATATATGCAAAGCATCCAAACAGTACCATTCGCCAATTTTTTGTTCTTCAAGTTTAAGTGAACTACGAGCCCCATTGTTAATCCTTTAAAGGAAATTATTTGTAAATTTCGACAAGTAGAACAATGAATGGAACAGGTAGACTGTTGAAATCATTGTATATATTGCTTCTATATCGTCTAAGAAACATATATGCAAAGCATCCAAACAGTACAATTCGCCAATTTTTTGTTCTTCAAGTTTAAGTGAACAATGAGCCCCATTGTTAATCCTTTATCGGAAATTATTTGTAACTTTCGACAAGTAGAACAATGAATGGAACTGGTAGACGGTTGAAATCTTTTTATATATTGCTTCTAAATAGTCTAAGAAACATATATGCAAAGTATCCAAACAGTACAATTCACCAATTTTTTGTTCTTTAAGTTTAAGTGAACTACGAGCCCAATTGTTAATCCTTTAAAGGAAATTATTTGTAAATATCGACAAGTAGAACAATGAATGGATCATGTAGACGGTTGAACTCATTGTATATATTGCTTCTATATAGTCTACGAAACATATATGCAAAGCATCCAAACAGTACCATTCGCCAATTTTTTGTTCTTCAAGTTTAAGTGAACAACGAGCCCCATTGATAATTATGAAACGGAAATTATTTGTAACTTTCTACAAGTAGAACAATGAATGGAACAGGTAGACGGTTGAAATCAATGTATATATTGCTTCTATATAGTCTAAGAAACATATATGCAAAGCATCCAAACAGTACCATTCGCCAATTTTTTGTTCTTCAAGTTTAAGTGAACAACGAGCCCCAATGGTTAATACTTTATCGGAAATTATTTGTAACTTCCGACAAGTAGAACAATGAATGGAACAGGTAGACGGTTGAAATCAATGTATATATTGCTTCTATATAGTCTAAGAAACATATATGCAAAGCATCCAAACAGTACCATTCGCCATTTTTTTGTTCTTCAAGTTTAAGTGAACAATGAGCCCCAATGGTTAATCCTTTATCGGAAATTATTTGTAATTTTCGACAAGTAGAACAATGAATGGAACAGGTAGACGATTCAAATCTTTGTATATATTGCTTCTATATAGTCTAAGAAACCTATATGCAAAGCATCTAAACAGTAACAATCGCCAATTTTTTGATCTTCAAGTTTAAGTGAACAGCGAGCCCCATTGATAATCATGAAATGGAAATTATTTGTAACTTTCTTCAAGTAGAACAATGAATAGTACAGGTAGACGGGTTAAATCATTCTATATATTGCTTCTAAATAGTCTAAGAAACATATATGCAAAGCATCCAAATAGTACAATTCGCCATTTTTTTGTTCTTCAAGTTCAAGTGAACAACGAGCCCCATTGTTAATCCTTTAAAGGAAATTGTTTTTAAATTTCGACAAGTAGAACAATGAATGGAACAGGTAGACGGTTGAAATCTTAGTATATATTGCGTCTATATAGTCTAAGAACCATATATGCAAAGCATCCAAACAGTACCATTCGCCAATTTTTTGTTCTTCAAGTTTAAGTGAACTACGAGCCCCATTGTTAATCCTTTAAAGGAAATTATTTCTAAATTTCGACAAGTAGAACAATGATTGGAACACGTAGACGGTTGAAATCTTTGCATAT
This sequence comes from Cerceris ruficornis, assembly GCA_963989415.1. Classification (NCBI taxonomy): domain Eukaryota; kingdom Metazoa; phylum Arthropoda; class Insecta; order Hymenoptera; family Crabronidae; genus Cerceris; species Cerceris ruficornis. The sequence goes on along the minus strand of CAXDIW010000294.1, from coordinate 587,101 downwards.
ATTGCTTCCATATAGTCTAAGAAACATGTACGCAAAGCATCCAAACAGTACCATTCGCCAATTTTTTGTTCTTCAAGTTTAAGTGAACAATGAGCCCCAATGGTAAATCCTTTATCGAAAATTATTTGTAATTTTCGACAAGTAGAACAATGAATGGAACAGGTAGACGGTTGAAATCTTTGTATATATTGCATCTATATAATATAAGAAACATATATGCAAAGCATCTAAACAGTAACAATCGCCAATTTTTTGATCTTCAAGTTTAAGTGAACAGCGAGCCCCATTGATAATCATGAAATGGAAATTATTTGTAACTTTCTACAAGTAGAACAATGAATAGTACAGGTAGACGGGTGAAATCTTTCTATATATTGCTTCTAAATAGTCTATGAAACATATATGCAAAGCATCCAAACAGTACAATTCGCCAATTTTTTGTTCTTCAAGTTTAAGTGAACAATGAGCCCCATTGTTAATCCTTTATCGGAAATTATTTGTAACTTTCGACAAGTAGAACAATGAATGGAACTGGTAGACGGTTGAAATCTTTTTATATATTGCTTCTAAATAGTCTAAGAAACATATATGCAAAGTATCCAAACAGTACAATTCGCCAATTTTTTGTTCTTTAAGTTTAAGTGAACTACGAGCCCAATTGTTAATCCTTTAAAGGAAATTATTTGTAAATATCGACAAGTAGAACAATGAATGGATCATGTAGACGGTTGAAGTCATTGTATATATTGCTTCTATATAGTCTACGAAACATATATGCAAAGCATCCAAACAGTACCATTCGCCAATTTTTTGTTCTTCAAGTTTAAGTGAACAACGAGCCCCATTGATAATTATGAAAGGGAAATTATTTGTAACTTTCTACAAGTAGAACAATGAATGGAACAGGTAGACGGTTGAAATCAATGTATATATTGCTTCTATATAGTCTAAGAAACATATATGCAAAGCATCCAAACAGTACCATTCGCCAATTTTTTGTTCTTCAAGTTTAAGTGAACAACGAGCCCCAATGGTTAATCCTTTATCGGAAATTATTTGTAACTTCCGACAAGTAGAACAATGAATGGAACAGGTAGACGGTTGAAATCAATGTATATATTGCTTCTATATAGTCTAAGAAACATATACGCAAAGCATCCAAACAGTACCATTCGCCATTTTTTTGTTCTTCAAGTTTAAGTGAACTACCAGCCCCATTGTTAATCCTTTAAAGGAAATTATTTGTAAATTTCGACAAGTAGAACAATGAATGGATCAGGTAGACGGTTGAAATCATTGTATATATTGCTTCTATATAATCTACGAAACATATATGCAAAGCATCCAAACAGTACAATTCGCCAATTTTTTGTTCTTCAAGTTTAAGTGGACTACGAGCCCCATTGTTAATCCTTTATCGGAAATTATTTGTAACTTTCGACAAGTAGAACAATGAATGGAACAGGTAGACGGTTGAAATCTTTGTATATATTGCGTCTATATAGTCTAAGAAACATATAGGCAAAGCATCCAAACAGTACCATTCGCCAATTTTTTGTTCTTCAAGTTTAAGTGAACTACGAGCCCCATTGTTAATCCTTTAAAGGAAATTATTTGTAAATTTCGACAAGTAGAACAATGAATGGAACAGGTAGACGGTTGAAATCAATGTATATATTGCTTCTATATAGTCTAAGAAACATATATGCAAAGCATCCAAACAGTACCATTCGCCAATTTTTTGTTCTTCAAGTTTAAGTGAACAACGAGCCCCATTGTTAATCCTTTAAAGGAAATTATTTGTAACTTTCGACAAGTAGAACAATGAATGGATCATGTAGACGGTTGAAGTCATTGTATATATTGCTTCTATATAGTCTATGAAACATATATGCATAGCATCCAAACAGTACCATTCGCCAATTTTTTGTTCTTCAAGTTTAAGTGAACAACGAGCCCCATTGATAATTATGAAACGGAAATTATTTGTAACTTTCTACAAATAGAACAATGAATGGAACAGGTAGACGGTTGAAATCAATGTATATATTGCTTCTATATAGTCTAAGAAACATATATGCAAAGCATCCAAACAGTACCATTCGCCAATTTTTTGTTCTTCAAGTTTAAGTGAACAACGAGCCCCAATGGTTAATCCTTTATCGGAAATTATTTGTAACTTCCGACAAGTAGAACAATGAATGGAACAGGTAGACTGTTGAAATCTTTGTATATATTGCGTCTATATAGTCTAAGAAACATATATGCAAAGCATCCAAACACTACCATTCGCCAATTTTTTGTTCTTCAAGTTTAAGTGAACTACGAGCCCCATTGTTAATCCTTTAAAGGCAATTATTTCTAAATTTCGACAAGTAGAACAATGATTGGAACACGTAGACGGTTGAAATCTATGCATATATTGCTTCCATATAGTCTACGAAACATATATGCAAAGCATCTTAACAGTACAATTCGCCAATTTTTTGTTCTTCAAGTTTAAGTGAAGTACGAGCCCCATTGTTAATCCTTTAACGGAAATTAATTGTAACTTTCTACAAGTAGAACAATGATTGGAACACGTAGACGGTTGAAATCTTTGTATATATTGCTTCCATATAGTCTAAGAAACATATATGCAAAGCATCCAAACAGTACCATTCGCCAATTTTTTGTCCTTCAAGTTTAAGTGAACAATGAGCCCCATTGTTAATCCTTTATCGGAAATTATTTGTAACTTTCGACAAGTAGAACAATGAATGGAATAGGAAGACGGTTGAAATCTTTGTATATATTGCTTCTATATAGTCTAAGAAACATATATGCAAAGCATCCAAACAGTACAATTCGCCAATTTTTTGTTCTTCAAGTTTAAGTGAACAATGAGCCCCAATGGTTAATCCTTTATCCGTAATTATTTGTAACTTTCGACAAGTAGAACAATGAATGGAACAGGTAGACGGTTTAAATCCTTGTATATATTGCTTCTATATAGTCTAAGAAACATATATGCAATGCATCCAAACAGTACCATTCGCCAATTTTTTGTTCTTCAAGTTTAAGTGAACAACGAGCCCCATTGTTAATCCTTTAAAGGAAATTATTTGTAAATTTCGACAAGTAGAACAATGAATGGAACAGGGAGACGGTCGAAATCTTTGTATATATTGCTTCTATATAATCTAAGAAACATATATATAAAGCTTCCAAACAGTACCATTCGCCAATTTTTTGTTCTTCAAGTTTAAGTGAACTACGAGCCCCATTGATAATCATGAAATGGAAATTATTTGTAACTTTCTAAAAGTAGAACAATGAATAGTACAGGTAGACGGGTGAAATCCTTGTATATATTGCGTCTATATAGTCTAAGAAACATATATGCAAAGCATCCAAACAGTACAATTCGCCAATTTATTGTTCTTCAAGTTTAAGTGAACAACGAGCCCCATTGTTAATCCTTTATCGGAAATTATTTGTACCTTTCGACAAGTAGAACAATGAATGGAACTGGTAGACGGGTGAAATCTTTTTATATATTGCTTCTAAATAGTCTAAGAAACATATATGCAAAGTATCCGAACAGTACAATTCGCCAATTTTTTGTTCTTTATGTTTAAGTGAACTACGAGCCCAATTGTTAATCCTTTAAATGAAATTATTTGTAAATATCGACAAGTAGAACAATGAATGGATCATGTAGACGGTTGAAGTCATTGTATATATTGCTTCTATATAGTCTATGAAACATATATGCATAGCATCCAAACAGTACCATTCGCCAATTTTTTGTTCTTCAAGTTTAAGTAAACAACGAGCCCCATTGATAATTATGAAACGGAAATTATTTGTAACTTTCTACAAATAGAACAATGAATGGAACAGGTAGACGGTTGAAATCAATGTATATATTGCTTCTATATAGTCTAAGAAACATATATGCAAAGCATCCAAACAGTACCATTCGCCAATTTTTTGTTCCTCAAGTTTAAGTGAACAACGAGCCCCAATGGTTAATCCTTTATCGGAAATTATTTGTTACTTCCGACAAGTAGAACAATGAATGGAACAGGTAGACTGTTGAAATCTTTGTATATATTGCGTCTATATAGTCTAAGAAACATATATGCAAAGCATCCAAACACTACCATTCGCCAATTTTTTGTTCTTCAAGTTTAAGTGAACTACGAGCCCCATTGTTAATCCTTTAAAGGAAATTATTTGTAAATTTCGACAAGTAGAACAATGAATGGAACAGGTAGACTGTTGAAATCATTGTATATATTGCTTCTATATAGACTAAGAAACATATATGCAAAGCATCCAAACAGTACAATTCGCCAATTTATTGTTCTTCAAGTTTAAGTGAACAACGATCCCCATTGTTAATCCTTTAAAGGATATTATTTGTAAATTTCGACAAGTAGAACAATGAATGGAACAGGTAGACTGTTGAAATCGTTGTATATATTGCTTCCATATAGTCTAAGAAACATGTACGCAAAGCATCCAAACAGTACCATTCGCCAATTTTTTGATCTTCAAGTTTAAGTGAACAGCGAGCCCCATTGATAATCATGAAATGGAAATTATTTGTAACTTTCTACAAGTAGAACAATGAATAGTACAGGTAGACGGGTGAAATCTTTCTATATATTGCTTCTAAATAGTCTAAGAAACATGTATGCAAAGCATCCAAACAGTACAATTCGCCAATTTTTTGTTCTTCAAGTTTAAGTGAACTACGAGCCCAATTGTTAATCCTATAAAGGAAATTATTTGCAAATTTCGACAAGTAGAACAATGAATGGATCATGTAGACGGTTGAAATCATTGTATATATTGCTTCTATATAGTCTACGAAACATATATGCAAAGCATCTTAACAGTACAATTCGCCAATTTTTTGTTCTTCAAGTTTAAGTGAACTACGAGCCCCATTGTTAATCCTTTAACGGAAATTAATTGTAACTTTCTACAAGTAGAACAATGATTGGAACACGTAGACGGTTGAAATCTTTGTATATATTGCTTCCATATAGTCTAAGAAACATATATGCAAAGCATCCAAACAGTACAATTCGCCAATTTTTTGTTCTTCAAGTTTATGTGAACAATGAGCCCCAATGGTTAATCCTTTATCGGTAATTATTTGTAACTTTCGACAAGTAGAACAATGAATGGAACAGGTAGACGGTTGAAATCCTTGTATATATTGCTTCCATATAGTCTAAGAAACATGTACGCAAAGCATCCAAACAGTACCATTCGCCAATTTTTTGTCCTTAAAGTTTAAGTGAACAATGAGCCCCATTGTTAATCCTTCATCGGAAATTATTTGTAACTTTCGACAAGTAGAACAATGAATGGAACAGGTAGACGGTTTAAATCCTTGTATATATTGCGTCTATATAGTCTAAGAAACATATATGCAAAGCATCCAAACAGTACAATTCGCCAATTTATTGTTCTTCAAGTTTAAGTGAACAACGAGCCCCATTGTTAATCCTTTATCGAAAATTATTTGTAATTTTCGACAAGTAGAACAATGAATGGAACAGGTAGACGGTTGAAATCTTTGTATATATTGCATCTATATAATCTAAGAAACATATATGCAAAGCGTCCAAACAGTACAATTCGCCAATTATTTGATCTTCAAGTTTAAGTGAACTACGAGCTCCATTGTTAATACTTTAACGGAAATTATTTGTAACTTGCGACAAGTAGAACAATGAATGGAACAGGTAGCCGGTTGAAATCAATGTATATATTGCTTCTAAATAGTCTAAGAAACATATATGCAAAGAATCCAAACAGTACAATTCGCCAATTTTTTGTTCTTCAAGTTTAAGTGAACTACGAGCCCCATTGTTAATCCTTTAAAGGAAATTATTTGTAACTTTCGACAAGTAGAACAATGAATGGAACAGGTAGACTGTTGAAATCATTGTATATATTGCTTCTATATAGTCTAAGAAACATATATGCAAAGTATCCAAACAGTACAATTCGCCAATTTATTGTTCTTCAAGTTTAAGTGAACAACGAGCCCCATTGTTAATCCTTTAAAGGAAATTATTTGTAACTTCCGACAAGTAGAACAATGAATGGAACAGGTAGACGGCTGAAATCATTGTATATATTGCTTCTATATAGTCTAAGAAACATAGCTGCAGATCATCCAAACAGTACCATTCGCCAATTTTTTGTTCTTCAAGTTTAAGTGAACTACGAGCCCCATTGTTAATCCTTTAAAGGAAATTATTTCTAAATATCGACAAGTAGAACAATGATTGGAACACGTAGACGGTTGAAATCTTTGCATATATTGCTTCCCTATAGTCTAAGAAACATGTACGCAAAGCATCCAAACAGTACCATTCGCCAATTTTTTGTTCTTCAAGTTTAAGTGAACAACGAGCCCCAATGGTTAATCCTTTATCGGAAATTATTTGTAACTTCCGACAAGTAGAACAATGAATGGAACAGGGAGACGGTTGAAATCAATGTATATATTGCTTCTATATAGTCTAAGAAACATATATGCAAAGCATCCAAACAGTACCATTCGCCAATTTATTGTTCTTCAAGTTTAAGTGAACAACGAGCCCCATTGTTAATCCTTTATCGGAAATTATTTGTAACTTTCGACAAGTAGAACAATGAATGGAACTGGTAGACGGGTGAAATCTCTTTATATATTGCTTCTAAATAGTCTAAGAAACATATATGCAAAGTATCCAAACAGTACAATTCGCCAATTTTTTGTTCTTTAAGATTAAGTGAACTACGAGCCCAATTGTTAATCCTTTAAAGGAAATTATTTGTAAATATCGACAAGTAGAACAATGAATGGATCATGTAGACGGTTGAAGTCATTGTATATATTGCTTCTATATAGTCTATGAAACATATATGCATAGCATCCAAACAGTACCATTCGCCAATTTTTTGTTCTTCAAGTTTAAGTAAACAACGAGCCCCATTGATAATTATGAAACGGAAATTATTTGTAACTTTCTACAAATAGAACAATGAATGGAACAGGTAGACGGTTGAAATCAATGTATATATTGCTTCTATATAGTCTAAGAAACATATATGCAAAGCATCCAAACAGTACCATTCGCCAATTTTTTGTTCCTCAAGTTTAAGTGAACAACGAGCCCCAATGGTTAATCCTTTATCGGAAATTATTTGTTACTTCCGACAAGTAGAACAATGAATGGAACAGGTAGACTGTTGAAATCTTTGTATATATTGCGTCTATATAGTCTAAGAAACATATATGCAAAGCATCCAAACACTACCATTCGCCAATTTTTTGTTCTTCAAGTTTAAGTGAACTACGAGCCCCATTGTTAATCCTTTAAAGGAAATTATTTGTAAATTTCGACAAGTAGAACAATGAATGGAACAGGTAGACTGTTGAAATCATTGTATATATTGCTTCTATATAGTCTATGAAACATATATGCATAGCATCCAAACAGTACCATTCGCCAATTTTTTGTTCTTCAAGTTTAAGTAAACAACGAGCCCCATTGATAATTATGAAACGGAAATTATTTGTAACTTTCTACAAATAGAACAATGAATGGAACAGGTAGACGGTTGAAATCAATGTATATATTGCTTCTATATAGTCTAAGAAACATATATGCAAAGCATCCAAACAGTACCATTCGCCAATTTTTTGTTCCTCAAGTTTAAGTGAACAACGAGCCCCAATGGTTAATCCTTTATCGGAAATTATTTGTTACTTCCGACAAGTAGAACAATGAATGGAACAGGTAGACTGTTGAAATCTTTGTATATATTGCGTCTATATAGTCTAAGAAACATATATGCAAAGCATCCAAACACTACCATTCGCCAATTTTTTGTTCTTCAAGTTTAAGTGAACTACGAGCCCCATTGTTAATCCTTTAAAGGAAATTATTTGTAAATTTCGACAAGTAGAACAATGAATGGAACAGGTAGACGGTTGAAATCAATGTATATATTGCTTCTATATAGTCTAAGAAACATATATGCAAAGCATCCAAACAGTACCATTCGCCAATTTTTTGTTCTTCAAGTTTAAGTGAACAACGAGCCCCATTGTTAATCCTTTAAAGGAAATTATTTGTAAATTTCGACAAGTAGAACAATGATTGGAACACGTAGACGGTTGAAATCTTTGTATATATTGCTTCCATATAGTCTAAGAAACATGTACGCAAAGCATCCAAACAGTACCATTCGCCAATTTTTTGATCTTCAAATTTAAGTGAACAGCGAGCCCCATTGATAATCATGAAATGGAAATTATTTGTAACTTTCTACAAGTAGAACAATGAATAGTACAGGTAGACGGGTGAAATCTTTCTATATATTGCTTCTAAATAGTCTAAGAAACATATATGCAAAGCATCCAAACAGTACAATTCGCCAATTTTTTGTTCTCCAAGTTCAAGTGAACTACGTGCCCCATTGTTAATCCTTTAAAGGAAATTATTTGTAAATTTCGACAAGTAGAACAATGAATGGATCATGTAGACGGTTGAAATCATTGTATATATTGCTTCTATATAGCCTACGAAACATATATGCAAAGCATCCAAACAGTACCATTCATCAATTTTTTGTTCTTCAAGTTTAAGTGAACAACGAGCCCCATCGTTAATCCTTTAACTGAAATTAATTGTAACTTTCTACAAGTAGTACAATGATTGGAACACGTAGACGGTTGAAATCTTTGTATATATTGCTACCATATAGTCTAAGAAACATGTACGCAAAGCATCCAAACAGTACCATTCGCCAATTTTTTGTTCTTCAAATTTAAGTGAACTACGAGCCCCAATGGTTAATACTTTATCAGAAATTATTTGTAATTTTCGACAAGTAGAACAATGATTGGAACACACAGACGGTTGAAATCTTTGTATATATTGCTTCCATATAGTCTAAGAAACATATATGCAAAGCATCCAAACAGTACCATTCGCCAATTTTTTGTTCTTCAAGTTTAAGTGAACAATGAGCCCCATTGTTAATCCTTTATCGGAAATTATTTGTAACTTTCGACAAGTAGAACATTGAATGGAACAGGTAGACGGTTGAAATCTTTGTATATATTGCTTCCATATAGTATAAGAAACATATATGCAAATCATCCAAACAGTACAATTCGCCAATTTTTTGATTTTCAAGTTTAAGTGAACAGCGAGCCCCATTGATAATCATGAAATGGAAATTATTTGTAACTCACTACAAGTAGAACAATGAATAGTACAGGTAGACGGGTGAAATCTTTCTATATATTGCTTCTAAATAGTCTAAGAAACATATATGCAAAGCATCCAAACAGTACAATTCGCCAATTTTTTGTTCTTCAAGTTTAAGTGAACTACGAGCCCCATTGTTAATCCTTTAAAGGAAATTATTTGTAAATTTCGACATGTAGAACAATGAATGGATCAGGTAGACGGTTGAAATCATTGTATATATTGCTTCTATATAGCCTACGAAACATATATGCAAAGCATCCAAACAGTACAATTCGCCAATTTTTTGTTCTTCAAGTTTAAGTGAACTACGAGCCCCATTGTTAATCCTTTAACGGAAATTAATTGTAACTTTCTACAAGTAGAACAATGATTGGAACACGCAGACGGTTGAAATCTTTGTGTATATTGCTTCCATATAGTCTAAGAAACATATATGCAAAGCATCCAAACAGTACCATTCGCCAATTTTTTGTTCTTCAAGTTCAAGTGAACTACGGGCCCCATTGTTAATCCTTTAAAGGAAATTATTTGTAAATTTCGACAAGTAGAACAATGAATGGATCATGTAGACGGTTGAAATCATTGTATATATTGCTTCTATATAGCCTACGAAACATATATGCAAAGCATCCCAACAGTACAATTCGCCAATTCTTTGTTCTTCAAGTTTTAGTGAACAATGGGCCCCATTGTTAATCCTTTATCGGAAATTATTTGTAACTTTCGACAAGTAGAACAATGAATGGAACAGGTAGACGGTTGAAATCTTTTTATATATTGCTTCTAAATAGTCTAAGAAACATATATGCAAAGTATCCAAACAGTACAATTCGCCAATTTTTTGTTCTTTAAGTTTAAGTGAACTACGAGCCCAATTGTTAATCCTTTAAAGGAAATTATTTGTAAATATCGACAAGTAGAACAATGAATGGATCATGTAGACGGTTGAAGTCATTGTATATATTGCTTCTATATAGTCTACGAAACATATATGCAAAGCATCCAAACTGTACCATTCGCCAATTTTTTGTTCTTCAAGTTTAAGTGAACAACGAGCCCCATTGATAATTGTGAAACGGAAATTATTTGTAACTTTCTACAAGTAGAACAATGAATGGAACAGGTAGACGGTTGAAATCAATGTATATATTGCTTCTATATAGTCTAAGAAACATATATGCAAAGCATCCAAACAGTACCATTCGCCAATTTTTTGTTCTTCAAGTTTAAGTGAACAACGAGCCCCAATGGTTAATCCTTTATCGGAAATTATTTGTAACTTCCGACAAGTAGAACAATGAATGGAACAGGTAGACGGTTGAAATCACTGTATATATAGCTTCTATATAGTCTAAGAAACATATATGCAAAGCATCCAAACAGTACCATTCGCCATTTTTTTGTTCTTCAAGTTTAAGTGAACTACCAGCCCCATTGTTAATCCTTTAAAGGAAATTATTTGTAAATTTCGACAAGTAGAACAATGAATGGATCAGGTAGACGGTTGAAATCATTGTATATATTGCTTCTATATAATCTACGAAACATATATGCAAAGCATCCAAACAGTACAATTCGCCAATTTTTTGTTCTTCAAGTTTAAGTGGACTACGAGCCCCATTGTTAATCCTTTATCGGAAATTATTTGTAACTTTCGACAACTAGAACAATGAATGGAACAGGTAGACGGTTGAAATCTTTGTATATATTGCGTCTATATAGTCTAAGAAACATATAGGCAAAGCATCCAAACAGTACCATTCGCCAATTTTTTGTTCTTCAAGTTTAAGTGAACTACGAGCCCCATTGTTAATCCTTTAAAGGAAATTATTTGTAAATTTCGACAAGTAGAACAATGAATGGAACAGGTAGACGGTTGAAATCAATGTATATATTGCTTCTATATAGCCTACGAAACATATATGCAAAGCATCCAAACAGTACAATTCGCCAATTTTTTGTTCTTCAAGTTTAAGTGAACTACGACACCCATTGTTAATCCTTTAACGGAAATTAATTGTAACTTTCTACAAGTAGAACAATGATTGGAACACGCAGACGGTTGAAATCTTTGTATATATTTCTTCCATATTGTCTAAGAAACATGTACGCAAAGCATCCAAACAGTACCATTCGCCAATTTTTTGTTCTTCAAGTTTAAGTGAACTACGAGCCCCATTGTTAATCCTTTAAAGGAAATTATTTGTAAATTTCGACATGTAGAACAATGAATGGATCAGGTAGACGGTTGAAATCATTGTATATATTGCTTCTATATAGCCTACGAAACATATATGCAAAGCATCCAAACAGTACAATTCGCCAATTTTTTGTTCTTCAAGTTTAAGTGAACTACGAGCCCCATTGTTAATCCTTTAACGGAAATTAATTGTAACTTTCTACAAGTAGAACAATGATTGGAACACGCAGACGGTTGAAATCTTTGTGTATATTGCTTCCATATAGTCTAAGAAACATATATGCAAAGCATCCAAACAGTACCATTCGCCAATTTTTTGTTCTTCAAGTTCAAGTGAACTACGAGCCCCATTGTTAATCCTTTAAAGGAAATTATTTGTAAATTTCGACAAGTAGAACAATGAATGGATCATGTAGACGGTTGAAATCATTGTATATATTGCTTCTATATAGCCTACGAAACATATATGCAAAGCATCCCAACAGTACAATTCGCCAATTCTTTGTTCTTCAAGTTTTAGTGAACAATGGGCCCCATTGTTAATCCTTTATCGGAAATTATTTGTAACTTTCGACAAGTAGAACAATGAATGGAACAGGTAGACGGTTGAAATCTTTTTATATATTGCTTCTAAATAGTCTAAGAAACATATATGCAAAGTATCCAAACAGTACAATTCGCCAATTTTTTGTTCTTTAAGTTTAAGTGAACTACGAGCCCAATTGTTAATCCTTTAAAGGAAATTATTTGTAAATATCGACAAGTAGAACAATGAATGGATCATGTAGACGGTTGAAGTCATTGTATATATTGCTTCTATATAGTCTACGAAACATATATGCAAAGCATCCAAACTGTACCATTCGCCAATTTTTTGTTCTTCAAGTTTAAGTGAACAACGAGCCCCATTGATAATTGTGAAACGGAAATTATTTGTAACTTTCTACAAGTAGAACAATGAATGGAACAGGTAGACGGTTGAAATCAATGTATATATTGCTTCTATATAGTCTAAGAAACATATATGCAAAGCATCCAAACAGTACCATTCGCCAATTTTTTGTTCTTCAAGTTTAAGTGAACAACGAGCCCCAATGGTTAATCCTTTATCGGAAATTATTTGTAACTTCCGACAAGTAGAACAATGAATGGAACAGGTAGACGGTTGAAATCACTGTATATATAGCTTCTATATAGTCTAAGAAACATATATGCAAAGCATCCAAACAGTACCATTCGCCATTTTTTTGTTCTTCAAGTTTAAGTGAACTACCAGCCCCATTGTTAATCCTTTAAAGGAAATTATTTGTAAATTTCGACAAGTAGAACAATGAATGGATCAGGTAGACGGTTGAAATCATTGTATATATTGCTTCTATATAATCTACGAAACATATATGCAAAGCATCCAAACAGTACAATTCGCCAATTTTTTGTTCTTCAAGTTTAAGTGGACTACGAGCCCCATTGTTAATCCTTTATCGGAAATTATTTGTAACTTTCGACAACTAGAACAATGAATGGAACAGGTAGACGGTTGAAATCTTTGTATATATTGCGTCTATATAGTCTAAGAAACATATAGGCAAAGCATCCAAACAGTACCATTCGCCAATTTTTTGTTCTTCAAGTTTAAGTGAACTACGAGCCCCATTGTTAATCCTTTAAAGGAAATTATTTGTAAATTTCGACAAGTAGAACAATGAATGGAACAGGTAGACGGTTGAAATCAATGTATATATTGCTTCTATATAGCCTACGAAACATATATGCAAAGCATCCAAACAGTACAATTCGCCAATTTTTTGTTCTTCAAGTTTAAGTGAACTACGACACCCATTGTTAATCCTTTAACGGAAATTAATTGTAACTTTCTACAAGTAGAACAATGATTGGAACACGCAGACGGTTGAAATCTTTGTATATATTTCTTCCATATTGTCTAAGAAACATGTACGCAAAGCATCCAAACAGTACCATTCGCCAATTTTTTGTTCTTCAAGTTTAAGTGAACTACGAGCCCCAATGGTTAATACTTTATCAGAAATTATTTGTAATTTTCGACAAGTAGAACAATGATTGGAACACACAGACGGTTGAAATCTTTGTATATATTGCTTCCATATAGTCTAAGAAACTTATATGCAAAGCATCCAAACAGTACCATTCGCCAATATTTTGTTCTTCAAGGTTAAGTGAACAATGAGCCCCAATGGTTAATCCTTTAACGGAAACTAATTGTAACTTTCGACAAGTAGAACAATGAATAGAACAGGTAGACGGTTGAAATCTTTGTATATATAGCTTCTATATAGTCTAAGAAACATATATGCAAAGCATCCAAACAGTACAATTCGCCAATTTATTGTTCTTCAAGTTTGAGTGAACTACAAGCCCCATTGTTAATCCTTTAAAGGAAATTATTTGTAAATTTCGACAAGTAGAACAATGAATGGAACAGGTAGACGGTTGAAATCATTCTATATATTGCTTCCATGTAGTCTAAGAAACATGTACGCAAAGCATCCAAAAAGTACCATTCGCCAATTTTTTGTTCTTCAAGTTTAAGTGAACTACGAGCCCCATTGTTAATACTTTAACGGAAATTTTTTGTAACTTTCGACAAGTAGAACAAAGAATGGAACAGGTAGACGGTTGAAATCAATGTATATATTGTTTCTATATAGTCTAAGAAACATATATGCAAAGCATCCAAACAGTACAATTCGCCAATTTATTGTTCATCAAGTTTAAGTGAACTACGAGCCCCATTGTTAATCCTTTAAAGGAAATTATTTGTAACTTTCGACAAGTAGAACAATGAATGGAACAGGTAGACGGTTGAAATCTTTGTATATATTGCTTCTATATAGTCTAAGAAACATATATGCAAAGCAATCAAACAGTACAATTCGCCAATTTATTGTTCTTCAAGTTTAAGTGATCAATGAGACCCATTGTTAATCCTTTATCGGAAATTATTTGTAACTTTCGACAAGTAGAACAATGAATGGAACAGGTAGACGGTTGAAATCTTTGTATATATTGCGTCTATATAGTCTATGAAACATATATGCAAAGCATCCAAACAGTACCATTCGCCAATTTTTTGTTCTTCAAGTTTAAGTGTACTACGAGCCCCAATGGTTAATCCTTTATCGGAAATTATTTGTAAATTTCGACAAGTAGAACAATGAATGGAATAGGTAGACGGTTGAAATCTTTGTATATATTGCTTCTATATACTCTAAGAAACATATATGCAAAGCATCCAAACAGTACCATTCGCCAATTTTTGTTCTTCAAGTTTACGTGAACTACGAGCCCCATTGTTAATCCTTTAAAGGAAATTATTTGTAAATTTCGACCAGTAAAACAATGAATGGATCAGGTAGACGGTTGAAATCATTGTATATATTGCTTCTATATAATCTACGAAACATATATGCAAAGCATCCAAACAGTACAATTCACGAATTTTTTGTTCTTCAAGTTTAAGTGAACAGCGAGCCCCATTGATAATCGTGAAATGGAAATTATTTGTAACTTTCTACAAGTAGAACAATGAATAGTACAGGTAGACGGGTGAAATCTTTCTATATATTGCTTCTAAATAGTCTAAGTAACATATATGCAAAGCATCCAAACAGTACAATTCGCTAATTTATGGTTCTTCAAGTTTAAGTGAACAATGAGCCCCAATGGTTAATCCTTTATCGGAAATTATTTGTAACTTTCGACAAGTAGAACAATGAATGGAACAGGTAGACGGTTGAAATCATTGTTTATATTGCTTCTATATAGTCTAAGAAACATATCTGCATATCATCCAAACAGTACAATTCGACAATTATTTGATCTTCAAGTTTAAGTGAACTACGAGCCCCATTGTTAATACTTTAACGGAAATTATTTGTAACTTGCGACAAGTAGAACAATGAATGGAACAGGTAGACGGTTGAAATCTTTGTATATATTGCGTCTATATAGTCAAAGAAACATATATGCAAAGCATCCAAACAGTACCATTCGCCAATTTTTTGTTCTTCAAGTTTAAGTGTACTACGAGCCCCATTGTTAATCCTTTAAAGGAAATTATTTGTAAATTTCGACAAGTAGAACAATGATTGGAACACGTAGACGGTTGAAATCTTTGTATATATTGCTTCTATATAGTCTAAGAAACATATATGCAAAGCATCCAAACAGTACAATTCGCTAATTTTTTGTTCTTCAAGTTTAAGTGAACAATGAGACCCATTGTTAATCCTTTATCGGAAATTATTTGTAACTTTCGACAAGTAGAACAATGAATGGAACAGGTAGACGGTTGAAATCTTTGTATATATTGCGTCTATATAGTCAAAGAAACATATATGCAAAGCATCCAAACAGTACCATTCGCCAATTTTTTGTTCTTCAAGTTTAAGTGTACTACGAGCCCCATTGTTAATCCTTTAAAGGAAATTATTTGTAAATTTCGACAAGTAGAACAATGATTGGAACACGTAGACGGTTGACATCTTTGTATATATTGCTTCCATATAGTCTAAGAAACATATATGCAAAGCATCCAAACAGTACCATTCGCCAATTTTTTGTTCTTCAAGTTTAAGTGAACAATGAGACCCATTGTTAATCCTTTATCGGAAATCATTTGTAACTTCCGACAAGTAGAACAATGAATGGAACAGGTAGACGGTTGAAATCTTTGTATATATTGCTTCTATATAGTCTAAGAAACATATATGCAAAGCATCCAAACAGTACAATTCGCCAATTTTTTGTTCTTCAAGTTTAAGTGAACAATGAGCCCCAATAGTTAATCCTTTATCGGAAATTATTTGTAACTTTCGACAAGTAGAACAATGAATGGAATAGGTAGACGGTTGAAATCTTTGTATATATTGCTTCTATATACTCTAAGAAACATATATGCAAAGCATCCAAACAGTACAATTCGCCAATTTATTGTTCTTCAAGTTTAAGTGAACAACGAGCCCCATTGTTAATCCTTTAAAGGAAATTATTTGTAAATTTCGACAAGTAGAACAATGAATGGAACAGGTAGACGGTTGAAATCTTTGTATATATTGCTTCTATATAATCTAAGAAACATATATGCAAAGCATCCAAACAGTACCATTCGCCAATTTTTTGTTCTTCAAGTTTAAGTGAACTACGAGCCCCATTGTTAATCCTTTAAAGGAAATTATTTGTAAATTTCGACAAGTAGAACAATGAATGGAACAGGTAGACTGTTGAAATCATTGTATATATTGCTTCTGTATAGTCTAAGAAACATATATGCAAAGCGTCCAAGCAGTACAATTCGCCAATTATTTGATCTTCAAGTTTAAGTGAACTACGAGCCCCATTGTTAATACTTTATCGGTAATTATTTGTAACTTTCGACAAGTAGAACAATGAATGGAACAGGTAGACGGTTGAAATCCTTGTATATATTGCGTCTATATAGTCTAAGAAACATATATGCAAAGCATCCAAACAGTACCATTCGCCAATTTTTGTTCTTCAAGTTTACGTGAACTACGAGCCCCATTGTTAATCCTTTAAAGGAAATTATTTGTAACTTTCGACAAGTAGAACAATGAATGGAACAGGTAGACGGTTGAAATCATTGTTTATATTGCTTCTATATAGTCTAAGAAACATATCTGCATATCATCCAAACAGTACAATTCGACAATTATTTGATCTTCAAGTTTAAGTGAACTACGAGCCCCATTGTTAATACTTTAACGGAAATTATTTGTAACTTGCGACAAGTAGAACAATGAATGGAACAGGTAGACGGTTGAAATCTTTGTATATATTGCTTCTATATAGTCTAAGAAACATATATGCAAAGCATCCAAACTGTACCATTCGCCAATTTTTTGTTCTTCAAGTTTAAGTGAACAACGAGCCCCATTGTTAATCCTTTGAAGGAAATTATTTGTTAATTTCGACAAGTTGAACAATGATTGGAACACGTAGACGGTTGAAATCTTTGTATATATTGCTTCCATATAGTCTAAGAAACATATATGCAAAGCATCCAAACAGTACCATTCGCCAATTTTTTGTTCTTCAAGTTTAAGTGAACAACGAGCCCCATTGTTAATCCTTTGAAGGAAATTATTTGTAAATTTCGACAAGTTGAACAATGATTGGAACACGTAGACGGTTGAAATCTTTGTGTATATTGCTTCCATATAGTCTAAGAAACATGTACGCAAAGCATCCAAACAGTACCATTCGCCAATTTTTTGTTCTTCAAGTTTAAGTGAACAATGAGTCCCAATGGTTTATCCTTTATCGGAAATTATTTGTAATTTTCGACAAGTAGAACAATGAATGGAACAGGTAGACGGTTGAAATCTTTGTATATATTGCTTCTATATAGTCTAAGAAACATATATGCAAAGCGTCCAAACAGTACAATTCGCCAATTATTTGATCTTCAAGTTTAAGTGAACTACGAGCCCCATTGTTAATACTTTAACGGAAATTATTTGTAACTTGCGACAAGTAGAACAATGAATGGAACAGGTAGCCGGTTGAAATCAATGTATATATTGCTTCTATATAGTCTAAGAAACATATCTGCATATCATCCAAACAGTACAATTCGCCAATTATTTGATCTTCAAGTTTAAGTGAACTACGAGCCCCATTGTTAATACTTTAACGGAAATTATTTGTAACTTGCGACAGGTAGAACAATGAATGGAACAGGTAGACGGTTGAAATCAATGTATATATTGCTACTATATAGTCTAAGAAACATATATGCAAAGCATCCAAAGAGTACAATTCGCCAATTTTTTGTTCTTCAAGTTTAAGTGAACTACGAGCCCCATTGTTAATCCTTTAACGGAAATTAATTGTAACTTTCTACAAGCAGAACAATGATTGGAACACGTAGACGGTTGAAATCTTTGTATATATTGCTTCCATATAGTCTAAGAAACATATATGCAAAGCATCCAAACAGTACCATTCGCCAATTTTTTGTTCTTCAAGTTTAAGTGAACAACGAGCCCCATTGTTAATCCTTTGAAGGAAATTATTTGTAAATTTCGACAAGTTGAACAATGATTGGAACACGTAGACGGTTGAAATCTTTGTGTATATTGCTTCCATATAGTCTAAGAAACATGTACGCAAAGCATCCAAACAGTACCATTCGCCAATTTTTTGTTCTTCAAGTATAAGTGAACAATGAGACCCAATGGTTTATCCTTTATCGGAAATTATTTGTAATTTTCGACAAGTAGAACAATGAATGGAACAGGTAGACGGTTGAAATCTTTGTATATATTGCTTCTATATAGTCTAAGAAACATATATGCAAAGCGTCCAAACAGTACAATTCGCCAATTATTTGATCTTCAAGTTTAAGTGAACTACGAGCCCCATTGTGAATACTTTAACGGAAATTATTTGTAACTTGCGACAAAGTAGAACAATGAATGGAACAGGTAGCCGGTTGAAATCAATGTATATATTGCTTCTATATAGTCTAAGAAACATATATGCAAAGCATCCAAACAGTACCATTCGCCAATTTTTTGTTCTTCAAGTTTAAGTGAACTACGAGCCCCATTGTTAATCCTTTAAAGGAAATTATTTGTAACTTTCTAGAAGTAGAACAATGAATGGAACAGGTAGACGGTTGAAATCTTTGTATATATTGCTTCTATATAGTCTAAGAAACATATATGCAAAGCATCCAATCAGTACAATTCGCCAATTTTTGTTCTTCAAGTATAAGTGAACAGCGAGCCCCATTGATAATCATGAAATGGCAATTATTTGTAAATATCTACAAGTAGAACAATGAATAGTACAGATAGACGGGTGAAATCTTTCTATATATTGCTTCTAAATAGTCTAAGAAACATCTATGCAAAGCATCCAAACAGTACCATTCGCCAATTTTTTGTTCTTCAAGTTAAAGTGAACAATGAGCCCCATTGTTAATCCTTTATCGGAAATTATTTGTAACTTTCGACAAGTAGAACATTGAATGGAACAGGTAGACGGTTGAAATCTTTGTATATATTGCTTCTATATAGTATAAGAAACATATATGCAAAGCATCCAAACAGTACCATTCGCCAATTTTTTGTTCTTCAAGTTTAAGTGAACTACGAGCCCCATTGTTAATCCTTTAAAGGAAATTATTTGTAAATTTCGACAAGTAGAACAATGAATGGAACAGGTAGACTGTTGAAATCATTGTATATATTGCTTCTATATAGTCTAAGAAACATATATGCAAAGCATCCAAACAGTACCATTCGCCAATTTTTTGTTCTTCAAGTTTAAGTGAACTACGAGCCCCATTGTTAATCCTTTAAAGGAAATTATTTGTAAATTTCGACAAGTAGAACAATGAATGGATCATGTAGACGGTTGAAATCATTGTATATATTGCTTCTATATAGCCTACGAAACATATATGCGAAGCATCCAAACAGTACAATTCGCCAATTTTTTGTTCTTCAAGTTTAAGTGAACTACGAGCCCCATTGTTAATCTTTAACGGAAATTAATTGTAACTTTCTACAAGTAGAACAATGATTGGAACACACAGACGGTTGAAATCTTTGTATACATTGCTTCCATATAGTCTAAGAAACATATATGCAAAGCATCCAAACAGTACCATTCCCCAATTTTTTGTTCTTCAAGTTTAAGTGAACAATGAGCCCCAATGATTAATCGTTTATCGGTAATTATTTGTAACTTTCGACAAGTAGAACAATGAATGGAACAGGTAGACGGTTGAAACCATTGTATACATTGCGTCTATATAATCTAAGAAACATATATGCATAGCATCCAAACAGTACCATTCGCCAATTTTTTGTTCTTCAAGTTTAAGTGAACTACGAGCCCCATTGTTAATCCTTTAAAGGAAATTATTTGTAAATTTCGACAAGTAGAACAATGAATGGAACAGGTAGACTGTTGAAGTCATTGTATATATTGCTTCTATATAGTCTAAGAAACATATATGCAAAGCGTCCAAACAGTACAATTCGCCAATTATTTGATCTTCAAGTTTAAGTGAACTACGAGCCCCATTGTGAATACTTTAACGGAAATTATTTGTAACTTGCGACAAGTAGAACAATGAATGGAACAGGTAGCCGGTTGAAATCAATGTATATATTGCTTCTATATAGTCTAAGAAACATATATGCAAAGCATCCAAACAGTACAATTCGCCAATTTTTTGTTCTTCAAGTTTAAGTGAACTACGAGCCCCATTGTTAATCCTTTAACGGAAATTAATTGTAACTTTCTACAAGCAGAACAATGATTGGAACACGTAGACGGTTGAAATCTTTGTATAGATTGCTTCCATATAGTCTAAGAAACATATATGCAAAGCATCCAAACAGTACCATTCGCCAATTTTTTGTTCTTCAAGTTTAAGTGAACAACGAGCCCCATTGTTAATCCTTTGAAGGAAATTATTTGTTAATTTCGACAAGTTGAACAATGATTGGAACACGTAGACGGTTGAAATCTTTGTATATATTGCTTCCATATAGTCTAAGAAACATATATGCAAAGCATCCAAACAGTACCATTCGCCAATTTTTTGTTCTTCAAGTTTAAGTGAACAACGAGCCCCATTGTTAATCCTTTGAAGGAAATTATTTGTTAATTTCGACAAGTTGAACAATGATTGGAACACGTAGACGGTTGAAATCTTTGTATATATTGCTTCCATATAGTCTAAGAAACATATATGCAAAGCATCCAAACAGTACCATTCGCCAATTTTTTGCTCTTCAAGTTTAAGTGAACTACGAGCTCCATTGTTAATCCTTTAAAGGAAATTATTTGTAAATTTCGGAAAGTAGAACAATGAATGAAATAGGTAGACGGTTGAAATCATTGTATATATTGCTTCTATATAGTCTAAGAAACATATATGCAAAGCATCCAAACAGTACAATTCGCCAATTTTTTGTTCTTCAAGTTTAAGTAAACTACGATCCCCATTGTTAATCCCTTAACGGAAATTATTTGTAACTTTCGACAAGTAGAACAATGAATGGAACAGGTAGACGGTTGAAATCATTGTATATATTGCTTCTATATAGTCTAAGAAACATATATGCAAAGTATCCAAACAGTACAATTCGACAATTTTTTGCTCTTCAAGTTTAAGTGAACTACGAGCCCCATTGTTAATCCTTTATCGGAAATTATTTGTAACTTTCGACAAGCAGAACAATGAATGGAACTGGTAGACGGTTGAAATCATTGTATATATTGCTTCTATATAGTCTAAGAAACATATATGCAAAGCATCCAAACAGTACAATTCGACAATTTTTTGTTCTTCAAGTTTAAGTGAACAATGAGCCCCATTGTTAATCCTTTAAAGGAAATTATTTGTAACTTTCGACAAGAAGAACAATGAATGGAACAGGTAGACTGTTGAAATCATTGTATATATTGCTTCTATACAGTCTAAGAAACATATATGCAAAGCATCCAAACAGTACAATTAGCCAATTTTTTGTTCTTCAAGTTTAAGTGAACAATGAGCCCCAATGTATAATCCGTTATCGGAAATTATTTGTAACTTTCGACAAGTAGAACAATGAATGGAACACGTAGACGGTTGAAATCTTTGTATATATTGCTTCTATATAGTCTAAGAAACATGTACGCAAAGCATCCAAACAGTACCATTCGCCAATTTTTTGTTCTTCAAGTTTAAGTGAACAATGAGCCCCAATGGTTAATCCTTTATCGGAAATTATTTGTAATTTTCGACAAGTAGAACAATGAATGCAACAGTTAGACGGTTGAAATATTTGTATATATTGCTTCTATATAATCTAAGAAACATACATGCAAAGCATCTAAACAGTAACAATCGCCAATTTTTTGATCTTCAAGTTTAAGTGAACAGCGAGCCCCATTGATAATCATGAAATGGAAATTATTTGTAACTTTCTACAAGTAGAACAATGAATAGTACAGGTAGACGGGTGAAATCTTTCTATATATTGCTTCTAAATAGTCTAAGAAACATCTATGCAATGCATCCAAACAGTACAATTCGCCAATTTTTTGTTCTTCAAGTTTAAGTGAACTACGAGCCCCATTGTTAATCCTTTAAAGGAAATTATTTGTAAATTTCGACAAGTAGAACAATGAATGGATCATGTAGACGGTTGAAAAAATTGTATATATTGCTTCTATATAGTCTACGAAACATATATGCAAAGCATCCAAACAGTACAATTCGCCAATTTTTTGTACTTCAAGTTTAAGTGAACTACGAGCCCCATTGTTAATCCTTTAACGGAAATTAATTGTAAATTTCGACAAGTAGAACAATGAATGGAATAGGTAGACGGTTGAAATCTTTGTATATATTGCTTCTATATAGTCTAAGAAACATATATCCAAAGCATCCAAACAGTACAATTCGCCAATTTATTGTTCTTCAAGTTTAAGTGAACAACGAGCCCCATTGTTAATCCTTTAAAGGAAATTATTTGTAACTTTCGACAAGTATAACAATGAATGGAACTGGTAGACGGTTGAAATCATTGTATATATTGCTTCTATATAGTCTAAGAAACATATATGCAAAGCATCCAAACAGCACCATTCGCCAATTTTTTGTTCTTCAAGTTTAAGTGAACAATGAGCCCCATTGTTAATCCTTTATCGGAAATTATTTGTAACTTTCGACAAGCAGAACAATGAATGGAACTGGTAGACGGTTGAAATCATTGTATATATTGCTTCTATATAGTCTAAGAAACATATATGCAAAGCATCCAAACAGTACAATTCGACAATTTTTTGTTCTTCAAGTTTAAGTGAACAATGAGCCCCATTGTTAATCCTTTAAAGGAAATTATTTGTAACTTTCGACAAGAAGAACAATGAATGGAACAGGTAGACTGTTGAAATCATTGTATATATTGCTTCTATACAGTCTAAGAAACATATATGCAAAGCATCCAAACAGTACAATTATCCAATTTTTTGTTCTTCAAGTTTAAGTGAACAATGAGCCCCAATGTATAATCCGTTATCGGAAATTATTTGTAACTTTCGACAAGTAGAACAATGAATGGAACAGGTAGACGGTTGAAATCTTTGTATATATTGCTTCTATATAGTCTAAGAAACATGTACGCAAAGCATCCAAACAGTACCATTCGCCAATTTTTTGTTCTTCAAGTTTAAGTGAACAATGAGCCCCAATGGTTAATCCTTTATCGGAAATTATTTGTAATTTTCGACAAGTAGAACAATGAATGCAACAGTTAGACGGTTGAAATATTTGTATATATTGCTTCTATATAATCTAAGAAACATACATGCAAAGCATCTAAACAGTAACAATCGCCAATTTTTTGATCTTCAAGTTTAAGTGAACAGCGAGCCCCATTGATAATCATGAAATGGAAATTATTTGTAACTTTCTACAAGTAGAACAATGAATAGTACAGGTAGACGGGTGAAATCTTTCTATATATTGCTTCTAAATAGTCTAAGAAACATCTATGCAATGCATCCAAACAGTACAATTCGCCAATTTTTTGTTCTTCAAGTTTAAGTGAACTACGAGCCCCATTGTTAATCCTTTAAAGGAAATTATTTGTAAATTTCGACAAGTAGAACAATGAATGGATCATGTAGACGGTTGAAAAAATTGTATATATTGCTTCTATATAGTCTACGAAACATATATGCAAAGCATCCAAACAGTACAATTCGCCAATTTTTTGTTCTTCAAGTTTAAGTGAACTACGAGCCCCATTGTTAATCCTTTAACGGAAATTAATTGTAACTTTCTACAAGCAGAACAATGATTGGAACACGTAGACGGTTGAAATCTTTGTATATATTGCTTCCATATAGTCTAAGAAACATATATGCAAAGCATCCAAACAGTACCATTCGCCAATTTTTTGTTCTTCAAGTTTAAGTGAACAACGAGCCCCATTGTTAATCCTTTGAAGGAAATTATTTGTTAATTTCGACAAGTTGAACAATGATTGGAACACGTAGACGGTTGAAATCTTTGTATATATTGCTTCCATATAGTCTAAGAAACATATATGCAAAGCATCCAAACAGTACCATTCGCCAATTTTTTGTTCTTCAAGCTTAAGTGAACAACGAGCCCCATTGTTAATCCTTTATCGGAAATTATTTGTAATTTTCGACAAGTAGAACAATGAATGGAACAGGTAGACTGTTGAAATCATTGCATATATTGCTTCCATATAGTCTAAGAAACATATATGCAAAGCATCCAAACAGTACCATTCGCCAATTTTTTGCTCTTCAAGTTTAAGTGAACTACGAGCTCCATTGTTAATCCTTTAAAGGAAATTATTTGTAAATTTCGGAAAGTAGAACAATGAATGAAATAGGTAGACGGTTGAAATCATTGTATATATTGCTTCTATATAGTCTAAGAAACATATATGCAAAGCATCCAAACAGTACAATTCGCCAATTTTTTGTTCTTCAAGTTTAAGTAAACTACGATCCCCATTGTTAATCCCTTAACGGAAATTATTTGTAACTTTCGACAAGTAGAACAATGAATGGAACAGGTAGACGGTTGAAATCATTGTATATATTGCTTCTATATAGTCTAAGAAACATATATGCAAAGTATCCAAACAGTACAATTCGACAATTTTTTGCTCTTCAAGTTTAAGTGAACTACGAGCCCCATTGTTAATCCTTTATCGGAAATTATTTGTAACTTTCGACAAGCAGAACAATGAATGGAACTGGTAGACGGTTGAAATCATTGTATATATTGCTTCTATATAGTCTAAGAAACATATATGCAAAGCATCCAAACAGTACAATTCGACAATTTTTTGTTCTTCAAGTTTAAGTGAACAATGAGCCCCATTGTTAATCCTTTAAAGGAAATTATTTGTAACTTTCGACAAGAAGAACAATGAATGGAACAGGTAGACTGTTGAAATCATTGTATATATTGCTTCTATACAGTCTAAGAAACATATATGCAAAGCATCCAAACAGTACAATAGGCCAATTTTTTGTTCTTCAAGTTTAAGTGAACAATGAGCCCCAATGTATAATCCGTTATCGGAAATTATTTGTAACTTTCGACAAGTAGAACAATGAATGGAACACGTAGACGGTTGAAATCTTTGTATATATTGCTTCTATATAGTCTAAGAAACATGTACGCAAAGCATCCAAACAGTACCATTCGCCAATTTTTTGTTCTTCAAGTTTAAGTGAACAATGAGCCCCAATGGTTAATCCTTTATCGGAAATTATTTGTAATTTTCGACAAGTAGAACAATGAATGCAACAGTTAGACGGTTGAAATATTTGTATATATTGCTTCTATATAATCTAAGAAACATACATGCAAAGCATCTAAACAGTAACAATCGCCAATTTTTTGATCTTCAAGTTTAAGTGAACAGCGAGCCCCATTGATAATCATGAAATGGAAATTATTTGTAACTTTCTACAAGTAGAACAATGAATAGTACAGGTAGACGGGTGAAATCTTTCTATATATTGCTTCTAAATAGTCTAAGAAACATCTATGCAATGCATCCAAACAGTACAATTCGCCAATTTTTTGTTCTTCAAGTTTAAGTGAACTACGAGCCCCATTGTTAATCCTTTAAAGGAAATTATTTGTAAATTTCGACAAGTAGAACAATGAATGGATCATGTAGACGGTTGAAAAAATTGTATATATTGCTTCTATATAGTCTACGAAACATATATGCAAAGCATCCAAACAGTACAATTCGCCAATTTTTTGTACTTCAAGTTTAAGTGAACTACGAGCCCCATTGTTAATCCTTTAACGGAAATTAATTGTAAATTTCGACAAGTAGAACAATGAATGGAATAGGTAGACGGTTGAAATCTTTGTATATATTGCTTCTATATAGTCTAAGAAACATATATCCAAAGCATCCAAACAGTACAATTCGCCAATTTATTGTTCTTCAAGTTTAAGTGAACAACGAGCCCCATTGTTAATCCTTTAAAGGAAATTATTTGTAACTTTCGACAAGTATAACAATGAATGGAACTGGTAGACGGTTGAAATCATTGTATATATTGCTTCTATATAGTCTAAGAAACATATATGCAAAGCATCCAAACAGCACCATTCGCCAATTTTTTGTTCTTCAAGTTTAAGTGAACAATGAGCCCCATTGTTAATCCTTTATCGGAAATTATTTGTAACTTTCGACAAGCAGAACAATGAATGGAACTGGTAGACGGTTGAAATCATTGTATATATTGCTTCTATATAGTCTAAGAAACATATATGCAAAGCATCCAAACAGTACAATTCGACAATTTTTTGTTCTTCAAGTTTAAGTGAACAATGAGCCCCATTGTTAATCCTTTAAAGGAAATTATTTGTAACTTTCGACAAGAAGAACAATGAATGGAACAGGTAGACTGTTGAAATCATTGTATATATTGCTTCTATACAGTCTAAGAAACATATATGCAAAGCATCCAAACAGTACAATTATCCAATTTTTTGTTCTTCAAGTTTAAGTGAACAATGAGCCCCAATGTATAATCCGTTATCGGAAATTATTTGTAACTTTCGACAAGTAGAACAATGAATGGAACAGGTAGACGGTTGAAATCTTTGTATATATTGCTTCTATATAGTCTAAGAAACATGTACGCAAAGCATCCAAACAGTACCATTCGCCAATTTTTTGTTCTTCAAGTTTAAGTGAACAATGAGCCCCAATGGTTAATCCTTTATCGGAAATTATTTGTAATTTTCGACAAGTAGAACAATGAATGCAACAGTTAGACGGTTGAAATATTTGTATATATTGCTTCTATATAATCTAAGAAACATACATGCAAAGCATCTAAACAGTAACAATCGCCAATTTTTTGATCTTCAAGTTTAAGTGAACAGCGAGCCCCATTGATAATCATGAAATGGAAATTATTTGTAACTTTCTACAAGTAGAACAATGAATAGTACAGGTAGACGGGTGAAATCTTTCTATATATTGCTTCTAAATAGTCTAAGAAACATCTATGCAATGCATCCAAACAGTACAATTCGCCAATTTTTTGTTCTTCAAGTTTAAGTGAACTACGAGCCCCATTGTTAATCCTTTAAAGGAAATTATTTGTAAATTTCGACAAGTAGAACAATGAATGGATCATGTAGACGGTTGAAAAAATTGTATATATTGCTTCTATATAGTCTACGAAACATATATGCAAAGCATCCAAACAGTACAATTCGCCAATTTTTTGTACTTCAAGTTTAAGTGAACTACGAGCCCCATTGTTAATCCTTTAACGGAAATTAATTGTAAATTTCGACAAGTAGAACAATGAATGGAATAGGTAGACGGTTGAAATCTTTGTATATATTGCTTCTATATAGTCTAAGAAACATATATCCAAAGCATCCAAACAGTACAATTCGCCAATTTATTGTTCTTCAAGTTTAAGTGAACAACGAGCCCCATTGTTAATCCTTTAAAGGAAATTATTTGTAACTTTCGACAAGTATAACAATGAATGGAACTGGTAGACGGTTGAAATCATTGTATATATTGCTTCTATATAGTCTAAGAAACATATATGCAAAGCATCCAAACAGCACCATTCGCCAATTTTTTGTTCTTCAAGTTTAAGTGAACAATGAGCCCCATTGTTAATCCTTTATCGGAAATTATTTGTAACTTTCGACAAGCAGAACAATGAATGGAACTGGTAGACGGTTGAAATCATTGTATATATTGCTTCTATATAGTCTAAGAAACATATATGCAAAGCATCCAAACAGTACAATTCGACAATTTTTTGTTCTTCAAGTTTAAGTGAACAATGAGCCCCATTTTTAATCCTTTAAAGGAAATTATTTGTAACTTTCGACAAGCAGAACAATGAATGGAACTGGTAGACGGTTGAAATCATTGTATATATTGCTTCTATATAGTCTAAGAAACATATATGCAAAGCATCCAAACAGTACCATTCGCCAATTTTTTGTTCTTCAAGTTTAAGTGAACAACGAGCCCCATTGTTAATCCTTTGAAGGAAATTATTTGTAAATTTCGACAAGTTGAACAATGATTGGAACACGTAGACGGTTGAAATCTTTGTGTATATTGCTTCCATATAGTCTAAGAAACATGTACGCAAAGCATCCAAACAGTACCATTCGCCAATTTTTTGTTCTTCAAGTTTAAGTGAACAATGAGCCCCATTTTTAATCCTTTAAAGGAAATTATTTGTAACTTTCGACAAGTAGAACAATGAATGGAACAGGTAGACGGTTGAAATCTGTGTATATATTGCTTCTATATAGTCTAAGAAACATATATGCAAAGCATCCAAACAGTACAATTCGCCAATTTTTTGTTCTTCAAATTTAAGTGAACAATGAGCCCCAATGGTTAATCCTTTATCGGTAATTATTTGTAACTTTCGACAAGTAGAACAATGAATGGAACAGGTAGACGGTTGAAATCCTTGTATATATTGCTTCCATATAGTCTAAGAAACATGAACGCAAAGCATCCAAACAGTACCATTCGCTAATTTTTTGTTCTTCAAGTTTAAGTGAACTACGAGCCCCATTGTTAATCCTTTAAAGGAAATTATTTGTAAATTTCGACAAGTAGAACAATGAATGGAACAGGTAGACTGTTGAAATCATTGTATATATTGCTTCTATATAGTCTAAGAAACATATATGCAAAGCGTCCAAACAGTACAATTCGCCAATTATTTGATCTTCAAGTTTAAGTGAACTACGAGCCCCATTGTTAATCCTTTAACGGAAATTAATTGTAACTTTCTACAAGCAGAACAATGATTGGAACACGTAGACGGTTGAAATCTTTGTATATATTGCTTCCATATAGTCTAAGAAACATATATGCAAAGCATCCAAACAGTACCATTCGCCAATTTTTTGTTCTTCAAGTTTAAGTGAACTACGAGCCCCATTGTTAATCCTTTAAAGGAAATTATTTGTAACTTTCTAGAAGTTGAACAATGAATGGAACAGGTAGACGGTTGAAATCTTTGTATATATTGCTTCTATATAGTCTAAGAAACATATATGCAAAGCATCCAATCAGTACAATTCGCCAATTTTTGTTCTTCAAGTATAAGTGAACAGCGAGCCCCATTGATAATCATGAAATGGCAATTATTTGTAAATATCTACAAGTAGAACAATGAATAGTACAGATAGACGGGTGAAATCTTTCTATATATTGCTTCTAAATAGTCTAAGAAACATCTATGCAAAGCATCCAAACAGTACAATTCGCCAATTTTTTGTTCTTCAAGTTTAAGTGAACTACGAGCCCCATTGTTAATCCTTTAAAGGAAATTATTTGTAAATTTCGACAAGTAGAACAATGAATGGAACAGGTAGACTGTTGAAATCATTGTATATATTGCTTCTATATCGTCTAAGAAACATATATGCAAAGCATCCAAACAGTACAATTCGCCAATTTTTTGTTCTTCAAGTTTAAGTGAACAATGAGCCCCATTTTTAATCCTTTAAAGGAAATTATTTGTAACTTTCGACAAGTAGAAAAATGAATGGAACAGGTAGACGGTTGAAATCTGTGTATATATTGCTTCTATATAGTCTAAGAAACATATATGCAAAGCATCCAAACAGTACCATTCGCCAATTTTTTGGTCTTCAAGTTTAAGTGAACAATGAGCCCCAATGGTTAATCCATTATCGGAAATTATTTGTAAATTTCGGCAAGTAGAACAATGAATGGAACAGGTAGACGGTTGAAATATTTGTATATATTGCTTCTATATAGTATAAGAAACATATATGCAAAGCATCCAAACAGTACAATTCGCCAATTTTTTGTTCTTCAAGTTCAAGTAAACTACGATCCCCATTGTTAATCCCTTAACGGAAATTATTTGTAACTTTCGGCAAGTAGAAGAGTGAATGGAACAGTTAGACGGTTGAAATCTTTGTATATATTGCTTCTATATAGTATAAGAAACATATATGCAAAGCATCCAAACAGTACAATTCCCCAATTTTTTGTTCTTCAAGTTTAAGTGAACAATGAGCCCCAATGATTAATCCTTTATCGGTAATTATTTGTAACTTTCGACAAGTAGAACAATGAATGGAACAGGTAGACGGTTGAAACCATTGTATACATTGCGTCTATATAATCTAAGAAACATATATGCATAGCATCCAAACAGTACCATTCGCCAATTTTTTGTTCTTCAAGTTTAAGTGAACTACGAGCCCCATTGTTAATCCTTTAAAGGAAATTATTTGTAAATTTCGACAAGTAGAACAATGAATGGAACAGGTAGACTGTTGAAGTCATTGTATATATTGCTTCTATATAGTCTAAGAAACATATATGCAAAGCGTCCAAACAGTACAATTCGCCAATTATTTGATCTTCAAGTTTAAGTGAACTACGAGCCCCATTGTGAATACTTTAACGGAAATTATTAGTAACTTGCGACAAGTAGAACAATGAATGGAACAGGTAGCCGGTTGAAATCAATGTATATATTGCTTCTATATAGTCTAAGAAACATATATGCAAAGCATCCAAACAGTACCATTCGCCAATTTTTTGTTCTTCAAGTTTAAGTGAACTACGAGCCCCATTGTTAATCCTTTAAAGGAAATTATTTGTAACTTTCGACAAGTAGAACAACGAATGGAACAGGTAGACGGTTGAAATCTTTGTCTATATTGCTTGTATATAGTCTAAGAAACATATATGCAAAGCATCCAAACAGTACAATTCGCCAATTTTTTGTTCTTCAAGTTTAAGTGAACTACGAGCCCCATTGTTAATACTTTAACGGAAATTATTTGTAACTTGCGACAAGTAGAACAATGAATGGAACAGGTAGCCGGTTGAAATCAATGTATATATTGCTTCTATATAGTCTAAGAAACATATATGCAAAGCATCCAAACAGTACAATTCGCCAATTTTTTGTTCTTCAAGTTTAAGTGAACAATGAGCCCCATTGTTAATCCTTTAAAGGAAATTATTTGTAACTTTCGACAAGTAGAAAAATGAATGGAACAGGTAGACGGTTGAAACCTGTGTATATATTGCTTCTATATAGTCTAAGAAACATATATGCAAAGCATCCAAACAGTACAATTCGCCAATTTTTTGTTCTTCAAGTTTAAGTGAACAATGAGCCCCAATGGTTAATCCTTTATCGGTAATTATTTGTAACTTTCGACAAGTAGAACAATGAATGGAACAGGTAGACGGTTGAAATCTGTGTATATATTGCTTCTATATAGTCTAAGAAACATATATGCAAAGCATCCAAACAGTACAATTCGCCAATTTTTTGTTCTTTAAGTTTAAGTGAACAATGAGCCCCAATGGTTAATCCTTTATCGGTAATTATTTGTAACTTTCGACAAGTAGAACAATGAATGGAACAGGTAGACGGTTGAAATCCTTGTATATATTGCTTCCATATAGTCTAAGAAACATGAACGCAAAGCATCCAAACAGTACCAATCGCCAATTTTTTGTTCATCAAGTTTAAGTGAACTACGAGCCCCATTGTTAATCCTTTAAAGGAAATTATTTGTAAATTTCGACAAGTAGAACAATGAATGGAACAGGTAGACTGTTGAAATCATTGTATATATTGCTTCTATATAGTCTAAGAAACATATATGCAAAGCGTCCAAACAGTACAATTCGCCAATTATTTGATCTTCAAGTTTAAGTGAACTACGAGCCCCATTGTTAATACTTTAACGGAAATTATTTGTAACTTGCGACAAGTAGAACAATGAATGGAACAGGTAGCCGGTTGAAATCAATGTATATATTGCTTCTATATAGTCTAAGAAACATCTATGCAAAGCATCCAAACAGTACCATTCGCCAATTTTTTGTTCTTCAAGTTTAAGTGAACTACGAGCCCCATTGTTAATCTTTAACGGAAATTAATTGTAACTTTCTACAAGTAGAACAATGATTGGAACACACAGACGGTTGAAATCTTTGTATATATTGCTTCCATATAGTCTAAGAAACATATATGCAAAGCATCCAAACAGTACCATTCGCCAATTTTTTGTTCTTCAAGTTTAAGTGAACTACGAGCCCCATTGTTAATCTTTAACGGAAATTAATTGTAACTTTCTACAAGTAGAACAATGATTGGAACACACAGACGGTTGAAATCTTTGTATATATTGCTTCCATATAGTCTAAGAAACATATATGCAAAGCATCCAAACAGTACCATTCGCCAATTTTTTGTTCTTCAAGTTAAAGTGAACAATGAGCCCCATTGTTAATCCTTTATCGGAAATTATTTGTAACTTTCGACAAGTAGAACATTGAATGGAACAGGTAGACGGTTGAAATCTTTGTATATATTGCTTCTATATAGTATAAGAAACATATATGCACAGCATCCAAACAGTACCATTCGCCAATTTTTTGTTCTTCAAGTTTAAGTGAACTACGAGCCCCATTGTTAATCCTTTAAAGGAAATTATTTGTAAATTTCGACAAGTAGAACAATGAATGGATCATGTAGACGGTTGAAAAAATTGTATATATTGCTTCTATATAGTCTACGAAACATATATGCAAAGCATCCAAACAGTACAATTCGCCAATTTTTTGTACTTCAAGTTTAAGTGAACTACGAGCCCCATTGTTAATCCTTTAACGGAAATTATTTGTAACTTTCGACAAGTAGAACAATGAATGGAACAGGTAGACGGTTGAAATCATTGTATATATTGCTTCTATATAGTCTAAGAAACATATATGCAAAGTATCCAAACAGTACAATTCGACAATTTTTTGCTCTTCAAGTTTAAGTGAACTACGAGCCCCATTGTTAATCCTTTAAAGGAAATTATTTGTAAATTTCGGCAAGTAGAACAATGAATGGAATAGGTAGACGGTTGAAATCATTGTATATATTCCTTCTATATAGTCTAAGAAACATATATGCAAAGCATCCAAACAGTACAATTCGCCAATTTTTTGTTCTTCAAGTTTAAGTAAACTACGATCCCCATTGTTAATCCCTTAACGGAAATTATTTGTAACTTTCGACAAGTAGAACAATGAATGGAACAGGTACACTGTTGAAATCATTGTATATGTTGCTTCTATATAGTCCAAGAAACATATGCAAAGCATCCAAACAGTACAATTCGACAATTTTTTGTTCTTCAAGTTTAAGTGAACAATGAGCCCCATTGTTAATCCTTTAAAGGAAATTATTTGTAACTTTCGACAAGAAGAACAATGAATGGAACAGGTAGACTGTTGAAATCATTGTATATATTGCTTCTATATAGTCTAAGAAACATATATGCAAAGCATCCAAACAGCACCATTCGCCAATTTTTTGTTCTTCAAGTTTAAGTGAACAATGAGCCCCATTGTTAATCCTTTATCGGAAATTATTTGTAACTTTCGACAAGCAGAACAATGAATGGAACTGGTAGACGGTTGAAATCATTGTATATATTGCTTCTATATAGTCTAAGAAACATATATGCAAAGCATCCAAACAGTACAATTCGACAATTTTTTGTTCTTCAAGTTTAAGTGAACAATGAGCCCCATTGTTAATCCTTTAAAGGAA
Organism: Cerceris ruficornis; assembly: GCA_963989415.1. Classification (NCBI taxonomy): domain Eukaryota; kingdom Metazoa; phylum Arthropoda; class Insecta; order Hymenoptera; family Crabronidae; genus Cerceris; species Cerceris ruficornis. Next base: position 552,919 of record CAXDIW010000294.1, on the reverse strand, counting down.
ATTATTTGTAACTTTCGACAAGAAGAACAATGAATGGAACAGGTAGACTGTTGAAATCATTGTATATATTGCTTCTATACAGTCTAAGAAACATATATGCAAAGCATCCAAACAGTACAATTAGCCAATTTTTTGTTCTTCAAGTTTAAGTGAACAATGAGCCCCAATGTATAATCCGTTATCGGAAATTATTTGTAACTTTCGACAAGTAGAACAATGAATGGAACAGGTAGACGGTTGAAATCTTTGTATATATTGCTTCTATATAGTCTAAGAAACATGTACGCAAAGCATCCAAACAGTACCATTCGCCAATTTTTTGTTCTTCAAGTTTAAGTGAACAATGAGCCCCAATGGTTAATCCTTTATCGGAAATTATTTGTAACTTTCGACAAGCAGAACAATGAATGGAACAGGTACACTGTTGAAATCATTGTATATGTTGCTTCTATATAGTCCAAGAAACATATATGCAAATCATCCAAACAGTACAATTCGACAATTTTTTGTTCTTCAAGTTTAAGTGAACAATGAGCCCCATTGTTAATCCTTTAAAAGAAATTATTTGTAACTTTCGACAAGAAGAACAATGAATGGAACAGGTAGACTGTTGAAATCATTGTATATATTGCTTCTATATAGTCTAAGAAACATATATGCAAAGCATCCAAACGGCACCATTCGCCAATTTTTTGTTCTTCAAGTTTAAGTGAACAATGAGCCCCATTGTTAATCCTTTATCGGAAATTATTTGTAACTTTCGACAAGCAGAACAATGAATGGAACTGGTAGACGGTTGAAATCATTGTATATATTGCTTCTATATAGTCTAAGAAACATATATGCAAAGCATCCAAACAGTACAATTCGACAATTTTTTGTTCTTCAAGTTTAAGTGAACAATGAGCCCCATTGTTAATCCTTTAAAGGAAATTATTTGTAACTTTCGACAAGAAGAACAATGAATGGAACAGGTAGACTGTTGAAATCATTGTATATATTGCTTCTATACAGTCTAAGAAACATATATGCAAAGCATCCAAACAGTACAATTAGCCAATTTTTTGTTCTTCAAGTTTAAGTGAACAATGAGCCCCAATGTATAATCCGTTATCGGAAATTATTTGTAACTTTCGACAAGTAGAACAATGAATGGAACAGGTAGACGGTTGAAATCTTTGTATATATTGCTTCTATATAGTCTAAGAAACATGTACGCAAAGCATCCAAACAGTACCATTCGCCAATTTTTTGTTCTTCAAGTTTAAGTGAACAATGAGCCCCAATGGTTAATCCTTTATCGGAAATTATTTGTAATTTTCGACAAGTAGAACAATGAATGCAACAGTTAGACGGTTGAAATATTTGTATATATTGCTTCTATATAATCTAAGAAACATACATGCAAAGCATCTAAACAGTAACAATCGCCAATTTTTTGATCTTCAAGTTTAAGTGAACAGCGAGCCCCATTGATAATCATGAAATGGAAATTATTTGTAACTTTCTACAAGTAGAACAATGAATAGTACAGGTAGACGGGTGAAATCTTTCTATATATTGCTTCTAAATAGTCTAAGAAACATCTATGCAATGCATCCAAACAGTACAATTCGCCAATTTTTTGTTCTTCAAGTTTAAGTGAACTACGAGCCCCATTGTTAATCCTTTAAAGGAAATTATTTGTAAATTTCGACAAGTAGAACAATGAATGGATCATGTAGACGGTTGAAAAAATTGTATATATTGCTTCTATATAGTCTACGAAACATATATGCAAAGCATCCAAACAGTACAATTCGCCAATTTTTTGTACTTCAAGTTTAAGTGAACTACGAGCCCCATTGTTAATCCTTTAACGGAAATTAATTGTAAATTTCGACAAGTAGAACAATGAATGGAATAGGTAGACGGTTGAAATCTTTGTATATATTGCTTCTATATAGTCTAAGAAACATATATCCAAAGCATCCAAACAGTACAATTCGCCAATTTATTGTTCTTCAAGTTTAAGTGAACAACGAGAACCATTGTTAATCCTTTAAAGGAAATTATTTGTAACTTTCGACAAGTAGAACAATGAATGGAACAGGTAGACGGTTGAAATCTTTGTATATATTGCTTCTATATAGTCTAAGAAACATATATGCAAAGCATCCAAACAGTACAATTCGCCAATTTTTTGTTCTACAAGTTTAAGTGAACAATGAGCCCCAATGGTTAATCCTTTATCGGAAATTATTTGTAACTTTCGACAAGTAGAACAATGAATGGAACTGGTAGACAGTTGAAATCTTTGTATATATTGCTTCTATATAGTCTAAGAAACATGTACGCAAAGCATCCAAACAGTACCATTCGCCAATTTTTTGTTCTTCAAGTTTAAGTGAACAATGAGCCCCAATGGTTAATCCTTTATCGGAAATTATTTGTAATTTTCGACAAGTAGAACAATGAATGCAACAGTTAGACGGTTGAAATATTTGTATATATTGCTTCTATATAATCTAAGAAACATACATGCAAAGCATCTAAACAGTAACAATCGCCAATTTTTTGATCTTCAAGTTTAAGTGAACAGCGAGCCCCATTGATAATCATGAAATGGAAATTATTTGTAACTTTCTACAAGTAGAACAATGAATAGTACAGGTAGACGGGTGAAATCTTTCTATATATTGCTTCTAAATAGTCTAAGAAACATCTATGCAATGCATCCAAACAGTACAATTCGCCAATTTTTTGTTCTTCAAGTTTAAGTGAACTACGAGCCCCATTGTTAATCCTTTAAAGGAAATTATTTGTAAATTTCGACAAGTAGAACAATGAATGGATCATGTAGACGGTTGAAAAAATTGTATATATTGCTTCTATATAGTCTACGAAACATATATGCAAAGCATCCAAACAGTACAATTCGCCAATTTTTTGTTCTTCAAGTTTAAGTGAACAACGAGCCCCATTGATAATTATGAAACGGAAATTAATTGTAAATTTCGACAAGTAGAACAATGAATGGAATAGGTAGACGGTTGAAATCTTTGTATATATTGCTTCTATATTGTCTAAGAAACATATATCCAAAGCATCCAAACAGTACAATTCGCCAATTTATTGTTCTTCAAGTTTAAGTGAACAACGAGCCCCATTGTTAATCCTTTAAAGGAAATTATTTGTAACTTTCGACAAGTAGAACAATGAATGGAACAGGTAGACGGTTGAAATCTTTGTATATATTGCTTCTATATAGTCTAAGAAACATGTACGCAAAGCATCCAAACAGTACCATTCGCCAATTTTTTGTTCTTCAAGTTTAAGTGAACAATGAGCCCCAATGGTTAATCCTTTATCGGAAATTATTTGTAATTTTCGACAAGTAGAACAATGAATGCAACAGTTATACGGTTGAAATATTTGTATATATTGCTTCTATATAATCTAAGAAACATACATGTAAAGCATCTAAACAGTAACAATCGCCAATTTTTTGATCTTCAAGTTTAAGTGAACAGCGAGCCCCATTGATAATCATGAAATGGAAATTATTTGTAACTTTCTACAAGTAGAACAATGAATAGTACAGGTAGACGGGTGAAATCTTTCTATATATTGCTTCTAAATAGTCTAAGAAACATCTATGCAATGCATCCAAACAGTACAATTCGCCAATTTTTTGTTCTTCAAGTTTAAGTGAACTACGAGCCCCATTGTTAATCCTTTAAAGGAAATTATTTGTAAATTTCGACAAGTAGAACAATGAATGGATCATGTAGACGGTTGAAAAAATTGTATATATTGCTTCTATATAGTCTACGAAACATATATGCAAAGCATCCAAACAGTACAATTCGCCAATTTTTTGTACTTCAAGTTTAAGTGAACTACGAGCCCCATTGTTAATCCTTTAACGGAAATTAATTGTAAATTTCGACAAGTAGAACAATGAATGGAATAGGTAGACGGTTGAAATCTTTGTATATATTGCTTCTATATAGTCTAAGAAACATATATCCAAAGCATCCAAACAGTACAATTCGCCAATTTATTGTTCTTCAAGTTTAAGTGACCAACGAGCCCCATTGTTAATCCTTTAAAGGAAATTATTTGTAACTTTCGACAAGTAGAACAATGAATGCAACTGGTAGACGGTTGAAATCATTGTATATATTGCTTCTATATAGTCTAAGAAACATATATGCAAAGCATCCAAACAGCACCATTCGCCAATTTTTTGTTCTTCAAGTTTAAGTGAACAATGAGCCCCATTGTTAATCCTTTATCGGAAATTATTTGTAACTTTCGACAAGCAGAACAATGAATGGAACTGGTAGACGGTTGAAATCATTGTATATATTGCTTCTATATAGTCTAAGAAACATATATGCAAAGCATCCAAACAGTACAATTCGACAATTTTTTGTTCTTCAAGTTTAAGTGAACAATGAGCCCCATTGTTAATCCTTTAAAGGAAATTATTTGTAACTTTCGACAAGAAGAACAATGAATGGAACAGGTAGACTGTTGAAATCATTGTATATATTGCTTCTATACAGTCTAAGAAACATATATGCAAAGCATCCAAACAGTACAATTATCCAATTTTTTGTTCTTCAAGTTTAAGTGAACAATGAGCCCCAATGTATAATCCGTTATCGGAAATTATTTGTAACTTTCGACAAGTAGAACAATGAATGGAACAGGTAGACGGTTGAAATCTTTGTATATATTGCTTCTATATAGTCTAAGAAACATGTACGCAAAGCATCCAAACAGTACCATTCGCCAATTTTTTGTTCTTCAAGTTTAAGTGAACAATGAGCCCCAATGGTTAATCCTTTATCGGAAATTATTTGTAATTTTCGACAAGTAGAACAATGAATGCAACAGTTAGACGGATGAAATATTTGTATATATTGCTTCTATATAATCTAAGAAACATACATGCAAAGCATCTAAACAGTAACAATCGCCAATTTTTTGATCTTCAAGTTTAAGTGAACTACGAGCCCCATTGTTAATCCTTTAACGGAAATTAATTGTAACTTTCTACAAGCAGAACAATGATTGGAACACGTAGACGGTTGAAATCTTTGTATATATTGCTTCCATATAGTCTAAGAAACATATATGCAAAGCATCCAAACAGTACCATTCGCCAATTTTTTGTTCTTCAAGTTTAAGTGAACAACGAGCCCCATTGTTAATCCTTTGAAGGAAATTATTTGTAAATTTCGACAAGTTGAACAATGATTGGAACACGTAGACGGTTGAAATCTTTGTGTATATTGCTTCCATATAGTCTAAGAAACATGAACGCAAAGCATCCAAACAGTACCATTCGCCAATTTTTTGTTCATCAAGTTTAAGTGAACTACGAGCCCCATTGTTAATCCTTTAAAGGAAATTATTTGTAAATTTCGACAAGTAGAACAATGAATGGAACAGGTAGACTGTTGAAATCATTGTATATATTGCTTCTATATAGTCTAAGAAACATATATGCAAAGCGTCCAAACAGTACAATTCGCCAATTATTTGATCTTCAAGTTTAAGTGAACTACGAGCCCCATTGTTAATACTTTAACGGAAATTATTTGTAACTTGCGACAAGTAGAACAATGAATGGAACAGGTAGCCGGTTGAAATCAATGTATATATTGCTTCTATATAGTCTAAGAAACATCTATGCAAAGCATCCAAACAGTACCATTCGCCAATTTTTTGTTCTTCAAGTTTAAGTGAACTACGAGCCCCATTGTTAATCTTTAACGGAAATTAATTGTAACTTTCTACAAGTAGAACAATGATTGGAACACACAGACGGTTGAAATCTTTGTATATATTGCTTCCATATAGTCTAAGAAACATATATGCAAAGCATCCAAACAGTACCATTCGCCAATTTTTTGTTCTTCAAGTTTAAGTGAACTACGAGCCCCATTGTTAATCTTTAACGGAAATTAATTGTAACTTTCTACAAGTAGAACAATGATTGGAACACACAGACGGTTGAAATCTTTGTATATATTGCTTCCATATAGTCTAAGAAACATATATGCAAAGCATCCAAACAGTACCATTCGCCAATTTTTTGTTCTTCAAGTTAAAGTGAACAATGAGCCCCATTGTTAATCCTTTATCGGAAATTATTTGTAACTTTCGACAAGTAGAACATTGAATGGAACAGGTAGACGGTTGAAATCTTTGTATATATTGCTTCTATATAGTATAAGAAACATATATGCAAAGCATCCAAACAGTACCATTCGCCAATTTTTTGTTCTTCAAGTTTAAGTGAACTACGAGCCCCATTGTTAATCCTTTAAAGGAAATTATTTGTAAATTTCGACAAGTAGAACAATGAATGGAACAGGTAGACTGTTGAAATCATTGTATATATTGCTTCTATATAGTCTAAGAAACATATATGCAAAGCATCCAAACAGTACCATTCGCCAATTTTTTGTTCTTCAAGTTTAAGTGAACTACGAGCCCCATTGTTAATCCTTTAAAGGAAATTATTTGTAAATTTCGACAAGTAGAACAATGAATGGATCATGTAGACGGTTGAAATCATTGTATATATTGCTTCTATATAGCCTACGAAACATATATGCAAAGCATCCAAACAGTACAATTCGCCAATTTTTTGTTCTTCAAGTTTAAGTGAACTACGAGCCCCATTGTTAATCTTTAACGGAAATTAATTGTAACTTTCTACAAGTAGAACAATGATTGGAACACACAGACGGTTGAAATCTTTGTATACATTGCTTCCATATAGTCTAAGAAACATATATGCAAAGCATCCAAACAGTACCATTCGCCACTTTTTTGTTCTTCAAGTTTAAGTGAACAACGAGCCCCATTGTTAATCCTTTAAAGGAAATTATTTGTAAATTTCGACAAGTAGAACAATGATTGGATCACGTAGACGGTTGAAATCATTGTATATATTGCTTCTATATAGTCTAAGAAACATATATGCAAAGCATCCAAACAGTACAATTCGCCAATTTTTTGTTCTTCAAGTTTAAGTGAACAATGAGCCCCAATGGTTAATCCTTTATCGGAAATTATTTGTAATTTTCGACAAGTAGAACAATGAATGGAACAGGTAGACGGTTGAAATATTTGTATATATTGCTTCTATATAATCAAAGAAACATATATGCAAAGCATCCAAACAGTACCATTCGCCAATTTTTTGTTCTTCAAGTTTAAGTGAACAACGAGCCCGATTGATAATCATGAAACGGAAATTATTTGTAACTTTCTACAAGTAGAGCAATGAATAGTACAGGTAGGCGGGTGAAATCTTTCTATATATTGCTTCTAAATAGTCTAAGAAACATCTATGCAAAGCATCCAAACAGTACCATTCGCCAATTTTTCGTTCTTCAAGTTTAAGTGAACAATGAGCCCCATTGTTAATCCTTTAAAGGAAATTATTTGTAAATTTCGGCAAGTAGAACAATGAATGGAATAGGTAGACGGTTGAAATCATTGTATATATTCCTTCTATATAGTCTAAGAAACATATATGCAAAGCATCCAAACAGTACAATTCGCTAATTTTTTGTTCTTCAAGTTTAAGTAAACTACGATCCCCATTGTTAATCCCTTAACGGAAATTATTTGTAACTTTCGACAAGTAGAACAATGAATGGAACAGGTAGACGGTTGAAGTCTTTGTATATATTGTTTCTATATAATCTAAGAAACATATATGCAAAGCATCCAAACAGTACAATTCGCCAATTATTTCATCTTCATGTTTAAGTGAACTACGAGCCCCATTGTTAATACTTTAACGGAAATTATTTGTAACTTGCGACAAGTAGAACAATGAGTGGAACAGGTAGGCGGTTGAAATCAATCTATATATTGCTTCTATATAGTCTATGAAACATATATGCAAAGCATCCAAACAGTACCATTCGCCAATTTTTTGTTCTTCAAGTTTAAGAGAACAATGAGCCCCATTGTTAATCCTTTATCGGAAATTATTTGTAAATTTCGACAAGTAGAACAATGAATGGAACAGGTAGACTGTTGAAATCATTGCATATATTGCTTCTATATAGTCCAAGAAACATATATGCAAAGCGTCCAAACAGTACAAATCGCCAATTTTTTGCTCTTCAAGTTTAAGTGAACTACGAGCTCCATTGTTAATCCTTTAAAGGGAATTATTTGTAAATTTCGGAAAGTAGAACAATGAATGAAATAGGTAGACGGTTGAAATCATTGTATATATTGCTTCTATATAGTCTAAGAAACATATATGCAAAGCATCCAAACAGTACAATTCGCCAATTTTTTGTTCTTCAAGTTTAAGTAAACTACGATCCCCATTGTTAATCCCTTAACGGAAATTATTTGTAACTTTCGACAAGTAGAACAATGAATGGAACAGGTAGACGGTTGAAATCATTGTATATATTGCTTCTATATAGTCTAAGAAACATATATGCAAAGTATCCAAACAGTACAATTCGACAATTTTTTGCTCTTCAAGTTTAAGTGAACTACGAGCCCCATTGTTAATCCTTTAAAGGAAATTATTTGTAAATTTCGGCAAGTAGAACAATGAATGGAATAGGTAGACGGTTGAAATCATTGTATATATTCCTTCTATATAGTCTAAGAAACATATATGCAAAGCATCCAAACAGTACAATTCGCCAATTTTTTGTTCTTCAAGTTTAAGTAAACTACGATCCCCATTGTTAATCCCTTAAGGGAAATTATTTGTAACTTTCGACAAGTAGAACAATGAATGGAACAGGTACACTGTTGAAATCATTGTATATGTTGCTTCTATATAGTCCGAGAAACATATATGCAAAGCATCCAAACAGTACAATTCGACAATTTTTTGTTCTTCAAGTTTAAGTGAACAATGAGCCCCATTGTTAATCCTTTAAAGGAAATTATTTGTAACTTTCGACAAGAAGAACAATGAATGGAACAGGTAGACTGTTGAAATCATTGTATATATTGCTTCTATATAGTCTAAGAAACATATATGCAAAGCATCCAAACAGCACCATTCGCCAATTTTTTGTTCTTCAAGTTTAAGTGAACAATGAGCCCCATTGTTAATCCTTTATCGGAAATTATTTGTAACTTTCGACAAGCAGAACAATGAATGGAACTGGTAGACGGTTGAAATCATTGTATATATTGCTTCTATATAGTCTAAGAAACATATATGCAAAGCATCCAAACAGTACAATTCGACAATTTTTTGTTCTTCAAGTTTAAGTGAACAATGAGCCCCATTGTTAATCCTTTAAAGGAAATTATTTGTAACTTTCGACAAGAAGAACAATGAATGGAACAGGTAGACTGTTGAAATCATTGTATATATTGCTTCTATACAGTCTAAGAAACATATATGCAAAGCATCCAAACAGTACAATTAGCCAATTTTTTGTTCTTCAAGTTTAAGTGAACAATGAGCCCCAATGTATAATCCGTTATCGGAAATTATTTGTAACTTTCGACAAGTAGAACAATGAATGGAACACGTAGACGGTTGAAATCTTTGTATATATTGCTTCTATATAGTCTAAGAAACATGTACGCAAAGCATCCAAACAGTACCATTCGCCAATTTTTCGTTCTTCAAGTTTAAGTGAACAATGAGCCCCATTGTTAATCCTTTAAAGGAAATTATTTGTAAATTTCGGCAAGTAGAACAATGAATGGAATAGGTAGACGGTTGAAATCATTGTATATATTCCTTCTATATAGTCTAAGAAACATATATGCAAAGCATCCAAACAGTACAATTCGCTAATTTTTTGTTCTTCAAGTTTAAGTAAACTACGATCCCCATTGTTAATCCCTTAACGGAAATTATTTGTAACTTTCGACAAGTAGAACAATGAATGGAACAGGTAGACGGTTGAAGTCTTTGTATATATTGTTTCTATATAATCTAAGAAACATATATGCAAAGCATCCAAACATTACAATTCGCCAATTATTTCATCTTCATGTTTAAGTGAACTACGAGCCCCATTGTTAATACTTTAACGGAAATTATTTGTAACTTGCGACAAGTAGAACAATGAGTGGAACAGGTAGGCGGTTGAAATCAATCTATATATTGCTTCTATATAGTCTAAGAAACATATATGCAAAGCATCCAAACAGTACCATTCGCCAATTTTTTGTTCTTCAAGTTTAAGTGAACAATGAGCCCCATTGTTAATCCTTTATCGGAAATTATTTGTAAATTTCGACAAGTAGAACAATGAATGGAACAGGTAGACTGTTGAAATCATTGCATATATTGCTTCTATATAGTCCAAGAAACATATATGCAAAGCGTCCAAACAGTACAAATCGCCAATTTTTTGCTCTTCAAGTTTAAGTGAACTACGAGCTCCATTGTTAATCCTTTAAAGGGAATTATTTGTAAATTTCGGAAAGTAGAACAATGAATGAAATAGGTAGACGGTTGAAATCATTGTATATATTGCTTCTATATAGTCTAAGAAACATATATGCAAAGCATCCAAACAGTACAATTCGCCAATTTTTTGTTCTTCAAGTTTAAGTAAACTACGATCCCCATTGTTAATCCCTTAACGGAAATTATTTGTAACTTTCGACAAGTAGAACAATGAATGGAACAGGTAGACGGTTGAAATCATTGTATATATTGCTTCTATATAGTCTAAGAAACATATATGCAAAGTATCCAAACAGTACAATTCGACAATTTTTTGCTCTTCAAGTTTAAGTGAACTACGAGCCCCATTGTTAATCCTTTAAAGGAAATTATTTGTAAATTTCGGCAAGTAGAACAATGAATGGAATAGGTAGACGGTTGAAATCATTGTATATATTCCTTCTATATAGTCTAAGAAACATATATGCAAAGCATCCAAACAGTACAATTCGCCAATTTTTTGTTCTTCAAGTTTAAGTAAACTACGATCCCCATTGTTAATCCCTTAAGGGAAATTATTTGTAACTTTCGACAAGTAGAACAATGAATGGAACAGGTACACTGTTGAAATCATTGTATATGTTGCTTCTATATAGTCCGAGAAACATATATGCAAAGCATCCAAACAGTACAATTCGACAATTTTTTGTTCTTCAAGTTTAAGTGAACAATGAGCCCCATTGTTAATCCTTTAAAGGAAATTATTTGTAACTTTCGACAAGAAGAACAATGAATGGAACAGGTAGACTGTTGAAATCATTGTATATATTGCTTCTATATAGTCTAAGAAACATATATGCAAAGCATCCAAACAGCACCATTCGCCAATTTTTTGTTCTTCAAGTTTAAGTGAACAATGAGCCCCATTGTTAATCCTTTATCGGAAATTATTTGTAACTTTCGACAAGCAGAACAATGAATGGAACTGGTAGACGGTTGAAATCATTGTATATATTGCTTCTATATAGTCTAAGAAACATATATGCAAAGCATCCAAACAGTACAATTCGACAATTTTTTGTTCTTCAAGTTTAAGTGAACAATGAGCCCCATTGTTAATCCTTTAAAGGAAATTATTTGTAACTTTCGACAAGAAGAACAATGAATGGAACAGGTAGACTGTTGAAATCATTGTATATATTGCTTCTATACAGTCTAAGAAACATATATGCAAAGCATCCAAACAGTACAATTAGCCAATTTTTTGTTCTTCAAGTTTAAGTGAACAATGAGCCCCAATGTATAATCCGTTATCGGAAATTATTTGTAACTTTCGACAAGTAGAACAATGAATGGAACACGTAGACGGTTGAAATCTTTGTATATATTGCTTCTATATAGTCTAAGAAACATGTACGCAAAGCATCCAAACAGTACCATTCGCCAATTTTTTGTTCTTCAAGTTTAAGTGAACAATGAGCCCCAATGGTTAATCCTTTATCGGAAATTATTTGTAATTTTCGACAAGTAGAACAATGAATGCAACAGTTAGACGGTTGAAATATTTGTATATATTGCTTCTATATAATCTAAGAAACATACATGCAAAGCATCTAAACAGTAACAATCGCCAATTTTTTGATCTTCAAGTTTAAGTGAACAGCGAGCCCCATTGATAATCATGAAATGGAAATTATTTGTAACTTTCTACAAGTAGAACAATGAATAGTACAGGTAGACGGGTGAAATCTTTCTATATATTGCTTCTAAATAGTCTAAGAAACATCTATGCAATGCATCCAAACAGTACAATTCGCCAATTTTTTGTTCTTCAAGTTTAAGTGAACTACGAGCCCCATTGTTAATCCTTTAAAGGAAATTATTTGTAAATTTCGACAAGTAGAACAATGAATGGATCATGTAGACGGTTGAAAAAATTGTATATATTGCTTCTATATAGTCTACGAAACATATATGCAAAGCATCCAAACAGTACAATTCGCCAATTTTTTGTACTTCAAGTTTAAGTGAACTACGAGCCCCATTGTTAATCCTTTAACGGAAATTAATTGTAAATTTCGACAAGTAGAACAATGAATGGAATAGGTAGACGGTTGAAATCTTTGTATATATTGCTTCTATATAGTCTAAGAAACATATATCCAAAGCATCCAAACAGTACAATCCGCCAATTTATTGTTCTTCAAGTTTAAGTGAACAACGAGCCCCATTGTTAATCCTTTAAAGGAAATTATTTGTAACTTTCGACAAGTAGAACAATGAATGGAACAGGTAGACGGTTGAAATCTTTGTATATATTGCTTCTATATAGTCTAAGAAACATATATGCAAAGCATCCAAACAGTACAATTCGCCAATTTTTTGTTCTACAAGTTTAAGTGAACAATGAGCCCCAATGGTTAATCCTTTATCGGAAATTATTTGTAACTTTCGACAAGTAGAACAATGAATGGAACAGGTAGACGGTTGAAATCTTTGTATATATTGCTTCTATATAGTCTAAGAAACATGTACGCAAAGCATCCAAACAGTACCATTCGCCAATTTTTTGTTCTTCAAGTTTAAGTGAACAATGAGCCCCAATGGTTAATCCTTTATCGGAAATTATTTGTAACTTTCGACAAGTAGAACAATGAATGCAACAGTTAGACGGTTGAAATATTTGTATATATTGCTTCTATATAATCTAAGAAACATACATGCAAAGCATCTAAACAGTAACAATCGCCAATTTTTTGATCTTCAAGTTTAAGTGAACAGCGAGCCCCATTGATAATCATGAAATGGAAATTATTTGTAACTTTCTACAAGTAGAACAATGAATAGTACAGGTAGACGGGTGAAATCTTTCTATATATTGCTTCTAAATAGTCTAAGAAACATCTATGCAATGCATCCAAACAGTACAATTCGCCAATTTTTTGTTCTTCAAGTTTAAGTGAACTACTAGCCCCATTGTTAATCCTTTAAAGGAAATTATTTCTAAATTTCGACAAGTAGAACAATGAATGGATCATGTAGACGGTTGAAAAAATTGTATATATTGCTTCTATATAGTCTACGAAACATATATGCAAAGCATCCAAACAGTACAATTCGCCAATTTTTTGTACTTCAAGTTTAAGTGAACTACGAGCCCCATTGTTAATCCTTTAACGGAAATTAATTGTAAATTTCGACAAGTAGAACAATGAATGGAATAGGTAGACGGTTGAAATCTTTGTATATATTGCTTCTATATAGTCTAAGAAACATATATCCAAAGCATCCAAACAGTACAATTCGCCAATTTATTGTTCTTCAAGTTTAAGTGAACAACGAGCCCCATTGTTAATCCTTTAAAGGAAATTATTTGTAACTTTCGACAAGTAGAACAATGAATGGAACAGGTAGACGGTTGAAATCTTTGTATATATTGCTTCTATATAGTCTAAGAAACATGTACGCAAAGCATCCAAACAGTACCATTCGCCAATTTTTTGTTCTTCAAGTTTAAGTGAACAATGAGCCCCAATGGTTAATCCTTTATCGGAAATTATTTGTAATTTTCGACAAGTAGAACAATGAATGCAACAGTTAGACGGTTGAAATATTTGTATATATTGCTTCTATATAATCTAAGAAACATACATGCAAAGCATCTAAACAGTAACAATCGCCAATTTTTTGATCTTCAAGTTTAAGTGAACAGCGAGCCCCATTGATAATCATGAAATGGAAATTATTTGTAACTTTCTACAAGTAGAACAATGAATAGTACAGGTAGACGGGTGAAATCTTTCTATATATTGCTTCTAAATAGTCTAAGAAACATCTATGCAATGCATCCAAACAGTACAATTCGCCAATTTTTTGTTCTTCAAGTTTAAGTGAACTACGAGCCCCATTGTTAATCCTTTAAAGGAAATTATTTGTAAATTTCGACAAGTAGAACAATGAATGGATCATGTAGACGGTTGAAAAAATTGTATATATTGCTTCTATATAGTCTACGAAACATATATGCAAAGCATCCAAACAGTACAATTCGCCAATTTTTTGTACTTCAAGTTTAAGTGAACTACGAGCCCCATTGTTAATCCTTTAACGGAAATTAATTGTAAATTTCGACAAGTAGAACAATGAATGGAATAGGTAGACGGTTGAAATCTTTGTATATATTGCTTCTATATAGTCTAAGAAACATATATCCAAAGCATCCAAACAGTACAATTCGCCAATTTATTGTTCTTCAAGTTTAAGTGAACAACGAGCCCCATTGTTAATCCTTTAAAGGAAATTATTTGTAACTTTCGACAAGTATAACAATGAATGGAACTGGTAGACGGTTGAAATCATTGTATATATTGCTTCTATATAGTCTAAGAAACATATATGCAAAGCATCCAAACAGCACCATTCGCCAATTTTTTGTTCTTCAAGTTTAAGTGAACAATGAGCCCCATTGTTAATCCTTTATCGGAAATTATTTGTAACTTTCGACAAGCAGAACAATGAATGGAACTGGTAGACGGTTGAAATCATTGTATATATTGCTTCTATATAGTCTAAGAAACATATATGCAAAGCATCCAAACAGTACAATTCGACAATTTTTTGTTCTTCAAGTTTAAGTGAACAATGAGCCCCATTGTTAATCCTTTAAAGGAAATTATTTGTAACTTTCGACAAGAAGAACAATGAATGGAACAGGTAGACTGTTGAAATCATTGTATATATTGCTTCTATACAGTCTAAGAAACATATATGCAAAGCATCCAAACAGTACAATTATCCAATTTTTTGTTCTTCAAGTTTAAGTGAACAATGAGCCCCAATGTATAATCCGTTATCGGAAATTATTTGTAACTTTCGACAAGTAGAACAATGAATGGAACAGGTAGACGGTTGAAATCTTTGTATATATTGCTTCTATATAGTCTAAGAAACATATATGCAAAGCATCCAAACAGTACCATTCGCCAATTTTTTGTTCTTCAAGTTTAAGTGAACAATGAGCCCCAATGGTTAATCCTTTATCGGAAATTATTTGTAATTTTCGACAAGTAGAACAATGAATGCAACAGTTAGACGGTTGAAATATTTGTATATATTGCTTCTATATAATCTAAGAAACATACATGCAAAGCATCTAAACAGTAACAATCGCCAATTTTTTGATCTTCAAGTTTAAGTGAACAGCGAGCCCCATTGATAATCATGAAATGGAAATTATTTGTAACTTTCTACAAGTAGAACAATGAATAGTACAGGTAGACGGGTGAAATCTTTCTATATATTGCTTCTAAATAGTCTAAGAAACATCTATGCAATGCATCCAAACAGTACAATTCGCCAATTTTTTGTTCTTCAAGTTTAAGTGAACTACGAGCCCCATTGTTAATCCTTTAAAGGAAATTATTTGTAAATTTCGACAAGTAGAACAATGAATGGATCATGTAGACGGTTGAACAAATTGTATATATTGCTTCTATATAGTCTACGAAACATATATGCAAAGCATCCAAACAGTACAATTCGCCAATTTTTTGTACTTCAAGTTTAAGTGAACTACGAGCCCCATTGTTAATCCTTTAACGGAAATTAATTGTAACTTTCTACAAGCAGAACAATGATTGGAACACGTAGACGGTTGAAATCTTTGTATATATTGCTTCCATATAGTCTAAGAAACATATATGCAAAGCATCCAAACAGTACCATTCGCCAATTTTTTGTTCTTCAAGTTTAAGTGAACAACGAGCCCCATTGTTAATCCTTTGAAGGAAATTATTTGTAAATTTCGACAAGTTGAACATTGATTGGAACACGTAGACGGTTGAAATCTTTGTGTATATTGCTTCCATATAGTCTAAGAAACATGTACGCAAAGCATCCAAACAGTACCATTCGCCAATTTTTTGTTCTTCAAGTTTAAGTGAACAATGAGTCCCAATGGTTTATCCTTTATCGGAAATTATTTGTAATTTTCGACAAGTAGAACAATGAATGGAACAGGTAGACGGTTGAAATCTTTGTATATATTGCTTCTATATAGTCTAAGAAACATATATGCAAAGCGTCCAAACAGTACAATTCGCCAATTATTTGATCTTCAAGTTTAAGTGAACTACGAGCCCCATTGTTAATACTTTAACGGAAATTATTTGTAACTTGCGACAAGTAGAACAATGAATGGAACACGTAGACGGTTGAAATCTTGGTATATATTGCTTCTATATAGTCTAAGAAACATGTACGCAAAGCATCCAAACAGTACCATTCGCCAATTTTTTGTTCTTCAAGTTTAAGTGAACAATGAGCCCCAATGGTTAATCCTTTATCGGAAATTATTTGTAATTTTCGACAAGTAGAACAATGAATGCAACAGTTAGACGGTTGAAATATTTGTATATATTGCTTCTATATAATCTAAGAAACATACATGCAAAGCATCTAAACAGTAACAATCGCCAATTTTTTGATCTTCAAGTTTAAGTGAACAGCGAGCCCCATTGATAATCATGAAATGGAAATTATTTGTAACTTTCTACAAGTAGAACAATGAATAGTACAGGTAGACGGGTGAAATCTTTCTATATATTGCTTCTAAATAGTCTAAGAAACATCTATGCAATGCATCCAAACAGTACAATTTGCCAATTTTTTGTTCTTCAAGTTTAAGTGAACTACGAGCCCCATTGTTAATCCTTTAAAGGAAATTATTTGTAAATTTCGACAAGTAGAACAATGAATGGATCATGTAGACGGTTGAAAAAATTGTATATATTGCTTCTATATAGTCTACGAAACATATATGCAAAGCATCCAAACAGTACAATTCGCCAATTTTTTGTACTTCAAGTTTAAGTGAACTACGAGCCCCATTGTTAATCCTTTAACGGAAATTAATTGTAAATTTCGACAAGTAGAACAATGAATGGAATAGGTAGACGGTTGAAATCTTTGTATATATTGCTTCTATATAGTCTAAGAAACATATATCCAAAGCATCCAAACAGTACAATCCGCCAATTTATTGTTCTTCAAGTTTAAGTGAACAACGAGCCCCATTGTTAATCCTTTAAAGGAAATTATTTGTAACTTTCGACAAGTAGAACAATGAATGGAACAGGTAGACGGTTGAAATCTTTGTATATATTGCTTCTATATAGTCTAAGAAACATATATGCAAAGCATCCAAACAGTACAATTCGCCAATTTTTTGTTCTACAAGTTTAAGTGAACAATGAGCCCCAATGGTTAATCCTTTATCGGAAATTATTTGTAACTTTCGACAAGTAGAACAATGAATGGAACAGGTAGACGGTTGAAATCTTTGTATATATTGCTTCTATATAGTCTAAGAAACATGTACGCAAAGCATCCAAACAGTACCATTCGCCAATTTTTTGTTCTTCAAGTTTAAGTGAACAATGAGCCCCAATGGTTAATCCTTTATCGGAAATTATTTGTAACTTTCGACAAGTAGAACAATGAATGCAACAGTTAGACGGTTGAAATATTTGTATATATTGCTTCTATATAATCTAAGAAACATACATGCAAAGCATCTAAACAGTAACAATCGCCAATTTTTTGATCTTCAAGTTTAAGTGAACAGCGAGCCCCATTGATAATCATGAAATGGAAATTATTTGTAACTTTCTACAAGTAGAACAATGAATAGTACAGGTAGACGGGTGAAATCTTTCTATATATTGCTTCTAAATAGTCTAAGAAACATCTATGCAATGCATCCAAACAGTACAATTCGCCAATTTTTTGTTCTTCAAGTTTAAGTGAACTACGAGCCCCATTGTTAATCCTTTAAAGGAAATTATTTGTAAATTTCGACAAGTAGAACAATGAATGGATCATGTAGACGGTTGAAAAAATTGTATATATTGCTTCTATATAGTCTACGAAACATATATGCAAAGCATCCAAACAGTACAATTCGCCAATTTTTTGTACTTCAAGTTTAAGTGAACTACGAGCCCCATTGTTAATCCTTTAACGGAAATTAATTGTAAATTTCGACAAGTAGAACAATGAATGGAATAGGTAGACGGTTGAAATCTTTGTATATATTGCTTCTATATAGTCTAAGAAACATATATCCAAAGCATCCAAACAGTACAATCCGCCAATTTATTGTTCTTCAAGTTTAAGTGAACAACGAGCCCCATTGTTAATCCTTTAAAGGAAATTATTTGTAACTTTCGACAAGTAGAACAATGAATGGAACAGGTAGACGGTTGAAATCTTTGTATATATTGCTTCTATATAGTCTAAGAAACATATATGCAAAGCATCCAAACAGTACAATTCGCCAATTTTTTGTTCTACAAGTTTAAGTGAACAATGAGCCCCAATGGTTAATCCTTTATCGGAAATTATTTGTAACTTTCGACAAGTAGAACAATGAATGGAACAGGTAGACGGTTGAAATCTTTGTATATATTGCTTCTATATAGTCTAAGAAACATGTACGCAAAGCATCCAAACAGTACCATTCGCCAATTTTTTGTTCTTCAAGTTTAAGTGAACAATGAGCCCCAATGGTTAATCCTTTATCGGAAATTATTTGTAACTTTCGACAAGTAGAACAATGAATGCAACAGTTAGACGGTTGAAATATTTGTATATATTGCTTCTATATAATCTAAGAAACATACATGCAAAGCATCTAAACAGTAACAATCGCCAATTTTTTGATCTTCAAGTTTAAGTGAACAGCGAGCCCCATTGATAATCATGAAATGGAAATTATTTGTAACTTTCTACAAGTAGAACAATGAATAGTACAGGTAGACGGGTGAAATCTTTCTATATATTGCTTCTAAATAGTCTAAGAAACATCTATGCAATGCATCCAAACAGTACAATTCGCCAATTTTTTGTTCTTCAAGTTTAAGTGAACTACTAGCCCCATTGTTAATCCTTTAAAGGAAATTATTTCTAAATTTCGACAAGTAGAACAATGAATGGATCATGTAGACGGTTGAAAAAATTGTATATATTGCTTCTATATAGTCTACGAAACATATATGCAAAGCATCCAAACAGTACAATTCGCCAATTTTTTGTACTTCAAGTTTAAGTGAACTACGAGCCCCATTGTTAATCCTTTAACGGAAATTAATTGTAAATTTCGACAAGTAGAACAATGAATGGAATAGGTAGACGGTTGAAATCTTTGTATATATTGCTTCTATATAGTCTAAGAAACATATATCCAAAGCATCCAAACAGTACAATTCGCGAATTTATTGTTCTTCAAGTTTAAGTGAACAACGAGCCCCATTGTTAATCCTTTAAAGGAAATTATTTGTAACTTTCGACAAGTAGAACAATGAATGGAACAGGTAGACGGTTGAAATCTTTGTATATATTGCTTCTATATAGTCTAAGAAACATGTACGCAAAGCATCCAAACAGTACCATTCGCCAATTTTTTGTTCTTCAAGTTTAAGTGAACAATGAGCCCCAATGGTTAATCCTTTATCGGAAATTATTTGTAATTTTCGACAAGTAGAACAATGAATGCAACAGTTAGACGGTTGAAATATTTGTATATATTGCTTCTATATAATCTAAGAAACATACATGCAAAGCATCTAAACAGTAACAATCGCCAATTTTTTGATCTTCAAGTTTAAGTGAACAGCGAGCCCCATTGATAATCATGAAATGGAAATTATTTGTAACTTTCTACAAGTAGAACAATGAATAGTACAGGTAGACGGGTGAAATCTTTCTATATATTGCTTCTAAATAGTCTAAGAAACATCTATGCAATGCATCCAAACAGTACAATTCGCCAATTTTTTGTTCTTCAAGTTTAAGTGAACTACGAGCCCCATTGTTAATCCTTTAAAGGAAATTATTTGTAAATTTCGACAAGTAGAACAATGAATGGATCATGTAGACGGTTGAAAAAATTGTATATATTGCTTCTATATAGTCTACGAAACATATATGCAAAGCATCCAAACAGTACAATTCGCCAATTTTTTGTACTTCAAGTTTAAGTGAACTACGAGCCCCATTGTTAATCCTTTAACGGAAATTAATTGTAAATTTCGACAAGTAGAACAATGAATGGAATAGGTAGACGGTTGAAATCTTTGTATATATTGCTTCTATATAGTCTAAGAAACATATATCCATAGCATCCAAACAGTACAATTCGCCAATTTATTGTTCTTCAAGTTTAAGTGAACAACGAGCCCCATTGTTAATCCTTTAAAGGAAATTATTTGTAACTTTCGACAAGTATAACAATGAATGGAACTGGTAGACGGTTGAAATCATTGTATATATTGCTTCTATATAGTCTAAGAAACATATATGCAAAGCATCCAAACAGCACCATTCGCCAATTTTTTGTTCTTCAAGTTTAAGTGAACAATGAGCCCCATTGTTAATCCTTTATCGGAAATTATTTGTAACTTTCGACAAGCAGAACAATGAATGGAACTGGTAGACGGTTGAAATCATTGTATATATTGCTTCTATATAGTCTAAGAAACATATATGCAAAGCATCCAAACAGTACAATTCGACAATTTTTTGTTCTTCAAGTTTAAGTGAACAATGAGCCCCATTGTTAATCCTTTAAAGGAAATTATTTGTAACTTTCGACAAGAAGAACAATGAATGGAACAGGTAGACTGTTGAAATCATTGTATATATTGCTTCTATACAGTCTAAGAAACATATATGCAAAGCATCCAAACAGTACAATTATCCAATTTTTTGTTCTTCAAGTTTAAGTGAACAATGAGCCCCAATGTATAATCCGTTATCGGAAATTATTTGTAACTTTCGACAAGTAGAACAATGAATGGAACAGGTAGACGGTTGAAATCTTTGTATATATTGCTTCTATATAGTCTAAGAAACATGTACGCAAAGCATCCAAACAGTACCATTCGCCAATTTTTTGTTCTTCAAGTTTAAGTGAACAATGAGTCCCAATGGTTTATCCTTTATCGGAAATTATTTGTAATTTTCGACAAGTAGAACAATGAATGGAACAGGTAGACGGTTGAAATCTTTGTATATATTGCTTCTATATAGTCTAAGAAACATATATGCAAAGCGTCCAAACAGTACAATTCGCCAATTATTTGATCTTCAAGTTTAAGTGAACTACGAGCCCCATTGTTAATACTTTAACGGAAATTATTTGTAACTTGCGACAAGTAGAACAATGAATGGAACACGTAGACGGTTGAAATCTTGGTATATATTGCTTCTATATAGTCTAAGAAACATGTACGCAAAGCATCCAAACAGTACCATTCGCCAATTTTTTGTTCTTCAAGTTTAAGTGAACAATGAGCCCCAATGGTTAATCCTTTATCGGAAATTATTTGTAATTTTCGACAAGTAGAACAATGAATGCAACAGTTAGACGGTTGAAATATTTGTATATATTGCTTCTATATAATCTAAGAAACATACATGCAAAGCATCTAAACAGTAACAATCGCCAATTTTTTGATCTTCAAGTTTAAGTGAACAGCGAGCCCCATTGATAATCATGAAATGGAAATTATTTGTAACTTTCTACAAGTAGAACAATGAATAGTACAGGTAGACGGGTGAAATCTTTCTATATATTGCTTCTAAATAGTCTAAGAAACATCTATGCAATGCATCCAAACAGTACAATTCGCCAATTTTTTGTTCTTCAAGTTTAAGTGAACTACGAGCCCCATTGTTAATCCTTTAAAGGAAATTATTTGTAAATTTCGACAAGTAGAACAATGAATGGATCATGTAGACGGTTGAAAAAATTGTATATATTGCTTCTATATAGTCTACGAAACATATATGCAAAGCATCCAAACAGTACAATTCGCCAATTTTTTGTACTTCAAGTTTAAGTGAACTACGAGCCCCATTGTTAATCCTTTAACGGAAATTAATTGTAAATTTCGACAAGTAGAACAATGAATGGAATAGGTAGACGGTTGAAATCTTTGTATATATTGCTTCTATATAGTCTAAGAAACATATATCCAAAGCATCCAAACAGTACAATCCGCCAATTTATTGTTCTTCAAGTTTAAGTGAACAACGAGCCCCATTGTTAATCCTTTAAAGGAAATTATTTGTAACTTTCGACAAGTAGAACAATGAATGGAACAGGTAGACGGTTGAAATCTTTGTATATATTGCTTCTATATAGTCTAAGAAACATATATGCAAAGCATCCAAACAGTACAATTCGCCAATTTTTTGTTCTACAAGTTTAAGTGAACAATGAGCCCCAATGGTTAATCCTTTATCGGAAATTATTTGTAAATTTCGACAAGTAGAACAATGAATGGAACAGGTAGACGGTTGAAATCTTTGTATATATTGCTTCTATATAGTCTAAGAAACATGTACGCAAAGCATCCAAACAGTACCATTCGCCAATTTTTTGTTCTTCAAGTTTAAGTGAACAATGAGCCCCAATGGTTAATCCTTTATCGGAAATTATTTGTAACTTTCGACAAGTAGAACAATGAATGCAACAGTTAGACGGTTGAAATATTTGTATATATTGCTTCTATATAATCTAAGAAACATACATGCAAAGCATCTAAACAGTAACAATCGCCAATTTTTTGATCTTCAAGTTTAAGTGAACAGCGAGCCCCATTGATAATCATGAAATGGAAATTATTTGTAACTTTCTACAAGTAGAACAATGAATAGTACAGGTAGACGGGTGAAATCTTTCTATATATTGCTTCTAAATAGTCTAAGAAACATCTATGCAATGCATCCAAACAGTACAATTCGCCAATTTTTTGTTCTTCAAGTTTAAGTGAACTACGAGCCCCATTGTTAATCCTTTAAAGGAAATTATTTGTAAATTTCGACAAGTAGAACAATGAATGGATCATGTAGACGGTTGAAAAAATTGTATATATTGCTTCTATATAGTCTACGAAACATATATGCAAAGCATCCAAACAGTACAATTCGCCAATTTTTTGTACTTCAAGTTTAAGTGAACTACGAGCCCCATTGTTAATCCTTTAACGGAAATTAATTGTAAATTTCGACAAGTAGAACAATGAATGGAATAGGTAGACGGTTGAAATCTTTGTATATATTGCTTCTATATAGTCTAAGAAACATATATCCAAAGCATCCAAACAGTACAATCCGCCAATTTATTGTTCTTCAAGTTTAAGTGAACAACGAGCCCCATTGTTAATCCTTTAAAGGAAATTATTTGTAACTTTCGACAAGTAGAACAATGAATGGAACAGGTAGACGGTTGAAATCTTTGTATATATTGCTTCTATATAGTCTAAGAAACATATATGCAAAGCATCCAAACAGTACAATTCGCCAATTTTTTGTTCTACAAGTTTAAGTGAACAATGAGCCCCAATGGTTAATCCTTTATCGGAAATTATTTGTAACTTTCGACAAGTAGAACAATGAATGGAACAGGTAGACGGTTGAAATCTTTGTATATATTGCTTCTATATAGTCTAAGAAACATGTACGCAAAGCATCCAAACAGTACCATTCGCCAATTTTTTGTTCTTCAAGTTTAAGTGAACAATGAGCCCCAATGGTTAATCCTTTATCGGAAATTATTTGTAACTTTCGACAAGTAGAACAATGAATGCAACAGTTAGACGGTTGAAATATTTGTATATATTGCTTCTATATAATCTAAGAAACATACATGCAAAGCATCTAAACAGTAACAATCGCCAATTTTTTGATCTTCAAGTTTAAGTGAACAGCGAGCCCCATTGATAATCATGAAATGGAAATTATTTGTAACTTTCTACAAGTAGAACAATGAATAGTACAGGTAGACGGGTGAAATCTTTCTATATATTGCTTCTAAATAGTCTAAGAAACATCTATGCAATGCATCCAAACAGTACAATTCGCCAATTTTTTGTTCTTCAAGTTTAAGTGAACTACTAGCCCCATTGTTAATCCTTTAAAGGAAATTATTTCTAAATTTCGACAAGTAGAACAATGAATGGATCATGTAGACGGTTGAAAAAATTGTATATATTGCTTCTATATAGTCTACGAAACATATATGCAAAGCATCCAAACAGTACAATTCGCCAATTTTTTGTACTTCAAGTTTAAGTGAACTACGAGCCCCATTGTTAATCCTTTAACGGAAATTAATTGTAAATTTCGACAAGTAGAACAATGAATGGAATAGGTAGACGGTTGAAATCTTTGTATATATTGCTTCTATATAGTCTAAGAAACATATATCCAAAGCATCCAAACAGTACAATTCGCCAATTTATTGTTCTTCAAGTTTAAGTGAACAACGAGCCCCATTGTTAATCCTTTAAAGGAAATTATTTGTAACTTTCGACAAGTAGAACAATGAATGGAACAGGTAGACGGTTGAAATCTTTGTATATATTGCTTCTATATAGTCTAAGAAACATGTACGCAAAGCATCCAAACAGTACCATTCGCCAATTTTTTGTTCTTCAAGTTTAAGTGAACAATGAGCCCCAATGGTTAATCCTTTATCGGAAATTATTTGTAATTTTCGACAAGTAGAACAATGAATGCAACAGTTAGACGGTTGAAATATTTGTATATATTGCTTCTATATAATCTAAGAAACATACATGCAAAGCATCTAAACAGTAACAATCGCCAATTTTTTGATCTTCAAGTTTAAGTGAACAGCGAGCCCCATTGATAATCATGAAATGGAAATTATTTGTAACTTTCTACAAGTAGAACAATGAATAGTACAGGTAGACGGGTGAAATCTTTCTATATATTGCTTCTAAATAGTCTAAGAAACATCTATGCAATGCATCCAAACAGTACAATTCGCCAATTTTTTGTTCTTCAAGTTTAAGTGAACTACGAGCCCCATTGTTAATCCTTTAAAGGAAATTATTTGTAAATTTCGACAAGTAGAACAATGAATGGATCATGTAGACGGTTGAAAAAATTGTATATATTGCTTCTATATAGTCTACGAAACATATATGCAAAGCATCCAAACAGTACAATTCGCCAATTTTTTGTACTTCAAGTTTAAGTGAACTACGAGCCCCATTGTTAATCCTTTAACGGAAATTAATTGTAAATTTCGACAAGTAGAACAATGAATGGATTAGGTAGACGGTTGAAATCTTTGTATATATTGCTTCTATATAGTCTAAGAAACATATATCCAAAGCATCCAAACAGTACAATTCGCCAATTTATTGTTCTTCAAGTTTAAGTGAACAACGAGCCCCATTGTTAATCCTTTAAAGGAAATTATTTGTAACTTTCGACAAGTATAACAATGAATGGAACTGGTAGACGGTTGAAATCATTGTATATATTGCTTCTATATAGTCTAAGAAACATATATGCAAAGCATCCAAACAGCACCATTCGCCAATTTTTTGTTCTTCAAGTTTAAGTGAACAATGAGCCCCATTGTTAATCCTTTATCGGAAATTATTTGTAACTTTCGACAAGCAGAACAATGAATGGAACTGGTAGACGGTTGAAATCATTGTATATATTGCTTCTATATAGTCTAAGAAACATATATGCAAAGCATCCAAACAGTACAATTCGACAATTTTTTGTTCTTCAAGTTTAAGTGAACAATGAGCCCCATTGTTAATCCTTTAAAGGAAATTATTTGTAACTTTCGACAAGAAGAACAATGAATGGAACAGGTAGACTGTTGAAATCATTGTATATATTGCTTCTATACATTCTAAGAAACATATATGCAAAGCATCCAAACAGTACAATTATCCAATTTTTTGTTCTTCAAGTTTAAGTGAACAATGAGCCCCAATGTATAATCCGTTATCGGAAATTATTTGTAACTTTCGACAAGTAGAACAATGAATGGAACAGGTAGACGGTTGAAATCTTTGTATATATTGCTTCTATATAGTCTAAGAAACATGTACGCAAAGCATCCAAACAGTACCATTCGCCAATTTTTTGTTCTTCAAGTTTAAGTGAACAATGAGCCCCAATGGTTAATCCTTTATCGGAAATTATTTGTAATTTTCGACAAGTAGAACAATGAATGCAACAGTTAGACGGTTGAAATATTTGTATATATTGCTTCTATATAATCTAAGAAACATACATGCAAAGCATCTAAACAGTAACAATCGCCAATTTTTTGATCTTCAAGTTTAAGTGAACAGCGAGCCCCATTGATAATCATGAAATGGAAATTATTTGTAACTTTCTACAAGTAGAACAATGAATAGTACAGGTAGACGGGTGAAATCTTTCTATATATTGCTTCTAAATAGTCTAAGAAACATCTATGCAATGCATCCAAACAGTACAATTCGCCAATTTTTTGTTCTTCAAGTTTAAGTGAACTACGAGCCCCATTGTTAATCCTTTAAAGGAAATTATTTGTAAATTTCGACAAGTAGAACAATGAATGGATCATGTAGACGGTTGAAAAAATTGTATATATTGCTTCTATATAGTCTACGAAACATATATGCAAAGCATCCAAACAGTACAATTCGCCAATTTTTTGTACTTCAAGTTTAAGTGAACTACGAGCCCCATTGTTAATCCTTTAACGGAAATTAATTGTAACTTTCTACAAGCAGAACAATGATTGGAACACGTAGACGGTTGAAATCTTTGTATATATTGCTTCCATATAGTCTAAGAAACATATATGCAAAGCATCCAAACAGTACCATTCGCCAATTTTTTGTTCTTCAAGTTTAAGTGAACAATGAGCCCCAATGGTTAATCCTTTATCGGAAATTATTTGTAACTTTCGACAAGTAGAACAATGAATGGAACAGGTAGACGGTTGAAATCTTTGTATATATTGCTTCTATATAGTCTAAGAAACATGTACGCAAAGCATCCAAACAGTACCATTCGCCAATTTTTTGTTCTTCAAGTTTAAGTGAACAATGAGCCCCAATGGTTAATCCTTTATCGGAAATTATTTGTAACTTTCGACAAGTAGAACAATGAATGCAACAGTTAGACGGTTGAAATATTTGTATATATTGCTTCTATATAATCTAAGAAACATACATGCAAAGCATCTAAACAGTAACAATCGCCAATTTTTTGATCTTCAAGTTTAAGTGAACAGCGAGCCCCATTGATAATCATGAAATGGAAATTATTTGTAACTTTCTACAAGTAGAACAATGAATAGTACAGGTAGACGGGTGAAATCTTTCTATATATTGCTTCTAAATAGTCTAAGAAACATCTATGCAATGCATCCAAACAGTACAATTCGCCAATTTTTTGTTCTTCAAGTTTAAGTGAACTACTAGCCCCATTGTTAATCCTTTAAAGGAAATTATTTCTAAATTTCGACAAGTAGAACAATGAATGGATCATGTAGACGGTTGAAAAAATTGTATATATTGCTTCTATATAGTCTACGAAACATATATGCAAAGCATCCAAACAGTACAATTCGCCAATTTTTTGTACTTCAAGTTTAAGTGAACTACGAGCCCCATTGTTAATCCTTTAACGGAAATTATTTGTAAATTTCGACAAGTAGAACAATGAATGGAATAGGTAGACGGTTGAAATCTTTGTATATATTGCTTCTATATAGTCTAAGAAACATATATCCAAAGCATCCAAACAGTACAATTCGCCAATTTATTGTTCTTCAAGTTTAAGTGAACAACGAGCCCCATTGTTAATCCTTTAAAGGAAATTATTTGTAACTTTCGACAAGTAGAACAATGAATGGAACAGGTAGACGGTTGAAATCTTTGTATATATTGCTTCTATATAGTCTAAGAAACATGTACGCAAAGCATCCAAACAGTACCATTCGCCAATTTTTTGTTCTTCAAGTTTAAGTGAACAATGAGCCCCAATGGTTAATCCTTTATCGGAAATTATTTGTAATTTTCGACAAGTAGAACAATGAATGGAATAGGTAGACGGTTGAAATCATTGTATATATTGCTTCTATACAGTCTAAGAAACATATATGCAAAGCATCCAAACAGTACAATTATCCAATTTTTTGTTCTTCAAGTTTCAGTGAACAATGAGCCCCAATGTATAATCCGTTATCGGAAATTATTTGTAACTTTCGACAAGTAGAACAATGAATGGAACAGGTAGACGGTTGAAATCTTTGTATATATTGCTTCTATATAGTCTAAGAAACATGTACGCAAAGCATCCAAACAGTACCATTCGCCAATTTTTTGTTCTTCAAGTTTAAGTGAACAATGAGCCCCAATGGTTAATCCTTTATCGGAAATTATTTGTAATTTTCGACAAGTAGAACAATGAATGCAACAGTTAGACGGTTGAAATATTTGTATATATTGCTTCTATATAATCTAAGAAACATACATGCAAAGCATCTAAACAGTAACAATCGCCAATTTTTTGATCTTCAAGTTTAAGTGAACAGCGAGCCCCATTGATAATCATGAAATGGAAATTATTTGTAACTTTCTACAAGTAGAACAATGAATAGTACAGGTAGACGGGTGAAATCTTTCTATATATTGCTTCTAAATAGTCTAAGAAACATCTATGCAATGCATCCAAACAGTACAATTCGCCAATTTTTTGTTCTTCAAGTTTAAGTGAACTACGAGCCCCATTGTTAATCCTTTAAAGGAAATTATTTGTAAATTTCGACAAGTAGAACAATGAATGGATCATGTAGACGGTTGAAAAAATTGTATATATTGCTTCTATATAGTCTACGAAACATATATGCAAAGCATCCAAACAGTACAATTCGCCAATTTTTTGTACTTCAAGTTTAAGTGAACTACGAGCCCCATTGTTAATCCTTTAACGGAAATTAATTGTAACTTTCTACAAGCAGAACAATGATTGGAACACGTAGACGGTTGAAATCTTTGTATATATTGCTTCCATATAGTCTAAGAAACATATATGCAAAGCATCCAAACAGTACCATTCGCCAATTTTTTGTTCTTCAAGTTTAAGTGAACAACGAGCCCCATTGTTAATCCTTTGAAGGAAATTATTTGTAAATTTCGACAAGTTGAACAATGATTGGAACACGTAGACGGTTGAAATCTTTGTGTATATTGCTTCCATATAGTCTAAGAAACATGTACGCAAAGCATCCAAACAGTACCATTCGCCAATTTTTTGTTCTTCAAGTTTAAGTGAACAATGAGTCCCAATGGTTTATCCTTTATCGGAAATTATTTGTAATTTTCGACAAGTAGAACAATGAATGGAACAGGTAGACGGTTGAAATCTTTGTATATATTGCTTCTATATAGTCTAAGAAACATATATGCAAAGCGTCCAAACAGTACAATTCGCCAATTATTTGATCTTCAAGTTTAAGTGAACTACGAGCCCCATTGTTAATACTTTAACGGAAATTATTTGTAACTTGCGACAAGTAGAACAATGAATGGAACAGGTAGCCGGTTGAAATCAATGTATATATTGCTTCTATATAGTCTAAGAAACATATCTGCATATCATCCAAACAGTACAATTCGCCAATTATTTGATCTTCAAGTTTAAGTGAACTACGAGCCCCATTGTTAATACTTTAACGGAAATTATTTGTAACTTGCGACAGGTAGAACAATGAATGGAACAGGTAGACGGTTGAAATCAATGTATATATTGCTACTATATAGTCTAAGAAACATATATGCAAAGCATCCAAAGAGTACAATTCGCCAATTTTTTGTTCTTCAAGTTTAAGTGAACTACGAGCCCCATTGTTAATCCTTTAACGGAAATTAATTGTAACTTTCTACAAGCAGAACAATGATTGGAACACGTAGACGGTTGAAATCTTTGTATATATTGCTTCCATATAGTCTAAGAAACATATATGCAAAGCATCCAAACAGTACCATTCGCCAATTTTTTGTTCTTCAAGTTTAAGTGAACAACGAGCCCCATTGTTAATCCTTTGAAGGAAATTATTTGTAAATTTCGACAAGTTGAACAATGATTGGAACACGTAGACGGTTGAAATCTTTGTGTATATTGCTTCCATATAGTCTAAGAAACATGTACGCAAAGCATCCAAACAGTACCATTCGCCAATTTTTTGTTCTTCAAGTTTAAGTGAACAATGAGTCCCAATGGTTTATCCTTTATCGGAAATTATTTGTAATTTTCGACACGTAGAACAATGAATGTAACAGGTAGACGGTTGAAATCTTTGTATATATTGCTTCTATATAGTCTAAGAAACATATATGCAAAGCGTCCAAACAGTACAATTCGCCAATTATTTGATCTTCAAGTTTAAGTGAACTACGACCCCATTGTTAATACTTTAACGGAAATTATTTGTAACTTGCGACAAGTAGAACAATGAATGGAACAGGTAGCCGGTTGAAATCAATGTATATATTGCTTCTATATAGTCTAAGAAACATATATGCAAAGCAACCAAACAGTACCATTCGCCAATTTTTTGTTCTTCAAGTTTAAGTGAACTACGAGCCCCATTGTTAATCCTTTAAAGGAAATTATTTTTAACTTTCGACAAGTAGAACAATGAATGGAACAGGTAGACGGTTGAAATCTTTGTATATATTGCTTCTATATAGTCTAAGAAACATATATGCAAAGCATCCAAACAGTACAATTCGCCAATTTTTTGTTCTTCAAGTATAAGTGAACAGCGAGCCCCATTGATAATCATGAAATGGCAATTATTTGTAACTATCTACAAGTAGAACAATGAATAGTACAGGTAGACGGGTGAAATCTTTCTATATATTGCTTCTAAATAGTCTAAGAAACATCTATGCAAAGCATCCAAACAGTACAATTCGCCAATTTCTTGTTCTTCAAGTTTAAGTGAACAATGAGCCCCAATGGTTAATCCTTTATCGGTAATTATTTGTAACTTTCGACAAGTAGAACAATGAATGGAACAGGTAGACGGTTGAAATCTGTGTATATATTGCTTCTATATAGTCTAAGAAACATATATGCAAAGCATCCAAACAGTACAATTCGCCAATTTTTTGTTCTTCAAATTTAAGTGAACAATGAGCCCCAATGGTTAATCCTTTATCGGTAATTATTTGTAACTTTCGACAAGTAGAACAATGAATGGAACAGGTAGACGGTTGAAATCCTTGTATATATTGCTTCCATATAGTCTAAGAAACATGAACGCAAAGCATCCAAACAGTACCATTCGCTAATTTTTTGTTCTTCAAGTTTAAGTGAACTACGAGCCCCATTGTTAATCCTTTAAAGGAAATTATTTGTAAATTTCGACAAGTAGCACAATGAATGGAACAGGTAGACTGTTGAAATCATTGTATATATTGCTTCTATATAGTCTAAGAAACATATATGCAAAGCGTCCAAACAGTACAATTCGCCAATTATTTGATCTTCAAGTTTAAGTGAACTACGAGCCCCATTGTTAATCCTTTAACGGAAATTAATTGTAACTTTCTACAAGCAGAACAATGATTGGAACACGTAGACGGTTGAAATCTTTGTATATATTGCTTCCATATAGTCTAAGAAACATATATGCAAAGCATCCAAACAGTACCATTCGCCAATTTTTTGTTCTTCAAGTTTAAGTGAACTACGAGCCCCATTGTTAATCCTTTAAAGGAAATTATTTATAACTTTCTAGAAGTAGAACAATGAATGGAACAGGTAGACGGTTGAAATCTTTGTATATATTGCTTCTATATAGTCTAAGAAACATATATGCAAAGCATCCAATCAGTACAATTCGCCAATTTTTGTTCTTCAAGTATAAGTGAACAGCGAGCCCCATTGATAATCATGAAATGGCAATTATTTGTAAATATCTACAAGTAGAACAATGAATAGTACAGATAGACGGGTGAAATCTTTCTATATATTGCTTCTAAATAGTCTAAGAAACATCTATGCAAAGCATCCAAACAGTACAATTCGCCAATTTTTTGTTCTTCAAGTTTAAGTGAACTACGAGCCCCATTGTTAATCCTTTAAAGGAAATTATTTGTAAATTTCGACAAGTAGAACAATGAATGGAACAGGTAGACTGTTGAAATCATTGTATATATTGCTTCTATATCGTCTAAGAAACATATATGCAAAGCATCCAAACAGTACAATTCGCCAATTTTTTGTTCTTCAAGTTTAAGTGAACAATGAGCCCCATTTTTAATCCTTTAAAGGAAATTATTTGTAACTTTCGACAAGTAGAAAAATGAATGGAACAGGTAGACGGTTGAAATCTGTGTATATATTGCTTCTATATAGTCTAAGAAACATATATGCAAAGCATCCAAACAGTACCATTCGCCAATTTTTTGGTCTTCAAGTTTAAGTGAACAATGAGCCCCAATGGTTAATCCATTATCGGAAATTATTTGTAAATTTCGGCAAGTAGAACAATGAATGGAACAGGTAGACGGTTGAAATATTTGTATATATTGCTTCTATATAGTATAAGAAACATATATGCAAAGCATCCAAACAGTACAATTCGCCAATTTTTTGTTCTTCAAGTTCAAGTAAACTACGATCCCCATTGTTAATCCCTTAACGGAAATTATTTGTAACTTTCGACAAGTAGAAGAGTGAATGGAACAGTTAGACGGTTGAAATCTTTGTATATATTGCTTCTATATAGTATAAGAAACATATATGCAAAGCATCCAAACAGTACAATTCCCCAATTTTTTGTTCTTCAAGTTTAAGTGAACAATGAGCCCCAATGATTAATCCTTTATCGGTAATTATTTGTAACTTTCGACAAGTAGAACAATGAATGGAACAGGTAGACGGTTGAAACCATTGTATACATTGCGTCTATATAATCTAAGAAACATATATGCATAGCATCCAAACAGTACCATTCGCCAATTTTTTGTTCTTCAAGTTTAAGTGAACTACGAGCCCCATTGTTAATCCTTTAAAGGAAATTATTTGTAAATTTCGACAAGTAGAACAATGAATGGAACAGGTAGACTGTTGAAGTCATTGTATATATTGCTTCTATATAGTCTAAGAAACATATATGCAAAGCGTCCAAACAGTACCATTCGCCAATTTTTTGTTCTTCAAGTTTAAGTGAACTACGAGCCCCATTGTTAATCCTTTAAAGGAAATTATTTGTAAATTTCGACAAGTAGAACAATGAATGGATCATGTAGACGGTTGAAAAAATTGTATATATTGCTTCTATATAGTCTACGAAACATATATGCAAAGCATCCAAACAGTACAATTCGCCAATTTTTTGTACTTCAAGTTTAAGTGAACTACGAGCCCCATTGTTAATCCTTTAACGGAAATTATTTGTAACTTTCGACAAGTAGAACAATGAATGGAACAGGTAGACGGTTGAAATCATTGTATATATTGCTTCTATATAGTCTAAGAAACATATATGCAAAGTATCCAAACAGTACAATTCGACAATTTTTTGCTCTTCAAGTTTAAGTGAACTACGAGCCCCATTGTTAATCCTTTAAAGGAAATTATTTGTAACTTTCGACAAGAAGAACAATGAATGGAACAGGTAGACTGTTGAAATCATTGTATATATTGCTTCTATACAGTCTAAGAAACATATATGCAAAGCATCCAAACAGTACAATTATCCAATTTTTTGTTCTTCAAGTTTAAGTGAACAATGAGCCCCAATGTATAATCCGTTATCGGAAATTATTTGTAACTTTCGACAAGTAGAACAATGAATGGAACAGGTAGACGGTTGAAATCTTTGTATATATTGCTTCTATATAGTCTAAGAAACATGTACGCAAAGCATCCAAACAGTACCATTCGCCAATTTTTTGTTCTTCAAGTTTAAGTGAACAATGAGCCCCAATGGTTAATCCTTTATCGGAAATTATTTGTAATTTTCGACAAGTAGAACAATGAATGCAACAGTTAGACGGTTGAAATATTTGTATATATTGCTTCTATATAATCTAAGAAACATACATGCAAAGCATCTAAACAGTAACAATCGCCAATTTTTTGATCTTCAAGTTTAAGTGAACAGCGAGCCCCATTGATAATCATGAAATGGAAATTATTTGTAACTTTCTACAAGTAGAACAATGAATAGTACAGGTAGACGGGTGAAATCTTTCTATATATTGCTTCTAAATAGTCTAAGAAACATCTATGCAATGCATCCAAACAGTACAATTCGCCAATTTTTTGTTCTTCAAGTTTAAGTGAACTACGAGCCCCATTGTTAATCCTTTAAAGGAAATTATTTGTAAATTTCGACAAGTAGAACAATGAATGGATCATGTAGACGGTTGAAAAAATTGTATATATTGCTTCTATATAGTCTACGAAACATATATGCAAAGCATCCAAACAGTACAATTCGCCAATTTTTTGTACTTCAAGTTTAAGTGAACTACGAGCCCCATTGTTAATCCTTTAACGGAAATTAATTGTAACTTTCTACAAGCAGAACAATGATTGGAACACGTAGACGGTTGAAATCTTTGTATATATTGCTTCCATATAGTCTAAGAAACATATATGCAAAGCATCCAAACAGTACCATTCGCCAATTTTTTGTTCTTCAAGTTTAAGTGAACAACGAGCCCCATTGTTAATCCTTTGAAGGAAATTATTTGTAAATTTCGACAAGTTGAACAATGATTGGAACACGTAGACGGTTGAAATCTTTGTGTATATTGCTTCCATATAGTCTAAGAAACATGTACGCAAAGCATCCAAACAGTACCATTCGCCAATTTTTTGTTCTTCAAGTTTAAGTGAACAATGAGTCCCAATGGTTTATCCTTTATCGGAAATTATTTGTAATTTTCGACAAGTAGAACAATGAATGGAACAGGTAGACGGTTGAAATCTTTGTATATATTGCTTCTATATAGTCTAAGAAACATATATGCAAAGCGTCCAAACAGTACAATTCGCCAATTATTTGATATTCAAGTTTAAGTGAACTACGAGCCCCATTGTTAATACTTTAACGGAAATTATTTGTAACTTGCGACAAGTAGAACAATGAATGGAACAGGTAGCCGGTTGAAATCAATGTATATATTGCTTCTATATAGTCTAAGAAACATATCTGCATATCATCCAAACAGTACAATTCGCCAATTATTTGATCTTCAAGTTTAAGTGAACTACGAGCCCCATTGTTAATACTTTAACGGAAATTATTTGTAACTTGCGACAGGTAGAACAATGAATGGAACAGGTAGACGGTTGAAATCAATGTATATATTGCTACTATATAGTCTAAGAAACATATATGCAAAGCATCCAAAGAGTACAATTCGCCAATTTTTTGTTCTTCAAGTTTAAGTGAACTACGAGCCCCATTGTTAATCCTTTAACGGAAATTAATTGTAACTTTCTACAAGCAGAACAATGATTGGAACACGTAGACGGTTGAAATCTTTGTATATATTGCTTCCATATAGTCTAAGAAACATATATGCAAAGCATCCAAACAGTACCATTCGCCAATTTTTTGTTCTTCAAGTTTAAGTGAACAACGAGCCCCATTGTTAATCCTTTGAAGGAAATTATTTGTAAATTTCGACAAGTTGAACAATGATTGGAACACGTAGACGGTTGAAATCTTTGTGTATATTGCTTCCATATAGTCTAAGAAACATGTACGCAAAGCATCCAAACAGTACCATTCGCCAATTTCTTGTTCTTCAAGTTTAAGTGAACAATGAGCCCCAATGGTTAATCCTTTATCGGTATTTATTTGTAACTTTCGACAAGTAGAACAATGAATGGAACAGGTAGACGGTTGAAATCTGTGTATATATTGCTTCTATATAGTCTAAGAAACATATATGCAAAGCATCCAAACAGTACAATTCGCCAATTTTTTGTTCTTCAAATTTAAGTGAACAATGAGCCCCAATGGTTAATCCTTTATCGGTAATTATTTGTAACTTTCGACAAGTAGAACAATGAATGGAACAGGTAGACGGTTGAAATCCTTGTATATATTGCTTCCATATAGTCTAAGAAACATGAACGCAAAGCATCCAAACAGTACCATTCGCTAATTTTTTGTTCTTCAAGTTTAAGTGAACTACGAGCCCCATTGTTAATCCTTTAAAGGAAATTATTTGTAAATTTCGACAAGTAGAACAATGAATGGAACAGGTAGACTGTTGAAATCATTGTATATATTGCTTCTATATAGTCTAAGAAACATATATGCAAAGCGTCCAAACAGTACAATTCGCCAATTATTTGATCTTCAAGTTTAAGTGAACTACGAGCCCCATTGTTAATCCTTTAACGGAAATTAATTGTAACTTTCTACAAGCAGAACAATGATTGGAACACGTAGACGGTTGAAATCTTTGTATATATTGCTTCCATATAGTCTAAGAAACATATATGCAAAGCATCCAAACAGTACCATTCGCCAATTTTTTGTTCTTCAAGTTTAAGTGAACTACGAGCCCCATTGTTAATCCTTTAAAGGAAATTATTTGTAAATTTCGACAAGTAGAACAATGAATGGAACAGGTAGACTGTTGAAATCATTGTATATATTGCTTCTATATCGTCTAAGAAACATATATGCAAAGCATCCAAACAGTACAATTCGCCAATTTTTTGTTCTTCAAGTTTAAGTGAACAATGAGCCCCATTTTTAATCCTTTAAAGGAAATTATTTGTAACTTTCGACAAGTAGAAAAATGAATGGAACAGGTAGACGGTTGAAATCTGTGTATATATTGCTTCTATATAGTCTAAGAAACATATATGCAAAGCATCCAAACAGTACCATTCGCCAATTTTTTGGTCTTCAAGTTTAAGTGAACAATGAGCCCCAATGGTTAATCCATTATCGGAAATTATTTGTAAATTTCGGCAAGTAGAACAATGAATGGAACAGGTAGACGGTTGAAATATTTGTATATATTGCTTCTATATAGTATAAGAAACATATATGCAAAGCATCCAAACAGTACAATTCGCCAATTTTTTGTTCTTCAAGTTCAAGTAAACTACGATCCCCATTGTTAATCCCTTAACGGAAATTATTTGTAACTTTCGACAAGTAGAAGAGTGAATGGAACAGTTAGACGGTTGAAATCTTTGTATATATTGCTTCTATATAGTATAAGAAACATATATGCAAAGCATCCAAACAGTACAATTCCCCAATTTTTTGTTCTTCAAGTTTAAGTGAACAATGAGCCCCAATGATTAATCCTTTATCGGTAATTATTTGTAACTTTCGACAAGTAGAACAATGAATGGAACAGGTAGACGGTTGAAACCATTGTATACATTGCGTCTATATAATCTAAGAAACATATATGCATAGCATCCAAACAGTACCATTCGCCAATTTTTTGTTCTTCAAGTTTAAGTGAACTACGAGCCCCATTGTTAATCCTTTAAAGGAAATTATTTGTAAATTTCGACAAGTAGAACAATGAATGGAACAGGTAGACTGTTGAAGTCATTGTATATATTGCTTCTATATAGTCTAAGAAACATATATGCAAAGCGTCCAAACAGTACAATTCGCCAATTATTTGATCTTCAAGTTTAAGTGAACTACGAGCCCCATTGTGAATACTTTAACGGAAATTATTTGTAACTTGCGACAAGTAGAACAATGAATGGAACAGGTAGCCGGTTGAAATCAATGTATATATTGCTTCTATATAGTCTAAGAAACATATATGCAAAGCATCCAAACAGTACCATTCGCCAATTTTTTGTTCTTCAAGTTTAAGTGAGCTACGAGCCCCATTGTTAATCCTTTAAAGGAAATTATTTGTAACTTTCGACAAGTAGAACAATGAATGGAACAGGTAGACGGTTGAAATCTTTGTCTATATTGCTTGTATATAGTCTAAGAAACATATATGCAAAGCATCCAAACAGTACAATTCGCCAATTTTTTGTTCTTCAAGTTTAAGTGAACTACGAGCCCCATTGTTAATACTTTAACGGAAATTATTTGTAACTTGCGACAAGTAGAACAATGAATGGAACAGGTAGCCGGTTGAAATCAATGTATATATTGCTTCTATATAGTCTAAGAAACATATATGCAAAGCATCCAAACAGTACAATTCGCCAATTTTTTGTTCTTCAAGTTTAAGTGAACAATGAGCCCCATTGTTAATCCTTTAAAGGAAATTATTTGTAACTTTCGACAAGTAGAAAAATGAATGGAACAGGTAGACGGTTGAAACCTGTGTATATATTGCTTCTATATAGTCTAAGAAACATATATGCAAAGCATCCAAACAGTACAATTCGCCAATTTTTTGTTCTTCAAGTTTAAGTGAACAATGAGCCCCAATGGTTAATCCTTTATCGGTAATTATTTGTAACTTTCGACAAGTAGAACAATGAATGGAACAGGTAGACGGTTGAAATCTGTGTATATATTGCTTCCATATAGTCTAAGAAACATATATGCAAAGCATCCAAACAGTACAATTCGCCAATTTTTTGTTCTTTAAGTTTAAGTGAACAATGAGCCCCAATGGTTAATCCTTTATCGGTAATTATTTGTAACTTTCGACAAGTAGAACAATGAATGGAACAGGTAGACGGTTGAAATCCTTGTATATATTGCTTCCATATAGTCTAAGAAACATGAACGCAAAGCATCCAAACAGTACCATTCGCCAATTTTTTGTTCATCAAGTTTAAGTGAACTACGAGCCCCATTGTTAATCCTTTAAAGGAAATTATTTGTAAATTTCGACAAGTAGAACAATGAATGGAACAGGTAGACTGTTGAAATCATTGTATATATTGCTTCTATATAGTCTAAGAAACATATATGCAAAGCGTCCAAACAGTACAATTCGCCAATTATTTGATCTTCAAGTTTAAGTGAACTACGAGCCCCATTGTTAATACTTTAACGGAAATTATTTGTAACTTGCGACAAGTAGAACAATGAATGGAACAGGTAGCCGGTTGAAATCAATGTATATATTGCTTCTATATAGTCTAAGAAACATCTATGCAAAGCATCCAAACAGTACCATTCCCCAATTTTTTGTTCTTCAAGTTTAAGTGAACTACGAGCCCCATTGTTAATCTTTAACGGAAATTAATTGTAACTTTCTACAAGTAGAACAATGATTGGAACACACAGACGGTTGAAATCTTTGTATATATTGCTTCCATATAGTCTAAGAAACATATATGCAAAGCATCCAAACAGTACCATTCGCCAATTTTTTGTTCTTCAAGTTTAAGTGAACTACGAGCCCCATTGTTAATCTTTAACGGAAATTAATTGTAACTTTCTACAAGTAGAACAATGATTGGAACACACAGACGGTTGAAATCTTTGTATATATTGCTTCCATATAGTCTAAGAAACATATATGCAAAGCATCCAAACAGTACCATTCGCCAATTTTTTGCTCTTCAAGTTAAAGTGAACAATGAGCCCCATTGTTAATCCTTTATCGGAAATTATTTGTAACTTTCGACAAGTAGAACATTGAATGGAACAGGTAGACGGTTGAAATCTTTGTATATATTGCTTCTATATAGTATAAGAAACATATATGCAAAGCATCCAAACAGTACCATTCGGCAATTTTTTGTTCTTCAAGTTTAAGTGAACTACGAGCCCCATTGTTAATCCTTTAAAGGAAATTATTTGTAAATTTCGACAAGTAGAACAATGAATGGATCATGTAGACGGTTGAAAAAATTGTATATATTGCTTCTATATAGTCTACGAAACATATATGCAAAGCATCCAAACAGTACAATTCGCCAATTTTTTGTACTTCAAGTTTAAGTGAACTACGAGCCCCATTGTTAATCCTTTAACGGAAATTATTTGTAACTTTCGACAAGTAGAACAATGAATGGAACAGGTAGACGGTTGAAATCATTGTATATATTGCTTCTATATAGTCTAAGAAACATATATGCAAAGTATCCAAACAGTACAATTCGACAATTTTTTGCTCTTCAAGTTTAAGTGAACTACGAGCCCCATTGTTAATCCTTTAAAGGAAATTATTTGTAAATTTCGGCAAGTAGAACAATGAATGGAATAGGTAGACGGTTGAAATCATTGTATATATTCCTTCTATATAGTCTAAGAAACATATATGCAAAGCATCCAAACAGTACAATTCGCCAATTTTTTGTTCTTCAAGTTTAAGTAAACTACGATCCCCATTGTTAATCCCTTAACGGAAATTATTTGTAACTTTCGACAAGTAGAACAATGAATGGAACAGGTACACTGTTGAAATCATTGTATATGTTGCTTCTATATAGTCCAAGAAACATATATGCAAAGCATCCAAACAGTACAATTCGACAATTTTTTGTTCTTCAAGTTTAAGTGAACAATGAGCCCCATTGTTAATCCTTTAAAGGAAATTATTTGTAACTTTCGACAAGAAGAACAATGAATGGAACAGGTAGACTGTTGAAATCATTGTATATATTGCTTCTATATAGTCTAAGAAACATATATGCAAAGCATCCAAACAGCACCATTCGCCAATTTTTTGTTCTTCAAGTTTAAGTGAACAATGAGCCCCATTGTTAATCCTTTATCGGAAATTATTTGTAACTTTCGACAAGCAGAACAATGAATGGAACTGGTAGACGGTTGAAATCATTGTATATGTTGCTTCTATATAGTCCAAGAAACATATATGCAAAGCATCCAAACAGTACAATTCGACAATTTTTTGTTCTTCAAGTTTAAGTGAACAATGAGCCCCATTGTTAATCCTTTAAAAGAAATTATTTGTAACTTTCGACAAGAAGAACAATGAATGGAACAGGTAGACTGTTGAAATCATTGTATATATTGCTTCTATATAGTCTAAGAAACATATATGCAAAGCATCCAAACAGCACCATTCGCCAATTTTTTGTTCTTCAAGTTTAAGTGAACAATGAGCCCCATTGTTAATCCTTTAAAGGAAATTATTTGTAACTTTCGACAAGAAGAACAATGAATGGAACAGGTAGACTGTTGAAATCATTGTATATATTGCTTCTATATAGTCTAAGAAACATATATGCAAAGCATCCAAACAGCACCATTCGCCAATTTTTTGTTCTTCAAGTTTAAGTGAACAATGAGCCCCATTGTTAATCCTTTAACGGAAATTATTTGTAACTTTCGACAAGTAGAACAATGAATGGAACAGGTAGACGGTTGAAATCATTGTATATATTGCTTCTATATAGTCTAAGAAACATATATGCAAAGCATCCAAACAGCACCATTCGCCAATTTTTTGTTCTTCAAGTTTAAGTGAACAATGAGCCCCATTGTTAATCCTTTATCGGAAATTATTTGTAACTTTCGACAAGCAGAACAATGAATGGAACTGGTAGACGGTTGAAATCATTGTATATATTGCTTCTATATAGTCTAAGAAACATATATGCAAAGCATCCAAACAGTACAATTCGACAATTTTTTGTTCTTCAAGTTTAAGTGAACAATGAGCCCCATTGTTAATCCTTTAAAGGAAATTATTTGTAACTTTCGACAAGAAGAACAATGAATGGAACAGGTAGACTGTTGAAATCATTGTATATATTGCTTCTATACAGTCTAAGAAACATATATGCAAAGCATCCAAACAGTACAATTAGCCAATTTTTTGTTCTTCAAGTTTAAGTGAACAATGAGCCCCAATGTATAATCCGTTATCGGAAATTATTTGTAACTTTCGACAAGTAGAACAATGAATGGAACAGGTAGACGGTTGAAATCTTTGTATATATTGCTTCTATATAGTCTAAGAAACATGTACGCAAAG
This sequence comes from Cerceris ruficornis, assembly GCA_963989415.1. Lineage (NCBI taxonomy): Eukaryota > Metazoa > Arthropoda > Insecta > Hymenoptera > Crabronidae > Cerceris > Cerceris ruficornis. The sequence goes on along the minus strand of CAXDIW010000294.1, from coordinate 510,730 downwards.
CATCCAAACAGTACCATTCGCCAATTTTTTGTTCTTCAAGTTTAAGTGAACAATGAGCCCCAATGGTTAATCCTTTATCGGAAATTATTTGTAACTTTCGACAAGCAGAACAATGAATGGAACAGGTACACTGTTGAAATCATTGTATATGTTGCTTCTATATAGTCCAAGAAACATATATGCAAAGCATCCAAACAGTACAATTCGACAATTTTTTGTTCTTCAAGTTTAAGTGAACAATGAGCCCCATTGTTAATCCTTTAAAAGAAATTATTTGTAACTTTCGACAAGAAGAACAATGAATGGAACAGGTAGACTGTTGAAATCATTGTATATATTGCTTCTATATAGTCTAAGAAACATATATGCAAAGCATCCAAACAGCACCATTCGCCAATTTTTTGTTCTTCAAGTTTAAGTGAACAATGAGCCCCATTGTTAATCCTTTATCGGAAATTATTTGTAACTTTCGACAAGCAGAACAATGAATGGGACTGGTAGACGGTTGAAATCATTGTATATATTGCTTCTATATAGTCTAAGAAACATATATGCAAAGCATCCAAACAGTACAATTCGACAATTTTTTGTTCTTCAAGTTTAAGTGAACAATGAGCCCCATTGTTAATCCTTTAAAGGAAATTATTTGTAACTTTCGACAAGAAGAACAATGAATGGAACAGGTAGACTGTTGAAATCATTGTATATATTGCTTCTATACAGTCTAAGAAACATATATGCAAAGCATCCAAACAGTACAATTAGCCAATTTTTTGTTCTTCAAGTTTAAGTGAACAATGAGCCCCAATGTATAATCCGTTATCGGAAATTATTTGTAACTTTCGACAAGTAGAACAATGAATGGAACAGGTAGACGGTTGAAATCTTTGTATATATTGCTTCTATATAGTCTAAGAAACATGTACGCAAAGCATCCAAACAGTACCATTCGCCAATTTTTTGTTCTTCAAGTTTAAGTGAACAATGAACCCCAATGGTTAATCCTTTATCGGAAATTATTTGTAATTTTCGACAAGTAGAACAATGAATGCAACAGTTAGACGGTTGAAATATTTGTATATATTGCTTCTATATAATCTAAGAAACATACATGCAAAGCATCTAAACAGTAACAATCGCCAATTTTTTGATCTTCAAGTTTAAGTGAACAGCGAGCCCCATTGATAATCATGAAATGGAAATTATTTGTAACTTTCTACAAGTAGAACAATGAATAGTACAGGTAGACGGGTGAAATCTTTCTATATATTGCTTCTAAATAGTCTAAGAAACATCTATGCAATGCATCCAAACAGTACAATTCGCCAATTTTTTGTTCTTCAAGTTTAAGTGAACTACGAGCCCCATTGTTAATCCTTTAAAGGAAATTATTTGTAAATTTCGACAAGTAGAACAATGAATGGATCATGTAGACGGTTGAAAAAATTGTATATATTGCTTCTATATAGTCTACGAAACATATATGCAAAGCATCCAAACAGTACAATTCGCCAATTTTTTGTACTTCAAGTTTAAGTGAACTACGAGCCCCATTGTTAATCCTTTAACGGAAATTAATTGTAAATTTCGACAAGTAGAACAATGAATGGAATAGGTAGACGGTTGAAATCTTTGTATATATTGCTTCTATATAGTCTAAGAAACATATATCCAAAGCATCCAAACAGTACAATTCGCCAATTTATTGTTCTTCAAGTTTAAGTGAACAACGAGAACCATTGTTAATCCTTTAAAGGAAATTATTTGTAACTTTCGACAAGTAGAACAATGAATGGAACAGGTAGACGGTTGAAATCTTTGTATATATTGCTTCTATATAGTCTAAGAAACATATATGCAAAGCATCCAAACAGTACAATTCGCCAATTTTTTGTTCTACAAGTTTAAGTGAACAATGAGCCCCAATGGTTAATCCTTTATCGGAAATTATTTGTAACTTTCGACAAGTAGAACAATGAATGGAACTGGTAGACAGTTGAAATCTTTGTATATATTGCTTCTATATAGTCTAAGAAACATGTACGCAAAGCATCCAAACAGTACCATTCGCCAATTTTTTGTTCTTCAAGTTTAAGTGAACAATGAGCCCCAATGGTTAATCCTTTATCGGAAATTATTTGTAATTTTCGACAAGTAGAACAATGAATGCAACAGTTAGACGGTTGAAATATTTGTATATATTGCTTCTATATAATCTAAGAAACATACATGCAAAGCATCTAAACAGTAACAATCGCCAATTTTTTGATCTTCAAGTTTAAGTGAACAGCGAGCCCCATTGATAATCATGAAATGGAAATTATTTGTAACTTTCTACAAGTAGAACAATGAATAGTACAGGTAGACGGGTGAAATCTTTCTATATATTGCTTCTAAATAGTCTAAGAAACATCTATGCAATGCATCCAAACAGTACAATTCGCCAATTTTTTGTTCTTCAAGTTTAAGTGAACTACGAGCCCCATTGTTAATCCTTTAAAGGAAATTATTTGTAAATTTCGACAAGTAGAACAATGAATGGATCATGTAGACGGTTGAAAAAATTGTATATATTGCTTCTATATAGTCTACGAAACATATATGCAAAGCATCCAAACAGTACAATTCGCCAATTTTTTGTACTTCAAGTTTAAGTGAACTACGAGCCCCATTGTTAATCCTTTAACGGAAATTAATTGTAAATTTCGACAAGTAGAACAATGAATGGAATAGGTAGACGGTTGAAATCTTTGTATATATTGCTTCTATATAGTCTAAGAAACATATATCCAAAGCATCCAAACAGTACAATTCGCCAATTTATTGTTCTTCAAGTTTAAGTGACCAACGAGCCCCATTGTTAATCCTTTAAAGGAAATTATTTGTAACTTTCGACAAGTAGAACAATGAATGGAACTGGTAGACGGTTGAAATCATTGTATATATTGCTTCTATATAGTCTAAGAAACATGTATGCAAAGCATCCAAACAGCACCATTCGCCAATTTTTTGTTCTTCAAGTTTAAGTGAACAATGAGCCCCATTGTTAATCCTTTATCGGAAATTATTTGTAACTTTCGACAAGCAGAACAATGAATGGAACTGGTAGACGGTTGAAATCATTGTATATATTGCTTCTATATAGTCTAAGAAACATATATGCAAAGCATCCAAACAGTACAATTCGCCAATTTTTTGTTCTTCAAGTTTAAGTGAACAATGAGCCCCATTGTTAATCCTTTAAAGGAAATTATTTGTAACTTTCGACAAGGAGAACAATGAATGGAACAGGTAGACTGTTGAAATCATTGTATATATTGCTTCTATACAGTCTAAGAAACATATATGCAAAGCATCCAAACAGTACAATTATCCAATTTTTTGTTCTTCAAGTTTAAGTGAACAATGAGCCCCAATGTATAATCCGTTATCGGAAATTATTTGTAACTTTCGACAAGTAGAACAATGAATGGAACAGGTAGACGGTTGAAATCTTTGTATATATTGCTTCTATATAGTCTAAGAAACATGTACGCAAAGCATCCAAACAGTACCATTCGCCAATTTTTTGTTCTTCAAGTTTAAGTGAACAATGAGCCCCAATGGTTAATCCTTTATCGGAAATTATTTGTAATTTTCGACAAGTAGAACAATGAATGCAACAGTTAGACGGATGAAATATTTGTATATATTGCTTCTATATAATCTAAGAAACATACATGCAAAGCATCTAAACAGTAACAATCGCCAATTTTTTGATCTTCAAGTTTAAGTGAACAGCGAGCCCCATTGATAATCATGAAATGGAAATTATTTGTAACTTTCTACAAGTAGAACAATGAATAGTACAGGTAGACGGGTGAAATCTTTCTATATATTGCTTCTAAATAGTCTAAGAAACATCTATGCAATGCATCCAAACAGTACAATTCGCCAATTTTTTGTTCTTCAAGTTTAAGTGAACTACGAGCCCCATTGTTAATCCTTTAAAGGAAATTATTTGTAAATTTCGACAAGTAGAACAATGAATGGATCATGTAGACGGTTGAAAAAATTGTATATATTGCTTCTATATAGTCTACGAAACATATATGCAAAGCATCCAAACAGTACAATTCGCCAATTTTTTGTACTTCAAGTTTAAGTGAACTACGAGCCCCATTGTTAATCCTTTAACGGAAATTAATTGTAAATTTCGACAAGTAGAACAATGAATGGAATAGGTAGACGGTTGAAATCTTTGTATATATTGCTTCTATATAGTCTAAGAAACATATATCCAAAGCATCCAAACAGTACAATTCGCCAATTTATTGTTCTTCAAGTTTAAGTGAACAACGAGCCCCATTGTTAATCCTTTAAACGAAATTATTTGTAACTTTCGACAAGTAGAACAATGAATGGAACAGGTAGACGGTTGAAATCTTTGTATATATTGCTTCTATATAGTCTAAGAAACATATATGCAAAGCATCCAAACAGTACAATTCGCCAATTTTTTGTTCTACAAGTTTAAGTGAACAATGAGCCCCAATGGTTAATCCTTTATCGGAAATTATTTGTAACTTTCGACAAGTAGAACAATGAATGCAACAGTTAGACGGATGAAATATTTGTATATATTGCTTCTATATAATCTAAGAAACATACATGCAAAGCATCTAAACAGTAACAATCGCCAATTTTTTGATCTTCAAGTTTAAGTGAACAGCGAGCCCCATTGATAATCATGAAATGGAAATTATTTGTAACTTTCTACAAGTAGAACAATGAATAGTACAGGTAGACGGGTGAAATCTTTCTATATATTGCTTCTAAATAGTCTAAGAAACATCTATGCAATGCATCCAAACAGTACAATTCGCCAATTTTTTGTTCTTCAAGTTTAAGTGAACTACGAGCCCCATTGTTAATCCTTTAAAGGAAATTATTTGTAAATTTCGACAAGTAGAACAATGAATGGATCATGTAGACGGTTGAAAAAATTGTATATATTGCTTCTATATAGTCTACGAAACATATATGCAAAGCATCCAAACAGTACAATTCGCCAATTTTTTGTACTTCAAGTTTAAGTGAACTACGAGCCCCATTGTTAATCCTTTAACGGAAATTAATTGTAAATTTCGACAAGTAGAACAATGAATGGAATAGGTAGACGGTTGAAATCTTTGTATATATTGCTTCTATATAGTCTAAGAAACATATATCCAAAGCATCCAAACAGTACAATTCGCCAATTTATTGTTCTTCAAGTTTAAGTGAACAACGAGCCCCATTGTTAATCCTTTAAACGAAATTATTTGTAACTTTCGACAAGTAGAACAATGAATGGAACAGGTAGACGGTTGAAATCTTTGTATATATTGCTTCTATATAGTCTAAGAAACATATATGCAAAGCATCCAAACAGTACAATTCGCCAATTTTTTGTTCTACAAGTTTAAGTGAACAATGAGCCCCAATGGTTAATCCTTTATCGGAAATTATTTGTAACTTTCGACAAGTAGAACAATGAATGGAACAGGTAGACGGTTGAAATCTTTGTATATATTGCTTCTATATAGTCTAAGAAACATGTACGCAAAGCATCCAAACAGTACCATTCGCCAATTTTTTGTTCTTCAAGTTTAAGTGAACAATGAGCCCCAATGGTTAATCCTTTATCGGAAATTATTTGTAATTTTCGACAAGTAGAACAATGAATGGAACAGGTAGACGGTTGAAATCTTTGTATATATTGCTTCTATATAATCTAAGAAACATATATGCAAAGCATCCAAACAGTACCATTCGCCAATTTTTTGTTCTTCAAGTTTAAGTAAACTACGATCCCCATTGTTAAACCCATAACGGAAATTATTTGTAACTTTCGACAAGTAGAACGGTGAATGGAACAGGTAGACGGTTGAAATCTTTGTATATATTGCTTCTATACAGTAAAAGAAACATATATGCAAAGCATCCAAACAGTACAATTCGCCAATTTTTTGTTCTTCAAGTTAAAGTGAACAATGAGCCTCAATGGTCAATCCTTTATCGGAAATTATTTGTAACTTTCGACAAGTAGAACAATGAATGGAACTGGTAGACGGTTGAAATCTTTTTATATATTGCTTCTAAATAGTCTAAGAAACATATGTGCAAAGCATCCAAACAGTACAATTCGCCAATTATTTGTTCTTCAAGTTTAAGTAAACTACGATCCCCATTGTTAATCCTTCAAAGGAAATTATTTGTAATTTTCGACAAGTAGAACAATGAATGGAACAGGTAGACGGTTGACATCTTTGTATATATTGCTTCTATATAATCTAAGAAATATATATGCAAAGCATCTAAACAGTAACAATTGCCAATTTTTTGATCTTCAAGTTTAAGTGAACACGAGCCCCATTGTTAATCCTTTAAAGGAAATTAATTGTAACTTTCTACAAGTAGAACAATGAATGGAACAGGTAGACGGTTGAAATCATTGTATATATTGCTTGTATATAGTCTAAGAAACATATATGCAAAGCATCCAAACAGTACAATTAGCCAATTTTTTGTTCTTCAAGTTTAAGTGAACAATGAGCCCCAATGGTTAATCCGTTATCGGAAATTATTTGTAACTTTCGACAAGTAGAACAATGAATGGAACAGGTAGACGTTTGAAATCTTTGTATATATTGCTTCTATATAGTCTAAGAAACATATATGCAAAGCATCCAAACAGTACCATTCGCCAATTTTTTGTTCTTCAAGTTTAAGTGAACAATGAGCCCCAATGGTTAATCATTTATCCGTAATTATTTGTAACTTTCGACAAGTACAACAATGAATCGAACAGGTAGACGGTTGAAATCCTTGTACATATTGCGTCTATATAGTCTAAGAAATATATATGCAAAGCATCCAAACAGTACAATTCGCCAATTTATTGTTCTTCAAGTTTAAGTGAACAACGAGCCCCATTGTTAATCCTTTAAAGGAAATTATTTGTAAATTTCGACAAGTAGAACAATGATTGGAACACGTAGACGGTTGAAATCTTTGTATATATTGCTTCCATATAGTCTAAGAAACATGTACGCAAAGCATCCAAACCGTACCATTCGCCAATTTTTTGTTCTTCAAGTTTAAGTGAACAATGAGCCCCAATGGTTAATCCTTTATCGGAAATTATTTGTAATTTTCGACAAGTAGAACAATGAATGGAACAGGTAGACGGTTGACATCTTTGTATATATTGCTTCTATATAATCTAAGAAACATATATGCAAAGCATCTAAACAGTAACAATTGCCAATTTTTTGATCTTCAAGTTTAAGTGAACTACGAGCCCCATGGTTAATCCTTTAACGGAAATTAATTGTAACTTTCTACAAGTAGAACAATGATTGGAACACGTAGACGGTTGAAATCTTTGTATATATTGCTTCCATATAGTCTAAGAAACATATATGCAAAGAATCCAAACAGTACCATTCTCCAATTTTTTGTCCTTCAAGTTTAAGTGAACAATGAGCCCCATTGTTAATCCTTTATCGGAAATTATTTGTAACTTGCGACAAGTAGAACAATGAATGGAACAGGTGGACGGTTGAATTCTTTGTATATATTGCTTCTATATAGTCTAAGAAACATATATGCAAAGCATCCAAATAGTACAATTCGCCAATTTTTTGTTCTTCAAGTTTAAGTGAACAATGAGCCCCAATGGTTAATCATTTATCCGTAATTATTTGTAACTTTCGACAAGCAGAACAATGAATGGAACAGGTAGACGGTTGAAATCTTTGTATATATTGCTTCTATATAGTCTAAGAAATATATATGCAAAGCATCCAAACAGTACCATTCGCCAATTATTTCATCTTCATGTTTAAGTGAACTACGAGCCCCATTGTTAATACTTTAACGGAAATTATTTGTAACTTCCGACAAGTAGAACAATGAATGGAACAGGTAGACGGTTGAAATCAATGTATATATTGCTTCTATATAGTCTAAGAAACATATATGCAAAGCATCCAAACAGTACAATTCGCCAATTTTTTGTTCTTCAAGTTTAAGTGAACAATGAGCCCCACTGGTTAATCCTTTATCGGAAATTATTTGTAATTTTCGACAAGTAGAACAATGAATGGAACAGGTAGACGGTTGAAATCAATGTATATATTGCTTCTATAAAGTCTAAGAAACATATATGCAAAGCATCCAAACAGTACCATTCGGCAATTTTTTGTTCTTCAAGTTTAAGTGAACTACGAGCCCCATTGTTAATCCTTTATAGGAAATTATTTGTAAATTTCGACAAGTAGAACAATGAATGGAACAGGTAGACGGTTGAAATCAATGTATATATTGCTTCTATATAGTCTAAGAAACATATACGCAAAGCATCCAAACAGTACCATTCGCCAATTTTTTGGTCTTCAACTTTAAGTGAACAATGAGCCCCAATGGTTAATCCTTTATCGGAAATTATTTGTAATTTTCGACAAGTAGAACAATGCATGGAACAGGTAGACGGTTGAAATATTTGTATATATTTCTTCTATATAATACAAGAAACATATATTCAAAGCATCCAAACAGTACCATTCGCCAATTTTTTGGTCTTCAACTTTAAGTGAGTAATGAGCCCCAATGGTTAATCCTTTATCGGAAATTATTTGTAATTTTCGACAAGTAGAACAATGAATGGAACAGGTAGACGGTTGAAATCATTGTATATATTGCATCTATATAGTCTAAGAAACATATATGCAAAGCATCCAAACAGTACAATTCGCCAATTTTTTGTTCTTCAAGTTTAAGTGAACAATGAGCCCCATTGTTAATACTTTAAAGGAAATTATTTGTAACTTTCGACAAGTAGAACAATGAATGGAACAGGTAGACGGTTGAAATCTTTGTATATATTGCGTCTATATAGTCTAAGAAACATATATGCAAAGCATCCAAACAGTACAATTCGCCAATTTTTTGTTCTTCAAGTTTAAGTGAACTACGTGCCCCATTGTTAATCCTTTAACGGAAATTGATTGTAACTTTCTCCAAGTAGAACAATGATTGGAATACGTAGACGGTTGAAATCTTTATATATATTGCTTCAATATAGTCTAAGAAACATATATGCAAAGCATCCAAACAGTACCATTCGCCAATTTTTTGTCCTTCAAGTTTAAGTGAACAATGAGCCCCATTGTTAATCCTTTATCGGAAATTATTTGTAACTTTCGACAAGTAGAACAATGAATGGAACAGGTAGTCGGTTGAAATCTTTGTATATATTGCTTCTATATAGTCTAAGAAACATATATGCAAAGCATCCAAACAGTACAATTCGCCAATTTTTTGTTCTTCAAGTTTAAGTGAACAATGAGCCCCAATGGTTAATCCTTTATCCGTAATTATTTGTAACTTTCGACAAGTAGAACAATGAATGGAACAGCTAGACGGTTGAAATCCTTGTATATATTAAGTCTATATAGTCTAAGAAACATATATGCAAAGCATCCAAACAGTACTATTCGCCAATTTTTTGTTCATCAAGTTTAAGTGAACAACGAGCCCCATTGTTAATCCTTTAAAGGAAATTATTTGTAAATTTCGACAGGTAGAACAATGATTGGAACACGTAGACGGTTGAAATCTTTGTATATATTGCTTCCATATAGTCTAAGAAACATGTACGCATAGCATCCAAACAGTACCATTCGCCAATTTTTTGGTCTTCAACTTTAAGTGAACAATGAGCCCCAATGGTTAATCCTTTATCGGAAATTATTTGTAATTTTCGACAAGTAGAACAATGAATGGAACAGGTAGACGGTTGAAATATTTGTATATATTTCTTCTATATAATACAAGAAACATATATTCAAAGCATCCAAACAGTACCATTCGCCAATTTTTTGGTCTTCAACTTTAAGTGAGCAATGAGCCCCAATGGTTAATCCTTTATCGGAAATTATTTGTAATTTTCGACAAGTAGAACAATGAATGGAACAGGTAGATGGTTGAAATCATTGTATATATTGCTTCTATATAGTCTAAGAAACATATATGCAAAGCATCCAAACAGTACAATTCGCCAATTTTTTGTTCTTCAAGTTTAAGTGAACAATGAGCCCCATTGTTAATACTTTAAAGGAAATTATTTGTAACTTTCGACAAGTAGAACAATGAATGGAACAGGTAGACGGTTGAAATCTTAGTATATATTGCTTCTATATAGTATAAGAAACATATATGCAAAGCATCCAAACAGTACCATTCGCCAATTTTTTGTTCTTCAAGTTTAAGTGAACAATGAGCCCCATTGTTAATCCTTTATCGGAAATTATTTGTAACTTTCGACAAGTAGAACAATGAATGGAACAGGTAGACGGTTGAAATCTTTGTATACATTGCTTCTATATAGTGTAAGAAACATATATGCAAAGCATCCAAACAGTACCATTCGCCACTTTTTTGTTCTTCAAGTTTAAGTGAACAACGAGCCCCATTGTTAATCCTTTAAAGGAAATTATTTGTAAATATCGACAAGTAGAACAATGATTGGAACACGTAGACGGTTGAAATCTTTGTATATATTGCTTCCATATAGTCTAAGAAACATGTACGCAAAGCATCCAAACAGTACCATTCGCCAATTTTTTGTTCTTCAAGTTTAAGTGAACAATGAGCCCCAATGGTTAATCCTTTATCGGAAATTATTTGTAATTTTCGACAAGTAGAACAATGAATGGAACAGTTAGACGGTTGTAATATTTGTATATATTGCTTCTATATAATCTAAGAAACATATATGCAAAGCATCTAAACAGTAACAATCGCCAATTTTTTGATCTTCAAGTTTAAGTGAACAGCGAGCCCCATTGATAATCATGAAATGGAAATTATTTGTAACTTTCTACAAGTAGAACAATGAATAGTACAGGTAGACGGGTGAAATCTTTCTATATATTGCTTCTAAATAGTCTAAGAAACATCTATGCAAAGCATCCAAACAGTACAATTCGCCAATTTTTTGTTCTTCAAGTTTAAGTAAGCTACGATCCCCATTGTTAATCCCTTAACGGAAATTATTTGTAAATTTCGACAAGTAGAACAATGAATGGAACAGGTAGACGGTTGAAATCATTGTATATATTTCTTCTATATAGTCTAAGAAACATATATGCAAAGCATCCAAACAGTACAATTCGACAATTTTTTGCTCTTCAAGTTTAAGTGAACTACGAGCCCCATAGTTAATCCTTTAAAGGAAATTATTTGTAAATTTCGGCAAGTAGAACAATGAATGGAATAGGTAGACGGATGAAATCATTGTATATATTGCTTCTATATAGTCTAAGAAACATATATGCAAAGCATCCAAACAGTACCATTCGCCAATTTTTTGTTCTTCAAGTTTAAGTGAACAATGAGCCCCATTGTTAATCCTTTATCGGAAATTATTTGTAACTTTCGACAAGTAGAACAATGAATGGAACAGGTAGACGGTTGAAATCTTTGTATATATTGCTTCTATATAGTCTAAGAAACATATATGCAAAGCATCCAAACAGTACCATTCGCCAATTTTTTGTTCTTCAAGTTTAAGTAAACTACGATCCCCATTGTTAATCCCTTAACGGAAATTATTTGTAACATTCGACAAGTAGAACAATGAATGGAACAGGTAGACGGTTGAAATCATTGTATTAATTGCTTCTATATAGTCTAAGAAATATATATGCAAAGCATCCAAACAGTACAATTCGACAATTTTTTGTTCTTCAAGTTTAAGTGAACAATGAGCCCCATTGTTAATCCTTTAAAGGAAATTATTTGTAACTTTCGACAAGTAGAACAATGAATGGAACAGGTAGACGGTTGAAATCTTTGTATATATTGCTTCTATATAGTCTAAGAAACATATATGCAAAGCATCCAAACAGTACCATTCGCCAATTTTTTGTTCTTCAAGTTTAAGTGAACAATGAGCCCCATTGTTAATCCTTTATCGGAAATTATTTGTAACTTTCGACAAGTAGATCAATGAATGGAACAGGTAGACGGTTGAAATCTTTGTATATATTGCTTCTATATAGTCTAAGAAACATATATGCAAAGCATCCAAACAGTACAATTCGCCAATTTTTTGTTCTTCAAGTTTAAGTGAACAATGAGCCCCATTGTTAATCCTTTAAAGGAAATTATTTGTAACTTTCGACAAGTAGAACAATGAATGGAACAGGTAGACGGTTGAAATCTTTGTATATATTGCTTCTATATAGTCTAAGAAACATATATGCAAAGCATCCAAACAGTACCATTCGCCAATTTTTTGTTCTTCAAGTTTAAGTGAACAATGAGCCCCATTGTTAATCCTTTATCGGAAATTATTTGTAAATTTCGACAAGTAGAACAATGAATGGAACAGGTAGACGGTTGAAATCTTTGTATATATTGCTTCTATATAGTCTAAGAAACATATATGCAAAGCATCCAAACAGTACCATTCGCCAATTTTTTGTTCTTCAAGTTTAAGTAAACTACGATCCCCATTGTTAATCCCTTAACGGAAATTATTTGTAACATTCGACAAGTAGAACAATGAATGGAACAGGTAGACGGTTGAAATCATTGTATATATTGCTTCTATATAGTCTAAGAAACATATATGCAAAGCATCCAAACAGTACAATTCGCCAATTTATTGTTCTTCAAGTTTAAGTGAACAACGAGCCCCATTGTTAATCCTTTAAAGGAAATTATTTGTAACTTTCGACAAGTAGAACAATGAATGGAACAGGTAGACGGTTGAAATCTCTGTATATATTGCTTCTATATAGTCTAAGAAACATATATGCAAAGTATCCAAACAGTACAATTCGCCAATTTTTTGTTCTTCAAGTTTAAGTGAACCATGAGCCCCATTGTTAATCCTTTAAAGGAAATTATTTGTAACTTTCGACAAGTAGAACAATGAATGGAACAGGTAGACGGTTGAAATCTCTGTATATATTGCTTCTATATAGTCTAAGAAACATATATGCAAAGCATCCAAACAGTGCCATTCGCCAATTTTTTGTTCTTCAAGTTTAAGTGAACAATGAGCCCCATTGTTAATCCTTTATCAGAAATTATTTGTAACTTTCGACAAGTAGAACAATGAATGGAACAGGTAGACGGTTGAAATCTTTGCATATATTGCTTCTATATAGTCTAAGAAACATATATGCAAAGTATCCAAACAGTACAATTCGCCAATTTTTTGTTCTTCAAGTTTAAGTGAACCATGAGCCCCATTGTTAATCCTTTAAAGGAAATTATTTGTAACTTTCGACAAGTAGAACAATGAATGGAACAGGTAGACGGTTGAAATCTCTGTATATATTGCTTCTATATAGTCTAAGAAACATATATGCAAAGCATCCAAACAGTGCCATTCGCCAATTTTTTGTTCTTCAAGTTTAAGTGAACAATGAGCCCCATTGTTAATCCTTTATCGGAAATTATTTGTAACTTTCGACAAGTAGAACAATGAATGGAACAGGTAGACGGTTGAAATCTCTGTATATATTGCTTCTATATAGTCTAAGAAACATATATGCAAAGCATCCAAACAGTGCCATTCGCCAATTTTTTGTTCTTCAAGTTTAAGTGAACAATGAGCCCCATTGTTAATCCTTTATCGGAAATTATTTGTAACTTTCGACAAGTAGAACAATGAATGGAACACGTAGACGGTTGAAATCTTTGTATATATTGCTTCCATATAGTCTAAGAAACATGTACGCAAAGCATCCAAACAGTACCATTCGCCAATTTTTTGTTCTTCAAGTTTAAGTGAACAATGAGCCCCAATGGTTAATCCTTTATCGGAAATTATTTGTAATTTTCGACAAGTAGAACAATGAATGGAACAGTTAGACGGTTGTAATATTTGTATATATTGCTTCTATATAATCTAAGAAACATATATGCAAAGCATCTAAACAGTAACAATCGCCAATTTTTTGATCTTCAAGTTTAAGTGAACAGCGAGCCCCATTGATAATCATGAAATGGAAATTATTTGTAACTTTCTACAAGTAGAACAATGAATAGTACAGGTAGACGGGTGAAATCTTTCTATATATTGCTTCTAAATAGTCTAAGAAACATCTATGCAAAGCATCCAAACAGTACAATTCGCCAATTTTTTGTTCTTCAAGTTTAAGTGAACTACGAGCCCCATTGTTAATCCTTTAAAGGAAATTATTTGTAAATTTCGACAAGTAGAACAATGAATGGATCATGTAGACGGTTGAAAAAATTGTATATATTGCTTCTATATAGTCTACGAAACATATATGCAAAGCATCCAAACAGTACAATTCGCCAATTTTTTGTACTTCAAGTTTAAGTGGACTACGAGCCCCATTGTTAATCCTTTAACGGAAATTAATTGTAAATTTCGACAAGTACAACAATGAATGGAACAGGTAGACGGTTGAAATCTTTGTATATATTGCTTCTATATAGTCTAAGAAACATATATGCAAAGCATCCAACCAGTACAATTCGCCAATTTATTGTTCTTCAAGTTTAAGTGAACAACGAGCCCCATTGTTAATCCTTTAAAGGAAATTATTTGTAAATTTCGACAAGCAGAACAATGAATGGAACAGGTAGACGGTTGAAATCTTTGTATATATTGCTTCTATATAGTCTAAGAAACATATATGCAAAGCATCCAAACAGTACAATTCGCCAATTTTTTGTTCTTCAAGTTTAAGTAAACTACGATCCCCATTGTTAATCCCTTAACGGAAATTATTTGTAACTTTCGACAAGTAGAACAATGAATGGAACAGGTAGACGGTTGAAATCATTGTATATATTGCTTCTATATAGTCTAAGAAACATATATGCAAAGCATCCAAACAGTACAGTTCGCCAATTTTTTGTTCTTCAAGTTTAAGTAAACTACGATCCCCATTGTTAATCCCTTAACGGAAATTATTTGTAACTTTCGACAAGTAGAGCAATGAATGGAACAGGTAGACGGTTGAAATCATTGTATATATTGCTTCTATATAGTCTAAGAAACATATATGCAAAGCATCCAAACAGTACAATTCGACAATTTTTTGCTCTTCAAGTTTAAGTGAACAACGAGCCCCATTGTTAATCCTTTAAAGGAAATTATTTGTAAATTTCGACAAGCAGAACAATGAATGGAACAGGTAGACGGTTGAAATCTTTGTATATATTGCTTCTATATAGTCTAAGAAACATATATGCAAAGCATCCAAACAGTACAATTCGCCAATTTTTTGTTCTTCAAGTTTAAGTAAACTACGATCCCCATTGTTAATCCCTTAACGGAAATTATTTGTAACTTTCGACAAGTAGAACAATGAATGGAACAGGTAGACGGTTGAAATCATTGTATATATTGCTTCTATATAGTCTAAGAAACATATATGCAAAGCATCCAAACAGTACAGTTCGCCAATTTTTTGTTCTTCAAGTTTAAGTAAACTACGATCCCCATTGTTAATCCCTTAACGGAAATTATTTGTAACTTTCGACAAGTAGAGCAATGAATGGAACAGGTAGACGGTTGAAATCATTGTATATATTGCTTCTATATAGTCTAAGAAACATATATGCAAAGCATCCAAACAGTACAATTCGACAATTTTTTGCTCTTCAAGTTTAAGTGAACTACGAGCCCCATTGTTAAACCCTTAACGGAAATTATTTGTAACTTTCGACAAGTAGAACAATGAATGGAACAGGTAGACGGTTGAAATCATTGCATATATTGCTTCTATATAGTCTAAGAAACATATATGCAAAGCATCCAAACAGTACAATTCGCCAATTTTTTGTTCTTCAAGTTTAAGTCAACAATGAGCCCCATTGTTAATCCTTTAAAGGAAATTATTTGTAACTTTCGACAAGTAGAACAATGAATGGAACAGGTAGACGGTTGAAATCTTTGTATATATTGCTTCTATATAGTCTAAGAAACATATATGCAAAGCATCCAAACAGTACAATTCGCCAATTTTTTGTACTACAAGTTTAAGTGAACTACGAGCCCCATTGTTAATTCTTTAAAGGAAATTATTTGTAACTTTCGACAAGTAGAACAATGAATGGAACAGGTAGACGGTTGAAATCTTTGTATATATTGCTTCTATATAGTATAAGAAACATATATGCAAAGCATCCAAACAGTACCATTCGCCAATTTTTTGTTCTTCAAGTTTAAGTGAACAATGAGCCGCATTGTTAATCCTATATCGGAAATTATTTGTAACTTTCGACAAGTAGAACAATGAATGGAACAGGTAGACGGTTGAAATCTTTGTATACATTGCTTCTATATAGTCTAAGAAACATATATGCAAAGCATCCAAACAGTACCATTCGCCACTTTTTTGTTCTTCAAGTTTAAGTGAACAACGCGCCCCATTGTTAATCCTTTAAAGGAAATTATTTGTAAATTTCGACAAGTAGAACAACGATTGGAACACGTAGACGGTTGAAATCTTTGTATATATTGCTTCTATATAGTCTAAGAAACATATATGCAAAGCATCCAAACAGTACCATTCGCCAATTTTTTGTTCTTCAAGTTTAAGTGAACAATGAGCCCCATTGTTAATTCTTTAAAGGAAATTATTTGTAACTTTCGACAAGTAGAACAATGAATGGAACAGGTAGACGGTTGAAATCTTTGTATATATTGCTTCTATATAGTCTAAGAAACATATATGCAAAGCATCCAAACAGTACAATTCGCCAATTTTTTGTTCTTCAAGTTTAAGTAAACTACGATCCCCATTGTTAATCCCTTAACGGAAATTATTTGTAACTTTCGACAAGTAGAGCAATGAATGGAACAGGTAGACGGTTGAAATCATTGTATATATTGCTTCTATATAGTCTAAGAAACATATATGCAAAGCATCCAAACAGTACAATTCGCCAATTTTTTGTTCTTCAAGTTTAAGTAAACTACGATCCCCATTGTTAATCCCTTAACGGAAATTATTTGTAACTTTCGACAAGTAGAGCAATGAATGGAACAGGTAGACGGTTGAAATCATTGTATATATTGCTTCTATATAGTCTAAGAAACATATATGCAAAGCATCCAAACAGTACAATTCGACAATTTTTTGCTCTTCAAGTTTAAATGAACTACGAGCCCCATTGTTAAACCCTTAACGGAAATTATTTGTAACTTTCGACAAGTAGAACAATGAATGGAACAGGTAGACGGTTGAAATCATTGCATATATTGCTTCTATATAGTCTAAGAAACATATATGCAAAGCATCCAAACAGTACAATTCGCCAATTTTTTGTTCTTCAAGTTTAAGTCAACAATGAGCCCCATTGTTAATCCTTTAAAGGAAATTATTTGTAACTTTCGACAAGTAGAACAATGAATGGAACAGGTAGACGGTTGAAATCTTTGTATATATTGCTTCTATATAGTCTAAGAAACATATATGCAAAGCATCCAAACAGTACAATTCGCCAATTTTTTGTACTACAAGTTTAAGTGAACTACGAGCCCCATTGTTAATTCTTTAAAGGAAATTATTTGTAACTTTCGACAAGTAGAACAATGAATGGAACAGGTAGACGGTTGAAATCTTTGTATATATTGCTTCTATATAGTATAAGAAACATATATGCAAAGCATCCAAACAGTACCATTCGCCAATTTTTTGTTCTTCAAGTTTAAGTGAACAATGAGCCGCATTGTTAATCCTATATCGGAAATTATTTGTAACTTTCGACAAGTAGAACAATGAATGGAACAGGTAGACGGTTGAAATCTTTGTATACATTGCTTCTATATAGTCTAAGAAACATATATGCAAAGCATCCAAACAGTACCATTCGCCACTTTTTTGTTCTTCAAGTTTAAGTGAACAACGCGCCCCATTGTTAATCCTTTAAAGGAAATTATTTGTAAATTTCGACAAGTAGAACAATGATTGGAACACGTAGACGGTTGAAATCTTTGTATATATTGCTTCTATATAGTCTAAGAAACATATATGCAAAGCATCCAAACAGTACCATTCGCCAATTTTTTGTTCTTCAAGTTTAAGTGAACAATGAGCCCCATTGTTAATTCTTTAAAGGAAATTATTTGTAACTTTCGACAAGTAGAACAATGAATGGAACAGGTAGACGGTTGAAATCTTTGTATATATTGCTTCTATATAGTCTAAGAAACATATATGCAAAGCATCCAAACAGTACAATTCGCCAATTTTTTGTTCTTCAAGTTTAAGTAAACTACGATCCCCATTGTTAATCCCTTAACGGAAATTATTTGTAACTTTCGACAAGTAGAGCAATGAATGGAACAGGTAGACGGTTGAAATCATTGTATATATTGCTTCTATATAGTCTAAGAAACATATATGCAAAGCATCCAAACAGTACAATTCGAAAATTTTTTGCTCTTCAAGTTTAAGTGAACTACGAGCCCCATTGTTAAACCCTTAACGGAAATTATTTGTAAATTTCGACAAGTAGAACAATGAATGGAACAGGTAGACGGTTGAAATCATTGCATATATTGCTTCTATATAGTCTAAGAAACATATATGCAAAGCATCCAAACAGTACAATTCGCCAATTTTTTGTTCTTCAAGTTTAAGTGAACAATGAGCCCCATTGTTAATCCTTTAAAGGAAATTATTTGTAACTTTCGACAAGTAGAACAATGAATGGAACAGGTAGACGGTTGAAATCTTTGTATATATTGCTTCTATATAGTCTAAGAAACATATATGCAAAGCATCCAAACAGTACAATTCGCCAATTTTTTGTACTACAAGTTTAAGTGAACTACGAGCCCCATTGTTAATTCTTTAAAGGAAATTATTTGTAACTTTCGACAAGTAGAACAATGAATGGAACAGGTAGACGGTTGAAATCTTTGTATATATTGCTTCTATATAGTATAAGAAACATATATGCAAAGCATCCAAACAGTACCATTCGCCAATTTTTTGTTCTTCAAGTTTAAGTGAACAATGAGCCCCATTGTTAATCCTTTATCGGAAATTATTTGTAACTTTCGACAAGTAGAACAATGATTGGAACACGTAGACGGTTGAAATCTTTGTATATATTGCTTCTATATAGTCTAAGAAACATATATGCAAAGCATCCAAACAGTACCATTCGCCAATTTTTTGTTCTTCAAGTTTAAGTGAACAATGAGCCCCATTGTTAATTCTTTAAAGGAAATTATTTGTAACTTTCGACAAGTAGAACAATGAATGGAACACGTAGACGGTTGAAATCTTTGTATATATTGCTTCCATATAGTCTAAGAAACATGTACGCAAAGCATCCAAACAGTACCATTCGCCAATTTTTTGTTCTTCAAGTTTAAGTGAACAATGAGCCACAATGGTTAATCCTTTATCGGAAATTATTTGTAATTTTCGACAAGTAGAACAATGAATGGAACAGTTAGACGGTTGTAATATTTGTATATATTGCTTCTATATAATCTAAGAAACATATATGCAAAGCATCTAAACAGTAACAATCGCCAATTTTTTGATCTTCAAGTTTAAGTGAACAGCGAGCCCCATTGATAATCATGAAATGGAAATTATTTGTAACTTTCTACAAGTAGAACAATGAATAGTACAGGTAGACGGGTGAAATCTTTCTATATATTGCTTCTAAATAGTCTAAGAAACATCTATGCAAAGCATCCAATCAGTACAATTCGCCAATTTTTTGTTCTTCAAGTTTAAGTGAACAATGAGCCCCATTGTTAATCCTTTAAAGGAAATTATTTGTAACTTTCGACAAGTAGAACAATGAATGGAACAGGTAGACGGTTGAAATCTTTGTATATATTGCTTCTATATAGTCTAAGAAACATATATGCAAAGCATCCAAACAGTACAATTCGCCAATTTTTTGTTCTTCAAGTTTAAGTGAACAATGAGCCCCAATGGTTAATCCTTTATCGGAAATTATTTGTAAATTTCGACAAGTAGAACAATGAATGGAACAGGTAGCCGGTTGAAATCTTTGTATATATTGCTTCTATATAGTCTAAGAAACATATATGCAAAGCATCCAAACAGTACAATTCGCCAATTTATTGTTCTTCAAGTTTAAGTGAACAATGAGCCCCATTATTAATCCTTTAAAGGAAATTATTTGTAACTTTCAACAAGTAGAACAATGAATGGAACAGGTAGACGGTTGAAATCTTTGTATATATTGCTTCTATATAGTCTAAGAAACATATATGCAAAGCATCCAAACAGTACCATTCGCCAATTTTTTGTTCTTCAAGTTTAAGTGAACAATGAGCCCCAATGGTTAATCCTTTATCGGAAATTATTTGTAACTTTCGACAAGTAGAACAATGAATGGAACAGTTAGACGGTTGAAATATTTGTATATATTGCTTCTATATAATCTAAGAAACATATATGCAAAGCATCTAAACAGTAACAATCGCCAATTTTTTGATCTTCAAGTTTAAGTGAACAGCGAGCCCCATTGATAATCATGAAATGGAAATTATTTGTAACTTTCTACAAGTAGAACAATGAATAGTACAGGTAGACGGGCGAAATCTTTCTATATATTGCTTCTAAATAGTCTAAGAAACATCTATGCAAAGCATCCAAACAGTACAATTCGCCAATTTTTTGTTCTTCAAGTTTAAGTGAACTACGAGCCCCATTGTTAATCCTTTAAAGGAAATTATATGTAAATTTCGACAAGTAGAACAATGAATGGATCATGTAGACGGTTGAAAAAATTGTATATATTGCTTCTATATAGTCTACGAAACATATATGCAAAGCATCCAAACAGTGCCATTCGCCAATTTTTTGTTCTTCAAGTTTAAGTGAACAATGAGCCCCATTGTTAATCCTTTATCGGAAATTATTTGTAACTTTCGACAAGTAGAACAATGAATGGAACAGGTAGACGGTTGAAATCTCTGTATATATTGCTTCTATATAGTCTAAGAAACATATATGCAAAGCATCCAAACAGTGCCATTCGCCAATTTTTTGTTCTTCAAGTTTAAGTGAACAATGAGCCCCATTGTTAATCCTTTATCGGAAATTATTTGTAACTTTCGACAAGTAGAACAATGAATGGAACACGTAGACGGTTGAAATCTTTGTATATATTGCTTCCATATAGTCTAAGAAACATGTACGCAAAGCATCCAAACAGTACCATTCGCCAATTTTTTGTTCTTCAAGTTTAAGTGAACAATGAGCCCCAATGGTTAATCCTTTATCGGAAATTATTTGTAATTTTCGACAAGTAGAACAATGAATGGAACAGTTAGACGGTTGTAATATTTGTATATATTGCTTCTATATAATCTAAGAAACATATATGCAAAGCATCTAAACAGTAACAATCGCCAATTTTTTGATCTTCAAGTTTAAGTGAACAGCGAGCCCCATTGATAATCATGAAATGGAAATTATTTGTAACTTTCTACAAGTAGAACAATGAATAGTACAGGTAGACGGGTGAAATCTTTCTATATATTGCTTCTAAATAGTCTAAGAAACATCTATGCAAAGCATCCAAACAGTACAATTCGCCAATTTTTTGTTCTTCAAGTTTAAGTGAACAATGAGCACCAATGGTTAATCCTTTATCGGAAATTATTTGTAATTTTCGACAAGTAGAACAATGAATGGAACAGTTAGACGGTTGAAATATTTGTATATATTGCTTCTATATAATCTAAGAAACATATATGCAAAGCATCTAAACAGTAACGATCGCCAATTTTTTGATCTTCAAGTTTAAGTGAACAGCGAGCCCCATTGATAATCATGAAATGGAAATTATTTGTAACTTTCTACAAGTAGAACAATGAATAGTACAGGTAGACGGGTGAAATCTTTCTATATATTGCTTCTAAATAGTCTAAGAAACATCTATGCAAAGCATCCAAACAGTACAATTCGCCAATTTTTTGTTCTTCAAGTTTAAGTGAACAATGAGCCCCAATGGTTAATCCTTTAAAGGAAATTATTTGTAACTTTCAACAAGTAGAACAATGAATGGAACAGGTAGACGGTTGAAATCTTTGCATATACTGCTTCTATATAGTCTAAGAAACATATATGCAAAGCATCCAAACAGTACCATTCGCCAATTTTTTGTTCTTCAAGTTTAAGTGAACAATGAGCCCCAATGGTTAATCCTTTATCGGAAATTATTTGTAATTTTCGACAAGTAGAACAATGAATGGAACAGTTAGACGGTTGAAATATTTGTATATATTGCTTCTATATAATCTAAGAAACATATATGCAAAGCATCTAAACAGTAACGATCGCCAATTTTTTGATCTTCAAGTTTAAGTGAACAGCGAGCCCCATTGATAATCATGAAATGGAAATTATTTGTAACTTTCTACAAGTAGAACAATGAATAGTACAGGTAGACGGGTGAAATCTTTCTATATATTGCTTCTAAATAGTCTAAGAAACATCTATGCAAAGCATCCAAACAGTACAATTCGCCAATTTTTTGTTCTTCAAGTTTAAGTGAACTACGAGCCCCATTGTTAATCCTTTAAAGGAAATTATATGTAAATTTCGACAAGTAGAACAATGAATGGATCATGTAGACGGTTGAAAAAATTGTATATATTGCTTCTATATAGTCTACGAAACATATATGCAAAGCATCCAAACAGTACAATTCGCCAATTTTTTGTACTACAAGTTTAAGTGAACTACGAGCCCCATTGTTAATCCTTTAACGGAAATTAATTGTAAATTTCGACAAGTAGAACAATGAATGGAACAGGTAGACGGTTGAAATCATTGTATATATTGCTTCTATATAGTCTAAGAAACATATATGCAAAGTATCCAAACAGTACAATTCGCCAATTTTATGTTCTTCAAGATTAAGTGAACAATGAGCCCCATTGTTAATCCTTTAAAGGAAATTATTTGTAACTTTCGACAAGTAGAACAATGAATGGAACAGGTAGACGGTTGAAATCTCTGTATATATTGCTTCTATATAGTCTAAGAAACATATATGCAAAGCATCCAAACAGTGCCATTCGCCAATTTTTTGTTCTTCAAGTTTAAGTGAACAATGAGCCCCATTGTTAATCCTTTATCGGAAATTATTTGTAACTTTCGACAAGTAGAACAATGAATGGAACAGGTAGACGGTTGAAATCTCTGTATATATTGCTTCTATATAGTCTAAGAAACATATATGCAAAGCATCCAAACAGTGCCATTCGCCAATTTTTTGTTCTTCAAATTTAAGTGAACAATGAGCCCCATTGTTAATCCTTTATCGGAAATTATTTGTAACTTTCGACAAGTAGAACAATGAATGGAACACGTAGACGGTTGAAATCTTTGTATATATTGCTTCCATATAGTCTAAGAAACATGTACGCAAAGCATCCAAACAGTACCATTCGCCAATTTTTTGTTCTTCAAGTTTAAGTGAACAATGAGCCCCAATGGTTAATCCTTTATCGGAAATTATTTGTAATTTTCGACAAGTAGAACAATGAATGGAACAGTTAGACGGTTGTAATATTTGTATATATTGCTTCTATATAATCTAAGAAACATATATGCAAAGCATCTAAACAGTAACAATCGCCAATTTTTTGATCTTCAAGTTTAAGTGAACAGCGAGCCCCATTGATAATCATGAAATGGAAATTATTTGTAACTTTCTACAAGTAGAACAATGAATAGTACAGGTAGACGCGTGAAATCTTTCTATATATTGCTTCTAAATAGTCTAAGAAACATCTATGCAAAGCATCCAAACAGTACAATTCGCCAATTTTTTGTTCTTCAAGTTTAAGTGAACTACGAGCCCCATTGTTAATCCTTTAAAGGAAATTATTTGTAAATTTCGACAAGTAGAACAATGAATGGATCATGTAGACGGTTGAAAAAATTGTATATATTGCTTCTATATAGTCTACGAAACATATATGCAAAGCATCCAAACAGTACAATTCGCCAATTTTTTGTTCTTCAAGTTTAAGTGAACAATGAGCCCCATTGTTAATCCTTTAAAGGAAATTATTTGTAACTTTCGACAAGTAGAACAATGAATGGAACAGGTAGACGGTTGAAATCTTTGTATATATTGCTTCTATATAGTCTAAGAAACATATATGCAAAGCATCCAAACAGTACAATTCGCCAATTTTTTGTACTACAAGATTAAGTGAACTACGAGCCCCATTGTTAATTCTTTAAAGGAAATTATTTGTAACTTTCGACAAGTAGAACAATGAATGGAACAGGTAGACGGTTGAAATCTTTGTATATATTGCTTCTATATAGTATAAGAAACATATATGCAAAGCATCCAAACAGTACCATTCGCCAATTTTTTGTTCTTCAAGTTTAAGTGAACAATGAGCCGCATTGTTAATCCTTTATCGGAAATTATTTGTAACTTTCGACAAGTAGAACAATGAATGGAACAGGTAGACGGATGAAATCTTTGTATACATTGCTTCTATATAGTCTAAGAAACATATATGCAAAGCATCCAAACAGTACCATTCGCCACTTTTTTGTTCTTCAAGTTTAAGTGAACAACGCGCCCCATTGTTAATCCTTTAAAGGAAATTATTTGTAAATTTCGACAAGTAGAACAATGATTGGAACACGTAGACGGTTGAAATCTTTGTATATATTGCTTCTATATAGTCTAAGAAACATATATGCAAAGCATCCAAACAGTACCATTCGCCAATTTTTTGTTCCTCAAGTTTAAGTGAACAATGAGCCCCATTGTTAATTCTTTAAAGGAAATTATTTGTAACTTTCGACAAGTAGAACAATGAATGGAACAGGTAGACGGTTGAAATCTTTGTATATATTGCTTCTATATAGTCTAAGAAACATATATGCAAAGCATCCAAAAAGTACAATTCGCCAATTTTTTGTTCTTCAAGTTTAAGTAAACTACGATCCCCATTGTTAATCCCTTAACGGAAATTATTTGTAACTTTCGACAAGTAGAGCAATGAATGGAACAGGTAGACGGTTGAAATCATTGTATATATTGCTTCTATATAGTCTAAGAAACATATATGCAAAGCATCCAAACAGTACAATTCGACAATTTTTTGCTCTTCAAGTTTAAGTGAACAATGAGCCCCATTGTTAATCCTTTATCGGAAATTATTTGTAACTTTCGACAAGTAGAACAATGAATGGAACACGTAGACGGTTGAAATCTTTGTATATATTGCTTCCATATAGTCTAAGAAACATGTACGCAAAGCATCCAAACAGTACCATTCGCCAATTTTTTGTTCTTCAAGTTTAAGTGAACAATGAGCCCCAATGGTTAATCCTTTATCGGAAATTATTTGTAATTTTCGACAAGTAGAACAATGAATGGAACAGTTAGACGGTTGTAATATTTGTATATATTGCTTCTATATAATCTAAGAAACATATATGCAAAGCATCTAAACAGTAACAATCGCCAATTTTTTGATCTTCAAGTTTAAGTGAACAGCGAGCCCCATTGATAATCATGAAATGGAAATTATTTGTAACTTTCTACAAGTAGAACAATGAATAGTACAGGTAGACGCGTGAAATCTTTCTATATATTGCTTCTAAATAGTCTAAGAAACATCTATGCAAAGCATCCAAACAGTACAATTCGCCAATTTTTTGTTCTTCAAGTTTAAGTGAACTACGAGCCCCATTGTTAATCCTTTAAAGGAAATTATTTGTAAATTTCGACAAGTAGAACAATGAATGGATCATGTAGACGGTTGAAAAAATTGTATATATTGCTTCTATATAGTCTACGAAACATATATGCAAAGCATCCAAACAGTACAATTCGCCAATTTTTTGTTCTTCAAGTTTAAGTGAACAATGAGCCCCATTGTTAATCCTTTAAAGGAAATTATTTGTAACTTTCGACAAGTAGAACAATGAATGGAACAGGTAGACGGTTGAAATCTTTGTATATATTGCTTCTATATAGTCTAAGAAACATATATGCAAAGCATCCAAACAGTACAATTCGCCAATTTTTTGTACTACAAGATTAAGTGAACTACGAGCCCCATTGTTAATTCTTTAAAGGAAATTATTTGTAACTTTCGACAAGTAGAACAATGAATGGAACAGGTAGACGGTTGAAATCTTTGTATATATTGCTTCTATATAGTATAAGAAACATATATGCAAAGCATCCAAACAGTACCATTCGCCAATTTTTTGTTCTTCAAGTTTAAGTGAACAATGAGCCGCATTGTTAATCCTTTATCGGAAATTATTTGTAACTTTCGACAAGTAGAACAATGAATGGAACAGGTAGACGGATGAAATCTTTGTATACATTGCTTCTATATAGTCTAAGAAACATATATGCAAAGCATCCAAACAGTACCATTCGCCACTTTTTTGTTCTTCAAGTTTAAGTGAACAACGCGCCCCATTGTTAATCCTTTAAAGGAAATTATTTGTAAATTTCGACAAGTAGAACAATGATTGGAACACGTAGACGGTTGAAATCTTTGTATATATTGCTTCTATATAGTCTAAGAAACATATATGCAAAGCATCCAAACAGTACCATTCGCCAATTTTTTGTTCCTCAAGTTTAAGTGAACAATGAGCCCCATTGTTAATTCTTTAAAGGAAATTATTTGTAACTTTCGACAAGTAGAACAATGAATGGAACAGGTAGACGGTTGAAATCTTTGTATATATTGCTTCTATATAGTCTAAGAAACATATATGCAAAGCATCCAAAAAGTACAATTCGCCAATTTTTTGTTCTTCAAGTTTAAGTAAACTACGATCCCCATTGTTAATCCCTTAACGGAAATTATTTGTAACTTTCGACAAGTAGAGCAATGAATGGAACAGGTAGACGGTTGAAATCATTGTATATATTGCTTCTATATAGTCTAAGAAACATATATGCAAAGCATCCAAACAGTACAATTCGACAATTTTTTGCTCTTCAAGTTTAAGTGAACTACGAGCCCCATTGTTAAACCCTTAACGGAAATTATTTGTAAATTTCGACAAGTAGAACAATGAATGGAACAGGTAGACGGTTGAAATCATTGCATATATTGCTTCTATATAGTCTAAGAAACATATATGCAAAGCATCCAAACAGTACAATTCGCCAATTTTTTGTTCTTCAAGTTTAAGTGAACAATGAGCCCCATTGTTAATCCTTTAAAGGAAATTATTTGTAACTTTCGACAAGTAGAACAATGAATGGAACAGGTAGACGGTTGAAATCTTTGTATATATTGCTTCTATATAGTCTAAGAAACATATATGCAAAGCATCCAAACAGTACAATTCGCCAATTTTTTGTACTACAAGTTTAAGTGAACTACGAGCCCCATTGTTAATTCTTTAAAGGAAATTATTTGTAACTTTCGACAAGTAGAACAATGAGTGGAACAGGTAGACGGTTGAAATCTTTGTATATATTGCTTCTATATAGTATAAGAAACATATATGCAAAGCATCCAAACAGTACCATTCGCCAATTTTTTGTTCTTCAAGTTTAAGTGAACAATGAGCCCCATTGTTAATCCTTTATCGGAAATTATTTGTAACTTTCGACAAGTAGAACAATGATTGGAACACGTAGACGGTTGAAATCTTTGTATATATTGCTTCTATATAGTCTAAGAAACATATATGCAAAGCATCCAAACAGTACCATTCGCCAATTTTTTGTTCTTCAAGTTTAAGTGAACAATGAGCCCCAATGGTTAATCCTTTAAAGGAAATTATTTGTAACTTTCAACAAGTAGAACAATGAATGGAACAGGTAGACGGTTGAAATCTTTGCATATACTGCTTCTATATAGTCTAAGAAACATATATGCAAAGCATCCAAACAGTACCATTCGCCAATTTTTTGTTCTTCAAGTTTAAGTGAACAATGAGCCCCAATGGTTAATCCTTTATCGGAAATTATTTGTAATTTTCGACAAGTAGAACAATGAATGGAACAGTTAGACGGTTGAAATATTTGTATATATTGCTTCTATATAATCTAAGAAACATATATGCAAAGCATCTAAACAGTAACGATCGCCAATTTTTTGATCTTCAAGTTTAAGTGAACAGCGAGCCCCATTGATAATCATGAAATGGAAATTATTTGTAACTTTCTACAAGTAGAACAATGAATAGTACAGGTAGACGGGTGAAATCTTTCTATATATTGCTTCTAAATAGTCTAAGAAACATCTATGCAAAGCATCCAAACAGTACAATTCGCCAATTTTTTGTTCTTCAAGTTTAAGTGAACTACGAGCCCCATTGTTAATCCTTTAAAGGAAATTATATGTAAATTTCGACAAGTAGAACAATGAATGGATCATGTAGACGGTTGAAAAAATTGTATATATTGCTTCTATATAGTCTACGAAACATATATGCAAAGCATCCAAACAGTACAATTCGCCAATTTTTTGTACTACAAGTTTAAGTGAACTACGAGCCCCATTGTTAATCCTTTAACGGAAATTAATTGTAAATTTCGACAAGTAGAACAATGAATGGAACAGGTAGACGGTTGAAATCATTGTATATATTGCTTCTATATAGTCTAAGAAACATATATGCAAAGTGTCCAAACAGTACAATTCGCCAATTTTATGTTCTTCAAGATTAAGTGAACAATGAGCCCCATTGTTAATCCTTTAAAGGAAATTATTTGTAACTTTCGACAAGTAGAACAATGAATGGAACAGGTAGACGGTTGAAATCTCTGTATATATTGCTTCTATATAGTCTAAGAAACATATATGCAAAGCATCCAAACAGTGCCATTCGCCAATTTTTTGTTCTTCAAGTTTAAGTGAACAATGAGCCCCATTGTTAATCCTTTATCAGAAATTATTTGTAACTTTCGACAAGTAGAACAATGAATGGAACAGGTAGACGGTTGAAATCTTTGTATATATTGCTTCTATATAGTCTAAGAAACATATATGCAAAGTATCCAAACAGTACAATTCGCCAATTTTTTGTTCTTCAAGTTTAAGTGAACCATGAGCCCCATTGTTAATCCTTTAAAGGAAATTATTTGTAACTTTCGACAAGTAGAACAATGAATGGAACAGGTAGACGGTTGAAATCTCTGTATATATTGCTTCTATATAGTCTAAGAAACATATATGCAAAGCATCCAAACAGTGCCATTCGCCAATTTTTTGTTCTTCAAGTTTAAGTGAACAATGAGCCCCATTGTTAATCCTTTATCGGAAATTATTTGTAACTTTCGACAAGTAGAACAATGAATGGAACAGGTAGACGGTTGAAATCTCTGTATATATTGCTTCTATATAGTCTAAGAAACATATATGCAAAGCATCCAAACAGTGCCATTCGCCAATTTTTTGTTCTTCAAGTTTAAGTGAACAATGAGCCCCATTGTTAATCCTTTATCGGAAATTATTTGTAACTTTCGACAAGTAGAACAATGAATGGAACACGTAGACGGTTGAAATCTTTGTATATATTGCTTCCATATAGTCTAAGAAACATGTACGCAAAGCATCCAAACAGTACCATTCGCCAATTTTTTGTTCTTCAAGTTTAAGTGAACAATGAGCCCCAATGGTAAATCCTTTATCGGAAATTATTTGTAATTTTCGACAAGTAGAACAATGAATGGAACAGTTAGACGGTTGTAATATTTGTATATATTGCTTCTATATAATCTAAGAAACATATATGCAAAGCATCTAAACAGTAACAATCGCCAATTTTTTGATCTTCAAGTTTAAGTGAACAGCGAGCCCCATTGATAATCATGAAATGGAAATTATTTGTAACTTTCTACAAGTAGAACAATGAATAGTACAGGTAGACGCGTGAAATCTTTCTATATATTGCTTCTAAATAGTCTAAGAAACATCTATGCAAAGCATCCAAACAGTACAATTCGCCAATTTTTTGTTCTTCAAGTTTAAGTGAACTACGAGCCCCATTGTTAATCCTTTAAAGGAAATTATTTGTAAATTTCGACAAGTAGAACAATGAATGGATCATGTAGACGGTTGAAAAAATTGTATATATTGCTTCTATATAGTCTACGAAACATATATGCAAAGCATCCAAACAGTACAATTCGCCAATTTTTTGTTCTTCAAGTTTAAGTGAACAATGAGCCCCATTGTTAATCCTTTAAAGGAAATTATTTGTAACTTTCGACAAGTAGAACAATGAATGGAACAGGTAGACGGTTGAAATCTTTGTATATATTGCTTCTATATAGTCTAAGAAACATATATGCAAAGCATCCAAACAGTACAATTCGCCAATTTTTTGTACTACAAGTTTAAGTGAACTACGAGCCCCATTGTTAATTCTTTAAAGGAAATTATTTGTAACTTTCGACAAGTAGAACAATGAATGGAACAGGTAGACGGTTGAAATCTTTGTATATATTGCTTCTATATAGTATAAGAAACATATATGCAAAGCATCCAAACAGTACCATTCGCCAATTTTTTGTTCTTCAAGTTTAAGTGAACAATGAGCCGCATTGTTAATCCTTTATCGGAAATTATTTGTAACTTTCGACAAGTAGAACAATGAATGGAACAGGTAGACGGATGAAATCTTTGTATACATTGCTTCTATATAGTCTAAGAAACATATATGCAAAGCATCCAAACAGTACCATTCGCCACTTTTTTGTTCTTCAAGTTTAAGTGAACAACGCGCCCCATTGTTAATCCTTTAAAGGAAATTATTTGTAAATTTCGACAAGTAGAACAATGATTGGAACACGTAGACGGTTGAAATCTTTGTATATATTGCTTCTATATAGTCTAAGAAACATATATGCAAAGCATCCAAACAGTACCATTCGCCAATTTTTTGTTCCTCAAGTTTAAGTGAACAATGAGCCCCATTGTTAATTCTTTAAAGGAAATTATTTGTAACTTTCGACAAGTAGAACAATGAATGGAACAGGTAGACGGTTGAAATCTTTGTATATATTGCTTCTATATAGTCTAAGAAACATATATGCAAAGCATCCAAACAGTACAATTCGCCAATTTTTTGTTCTTCAAGTTTAAGTAAACTACGATCCCCATTGTTAATCCCTTAACGGAAATTATTTGTAACTTTCGACAAGTAGAGCAATGAATGGAACAGGTAGACGGTTGAAATCATTGTATATATTGCTTCTATATAGTCTAAGAAACATATATGCAAAGCATCCAAACAGTACAATTCGACAATTTTTTGCTCTTCAAGTTTAAGTGAACTACGAGCCCCATTGTTAAACCCTTAACGGAAATTATTTGTAAATTTCGACAAGTAGAACAATGAATGGAACAGGTAGACGGTTGAAATCATTGCATATATTGCTTCTATATAGTCTAAGAAACATATATGCAAAGCATCCAAACAGTACAATTCGCCAATTTTTTGTTCTTCAAGTTTAAGTGAACAATGAGCCCCATTGTTAATCCTTTAAAGGAAATTATTTGTAACTTTCGACAAGTAGAACAATGAATGGAACAGGTAGACGGTTGAAATCTTTGTATATATTGCTTCTATATAGTCTAAGAAACATATATGCAAAGCATCCAAACAGTACAATTCGCCAATTTTTTGTACTACAAGTTTAAGTGAACTACGAGCCCCATTGTTAATTCTTTAAAGGAAATTATTTGTAACTTTCGACAAGTAGAACAATGAGTGGAACAGTTAGACGGTTGAAATCTTTGTATATATTGCTTCTATATAGTATAAGAAACATATATGCAAAGCATCCAAACAGTACCATTCGCCAATTTTTTGTTCTTCAAGTTTAAGTGAACAATGAGCCCCATTGTTAATCCTTTATCGGAAATTATTTGTAACTTTCGACAAGTAGAACAATGATTGGAACACGTAGACGGTTGAAATCTTTGTATATATTGCTTCTATATAGTCTAAGAAACATATATGCAAAGCATCCAAACAGTACCATTCGCCAATTTTTTGTTCTTCAAGTTTAAGTGAACAATGAGCCCCATTGTTAATTCTTTAAAGGAAATTATTTGTAACTTTCGACAAGTAGAACAATGAATGGAACAGGTAGACGGTTGAAATCTTTGTATATATTGCTTCTATATAGTCTAAGAAACATATATGCAAAGCATCCAAACAGTACAATTCGCCAATTTTTTGTTCTTCAAGTTTAAGTGAACAATGAGCCCAAATGGTTAATCCTTTATCGGAAATTATTTGTAATTTTCGACAAGTAGAACAATGAATGGAACAGTTAGACGGCTGAAATATTTGTATATATTGCTTCTATATAATCTAAGAAACATATATGCAAAGCATCTAAACAGTAACAATCGCCAATTTTTTGATCTTCAAGTTTAAGTGAACAGCGAGCCCCATTGATAATCATGAAATGGAAATTATTTGTAACTTTCTACAAGTAGAACAATGAATAGTACAGGTAGACGGGTGAAATCTTTCTATATATTGCTTCTAAATAGTCTAAGAAACATCTATGCAAGCATCCAAACAGTCCAATTCGCCAATTTTTTGTTCTTCAAGTTTAAGTGAAATACGAGCCCCATTGTTAATCCTTTAAAGGAAATTATATGTAAATTTCGACAAGTAGAACAATGAATGGATCATGTAGACGGTTGAAAAAATTGTATATATTGCTTCTATATAGTCTACGAAACATATATGCAAAGCATCCAAACAGTACAATTCGCCAATTTTTTGTACTACAAGTTTAAGTGAACTACGAGCCCCATTGTTAATCCTTTAACGGAAATTAATTGTAAATTTCGACAAGTAGAACAATGAATGGAACAGGTAGACGGTTGAAATCATTGTATATATTGCTTCTATATAGTCTAAGAAACATATATGCAAAGTATCCAAACAGTACAATTCGCCAATTTTTTGTTCTTCAAGTTTAAGTGAACAATGAGCCCCATTGTTTATCCTTTAAAGGAAATTATTTGTAACTTTCGACAAGTAGAACAATGAATGGAACAGGTAGACGGTTGAAATCTCTGTATATATTGCTTCTATATAGTCTAAGAAACATATTTGCAAAGCATCCAAACAGTGCCATTCGCCAATTTTTTGTTCTTCAAGTTTAAGTGAACAATGAGCCCCATTGTTAATCCTTTATCGGAAATTATTTGTAACTTTCGACAAGTAGAACAATGAATGGAACAGGTAGACGGTTGAAATCTTTGTATATATTGCTTCTATATAGTCTAAGAAACATATATGCAAAGTATCCAAACAGTACAATTCGCCAATTTTTTGTTCTTCAAGTTTAAGTGAACAATAAGCCCCATTGTTAATCCTTTAAAGGAAATTATTTGTAACTTTCGACAAGTAGAACAGTGAATGGAACAGGTAGACGGTTGAAATCTCTGTATATATTGCTTCTATATAGTCTAAGAAACATATATGCAAAGCATCCAAACAGTGCCATTCGCCAATTTTTTGTTCTTCAAGTTTAAGTGAACAATGAGCCCCATTGTTAATCCTTTATCGGAAATTATTTGTAACTTTCGACAAGTAGAACAATGAATGGAACACGTAGACGGTTGAAATCTTTGTATATATTGCTTCCATATAGTCTAAGAAACATGTACGCAAAGCATCCAAACAGTACCATTCGCCAATTTTTTGTTCTTCAAGTTTAAGTGAACAATGAGCCACAATGGTTAATCCTTTATCGGAAATTATTTGTAATTTTCGACAAGTAGAACAATGAATGGAACAGTTAGACGGTTGTAATATTTGTATATATTGCTTCTATATAATCTAAGAAACATATATGCAAAGCATCTAAACAGTAACAATCGCCAATTTTTTGATCTTCAAGTTTAAGTGAACAGCGAGCCCCATTGATAATCATGAAATGGAAATTATTTGTAACTTTCTACAAGTAGAACAATGAATAGTACAGGTAGACGGGTGAAATCTTTCTATATATTGCTTCTAAATAGTCTAAGAAACATCTATGCAAAGCATCCAATCAGTACAATTCGCCAATTTTTTGTTCTTCAAGTTTAAGTGAACAATGAGCCCCATTGTTAATCCTTTAAAGGAAATTATTTGTAACTTTCGACAAGTAGAACAATGAATGGAACAGGTAGACGGTTGAAATCTTTGTATATATTGCTTCTATATAGTCTAAGAAACATATATGCAAAGCATCCAAACAGTACAATTCGCCAATTTTTTGTTCTTCAAGTTTAAGTGAACAATGAGCCCCAATGGTTAATCCTTTATCGGAAATTATTTGTAAATTTCGACAAGTAGAACAATGAATGGAACAGGTAGCCGGTTGAAATCTTTGTATATATTGCTTCTATATAGTCTAAGAAACATATATGCAAAGCATCCAAACAGTACAATTCGCCAATTTATTGTTCTTCAAGTTTAAGTGAACAATGAGCCCCATTATTAATCCTTTAAAGGAAATTATTTGTAACTTTCAACAAGTAGAACAATGAATGGAACAGGTAGACGGTTGAAATCTTTGTATATATTGCTTCTATATAGTCTAAGAAACATATATGCAAAGCATCCAAACAGTACCATTCGCCAATTTTTTGTTCTTCAAGTTTAAGTGAACAATGAGCCCCAATGGTTAATCCTTTATCGGAAATTATTTGTAACTTTCGACAAGTAGAACAATGAATGGAACAGTTAGACGGTTGAAATATTTGTATATATTGCTTCTATATAATCTAAGAAACATATATGCAAAGCATCTAAACAGTAACAATCGCCAATTTTTTGATCTTCAAGTTTAAGTGAACAGCGAGCCCCATTGATAATCATGAAATGGAAATTATTTGTAACTTTCTACAAGTAGAACAATGAATAGTACAGGTAGACGGGTGAAATCTTTCTATATATTGCTTCTAAATAGTCTAAGAAACATCTATGCAAAGCATCCAAACAGTACAATTCGCCAATTTTTTGTTCTTCAAGTTTAAGTGAACTACGAGCCCCATTGTTAATCCTTTAAAGGAAATTATATGTAAATTTCGACAAGTAGAACAATGAATGGATCATGTAGACGGTTGAAAAAATTGTATATATTGCTTCTATATAGTCTACGAAACATATATGCAAAGCATCCAAACAGTGCCATTCGCCAATTTTTTGTTCTTCAAGTTTAAGTGAACAATGAGCCCCATTGTTAATCCTTTATCGGAAATTATTTGTAACTTTCGACAAGTAGAACAATGAATGGAACAGGTAGACGGTTGAAATCTCTGTATATATTGCTTCTATATAGTCTAAGAAACATATATGCAAAGCATCCAAACAGTGCCATTCGCCAATTTTTTGTTCTTCAAGTTTAAGTGAACAATGAGCCCCATTGTTAATCCTTTATCGGAAATTATTTGTAACTTTCGACAAGTAGAACAATGAATGGAACACGTAGACGGTTGAAATCTTTGTATATATTGCTTCCATATAGTCTAAGAAACATGTACGCAAAGCATCCAAACAGTACCATTCGCCAATTTTTTGTTCTTCAAGTTTAAGTGAACAATGAGCCCCAATGGTTAATCCTTTATCGGAAATTATTTGTAATTTTCGACAAGTAGAACAATGAATGGAACAGTTAGACGGTTGTAATATTTGTATATATTGCTTCTATATAATCTAAGAAACATATATGCAAAGCATCTAAACAGTAACAATCGCCAATTTTTTGATCTTCAAGTTTAAGTGAACAGCGAGCCCCATTGATAATCATGAAATGGAAATTATTTGTAACTTTCTACAAGTAGAACAATGAATAGTACAGGTAGACGGGTGAAATCTTTCTATATATTGCTTCTAAATAGTCTAAGAAACATCTATGCAAAGCATCCAAACAGTACAATTCGCCAACTTTTTGTTCTTCTAGTTTAAGTGAACAATGAGCCCCATTGTTAATCCTTTAAAGGAAATTATTTGTAACTTTCGACAAGTAGAACAATGAATGGAACAGGTAGACGGTTGAAATCTTTGTATATATTGCTTCTATATAGTCTAAGAAACATATATGCAAAGCATCCAAACAGTACAATTCGCCAATTTTTTGTTCTTCAAGTTTAAGTGAACAATGAGCCCCAATGGTTAATCCTTTATCGGAAATTATTTGTAAATTTCGACAAGTAGAACAATGAATGGAACAGGTAGCCGGTTGAAATCTCTGTATATATTGCTTCTATATAGTCTAAGAAACATATATGCAAAGCATCCAAACAGTGCCATTCGCCAATTTTTTGTTCTTCAAGTTTAAGTGAACAATGAGCCCCATTGTTAATCCTTTATCGGAAATTATTTGTAACTTTCGACAAGTAGAACAATAAATGGAACAGGTAGACGGTTGAAATCTTTGTATATATTGCTTCTATATAGACTAAGAAACATATATGCAAAGTATCCAAACAGTACAATTCGCCAATTTTTTGTTCTTCAAGTTTAAGTGAACAATGAGCCCCATTGTTAATCCTTTAAAGGAAATTATTTGTAACTTTCGACAAGTAGAACAATGAATGGAACAGGTAGACGGTTGAAATCTCTGTATATATTGCTTCTATATAGTCTAAGAAACATATATGCAAAGCATCCAAACAGTGCCATTCGCCAATTTTTTGTTCTTCAAGTTTAAGTGAACAATGAGCCCCATTGTTAATCCTTTATCGGAAATTATTTGTAACTTTCGACAAGTAGAACAATGAATGGAACACGTAGACGGTTGAAATCTTTGTATATATTGCTTCCATATAGTCTAAGAAACATGTACGCAAAGAATCCAAACAGTACCATTCGCCAATTTTTTGTTCTTCAAGTTTAAGTGAACAATGAGCCCCAATGGTTAATCCTTTATCGGAAATTATTTGTAATTTTCGACAAATAGAACAATGAATGGAACAGTTAGACGGTTGTAATATTTGTATATATTGCTTCTATATAATCTAAGAAACATATATGCAAAGCATCTAAACAGTAACAATCGCCAATTTTTTGATCTTCAAGTTTAAGTGAAAAGCGAGCCCCATTGATAATCATGAAATGGAAATTATTTGTAACTTTCTACAAGTAGAACAATGAATAGTACAGGTAGACGGGTGAAATCTTTCTATATATTGCTTCTAAATAGTCTAAGAAACATCTATGCAAAGCATCCAAACAGTACAATTCGCCAATTTTTTGTTCTTCAAGTTTAAGTGAACTACGAGCCCCATTGTTAATCCTTTAAAGGAAATTATTTGTAAATTTCGACAAGTAGAACAATGAATGGATCATGTAGACGGTTGAAAAAATTGTATATATTGCTTCTATATAGTCTACGAAACATATATGCAAAGCATCCAAACAGTACAATTCGCCAATTTTTTGTACTTCAAGTTTAAGTGAACTACGATCCCCATTGTTAATCCCTTAACGGAAATTATTTGTAACTTTCGACAAGTAGAGCAATGAATGGAACAGGTAGACGGTTGAAATCATTGTATATATTGCTTCTATATAGTCTAAGAAACATATATGCAAAGCATCCAAACTGTACCATTCGCCAATTTTTTGTTCTTCAAGTTTAAGTGAACAATGAGCCCCATTGTTAATCCTTTAAAGGAAATTATTTGTAACTTTCGACAAGTAGAACAATGAATGGAACAGGTAGACGGTTGAAATCTTTGTATATATTGCTTCTATATAGTCTAAGAAACATATATGCAAAGCATCCAAACAGTGCCATTCGCCAATTTTTTGTTCTTCAAGTTTAAGTGAACAATGAGCCCCATTGTTAATCCTTTATCGGAAATTATTTGTAACTTTCGACAAGTAGAACAATGAATGGAACAGGTAGACGGTTGAAATCTTTGTATATATTGCTTCTATATAGTCTAAGAAACATATATGCAAAGTATCCAAACAGTACAATTCGCCAATTTTTTGTTCTTCAAGTTTAAGTGAACAATGAGCCCCATTGTTAATCCTTTAAAGGAAATTATTTGTAACTTTCGACAAGTAGAACAATGAATGGATCAGGTAGACGGTTGAAATCTTTGTATATATTGATTCCATATAGTCTAAGAAACATATATGCAAAGCATCCAAACAGTACCATTCGCCAATTTTTTGTTCTTCAAGTTTAAGTGAACAATGAGCCCCAATGGTTAATCCTTTATCGGAAATTATTTGTAATTTTCGACAAGTAGAACAATGAATGGAACAGTTAGACGGTTGTAATATTTGTATATATTGCTTCTATATAATCTAAGAAACATATATGCAAAGCATCTAAACAGTAACAATCGCCAATTTTTTGATCTTCAAGTTTAAGTGAACAGCGAGCCCCATTGATAATCATGAAATGGAAATTATTTGTAACTTTCTACAAGTAGAACAATGAATAGTACAGGTAGACGGGTGAAATCTTTCTATATATTGCTTCTAAATAGTCTAAGAAACATCTATGCAAAGCATCCAATCAGTACAATTCGCCAATTTTTTGTTCTTCAAGTTTAAGTGAACAATGAGCCCCATTGTTAATCCTTTAAAGGAAATTATTTGTAACTTTCGACAAGTAGAACAATGAATGGAACAGGTAGACGGTTGAAATCTTTGTATATATTGCTTCTATATAGTCTAAGAAACATATATGCAAAGCATCCAAACAGTACAATTCGCCAATTTTTTGTTCTTCAAGTTTAAGTGAACAATGAGCCCCAATGGTTAATCCTTTATCGGAAATTATTTGTAAATTTCGACAAGTAGAACAATGAATGGAACAGGTAGCCGGTTGAAATCTTTGTATATATTGCTTCTATATAGTCTAAGAAACATATATGCAAAGCATCCAAACAGTACAATTCGCCAATTTATTGTTCTTCAAGTTTAAGTGAACAATGAGCCCCATTATTAATCCTTTAAAGGAAATTATTTGTAACTTTCAACAAGTAGAACAATGAATGGAACAGGTAGACGGTTGAAATCTTTGTATATATTGCTTCTATATAGTCTAAGAAACATATATGCAAAGCATCCAAACAGTACCATTCGCCAATTTTTTGTTCTTCAAGTTTAAGTGAACAATGAGCCCCAATGGTTAATCCTTTATCGGAAATTATTTGTAACTTTCGACAAGTAGAACAATGAATGGAACAGTTAGACGGTTGAAATATTTGTATATATTGCTTCTATATAATCTAAGAAACATATATGCAAAGCATCTAAACAGTAACAATCGCCAATTTTTTGATCTTCAAGTTTAAGTGAACAGCGAGCCCCATTGATAATCATGAAATGGAAATTATTTGTAACTTTCTACAAGTAGAACAATGAATAGTACAGGTAGACGGGTGAAATCTTTCTATATATTGCTTCTAAATAGTCTAAGAAACATCTATGCAAAGCATCCAAACAGTACAATTCGCCAATTTTTTGTTCTTCAAGTTTAAGTGAACTACGAGCCCCATTGTTAATCCTTTAAAGGAAATTATATGTAAATTTCGACAAGTAGAACAATGAATGGATCATGTAGACGGTTGAAAAAATTGTATATATTGCTTCTATATAGTCTACGAAACATATATGCAAAGCATCCAAACAGTGCCATTCGCCAATTTTTTGTTCTTCAAGTTTAAGTGAACAATGAGCCCCATTGTTAATCCTTTATCGGAAATTATTTGTAACTTTCGACAAGTAGAACAATGAATGGAACAGGTAGACGGTTGAAATCTCTGTATATATTGCTTCTATATAGTCTAAGAAACATATATGCAAAGCATCCAAACAGTGCCATTCGCCAATTTTTTGTTCTTCAAGTTTAAGTGAACAATGAGCCCCATTGTTAATCCTTTATCGGAAATTATTTGTAACTTTCGACAAGTAGAACAATGAATGGCACACGTAGACGGTTGAAATCTTTGTATATATTGCTTCCATATAGTCTAAGAAACATGTACGCAAAGCATCCAAACAGTACCATTCGCCAATTTTTTGTTCTTCAAGTTTAAGTGAACAATGAGCCCCAATGGTTAATCCTTTATCGGAAATTATTTGTAATTTTCGACAAGTAGAACAATGAATGGAACAGTTAGACGGTTGTAATATTTGTATATATTGCTTCTATATAATCTAAGAAACATATATGCAAAGCATCTAAACAGTAACAATCGCCAATTTTTTGATCTTCAAGTTTAAGTGAACAGCGAGCCCCATTGATAATCATGAAATGGAAATTATTTGTAACTTTCTACAAGTAGAACAATGAATAGTACAGGTAGACGGGTGAAATCTTTCTATATATTGCTTCTAAATAGTCTAAGAAACATCTATGCAAAGCATCCAAACAGTACAATTCGCCAATTTTTTGTTCTTCTAGTTTAAGTGAACAATGAGCCCCATTGTTAATCCTTTAAAGGAAATTATTTGTAACTTTCGACAAGTAGAACAATGAATGGAACAGGTAGACGGTTGAAATCTTTGTATATATTGCTTCTATATAGTCTAAGAAACATATATGCAAAGCATCCAAACAGTACAATTCGCCAATTTTTTGTTCTTCAAGTTTAAGTGAACAATGAGCCCCAATGGTTAATCCTTTATCGGAAATTATTTGTAAATTTCGACAAGTAGAACAATGAATGGAACAGGTAGCCGGTTGAAATCTCTGTATATATTGCTTCTATATAGTCTAAGAAACATATATGCAAAGCATCCAAACAGTGCCATTCGCCAATTTTTTGTTCTTCAAGTTTAAGTGAACAATGAGCCCCATTGTTAATCCTTTATCGGAAATTATTTGTAACTTTCGACAAGTAGAACAATAAATGGAACAGGTAGACGGTTGAAATCTTTGTATATATTGCTTCTATATAGACTAAGAAACATATATGCAAAGTATCCAAACAGTACAATTCGCCAATTTTTTGTTCTTCAAGTTTAAGTGAACAATGAGCCCCATTGTTAATCCTTTAAAGGAAATTATTTGTAACTTTCGACAAGTAGAACAATGAATGGAACAGGTAGACGGTTGAAATCTCTGTATATATTGCTTCTATATAGTCTAAGAAACATATATGCAAAGCATCCAAACAGTGCCATTCGCCAATTTTTTGTTCTTCAAGTTTAAGTGAACAATGAGCCCCATTGTTAATCCTTTATCGGAAATTATTTGTAACTTTCGACAAGTAGAACAATGAATGGAACACGTAGACGGTTGAAATCTTTGTATATATTGCTTCCATATAGTCTAAGAAACATGTACGCAAAGAATCCAAACAGTACCATTCGCCAATTTTTTGTTCTTCAAGTTTAAGTGAACAATGAGCCCCAATGGTTAATCCTTTATCGGAAATTATTTGTAATTTTCGACAAATAGAACAATGAATGGAACAGTTAGACGGTTGTAATATTTGTATATATTGTTTCTATATAATCTAAGAAACATATATGCAAAGCATCTAAACAGTAACAATCGCCAATTTTTTGATCTTCAAGTTTAAGTGAAAAGCGAGCCCCATTGATAATCATGAAATGGAAATTATTTGTAACTTTCTACAAGTAGAACAATGAATAGTACAGGTA
The DNA here is from genome assembly GCA_963989415.1 of Cerceris ruficornis. Classification (NCBI taxonomy): domain Eukaryota; kingdom Metazoa; phylum Arthropoda; class Insecta; order Hymenoptera; family Crabronidae; genus Cerceris; species Cerceris ruficornis. The sequence continues at coordinate 469,079 of CAXDIW010000294.1, read as the reverse complement.
GACGGGTGAAATCTTTCTATATATTGCTTCTAAATAGTCTAAGAAACATCTATGCAAAGCATCCAAACAGTACAATTCGCCAATTTTTTGTTCTTCAAGTTTAAGTGAACAATGAGCCCCAATGGTTAATCCTTTATCGGTAATTATTTGTAACTTTCGACAAGTAGAACAATGAATGGAACAGGTAGACGGTTGAAATCCTTGTATATAATGCTTCTATATAGTCTAAGAAACATATATGCAAAGCATCCAAACTGTACAATTCGCCAATTTTTTGTTCTTCAAGTTTAAGTGAACAATGAGCCCCAATGGTTAATCCTTTATCGGTAATTATTTGTAACTTTCGACAAGTAGAACAATGAATGGAACAGGTAGACGGTTGAAATCCTTGTATATATTGCTTCCATATAGTCTAAGAAACATGTACGCAAAGCATCCAAACAGTACCATTCGCCAATTTTTTGTCCTTCAAGTTTAAGTGAACAATGAGCCCCATTGTTAATCCTTTATCGGAAATTATTTGTAACTTTCGACAAGTAGAACAATGAATGGAACAGGTAGACGGTTGAAATCTTTGTATATATTGCTTCTATATAGTCTAAGAAACATATATGCAAAGCATCCAAACAGTACAATTCGCCAATTTTTTTTTCTTCAAGTTTAAGTGAACAATGAGCCCCAATGGTTAATCCTTTATCGGTAATTATTTGTAACTTTCGACAAGTAGAACAATGAATGGAACAGGTAGACGGTTGAAATCATTGTATATATTGCTTCTATATAGTCTAAGAAACATATATGCAAAGCATCCAAACAGTACAATTCGACAATTTTTTGCTCTTCAAGTTTAAGTGAACTACGAGCCCCATTGTTAAACCCTTAACGGAAATTATTTGTAACTTTCGACAAGTAGAACAATGAATGGAACAGGTAGACGGTTGAAATCATGGTATATATTGCTTCTATATAGTCTAAGAAACATATATGCAAAGCATCCAAACAGTACAAGTCGCCAATTTTTTGTTCTTCAAGTTTAAGTGAACAATGAGCCCCATTGTTAATCCTTTAAAGGAAATTATTTGTAACTTTCGACAAGTAGAACAATGAATGGAACAGGTAGACGGTTGAAGTCTTTGTATATATTGCTTCTATATAGTCTAAGAAACATATATGCAAAGCATCCAAACAGTACAATTCGCCAATTTTTTGTTCTTCAAGTTTAAGTGAACAATGAGCCCCATTGTTAATCCTTTAATGGAAATTATTTGTAACTTTCGACAAGTAGAACAATGAATGGAACAGGTAGAGGGTTGAAATCATTGTATATATTGCTTCTACATAGTCTAAGAAACATATATGCAAAGCATCCAAACAGTACAATTCGCCAATATATTGTTCTTCAAGTTTAAGTGAACAACGAGCCCCATTGTTAATCCTTTAATGGAAATTATTTGTAAATTTCGACAAGTAGAACAATGATTGGAACACGTAGACGGTTGAAATCTTTGAATATATTGCTTCCATATAGTCTAAAAAACATATATCCAAAGCATCCAAACAGTCCCATTCGCCAATTTTTTGTTCTTCAAGATTAAGTGAACAATGAGCCCCATTGTTAATCCTTTATCGGAAATTATTTGTAACTTTCTACAAGTAGAACAATGAATAGAACAGGTAGACAGGTGAAATCTTTCTATATATTGCTTCTATATAGTCTAAGAAACTTATATGCAAAGCATCCGAACAGTACAATTCGCCAATTTTTTTTCTTCAAGTTTAAGTGAACTACGAGCCCCATTGTTAATCCTTTAACGGAAATTAATTGTAACATTCTACAAGTAGAACAATGAATGGAACAGGTAGACGGTTGAAATCGTTGTATATATTGCTTCTATATAGTCTAAGAAACATATAGGCAAAGCATCCAAACAGTACAATTCGCCAATTTTTTGTTCTTCAAGTTTAAGTGAACAATGAGCCCCATTGTTAATCCTTTATCGGAAATTATTTGTAACTTTCTACAAGTAGAACAATGAATAGAACAGGTAGACGGGTGAAATCTTTGTATATATTGCTTCTATATAGTCTAAGAAACTTATATGCAAAGCATCCGAACAGTACAATTCGCCAATAATTTCATCTTCATGTTTAAGTGAACTACGAGCCCCATTGTTAATACTTTAACGGAAATTATTTGTAAATTCCGACAAGTAGAACAATGAATGGAACAGGTAGACGGTTGAAATCAATGTATATATTGCTTCTATATAGTCTAAGAAACATATATGCAAAGCATCCAAACAGTACCATTCGCCAATTTTTTGTTCTTCAAGTTTAAGTGAACAATGAGCCCCATTTTTAATCCCTTAACTGAAATTATTTGTAACTTTCGACAAGTAGAACAGTGAATGGAACAGGTAGACGGTTGAAATCTTTGTATATATTGCTTCCATATAGTCTAAGAAACATGTACGCAAAGCATCCAAACAGTACCATTCGCCAATTTTTTGTTCTTCAGGTTTAAGTGAACTACGAGCCCCATTGTTAATCCTTTATCGGAAATTATTTGTAACTTTCTACAAGTAGAACAATGAATAGAACAGGTAGACGGGTGAAACCTTTGTATATATTGCTTCTATATAGTCTAAGAAACTTATATGCAAAGCATCCGAACAGTACAATTCGCCAATAATTTCATCTTCATGTTTAAGTGAACTACGAGCCCCATTGTTAATACTTTAACGGAAATTAATTGTAAATTTCGACAAGTAGAACAATGAATGGAACAGGTAGACGGTTGAAATCTTTGTATATATTGCTTCTATATAGTCTAAGAAACATATATGCAAAGCATCCAACCAGTACAATTCGCCAATTTATTGTTCTTCAAGTTTAAGTGAACAACGAGCCCCATTGTTAATCCTTTAAAGGAAATTATTTGTAACTTTCGACAAGTAGAACAATGAATGTAACAGGTAGACGGTTGAAATCTTTGTATATATTGCTTCTATATAGTCTAAGAAACATATATGCAAAGCATCCAAACAGTACAATTCGCCAATTTTTTGTTCTTCAAGTTTAAGTGAACAATGAGCCCCAATGGTTAATCCTTTATCGGAAATTATTTGTAAATTTCGACAAGTAGAACAATGAATGGAACAGGTAGCCGGTTGAAATCTTTGTATATATTGCTTCTATATAGTCTAAGAAACATATATGCAAAGCATCCAAACAGTACAATTCGCCAATTTATTGTTCTTCAAGTTTAAGTGAACAATGAGCCCCATTGTTAATCCTTTAAAGGAAATTATTTGTAACTTTCAACAAGTAGAACAATGAATGGAACAGGTAGACGGTTGAAATCATTGTATATATTGCTTCTATATAGTCTAAGAAACATATATGAAAAGCATCCAAACAGTACCATTCGCCAATTTTTTGTTCTTCAAGTTTAAGTGAACTACGATCCCCATTGTTAATCCCTTAACGGAAATTATTTGTAACATACGACAAGTAGAGCAATGAATGGAACAGGTAGACGGTTGAAATCATTGTATATATTGCTTCTATATAGTCTAAGAAACATATATGCAAAGCATCCAAACAGTACAATTCGCCAATTTTTTGTTCTTCAAGTTTAAGTGAACAATGAGCCCCATTGTTAATTCTTTAAAGGAAATTATTTGTAACTTTCGACAAGTAGAACAATGAATGGAACAGGTAGACGGTTGAAATCTTTGAATATATTGCTTCTATATAGTATAAGAAACATATATGCAAAGCATCCAAACAGTACCATTCGCCAATTTTTTGTTCTTCAAGGTTAAGTGAACAATGAGCCCCATTGTTAATCCTTTATCGGAAATTATTTGTAACTTTCGACAAGTAGAACAATGAATGGAACAGGTAGACGGTTGAAATCTTTGTATACATTGCTTCTATATAGTCTAAGAAACATATATGCAAAGCATCCAAACAGTACCATTCGCCACTTTTTTGTTCTTCAAGTTTAAGAGAACAACGCGCCCCATTGTTAATCCTTTAAAGGAAATTATTTGTAAATTTCGACAAGTAGAACAATGATTGGAACACGTAGACGGTTGAAATCTTTGTATATATTGCTTCCATATAGTCTAAGAAACATGTACGCAAAGCATCCAAACAGTACCATTCGCCAATTTTTTGTTCTTCAAGTTTAAGTAAACTACGATCCCCATTGTTAATCCCTTAACGGAAATTATTTGTAACTTTCGACAAGTAGAACAATGAATGGAACAGGTAGACGGTTGAAATCATTGTATATATTGCTTCTATATAGTCTACGAAATATATATGCAAAGCATCCAAACAGTAACAATCGCCAATTTTTTGATCTTCAAGTTTATGTGAACAGCGAGCCCCATTGATAATCATGAAATGGAAATTATTTGTAACCTTCTACAAGTAGAACAATGAATAGTACAGGTAGACGGGTGAAATCTTTCTATATATTGCTTCTAAATAGTCTAAGAAACATCTATGCAAAGCATCCAAACAGTACAATTCGCCAATTTTTTGTTCTTCAAGTTTAAGTGAACTACGAGCCCCATTGTTAATCCTTTAAAGGAAATTATTTGTAAATTTCGACAAGTAGAACAATGAATGGATCATGTAGACGGTTGAAAAAATTGTATATATTGCTTCTATATAGTCTACGAAATATATATGCAAAGCATCCAAACAGTACAATTCGCCAATTTTTTGTACTTCAAGTTTAAGTGAACTACGAGCCCCATTGTTAATCCTTTAACGGAAATTAATTGTAAATTTCGACAAGTAGAACAACGAATGGAACAGGTAGACGGTTGAAATCTTTGTATATATTGCTTCTATATAGTCTAAGAAACATATATGCAAAGCATCCAACCAGTACAATTCGCCAATTTATTGTTCTTCAAGTTTAAGTGAACAACGAGCCCCATTGTTAATCCTTTAAAGGAAATTATTTGTAACTTTCGACAAGTAGAACAATAAATGGAACAGGTAGACGGTTGAAATGTTTGTATATATTGCTTCTATATAGTCTAAGAAACATATATGCAAAGCATCCAAACAGTACAATTCGCCAATTTTTTGTTCTTCAAGTTTAAGTGAACAATGAGCCCCAATGGTTAATCCTTTATCGGAAATTATTTGTAAATTTCGACAAGTAGAACAATGAATGGAACAGGTAGACGGTTGAAATCTTTGTATACATTGCTTCTATATAGTCTAAGAAACATATATGCAAAGCATCCAAACAGTACCATTCGCCACTTTTTTGTTCTTCAAGTTTAAGAGAACAACGCGCCCCATTGTTAATACTTTAAAGGAAATTATTTGTAAATTTCGACAAGTAGAACAATGATTGGAACACGTAGACGGTTGAAATCTTTGTATATATTGCTTCCATATAGTCTAAGAAACATGTACGCAAAGCATCCAAACAGTACCATTCGCCAATTTTTTGTTCTTCAAGTTTAAGTAAACTACGATCCCCATTGTTAATCCCTTAACGGAAATTATTTGTAACTTTCGACAAGTAGAACAATGAATGGAACAGGTAGACGGTTGAAATCATTGTATATATTGCTTCTATATAGTCTGCGAAATATATATGCAAAGCATCCAAACAGTAACAATCGCCAATTTTTTGATCTTCAAGTTTAAGTGAACAGCGAGCCCCATTGATAATCATGAAATGGAAATTATTTGTAGCCTTCTACAAGTAGAACAATGAATAGTACAGGTAGACGGGTGAAATCTTTCTATATATTGCTTCTAAATAGTCTAAGAAACATCTATGCAAAGCATCCAAACAGTACAATTCGCCAATTTTTTGTTCTTCAAGTTTAAGTGAACTACGAGCCCCATTGTTAATCCTTTAAAGGAAATTATTTGTAAATTTCGACAAGTAGAACAATGAATGGATCATGTAGACGGTTGAAAAAATTGTATATATTGCTTCTATATAGTCTACGAAATATATATGCAAAGCATCCAAACAGTACAATTCGCCAATTTTTTGTACTTCAAGTTTAAGTGAACTACGAGCCCCATTGTTAATCCTTTAACGGAAATTAATTGTAAATTTCGACAAGTAGAACAACGAATGGAACAGGTAGACGGTTGAAATCTTTGTATATATTGCTTCTATATAGTCTAAGAAACATATATGCAAAGCATCCAACCAGTACAATTCGCCAATTTATTGTTCTTCAAGTTTAAGTGAACAACGAGCCCCATTGTTAATCCTTTAAAGGAAATTATTTGTAACTTTCGACAAGTAGAACAATAAATGGAACAGGTAGACGGTTGAAATGTTTGTATATATTGCTTCTATATAGTCTAAGAAACATATATGCAAAGCATCCAAACAGTACAATTCGCCAATTTTTTGTTCTTCAAGTTTAAGTGAACAATGAGCCCCAATGGTTAATCCTTTATCGGAAATTATTTGTAAATTTCGACAAGTAGAACAATGAATGGAACAGGTAGCCGGTTGAAATCTTTGTATATATTGCTTCTATATAGTCTAAGAAACATATATGCAAAGCATCCAAACAGTACAATTCGCCAATTTTTTGTTCTTCAAGTTTAAGTAAACTACGATCCCCATTGTTAATCCTTTAAAGGAAATTATTTGTAAATTTCGGCAAGTAGAACAATGAATGGAATAGGTAGACGGTTGAAATCATTGTATATATTGCTTCTATATAGTCTAAGAAACATATATGCAAAGCATCCAAACAGTACAATTCGCCAATTTTTTGTTCTTCAAGTTTAAGTGAACTACGAGCCCCATTGTTAATCCTTTAAAGGAAATTATTTGTAAATTTCGACAAGTAGAACAATGAATGGATCATGTAGACGGTTGAAAAAATTGTATATATTGCTTCTATATAGTCTACGAAATATATATGCAAAGCATCCAAACAGTACAATTCGCCAATTTTTTGTACTTCAAGTTTAAGTGAACTACGAGCCCCATTGTTAATCCTTTAACGGAAATTAATTGTAAATTTCGACAAGTAGAACAATGAATGGAACAGGTAGACGGTTGAAATCTGTGTATATATTGCTTCTATATAGTCCAAGAAACATATGTGCAAAGCATCCAAACAGTACAATTCGACAATTTTTTGCTCTTCAAGTTTAAGTGAACTACGAGCCCCATTGTTAATCCTTTAAAGGAAATTATTTGTAAATTTCGGCAAGTAGAACAATGAATGGAATAGGTAGACGGTTGAAATCATTGTATATATTGCTTCTATATAGTCTAAGAAACATATATGCAAAGCATCCAAACAGTACAATTCGCCAATTTTTTGTTCTTCAAGTTTAAGTGAACTACGAGCCCCATTGTTAATCCTTTAAAGGAAATTATTTGTAACTTTCGACAAGTAGAACAATGAATGGAACAGGTAGACGGTTGAAATGTTTGTATATATTGCTTCTATATAGTCTAAGAAACATATATGCAAAGCATCCAAACAGTACAATTCGCCAATTTTTTGTTCTTCAAGTTTAAGTGAACAATGAGCCCCAATGGTTAATCCTTTATCGGAAATTATTTGTAAATTTCGTCAAGTAGAACAATGAATGGAACAGGTAGCCGGTTGAAATCTTTGTATATATTGCTTCTATATAGTCTAAGAAACATATATGCAAAAGCATCCAAACAGTACAATTCTCCAATTTTTTGTTCTTCAAGATTAAGTAAACTACGATCCCCATTGTTAATCCCTTAACGGAAATTATTTGTAACTTTCGACAAGTAGAGCAATGAATGGAACAGGTAGACGGTTGAAATCATTGTATATATTGCTTCTATATAGTCTAAGAAACATATATGCAAAGCATCCAAACAGTACAATTCGACAATTTTTTGCTCTTCAAGTTTAAGTGAACTACGAGCCCCATTGTTAATCCTTTAAAGGAAATTATTTGTAAATTTCGGCAAGTAGAACAATGAATGGAATAGGTAGACGGTTGAAATCATTGTATATATTGCTTCTATATAGTCTAAGAAACATATATGCAAAGCATCCAAACAGTGCCATTCGCCAATTTTTTGTTCTTCAAGTTTAAGTGAACAATGAGCCCCATTGTTAATCCTTTATCGGAAATTATTTGTAACTTTCGACAAGTAGAACAATGAATGGAACAGGTAGACGGTTGAAATCTTTGTATACATTGCTTCTATATAGTCTAAGAAACATATATGCAAAGCATCCAAACAGTACCATTCGCCACTTTTTTGTTCTTCAAGTTTAAGAGAACAACGCGCCCCATTGTTAATCCTTTAAAGGAAATTATTTGTAAATTTCGACAAGTAGAACAATGATTGGAACACGTAGACGGTTGAAATCTTTGTATATATTGCTTCCATATAGTCTAAGAAACATGTACGCAAAGCATCCAAACAGTACCATTCGCCAATTTTTTGTTCTTCAAGTTTAAGTGAACAACGAGCCCCATTGTTAATCCTTTAAAGGAAATTATTTGTAACTTTCGACAAGTAGAACAATGAATGGAACAGGTAGACGGTTGAAATCTTTGTATATATTGCTTCTATATATTCTAAGAAACATATATGCAAAGCATCCAAACAGTACAATTCGCCAATTTTTTGTTCTTCAAGTTTAAGTGAACAATGAGCCCCAATGGTTAATCCTTTATCGGAAATTATTTGTAAATTTCGACAAGTAGAACAATGAATGGAACAGGTAGCCGGTTGAAATCTTTGTATATATTGCTTCTATATAGTCTAAGAAACATATATGCAAAGCATCCAAACAGTACAATTCGCCAATTTATTGTTCTTCAAGTTTAAGTGAACAATGAGCCCCATTGTTAATCCTTTAAAGGAAATTATTTGTAACTTTCAACAAGTAGAACAATGAATGGAACAGGTAGACGGTTGAAATCATTGTATATATTGTTTCTATATAGTCTAAGAAACATATATGCAAAGCATCCAAACAGTACAATTCGCCAATATTTTGTTCTTCAAGTTTAAGTGAACAATGAGTCCCATTGTTAATCCTTTATAGGAAATTATTTGTAACTTTCGACAAGTAGAACAATGAATGGAACAGGTAGACGGTTGAAATCTTTGTATATATTGCTTCTATATAGTATAAGAAACATATATGCAAAGCATCCAAACAGTACCATTCGCCAATTTTTTGTTCTTCAAGTTTAAGTGAACAATGAGCCCCATTGTTAATCCTTTATCGGAAATTATTTGTAACTTTCGACAAGTAGAACAATGAATGGAACAGGTAGACGGTTGAAATCATTGTATACATTGCTTCTATATAGTCTAAGAAACATATATGCAAAGCATCCAAACAGTACAATTCGCCAATTTATTGTTCTTCAAGTTTAAGTGAACAATGAGCCCCATTGTTAATCCTTTAAAGGAAATTATTTGTAACTTTCAACAAGTAGAACAATGAATGGAACAGGTAGACGGTTGAAATCATTGTATATATTGCTTCTATATAGTCTAAGAAACATATATGCAAAGCATCCAAACAGTACAATTCGCCAATTTTTTGTTCTTCAAGTTTAAGTGAACAATGAGCCCCATTGTTAATCCTTTAAAGGAAATTATTTGTAACTTTCGACAAGTAGAACAATGAATGGAACAGGTAGACGGTTGAAATCTTTGTATATATTGCTTCTATATAGTATAAGAAACATATATGCAAAGCAAACAAACAGTACCATTCGCCAATTTTTTGTTCTTCAAGTTTAAGTGAACAATGAGCCCCATTGTTAATCCTTTATCGGAAAAAATTTGTAACTTTCGACAAGTAGAACAATGAATGGAACAGGTAGACGGTTGAAATCATTGTATACATTGCTTCTATATAGTCTAAGAAACATATATGCAAAGCATCCAAACAGTACCATTCGCCACTTTTTTGTTCTTCAAGTTTAAGTGAACAACGAGCCCCATTTGTAATCCTTTAACGGAAATTAATTGTAATTTTCTACAAGTAGAACAATGATTGGAACACGTAGATGGTTGAAATCTTTGTATATATTGCTTCCATATAGTCTAAGAAACATATATGCAAAGCATCCAAACAGTACAATTCGCCAATTTTTTGTTCTTCAAGTTTAAGTGAACTACGAGCCCCATTGTTAATCCTTTAAAGGAAATTATTTGTAAATTTCGACAAGTAGAACAATGAATGGATCATGTAGACGGTTGAAAAAATTGTATATATTGCTTCTATATAGTCTACGAAATATATATGCAAAGCATCCAAACAGTACAATTCGCCAATTTTTTGTACTTCAAGTTTAAGTGAACTACGAGCCCCATTGTTAATCCTTTAACGGAAATTAATTGTAAATTTCGACAAGTAGAACAACGAATGGAACAGGTAGACGGTTGAAATCTTTGTATATATTGCTTCTATATAGTCTAAGAAACATATATGCAAAGCATCCAACCAGTACAATTCGCCAATTTATTGTTCTTCAAGTTTAAGTGAACAACGAGCCCCATTGTTAATCCTTTAAAGGAAATTATCTGTAACTTTCGACAAGTAGAACAATGAATGGAACAGGTAGACGGTTGAAATGTTTGTATATATTGCTTCTATATAGTCTAAGAAACATATATGCAAAGCATCCAAACAGTACAATTCGCCAATTTTTTGTTCTTCAAGTTTAAGTGAACAATGAGCCCCAATGGTTAATCCTTTATCGGAAATTATTTGTAAATTTCGACAAGTAGAACAATGAATGGAACAGGTAGCCGGTTGAAATCTTTGTATATATTGCTTCTATATAGTCTAAGAAACATATATGCAAAGCATCCAAACAGTACAATTCGCCAATTTTTTGTTCTTCAAGTTTAAGTAAACTACGATCCCCATTGTTAATCCCTTAACGGAAATTATTTGTAACTTTCGACAAGTAGAGCAATGAATGGAACAGGTAGACGGTTGAATTCATTGTATATATTGCTTCTATATAGTCTAAGAAACATATGTGCAAAGCATCCAAACAGTACAATTCGACAATTTTTTGTTCTTCAAGTTTAAGTGAACAATGAGCCCCATTGTTAATCCTTTAAAGGAAATTATTTGTAAATTTCGACAAGTAGAACAATGAATGGAACAGGTAGACGGTTGAAATCTTTGTATATATTGCTTCTATATAGTCCAAGAAACATATATGCAAAGCATCCAACCAGTACAATTCGCCAATTTATTGTTCTTCAAGTTTAAGTGAACAACGAGCCCCATTGTTAATCCTTTAAAGGAAATTATTTGTAACTTTCGACAAGTAGAACAATGAATGGAACAGGTAGACGGTTGAAATGTTTGTATATATTGCTTCTATATAGTCTAAGAAACATATATGCAAAGCATCCAAACAGTACAATTCGACAATTTTTTGTTCTTCAAGTTTAAGTGAACAATGAGCCCCAATGGTTAATCCTTTATCGGAAATTATTTGTAAATTTCGACAAGTAGAACAATGAATGGAACAGGTAGCCGGTTGAAATCTTTGTATATATTGCTTCTATATAGTCTAAGAAACATATATGCAAAGCATCCAAACAGTACAATTCGCCAATTTTTTGTTCTTCAAGTTTAAGTTAGCTACGATCCCCATTGTTAATCCCTTAACGGAAATTATTTGTAACTTTCGACAAGTAGAGCAATGAATGGAACAGGTAGACGGTTGAAATCATTGTATATATTGCTTCTATATAGTCTAAGAAACATATATGCAAAGCATCCAAACAGTACAAATCGACAATTTTTTGCTCTTCAAGTTTAAGTGAACTACGAGCCCCATTGTTAATCCTTTAAAGGAAATTATTTGTAAATTTCGGCAAGTAGAACAATGAATGGAATAGGTAGACGGTTGAAATCATTGTATATATTGCTTCTATATAGTTTAAGAAACATATATGCAAAGCATCCAAACAGTACAATTCGCCAATTTTTTGTTCTTCAAGTTTAAGTAAACTACGATCCCCATTGTTAATCCCTTAACGGAAATTATTTGTAACATTCGACAAGTAGAACAATGAATGGAACAGGTAGACGGTTGAAATCATTGTATATATTGCTTCTATATAGTCTAAGAAACATATATGCAAAGTATCCAAACAGTACAATTCGCCAATTTTTTGTTCTTCAAGTTTAAGTGAACAATGAGCCCCATTGTTAATCCTTTAAAGGAAATTATTTGTAACTTTCGACAAGTAGAACAATGAATGGAACAGGTAGACGGTTGAAATCTCTGTATATATTGCTTCTATATAGTCTAAGAAACATATATGCAAAGCATCCAAACAGTGCCATTCGCCAATTTTTTGTTCTTCAAGTTTAAGTGAACAATGAGCCCAATTGTTAATCCTTTATCGGAAATTATTTGTAACTTTCGACAAGTAGAACAATGAATGGAACAGGTAGACGGTTGAAATGTTTGTATATATTGCTTCTATATAGTCTAAGAAACATATATGCAAAGCATCCAAACAGTACAATTCGCCAATTTTTTGTTCTTCAAGTTTAAGTGAACAATGAGCCCCAATCGTTAATCCTTTATCGGAAATTATTTGTAAATTTCGACAAGTAGAACAATGAATGGAACAGGTAGCCGGTTGAAATCTTTGTATATATTGCTTCTATATAGTCTAAGAAACATATATGCAAAGCATCCAAACAGTACAATTCGCCAATTTTTTGTTCTTCAAGTTTAAGTAAACTACGATCCCCATTGTTAATCCCTTAACGGAAATTATTTGTAACTTTCGACAAGTAGAGCAATGAATGGAACAGGTAGACGGTTGAATTCATTGTATATATTGCTTCTATATAGTCTAAGAAACATATATGCAAAGCATCCAAACAGTACAATTCGCCAATTTTTTGTTCTTCAAGTTTAAGTGAACTACGAGCCCCATTGTTAATCCTTTAAAGGAAATTATTTGTAACTTTCTACAAGTAGAACAATGAATGGAACAGGTAGACGGTTGAAATCTTTGTATATATTGCGTCTATATAGTCTAAGAAACATATATGCAAAGCATCCAAACAGTACCATTCGCCAATTTTTTGTTCTTCAAGTTTAAGTGAACAGCGAGCCCCATTGATAATCCTTTATCGGAAATTATTTGTAACTTTCGACAAGTAGAACAATGAATGGATCATGTAGACGGTTGAAATCATTGTATATATTGCTTCTATATAGTCTACGAAACATATATGCAAAGCATCCAAACAGTACAATTCGCCAATTTTTTGTTCTTCAAATTTAAGTGAACTACGAGCCCCATTGTTAATCCTTTAACGGAAATTAATTGTAACTTTCTACAAGTAGAACAATGAGTGGAACAGGTAGACGGTTGAAATCAATGTATATATTGCTTCTATATAGTCTAAGAAACATATATGCAAAGCATCCAACCAGTTCCATACGCCAATTTTTTGATCTTCAAGTTTAAGTGAACAATGAGCCCCATTGTTAATCCTTTAAAGGAAATTATTTGTAACTTTCGACAAGTAGAACTATGACTGGAACTGGTAGACGGTTGAAATCTTTTTATATATTGCTTCTATATAGGCTAAGAAACATATATGCAAAGCATCCAAACAGTACCAGTCGCCAATTTTTTGTTCTTCAAGTTTAAGTGAACAACGAGGCCCATTGATAATCATGAAACGGAAATTATTTGTAACTTTCGACAAGAAGAACAATGAATAGAACAGGTAGACGGTTGAAATCTTTGTATATGTTGCTTCTATATAGTCTAAGAAACCTATATGCAAAGCATCCAAACAGTACAATTCGCCAATTTTTTGTTCTTCAAGTTTAAGTGAACTACGAGCCCCATTGTTAATCCTTTAACGGAAATTATTTGTAACTTTCGACAAGTAGAACAATGATTGGAACACGTAGACGGTTGAAATCTTTGTATATATTTCTTCCATATAGTCTAAGAAACATATATGCAAAGCATCCAAACAGTACCATTCGCCAATTTTTTGTTCTTCAAGCTTAAGTGAACAACGAGCCCCATTGATAATCATGAAACGGAAATTATTTGTAACTTTCTACAAGTAGAACAATGAATAGAACAGGTAGACGGTTGAAATCTTTGTATATGTTGCTTCTATATAGTCTACGAAACATATATGCAAAGCATCCAAACAGTACAATTCGCCAATTTTTTGTTTTTCAAGTTTAAGTGAACTACGAGCCCCATTGTTAATCCTTTAACGGAAATTATTTATAACTTTCGACAAGTAGAACAATGATTGGAACACGTAGACGGTTGAAATCTTTGTATATATTTCTTCCATTTAGTCTAAGAAACATATATGCAATGCATCTAAACAGTAACAATCGCCAGTTTTTTGATCTTCAAGTTTAAGTGAACAGCGAGCCCCATTGATAATCATGAAATGGAAATTATTTGTAACTTTCTACACGTAGAACGGTGAATAGTACAGGTAGACGGGTGAAATCTTTCTATATATTGCTTCTAAATAGCCTAAGAAACATATATGCAAAGCATCCAAACAGTACAATTCGCCAATTTTTTGTTCTTCACGTTTAAGTAAACTACGATCCCCATTGTTAATCCCTTAACGGAAATTATTTGTAACATTCGACAAGTAGAACAATGAATGGAACAGGTAGACGGTTGAAATCATTGTATATATTGCTTCTATATAGTCTAAGAAACATATATGCAAAGTATCCAAACAGTACAATTCGCCAATTTTTTGTTCTTCAAGTTTAAGTGAACAATGAGCCCCATTGTTAATCCTTTAAAGGAAATTATTTGTAACTTTCGACAAGTAGAACAATGAATGGAACAGGTAGACGGTTGAAATCTCTGTATATATTGCTTCTATATAGTCTAAGAAACATATATGCAAAGCATCCAAACAGTGCCATTCGCCAATTTTTTGTTCTTCAAGTTTAAGTGAACAATGAGCCCCATTGTTAATCCTTTATCGGAAATTATTTGTAACTTTCGACAAGTAGAACAATGAATGGAACAGGTAGACGGTTGAAATGTTTGTATATATTGCTTCTATATAGTCTAAGAAACATATATGCAAAGCATCCAAACAGTACAATTCGCCAATTTTTTGTTCTTCAAGTTTAAGTGAACAATGAGCCCCAATGGTTAATCCTTTATCGGAAATTATTTGTAAATTTCGACAAGTAGAACAATGAATGGAACAGGTAGCCGGTTGAAATCTTTGTATATATTGCTTCTATATAGTCTAAGAAACATATATGCAAAGCATCCAAACAGTACAATTCGCCAATTTTTTGTTCTTCAAGTTTAAGTAAACTACGATCCCCATTGTTAATCCCTTAACGGAAATTATTTGTAACTTTCGACAAGTAGAGCAATGAATGGAACAGGTAGACGGTTGAATTCATTGTATATATTGCTTCTATATAGTCTAAGAAACATATGTGCAAAGCATCCAAACAGTACAATTCGACAATTTTTTGCTCTTCAAGTTTAAGTGAACTACGAGCCCCATTGTTAATCCTTTAAAGGAAATTATTTGTAAATTTCGGCAAGTAGAACAATGAATGGAATAGGTAGACGGTTGAAATCATTGTATATATTGCTTCTATATAGTCTAAGAAACATATATGCAAAGCATCCAAACAGTACAATTCGCCAATTTTTTGTTCTTCAAGTTTAAGTGAACTACGAGCCCCATTGTTAATCCTTTAAAGGAAATTATTTGTAAATTTCGACAAGTAGAACAATGAATGGATCATGTAGACGGTTGAAAAAATTGTATATATTGCTTCTATATAGTCTACGAAATATATATGCAAAGCATCCAAACAGTACAATTCGCCAATTTTTTGTACTTCAAGTTTAAGTGAACTACGAGCCCCATTGTTAATCCTTTAACGGAAATTAATTGTAAATTTCGACAAGTAGAACAATGAATGGAACAGGTAGACGGTTGAAATCTTTGTATATATTGCTTCTATATAGTCCAAGAAACATATATGCAAAGCATCCAACCAGTATAATTCGCCAATTTATTGTTCTTCAAGTTTAAGTGAACAACGAGCCCCATTGTTAATCCTTTAAAGGAAATTATTTGTAAATTTCGGCAAGTAGAACAATGAATGGAATAGGTAGACGGTTGAAATCATTGTATATATTGCTTCTATATAGTCTAAGAAACATATATGCAAAGCATCCAAACAGTACAATTCGCCAATTTTTTGCTCTTCAAGTTTAAGTGAACTACGAGCCCCATTTTTAATCCTTTAAAGGAAATTATTTGTAAATTTCGGCAAGTAGAACAATGAATGGAATAGGTAGACGGTTGAAATCATTGTATATATTGCTTCTATATAGTCTAAGAAACATATATGCAAAGCATCCAAACAGTACAATTCGCCAATTTTTTGTACTTCAAGTTTAAGTGAACTATGAGCCCCATTGTTAATCCTTTAACGGAAATTAATTGTAAATTTCGACAAGTAGAACAATGAATGGAACAGGTAGACGGTTGAAATCTTTGTATATATTGCTTCTATATAGTCCAAGAAACATATATGCAAAGCATCCAAACAGTACCATTCGCCAATTTTTTGTTCTTCAAGTTTAAGTGAACAGCGAGCCCCATTGATAATCCTTTATCGGAAATTATTTGTAACTTTCGACAAGTAGAACAATGAATGGATCATGTAGACGGTTGAAAAAATTGTATATATTGCTTCTATATAGTCTACGAAATATATATGCAAAGCATCCAAACAGTACAATTCGCCAATTTTTTGTACTTCAAGTTTAAGTGAACTACGAGCCCCATTGTTAATCCTTTAACGGAAATTAATTGTAACTTTCTACAAGTAGAACAATGAGTGGAACAGGTAGACGGTTGAAATCAATGTATATATTGCTTCTATATAGTCTAAGAAACATATATGCAAAGCATCCAAACAGTTCCATACGCCAATTTTTTGTTCTTCAAGTTTAAGTGAACAATGAGCCCCATTGTTAATCCTTTAAAGGAAATTATTTGTAACTTTCGACAAGTAGAACTATGACTGGAACTGGTAGACGGTTGAAATCTTTTTATATATTGCTTCTATATAGGCTAAGAAACATATATGCAAAGCATCCAAACAGTACCAGTCGCCAATTTTTTGTTCTTCAAGTTTAAGTGAACAACGAGGCCCATTGATAATCATGAAACGGAAATTATTTGTAACTTTCTACAAGTAGAACAATGAATAGAACAGGTAGACGGTTGAAATCTTTGTATATGTTGCTTCTATATAGTCTACGAAACATATATGCAAAGCATCCAAACAGTACAATTCGCCAATTTTTTGTTTTTCAAGTTTAAGTGAACTACGAGCCCCATTGTTAATCCTTTAACGGAAATTATTTATAACTTTCGACAAGTAGAACAATGATTGGAACACGTAGACGGTTGAAATCTTTGTATATATTTCTTCCATATAGTCTAAGAAACATATATGCAATGCATCTAAACAGTAACAATCGCCAGTTTTTTGATCTTCAAGTTTAAGTGAACAGCGAGCCCCATTGATAATCATGAAATGGAAATTATTTGTAACTTTCTACACGTAGAACGGTGAATAGTACAGGTAGACGGGTGAAATCTTTCTATATATTGCTTCTAAATAGCCTAAGAAACATATATGCAAAGCATCCAAACAGTACAATTCGCCAATTTTTTGTTCTTCAAGTTTAAGAGAACATTAAGCCCCAATGGTTCATCCTTTATCGGAAATTGTTTGTAACTTTCGACAAGTAGAACAATGAATGGAACAGGTAGACGGTTGAAATCTTTGTATATATTGCTTCCATATAGTCTAAGAAACATATATGCAAAGCATCCAAACAGTACCATTCGCCAATTTTTTGTTCTTCAAGTTTAAGTGAACAATGAGCCCCATTGTTAATCCTTTAAAGGAAATTATTTGTAAATTTCGGCAAGTAGAACAATGAACGGAACAGGTAGACGGTTGAAATCTTTGTATTTATTGCTTCTATATAATCTAAGCAACATATATGCAAAGCATCTAAACAGTAACAATCGCCAATTTCTTGTTCTTCAAGTTTAAGTGAACTACGAGCCCCATTGTTAATCCTTTAACGGAAATTAATTGTAACTTTCTACAATTAGAACAATGATTGGAACACGTAGACGGTTGAAATCTTTGTATATATTGCTTCCATATAGTCTAAGAAACATGTACGCAAAGCATCCAAACAGTACCATTCGCCAATTTTTTGTTCTTCAAGTTTAAGTGAACAATGAGCCCCAATGGTTAATCCTTTATTGGAAATTACTTGTAATTTTCGACAAGTAGAACAATGAATGGAATAGGTAGACGGTTGAAATCTTTGTATATATTGCTTCTATATAGTCTACGAAACATATGTGCAAAGCATCCAAACAGTACCATTGGCCAATTTTTTGTTCTTCAAGTTTAAGTGAACAGCAAGCCCCATTGTTAATCATGAAATGGAAATTATTTGTAACTTTCTACAAGTAGAACAATGAATAGTACAGGTAGACTGTTGAAATCATTGTATATATTGCTTCTATATAATCTAAGAAACATATATGCAAAGCATCCAAACAGTACCATTCGCCAATTTTTTGTTCTTCAAGTTTAAGTGAACAACGAGCCCCATTGTTAATCCTTTAAAGGAAATTATTTGTAAATTTCGTCAAGTAGAACAATGAATGGAACAGGTAGACGGTTGAAATCTTTGTATATATTGCTTCTATATAGTCTATGAAACATATATGCAAAGCATCCAAACAGTACAATTCGCGAATTTATTGTTCTTCAAGTTTAAGTGAACAATGAGCCCCATTGATAATCATGAAAGGGAAATTATTTGTAAATTTCGACAAGTAGAACAATGAATGGATCAGGTAGACGGTTGAAATCATTGTATATATTGCTTCTATATAGCCTACGAAACATATATGCAAAGCATCCAAACAGTACAATTCGCCAATTTTTTGTTCTTCATGTTTAAGTGAACTACGAGCCCCATTGTTAATCCCTTAACGGAAATTAATTGTAACTTTCTACATGTAGAACAATGATTGGAACACGCAGACGGTTGAAATCTTTGTATATATTTCTTCCATATAGTCTAAGAAACAAATACGCAAAGCATCCAAACAGTACCATTCGCCAATTTTTTGTTCTTCAAGTTTAAGTGAACAGCGAGCCCCATTGATAATCATGAAATGTAAATTATTTGTAACTTTCTACAAGCAGAACAATGAATGGAACTGGTAGACGGTTGAAATCCTTGTATATATTGCGTCTATATAGTCTAAGAAACATATATGCAAAGCATCCAAACAGTACAATTCGCCAATTTATTGTTCTTCAAGTTTAAGTGAACAACCAGCCCCATTGTTAATCCTTTAAAGGAAATTATTTGTAAATTTCGACAAGTAGAACATTGAATGTAACAGTTAGACGGGTGAAATCTTTGTATATGTTGCTTCTATATAGTCTACGAAACCTATATGCAAAGCATCTAAACAGTAACATTCGCCAATTTTTTGACCTTCAAGTTTAAGTGAACAGCGAGCCCCATTGATAACCCTTTAAAGGAAATTATTTGTAAATTTCGACAAGCAGAACAATGAATGGAACAGGTAGACGGTTGAAATCTTTGTATATATTGCTTCTATATAATCTAAGAAACATATATGCAAAGCATCCAAACAGTACCATTCGCCAATTTTTTGTTCTTCAAGTTTAAGTGAACAATGAGCCCCAATGGTCAATCCGTTATCGGAAATTATTTGTAACTTTCGACAAGTAGAACAATGAATGGAACAGGTAGACGGTTGAAATCATTGTATATATTGCTTCTATATAGTCTAAGAGACATATATGCAAAGCATCCAAACAGTACCATTCGCCAATTTTTTGTTCTTCAAGTTTAAGTGAACTACGAGCCCCATTGTTAATCCTTTAAAGGAAATTATTTGTGATTTTCGACAAGCAGAACAATGAATGGAACAGGTAGACGGTTGAAATCTTTGTATATATTGCTTCTATATAATCTAGGAAACATATATGCAAAGCATCCAAACAGTACCATTCGCCAATTTTTTGTTCTTCAAGTTTAAGTGAACAACGAGCCCCATTGATAATCATGAAACGGAAATTATTTGTAACTTTCTACAAGTAGAACAATGAATAGAACAGGTAGACGGTTGAAATCTTTGTATATGTTGCTTCTATATAGTCTAAGAAACCTATATGCAAAGTATCTAAACAGTAACAATCGCAAATTTTTTGATCTTCAAGTTTAAGTGAACAGCGAGCCCCATTGATAATCATGAAATGGAAATTATTTGTAACTTTCTACAAGTAGAACAATGAATAGTACAGGTAGACGGGTGAAATCATTCTATATATTGCTTCTAAATAGTCTAAGAAACACATGTGCAAAGCATCCAAACCGTACAATTCGCCAATTTTTTGTTCTTCAAGTTTAAGTGAACAATGAGCCCCAATGGTCAATCCGTTATCGGAAATTATTTGTAACTTTCGACAAGTAGAACAATGAATGGAACAGGTAGACGGTTGAAGTCATTGTATATATTGGTTCTATATAGTCTAAGAAACACATATGCAAAGCATCCAAACAGTACAATTCGCCAATTTTTCGTTCTTCAAGTTTAAGTGAACTACGAGCCCCATTGTTAATCCTTTAAGGGAAATCATTTGTAAATTTCGACAAGTAGAACATTGAATGGAACTGATAGACGGTTGAAATCTTTGTATATATTGCTTCTATATTGTCTAAGAAACATATATGCAAAGCATCCAAACAGTACAATTCGCCAATTTTTTTTTTCATGTATAAGTGAACTATGAGCCCCAATGGTTAATCCTTTATCGGTAATTATTTGTAACTTTCGTCAAGTAGAACAATGAATGGAACAGGTAGACGGTTGAAATCCTTGTATACATTGCGTCTATATAGTCTAAGAAACATATATGCAAAGCATCCAAACAGTACAATTCGCCAATTTATTGTTCTTCAAGTTTAAGTGAACAACGAGCCCCATTGTTAATCATGAAATGGAAATTATTTGTAACTTTCTACAAGTAGAACAATGAATAGTACAGGTAGACTGTTGAAATCATTGTATATATTGCTTCTATATAATCTAAGAAACACATATGCAAAGCATCCAAACAGTACCATTCGCCAATTTTTTGTTCTTCAAGTTTAAGTGAACAACGAGCCCCATTGTTAATCCTTTAAAGGAAATTATTTGTAAATTTCGACAAGTAGAACAGTGATTGGAACAGGTAGACGGTTGAAATATTTGTATATATTGCTTCTATATAGTCTAAGAAACATATATGCAGAGAATCCAAACAGTACCATACGCCAATTTATTGTTCTTCAAGTTTAAGTGAACAACGAGCCCCATTGTTAATCCTTTAAAGGAAATTATTTTTAAATTTCGTCAAGTAGAACAATGAATGGAACAGGTAGACGGTTGAAATCTTTGTATATATTGCTTCTATATAGTCTATGAAACATATATGCAAAGCATCCAAACAGTACAATTCGCGAATTTATTGTTCTTCAAATTCAAGTGAACAACGAGCCCCATTGATAATCATGAAAGGGAAATTATTTGTAAATTTCGACAAGTAGAACAATGAATGGATCAGGTAGACGGTTGAAATCATTGTATATATTGCTTCTATATAGCCTACGAAACATATATGCAAAGCATCCAAACAGTACAATTCGCCAATTTTTTGTTCTTCATGTTTAAGTGAACTACGAGCCCCATTGTTAATCCCTTAACGGAAATTAATTGTAACTTTCTACAAGTAGAACAATGATTGGAACACGCAGACGGTTGAAATCTTTGTATATATTTCTTCCATATAGTCTAAGAAACAAATACGCAAAGCATCCAAACAGTACCATTCGCCAATTTTTTGTTCTTCAAGTTTAAGTGAACAGCGAGCCGCATTGATAATCATGAAATGTAAATTATTTGTAACTTTCTACAAGCAGAACAATGAATGGAACAGGTAGACGGTTGAATTCTTTGTATATATTCCTTCTGTATAGTCTAAGAAACATATTTGCAAAGCATCCAAACAGTACCATTCGCCAATTTTTTGTTCTTCAAGTTTAAGTGAACTACGAGCCCCATTGTTAATCCTTTAAAGGAAATTATTTGTAACTTTCGACAAGTAGAACAATGAATGGAACAGGTAGACGGTTGAAGTCATTGTATATATTGGTTCTATATAGTCTAAGAAACACATATGCAAAGCATCCAAACAGTACAATTCGCCAATTTTTCGTTCTTCAAGTTTAAGTGAACTACGAGCCCCATTGTTAATCCTTTAAGGGAAATTATTTGTAAATTTCGACAAGTAGAACATTGAATGGAACTGATAGACGGTTGAAATCTTTGTATATATTGCTTCTATATTGTCTAAGAAACATATATGCAAAGCATCCAAACAGTACAATTCGCCAATTTTTTTTTTCATGTATAAGTGAACTATGAGCCCCAATGGTTAATCCTTTATCGGTAATTATTTGTAACTTTCGTCAAGTAGAACAATGAATGGAACAGGTAGACGGTTGAAATCCTTGTATATATTGCGTCTATATAGTCTAAGAAACATATATGCAAAGCATCCAAACAGTACAATTCGCCAATTTATTGTTCTTCAAGTTTAAGTGAACAACGAGCCCCATTGTTAATCATGAAATGGAAATTATTTGTAACTTTCTACAAGTAGAACAATGAATAGTACAGGTAGACTGTTGAAATCATTGTATATATTGCTTCTATATAATCTAAGAAACATATATGCAAAGCATCCAAACAGTACCATTCGCCAATTTTTTGTTCTTCAAGTTTAAGTGAACAACGAGCCCCATTGTTAATCCTTTAAAGGAAATTATTTGTAAATTTCGACAAGTAGAACAGTGATTGGAACAGGTAGACGGTTGAAATATTTGTATATATTGCTTCTATATAGTCTAAGAAACATATATGCAGAGAATCCAAACAGTACCATACGCCAATTTATTGTTCTTCAAGTTTAAGTGAACAACGAGCCCCATTGTTAATCCTTTAAAGGAAATTATTTGTAAATTTCGTCAAGTAGAACAATGAATGGAACAGGTAGACGGTTGAAATCTTTGTATATATTGCTTCTATATAGTCTATGAAACATATATGCAAAGCATCCAAACAGTACAATTCGCGAATTTATTGTTCTTCAAGTTTAAGTGAACAACGAGCCCCATTGATAATCATGAAAGGGAAATTATTTGTAAATTTCGACAAGTAGAACAATGAATGGATCAGGTAGACGGTTGAAATCATTGTATATATTGCTTCTATATAGCCTACGAAACATATATGCAAAGCATCCAAACAGTACAATTCGCCAATTTTTTGTTCTTCATGTTTAAGTGAACTACGAGCCCCATTGTTAATCCCTTAACGGAAATTAATTGTAACTTTCTACAAGTAGAACAATGATTGGAACACGCAGACGGTTGAAATCTTTGTATATATTTCTTCCATATAGTCTAAGAAACAAATACGCAAAGCATCCAAACAGTACCATTCGCCAATTTTTTGTTCTTCAAGTTTAAGTGAACAGCGAGCCGCATTGATAATCATGAAATGTAAATTATTTGTAACTTTCTACAAGCAGAACAATGAATGGAACAGGTAGACGGTTGAATTCTTTGTATATATTCCTTCTGTATAGTCTAAGAAACATATTTGCAAAGCATCCAAACAGTACCATTCGCCAATTTTTTGTTCTTCAAGTTTAAGTGAACTACGAGCCCCATTGTTAATCCTTTAAAGGAAATTATTTGTAACTTTCGACAAGTAGAACAATGAATGGAACAGGTAGACTGTTGAAATCATTGTATATATTGCTTCTATATAGTCTAAGAAACATATATGCAAAGCATCCAAACAGTACAATTCGCCAATTTTTTGTTCTTCAAGTTTAAGTAAACTACGATCCCCATTGTTAATCACTTAACGGAAATTATTTGTAACTTTCGACAAGTAGAACAGTGAATGGAACAGGTAGACGGTTGAAATCTTTGTATATATTGCTTCTATATAGTCTACGAAACATATATGCAAAGCATCCAAACAGTACAATTCGCCAATTTTTTGTTCTTCAAGTTTAAGTGAACTACGAGCCCCATTGTTAATCATTTAAAGGAAATTATTTGTAAATTTCGGCAAGTAGAACAATGAATGGAATAGGTAGACGGTTGAAAACATTGTATATATTGCTTCTATATAGTCTAAGAAACATATATGCAAAGCATCCAAACAGTACAATTCGCCAATTTTTTGTTCTTCAAGTTTAAGTAAACTACGATCCCTATTGTTAATCCCTTAACGGAAATTATTTGTAACTTTCGACAAGTAGAACAGTGAATGGAACAGGTAGACGGTTGAAATCTTTCTATATATTGCTTCTATATAGTATAAGAAACATATATGCAAAGCATCCAAACAGTACAATTCGCCAATTTTTTCTTCTTCAAGTTTAAGTGAACAATGAGCCCCAATGGTCAATCCGTTATCGGAAATTATTTGTAACTTTCGACAAGTAGAACAATGAATGGAACAGGTAGACGGTTGAAATCGTTGTATCTATTGCTTCTATATAGTCTAAGAAACATATATGCAAAGCATCCAAACAGTACCATTCGCCAATTTTTTGTTCTTCAAGTTTACGTGAACAACGAGCCCCATTGATAATCATGAAACGGAAATTATTTGTAATTGTCGACAAGTAGAACTATGAATGGAACAGGTAGACGGTTGAAATCATTGTAGATATTGCTTCTATATAGTCTAAGAAACCTATATGCAAAGCATCTAAACAGTAACATTCGCCAATTTTTTGACCTTCAAGTTTAAGTGAACAACGAACCCCATTGAAAATCATGAAATGTAAATTATGTGTAACTTTCTACAAGTAGATCAATGAATAGTACAGGTAGACGGGTGAAATCTTTCTATATATTGCTTCTATATTGTCTAAGAAACATATATGCAAAGAATCCAAACAGTACAATTCGCCAATTTTTTGTTCTTCTAGTTTAAGTGAACTACGAGCCCCATTGTTAATCCTTTAAAGGAAATTATTTGTAAATTTCGACAAGTAGAACAAAGAATGGAACAGGCAGACGGTTTAAATCATTTTATATATTGCTTCTATATAGTCTAAGAAACATATATGCAAATCATCCAAACAGTACAATTCGCCAATTTTTTGTACTTCAAGTTTAAGTGAACTACGAGCCCCATTGTTAATCCTTTGACAGGAAATTATTTGTAACTTTCGAGAAGCAGAACAATGAATGGAACAGGTAGACGGTTGAAATCATTGTATATATTGCTTCTATATAGTCTAAGAAACATATATGCAAAGCATCCAAACAGTACAATTCGCCAATTTTTTGTACTTCAAGTTTAAGTGAACTACGAGCCCCATTGTTAATCCTTTGACGGAAATTATTACTAACTTTCGACAAGTAGAACAATGAATGGAACAGGTAGAGGGTTGAAATCATTGTATATATTGCTTCTACATAGTCTAAGAAACATATATGCAAAGCATCCAAACAGTACAATTCGCCAATATATTGTTCTTCAAGTTTAAGTGAACAACGAGCCCCATTGTTAATCCTTTAAAGGAAATTATTTGTAAATTTCGACAAGTAGAACAAAGAATGCAACAGGTAGACGGTTTAAATCATTTTATATATTGCTTCTATATAGTCTAAGAAACATATATGCAAATCATCCAAACAGTACAATTCGCCAATTTTTTGTACTTCAAGTTTAAGTGAACTACGAGCCCCATTGTTAATCCTTTGACGGAAATTATTTGTAACTTTCGAGAAGTAGAACAATGAATGGAACAGGTAGAGGGTTGAAATCATTGTATATATTGCTTCTACATAGTCTAAGAAACATATATGCAAAGCATCCAAACAGTACAATTCGCCAATATATTGTTCTTCAAGTTTAAGTGAACAACGAGCCCCATTGTTAATCCTTTAAAGGAAATCATTTGTAAATTTCGACAAGTAGAACAATGATTGGAACACGTAGACGGTTGAAATCTTTGAATATATTGCTTCCATATAGTCTAAAAAACATATATCCAAAGCATCCAAACAGTCCCATTCGCCAATTTTTTGTTCTTCAAGATTAAGTGAACAATGAGCCCCATTGTTAATCCTTTATCGGAAATTATTTGTAACTTTCTACAAGTAGAACAATGAATAGAACAGGTAGACAGGTGAAATCTTTCTATATATTGCTTCTATATAGTCTAAGAAACTTATATGCAAAGCATCCGAACAGTACAATTCGCCAATTTTTTTTCTTCAAGTTTAAGTGAACTACGAGCCCCATTGTTAATCCTTTAACGGAAATTAATTGTAACATTCTACAAGTAGAACAATGAATGGAACAGGTAGACGGTTGAAATCGTTGTATATATTGCTTCTATATAGTCTAAGAAACATATAGGCAAAGCATCCAAACAGTACAATTCGCCAATTTTTTGTTCTTCAAGTTTAAGTGAACAATGAGCCCCATTGTTAATCCTTTATCGGAAATTATTTGTAACTTTCTACAAGTCGAACAATGAATAGAACAGGTAGACGGGTGAAATCTTTGTATATATTGCTTCTATATAGTCTAAGAAACATATATGCAGAGAATCCAAACAGTACCATACGCCAATTTATTGTTCTTCAAGTTTAAGTGAACAACGAGCCCCATTGTTAATCCTTTAAAGGAAATTATTTGTAAATTTCGTCAAGTAGAACAATGAATGGAACAGGTAGACGGTTGAAATCTTTGTATATATTGCTTCTATATAGTCTATGAAACATATATGCAAAGCATCCAAACAGTACAATTCGCGAATTTATTGTTCTTCAAGTTTAAGTGAACAACGAGCCCCATTGATAATCATGAAAGGGAAATTATTTGTAAATTTCGACAAGTAGAACAATGAATGGATCAGGTAGACGGTTGAAATCATTGTATATATTGCTTCTATATAGCCTACGAAACATATATGCAAAGCATCCAAACAGTACAATTCGCCAATTTTTTGTTCTTCATGTTTAAGTGAACTACGAGCCCCATTGTTAATCCCTTAACGGAAATTAATTGTAACTTTCTACAAGTAGAACAATGATTGGAACACGCAGACGGTTGAAATCTTTGTATATATTTCTTCCATATAGTCTAAGAAACAAATACGCAAAGCATCCAAACAGTACCATTCGCCAATTTTTTGTTCTTCAAGTTTAAGTGAACAACGAGCCCCATTGTTAATCCTTTAAAGGAAATTATTTGTAAATTTCGACAAGTAGAACAAAGAATGGAACAGGTAGACGGTTTAAATCATTTTATATATTGCTTCTATATAGTCTAAGAAACATATATGCAAATCATCCAAACAGTACAATTCGCCAATTTTTTGTACTTCAAGTTTAAGTGAACTACGAGCCCCATTGTTAATCCTTTGACGGAAATTATTTGTAACTTTCGAGAAGTAGAACAATTAATGGAACAGGTAGACGGTTGAAATCATTGTATATATTGCTTCTATATAGTCTAAGAAACATATATGCAAAGCATCCAAACAGTACAATTCGCCAATTTTTTGTACTTCAAGTTTAAGTGAACTACGAGCCCCATTGTTAATCCTTTGACGGAAATTATTACTAACTTTCGACAAGTAGAACAATGAATGGAACAGGTAGAGGGTTGAAATCATTGTATATATTGCTTCTACATAGTCTAAGAAACATATATGCAAAGCATCCAAACAGTACAATTCGCCAATATATTGTTCTTCAAGTTTAAGTGAACAACGAGCCCCATTGTTAATCCTTTAAAGGAAATTATTTGTAAATTTCGACAAGTAGAATAATGACTGGAACACGTAGACGGTTGAAATCTTTGAATATATTGCTTCCATATAGTCTAAAAAACATATAACCAAAGCATCCAGACAGTACAATTCGCCAATTTTTTGTACTTCAAGTTTAAGTGAACAACGAGCCCCATTGGTAATCCTTTAAAGGAAATTATTTGTAAGTTTCGACAATTAGAACAATGAATGGAACAGGTAGACGGTTGAAATCATTGTATATATTGCTTCTACATAGTCTAAGAAACATATATGCAAAGCATCCAAACAGTACAATTCGCCAATATATTGTTCTTCAAGTTTAAGTGAACAACGAGCCCCATTGTTAATCCTTTAAAGGAAATTATTTGTAAATTTCGACAAGTAGAACAATGATTGGAACACGTAGACGGTTGAAATCTTTGAATATATTGCTTCCATATAGTCTAAAAAACATATATCCAAAGCATCCAAACAGTCCCATTCGCCAATTTTTTGTTCTTCAAGATTAAGTGAACAATGAGCCCCAATGGTTAATCCTTTATCGGAAATTATTTGTAATTTTCGACAATTAGAACAATGAATGGAACAGGTAGACGGTTGAAATCTTTGTATATATTGCTTCTATATAGTCTAAGAAACATATATGCAAAGCATCCAAACAGTACAATTCGCCAATTTTTTGTACTTCAAGTTTAAGTGAACTACGAGCCCCATTGTTAATCCTTTGACGGAAATTATTACTAACTTTCGACAAGTAGAACAATGAATGGAACAGGTAGAGGGTTGAAATCATTGTATATATTGCTTCTACATAGTCTAAGAAACATATATGCAAAGCATCCAAACAGTACAATTCGCCAATATATTGTTCTTCAAGTTTAAGTGAACAACGAGCCCCATTGTTAATCCTTTAAAGGAAATTATTTGTAAATTTCGACAAGTAGAACAATGATTGGAACACGTAGACGGTTGAAATCTTTGAATATATTGCTTCCATATAGTCTAAAAAACATATATCCAAAGCATCCAAACAGTCCCATTCGCCAATTTTTTGTTCTTCAAGATTAAGTGAACAATGAGCCCCATTGTTAATCCTTTATCGGAAATTATTTGTAACTTTCTACAAGTAGAACAATGAATAGAACAGGTAGACAGGTGAAATCTTTCTATATATTGCTTCTATATAGTCTAAGAAACTTATATGCAAAGCATCCGAACAGTACAATTCGCCAATTTTTTTTCTTCAAGTTTAAGTGAACTACGAGCCCCATTGTTAATCCTTTAACGGAAATTAATTGTAACATTCTACAAGTAGAACAATGAATGGAACAGGTAGACGGTTGAAATCGTTGTATATATTGCTTCTATATAGTCTAAGAAACATATAGGCAAAGCATCCAAACAGTACAATTCGCCAATTTTTTGTTCTTCAAGTTTAAGTGAACAATGAGCCCCATTGTTAATCCTTTATCGGAAATTATTTGTAACTTTCTACAAGTAGAACAATGAATAGAACAGGTAGACGGGTGAAATCTTTGTATATATTGCTTCTATATAGTCTAAGAAACTTATATGCAAAGCATCCGAACAGTACAATTCGCCAATAATTTCATCTTCATGTTTAAGTGAACTACGAGCCCCATTGTTAATACTTTAACGGAAATTATTTGTAAATTCCGACAAGTAGAACAATGAATGGAACTGGTAGACGGTTGAAATCAATGTATATATTGCTTCTATATAGTCTAAGAAACATATATGCAAAGCATCCAAACAGTACCATTCGCCAATTTTTTGTTCTTCAAGTTTAAGTGAACAATGAGCCCCATTTTTAATCCCTTAACTGAAATTATTTGTAACTTTCGACAAGTAGAACAGTGAATGGAACAGGTAGACGGTTGAAATCTTTGTATATATTGCTTCCATATAGTCTAAGAAACATGTACGCAAAGCATCCAAACAGTACCATTCGCCAATTTTTTGTTCTTCAGGTTTAAGTGAACTACGAGCCCCATTGTTAATCCTTTATCGGAAATTATTTGTAACTTTCTACAAGTAGAACAATGAATAGAACAGGTAGACGGGTGAAACCTTTGTATATATTGCTTCTATATAGTCTAAGAAACTTATATGCAAAGCATCCGAACAGTACAATTCGCCAATAATTTCATCTTCATGTTTAAGTGAACTACGAGCCCCATTGTTAATACTTTAACGGAAATTATTTGTAAATTCCGACAAGTAGAACAATGAATGGAACAGGTAGACGGTTGAAATCAATGTATATATTGCTTCTATATAGTCTAAGAAACATATATGCAAAGCATCCAAACAGTACCATTCGCCAATTTTTTGTTCTTCAAGTTTAAGTGAACAATGAGCCCCATTGTTAATCCCTTAACTGAAATTATTTGTAACTTTCGACAAGTAGAACAGTGAATGGAACAGGTAGACGGTTGAAATCTTTGTATATATTGCTTCCATATAGTCTAAGAAACATGTACGCAAAGCATCCAAACAGTACCATTCGCCAATTTTTTGTTCTTCAGGTTTAAGTGAACAATGAGCCCCAATGGTTAATCCTTTATCGGAAATTATTTGTAATTTTCGACAATTAGAACAATGAATGGAACAGGTAGACGGTTGAAATCTTTGTATATATTGCTTCTATATAGTCTGAGAAACATATATGCAAAGCATCCAAAAAGTACCATTCGCCAATTTTTTGTTCTTCAAGTTTACGTGAACAACGAGCCCCATTGATAATCATGAAACGGAAATTATTTGTAATTGTCGACAAGTAGAACTATGAATGGAACAGGTAGACGGTTGAAATCATTGTAGATATTGCTTCTATATAGTCTAAGAAACCTATATGCAAAGCATCTAAACAGTAACATTCGCCAATTTTTTGACCTTCAAGTTTAAGTGAACAACGAACCCCATTGATAATCATGAAATGGGAATTATTTGTAACTTTCTACAAGTAGATCAATGAATAGTACAGGTAGACGGGTGAAATCTTTCTATATATTGCTTCTATATAGTCTAAGAAACATATATGCAAAGAATCCAAACAGTACAAGTCGCCAATTTTTTGTTCTTCAAGTTTAAGTGAACTGCGAGCCCCATTGTTAATCCTTTAAAGGAAATTATTTGTAAATTTCGACAAGTAGAACAAAGAATGGAACTGGTAGACGGTTTAAATCATTTTATATATTGCTTCTATATAGTCTAAGAAACATATATGCAAATCATCCAAACAGTACAATTCGCCAATTTTTTGTACTTCAAGTTTAAGTGAACTACGAGCCCCATTGTTAATCCTTTGACGGAAATTATTTGTAACTTTCGAGAAGTAGAACAATGAATGGAACAGGTAGACGGTTGAAATCATTGTATATATTGCTTCTATATAGTCTAAGAAACATATATGCAAAGCATCCAAACAGTACAATTCGCCAATTTTTTGTACTTCAAGTTTAAGTGAACTACGAGCCCCATTGTTAATCCTTTAACGGAAATTAATTGTAACATTCTACAGGTAGAACAATGAATGGAACAGGTAGACGGTTGAAATCGTTGTATATATTGCTTCTATATAGCCTACGAAACATATATGCAAAGCATCCAAACAGTACCATTCGCCAATTTTTTGTTCTTCAAGTTGAAGTGAACAACGAGCCCCATTGTTAATCCTTTAAAGGAAATTATTTGTAAATTTCGAAAAGTAGAACAATGAATGGAACAGGTAGACGGTTGAAATCGTTGTATATATTGCTTCTACATAGTCTAAGAAACATATATGCAAAGCATCCAAACAGTACAATTCGCCAATTATTTGATCTTCAAGTTTAAGTGAACTACGAGCCCCATTGTTAATACTTTAACGGAAATTAATTGTAACTTTCTACAAGTAGAACAATGAATGGAACAGGTAGACGGTTGAAATCTTTGTATATGTTGCTTCTATATAGTCTAAGAAACCTATATGCAAAGCATCTAAACAGTAACAATCGCCAATTATTTGATCTTCAAGTTTAAGTGAACTACGAGCCCCATTGTTAATACTTTAACGGAAATTAATTGTAACTTTCTACAAGTAGAACAATGAATAGAACAGGTAGACGGGTGAAATCTTTGTATATATTGCTTCTATATAATCTAAGAAACATATATGCAAAGCATCCAAACAGTACAAATCGCCAATAATTTCATCTTCATGTTTAAGTGAACTACGAGCCCCATTGTTAATACTTTAAAGGAAATTATTTGTAAATTTCGACAAGTAGAACAAAGAATGGAACAGGTAGACGGTTTAAATCATTTTATATATTGCTTCCATATAGTCTAAAAAACATATATCCAAAGCATCCAAACAGTACAATTCGCCAATTTTTTGTACTTCAAGTTTAAGTGAACAACGAGCCCCATTGTTAATCCTTTAAAGGAAATTATTTGTAAATTTCGACAAGTAGAAAAATGAATGGAACAGGTAGACGGTTGAAATCTTTGTATATATTGCTTCTATATAGTCTAAGAAACATATATGCAAATCATCCAAACAGTACAATTCGCCAATTTTTTGTACTTCAAGTTTAAGTGAACTACGAGCCCCATTGTTAATCCTTTGACGGAAATTATTTGTAACTTTCGACAAGTAGAACAATGAATGGAACAGGTAGACGGTTGAAATCATTGTATATATTGCTTATATATAGACTATGAAACATATATACAAATCATCCAAGTAGTACCATTCGCCAATTTTTTGTTCTTCAAGTTTACGTGAACAACGAGCCCCATTGATAATCATGAAACGGAAATTAATTGTAAATTTCGACAAGTAGAACAATGATTGGAACACGTAGACGGTTGAAATCTTTGAATATATTGCTTCCATATAGTCTAAAAAACATATATCCAAAGCATCCAAACAGTCCCATTCGCCAATTTTTTGTTCTTCAAGATTAAGTGAACAATGAGCCCCAATGGTTAATCCTTTATCGGAAATTATTTGTAATTTTCGACAATTAGAACAATGAATGGAACAGGTAGACGGTTGAAATCTTTGTATATATTGCTTCTATATAGTCTGAGAAACATATATGCAAAGCATCCAAAAAGTACCATTCGCCAATTTTTTGTTCTTCAAGTTTAAGTGAACTACGAGCCCCATTGTTAATCCTTTAAAGGAAATTATTTGTAAATTTCGACAAGTAGAACAAAGAATGGAACAGGTAGACGGTTTAAATCATTTTATATATTGCTTCTATATAGTCTAAGAAACATATATGCAAATCATCCAAACAGTACAATTCGCCAATTTTTTGTACTTCAAGTTTAAGTGAACTACGAGCCCCATTGTTAATCCTTTGACGGAAATTATTTGTAACTTTCGAGAAGTAGAACAATGAATGGAACAGGTAGACGGTTGAAATCATTGTATATATTGCTTCTATATAGTCTAAGAAACATATATGCAAAGCATCCAAACAGTACAATTCGCCAATTTTTTGTACTTCAAGTTTAAGTGAACTACGAGCCCCATTGTTAATCCTTTGACGGAAATTATTACTAACTTTCGACAAGTAGAACAATGAATGGAACAGGTAGAGGGTTGAAATCATTGTATATATTGCTTCTACATAGTCTAAGAAACATATATGCAAAGCATCCAAACAGTACAATTCGCCAATTTCTTGTTCTTCAAGTTTAAGTGAAGTACGAGCCCCATTGTTAATCCTTTAAAGGAAATTATTTGTAAATTTCGACAAGTAGAACAATGAATGGAACAGGTAGACTGTTGAAATCATTGTATATATTGCTTCTATATAGTCTAAGAAACATATATGCAAAGCGTCCAAACAGTACAATTCGCCAATTATTTGATCTTCAAGTTTAAGTGAACTACGAGCCCCATTCTTAATACTTTAACGGAAATTATTTGTAATTTGCGACAAGTAGAACAATGAATGGAACAGGTAGCCGGTTGAAATCAATGTATATATTTCTTCTATATAGTCTAAGAAACATATATGCAAAGCATCCAAACAGTACCACTCGCAATTTTTTTGTTCTTCAAGTTTAAGTGAACAACGACCCCATTGTTAATCCTTTAAAGGAAATTATTTGTAAATTTCGAAAAGTAGAACAATGAATGGAACAGGTAGACGGTTGAAATCGTTGTATATATTGCTTCTATATAGTCTAAGAAACATATAGGCAAAGCATCCAAACAGTACAATCCGCCAATTTTTTGTTCTTCAAGTTTAAGTGAACAATGAGCCCCATTGTTAATCCTTTATCGGAAATTATTTGTAACTTTCTACAAGTAGAACAATGAATAGAACAGGTAGACGGGTGAAACCTTTGTATATATTGCTTCTATATAGTCTAAGAAACTTATATGCAAAGCCTCCGAACAGTACAATTCGCCAATAATTTCATCTTCATGTTTAAGTGAACTACGAGCCCCATTGTTAATACTTTAACGGAAATTATTTGTAAATTCCGACAAGTAGAACAATGAATGGAACAGGTAGACGGTTGAAATCAATGTATATATTGCTTCTATATAGTCTAAGAAACATATATGCAAAGCATCCAAACAGTACCATTCGCCAATTTTTTGTTCTTCAAGTTTAAGTGAACAATGAGCCCCATTGTTAATCCCTTAACTGAAATTATTTGTAACTTTCGACAAGTAGAACAGTGAATGGAACAGGTAGACGGTTGAAATCTTTGTATATATTGCTTCCATATAGTCTAAGAAACATGTACGCAAAGCATCTAAACAGTAACAATCGCCAATTATTTGATCTTCAAGTTTAAGTGAACTACGAGCCCCATTGTTAATACTTTAACGGAAATTAATTGTAACTTTCTACAAGTAGAACAATGAATAGAACAGGTAGACGGGTGAAATCTTTGTATATATTGCTTCTATATAATCTAAGAAACATATATGCAAAGCATCCAAACAGTACAAATCGCCAATAATTTCATCTTCATGTTTAAGTGAACTACGAGCCCCATTGTTAATACTTTAAAGGAAATTATTTGTAAATTTCGACAAGTAGAACAAAGAATGGAACAGGTAGACGGTTTAAATCATTTTATATATTGCTTCCATATAGTCTAAAAAACATATATCCAAAGCATCCAAACAGTACAATTCGCCAATTTTTTGTACTTCAAGTTTAAGTGAACAACGAGCCCCATTGTTAATCCTTTAAAGGAAATTATTTGTAAATTTCGACAAGTAGAAAAATGAATGGAACAGGTAGACGGTTGAAATCTTTGTATATATTGCTTCTATATAGTCTAAGAAACATATATGCAAATCATCCAAACAGTACAATTCGCCAATTTTTTGTACTTCAAGTTTAAGTGAACTACGAGCCCCATTGTTAATCCTTTGACGGAAATTATTTGTAACTTTCGACAAGTAGAACAATGAATGGAACAGGTAGACGGTTGAAATCATTGTATATATTGCTTATATATAGACTATGAAACATATATACAAATCATCCAAGTAGTACCATTCGCCAATTTTTTGTTCTTCAAGTTTACGTGAACAACGAGCCCCATTGATAATCATGAAACGGAAATTAATTGTAAATTTCGACAAGTAGAACAATGATTGGAACACGTAGACGGTTGAAATCTTTGAATATATTGCTTCCATATAGTCTAAAAAACATATATCCAAAGCATCCAAACAGTCCCATTCGCCAATTTTTTGTTCTTCAAGATTAAGTGAACAATGAGCCCCAATGGTTAATCCTTTATCGGAAATTATTTGTAATTTTCGACAATTAGAACAATGAATGGAACAGGTAGACGGTTGAAATCTTTGTATATATTGCTTCTATATAGTCTGAGAAACATATATGCAAAGCATCCAAAAAGTACCATTCGCCAATTTTTTGTTCTTCAAGTTTAAGTGAACTACGAGCCCCATTGTTAATCCTTTAAAGGAAATTATTTGTAAATTTCGACAAGTAGAACAAAGAATGGAACAGGTAGACGGTTTAAATCATTTTATATATTGCTTCTATATAGTCTAAGAAACATATATGCAAATCATCCAAACAGTACAATTCGCCAATTTTTTGTACTTCAAGTTTAAGTGAACTACGAGCCCCATTGTTAATCCTTTGACGGAAATTATTTGTAACTTTCGAGAAGTAGAACAATGAATGGAACAGGTAGACGGTTGAAATCATTGTATATATTGCTTCTATATAGTCTAAGAAACATATATGCAAAGCATCCAAACAGTACAATTCGCCAATTTTTTGTACTTCAAGTTTAAGTGAACTACGAGCCCCATTGTTAATCCTTTGACGGAAATTATTACTAACTTTCGACAAGTAGAACAATGAATGGAACAGGTAGAGGGTTGAAATCATTGTATATATTGCTTCTACATAGTCTAAGAAACATATATGCAAAGCATCCAAACAGTACAATTCGCCAATTTCTTGTTCTTCAAGTTTAAGTGAAGTACGAGCCCCATTGTTAATCCTTTAAAGGAAATTATTTGTAAATTTCGACAAGTAGAACAATGAATAGAACAGGTAGACAGGTGAAATCTTTCTATATATTGCTTCTATATAGTCTAAGAAACTTATATGCAAAGCATCCGAACAGTACAATTCGCCAATTTTTTTTCTTCAAGTTTAAGTGAACTACGAGCCCCATTGTTAATCCTTTATCGGAAATTATTTGTAACTTTCTACAGGTAGAACAATGAATAGAACAGGTAGACGGGTGAAATCTTTGTATATATTGCTTCTATATAATCTAAGAAACATATATGCAAAGCATCCAAACAGTACAATTCGCCAATAATTTCATCTTCATGTTTAAGTGAACTACGAGCCCCATTGTTAATACTTTAACGGAAATTATTTGTAAATTCCGACAAGTAGAACAATGAATGGAACAGGTAGACGGTTGAAATCAATGTATATATTGCTTCTATATAGTCTAAGAAACATATATGCAAAGCATCCAAACAGTACCATTCGCCAATTTTTTGTTCTTCAAGTTTAAGTGAACTACGAGCCCCATTGTTAATCCTTTAAAGGAAATTATTTGTAAATTTCGACAAGTAGAACAAAGAATGGAACAGGTAGACGGTTTAAATCATTTTATATATTGCTTCTATATAGTCTAAGAAACATATATGCAAATCATCCAAACAGTACAATTCGCCAATTTTTTGTACTTCAAGTTTAAGTGAACTACGAGCCCCATTGTTAATCCTTTGACGGAAATTATTTGTAACTTTCGAGAAGTAGAACAATGAATGGAACAGGTAGACGGTTGAAATCATTGTATATATTGCTTCTATATAGTCTAAGAAACATATATGCAAAGCATCCAAACAGTACAATTCGCCAATTTTTTGTACTTCAAGTTTAAGTGAACTACGAGCCCCATTGTTAATCCTTTGACGGAAATTATTACTAACTTTCGACAAGTAGAACAATGAATGGAACAGGTAGAGGGTTGAAATCATTGTATATATTGCTTCTACATAGTCTAAGAAACATATATGCAAAGCATCCAAACAGTACAATTCGCCAATATATTGTTCTTCAAGTTTAAGTGAACAACGAGCCCCATTGTTAATCCTTTAAAGGAAATTATTTGTAAATTTCGACAAGTAGAACAATGAATGGAACAGGTAGACTGTTGAAATCATTGTATATATTGCTTCTATATAGTCTAAGAAACATATATGCAAAGCGTCCAAACAGTACAATTCGCCAATTATTTGATCTTCAAGTTTAAGTGAACTACGAGCCCCATTCTTAATACTTTAACGGAAATTATTTGTAATTTGCGACAAGTAGAACAATGAATGGAACAGGTAGCCGGTTGAAATCAATGTATATATTTCTTCTATATAGTCTAAGAAACATATATGCAAAGCATCCAAACAGTACCATTCGCAATTTTTTTGTTCTTCAAGTTTAAGTGAACAACGACCCCATTGTTAATCCTTTAAAGGAAATTATTTGTAAATTTCGAAAAGTAGAACAATGAATGGAACAGGTAGACGGTTGAAATCGTTGTATATATTGCTTCTATATAGTCTAAGAAACATATAGGCAAAGCATCCAAACAGTACAATCCGCCAATTTTTTGTTCTTCAAGTTTAAGTGAACAATGAGCCCCATTGTTAATCCTTTATCGGAAATTATTTGTAACTTTCTACAAGTAGAACAATGAATAGAACAGGTAGACGGGTGAAACCTTTGTATATATTGCTTCTATATAGTCTAAGAAACTTATATGCAAAGCCTCCGAACAGTACAATTCGCCAATAATTTCATCTTCATGTTTAAGTGAACTACGAGCCCCATTGTTAATACTTTAACGGAAATTATTTGTAAATTCCGACAAGTAGAACAATGAATGGAACAGGTAGACGGTTGAAATCAATGTATATATTGCTTCTATATAGTCTAAGAAACATATATGCAAAGCATCCAAACAGTACCATTCGCCAATTTTTTGTTCTTCAAGTTTAAGTGAACAATGAGCCCCATTGTTAATCCCTTAACTGAAATTATTTGTAACTTTCGACAAGTAGAACAGTGAATGGAACAGGTAGACGGTTGAAATCTTTGTATATATTGCTTCCA
Organism: Cerceris ruficornis; assembly: GCA_963989415.1. NCBI lineage: Eukaryota > Metazoa > Arthropoda > Insecta > Hymenoptera > Crabronidae > Cerceris > Cerceris ruficornis. The sequence continues at coordinate 430,344 of CAXDIW010000294.1, read as the reverse complement.
TATAGTCTAAGAAACATGTACGCAAAGCATCCAAACAGTACCATTCGCCAATTTTTTGTTCTTCAGGTTTAAGTGAACAATGAGCCCCAATGGTTAATCCTTTATCGGAAATTATTTGTAATTTTCGACAATTAGAACAATGAATGGAACAGGTAGACGGTTGAAATCTTTGTATATATTGCTTCTGTATAGTCTGAGAAACATATATGCAAAGCATCCAAAAAGTACCATTCGCCAATTTTTTGTTCTTCAAGTTTACGTGAACAACGAGCCCCATTGATAATCATGAAACGGAAATTATTTGTAATTGTCGACAAGTAGAACTATGAATGGAACAGGTAGACGGTTGAAATCATTGTAGATATTGCTTCTATATAGTCTAAGAAACCTATATGCAAAGCATCTAAACAGTAACATTCGCCAATTTTTTGACCTTCAAGTTTAAGTGAACAACGAACCCCATTGATAATCATGAAATGGAAATTATTTGTAACTTTCTACAAGTAGATCAATGAATAGTACAGGTAGACGGGTGAAATCTTTCTATATATTGCTTCTATATAGTCTAAGAAACATATATGCAAAGAATCCAAACAGTACAATTCGCCAATTTTTTGTTCTTCAACTTTAAGTGAACTACGAGCCCCATTGTTAATCCTTTAAAGGAAATTATTTGTAAATTTCGAGAAGTAGAACAATGAATGGAACAGGTAGACGGTTGAAATCATTGTATATATTGCTTCTATATAGTCTAAGAAACATATATGCAAAGCATCCAAACAGTACAATTCGCCAATTTTTTGTACTTCAAGTTTAAGTGAACTACGAGCCCCATTGTTAATCCTTTGACGGAAATTATTACTAACTTTCGACAAGTAGAACAATGAATGGAACAGGTAGAGGGTTGAAATCATTGTATATATTGCTTCTACATAGTCTAAGAAACATATATGCAAAGCATCCAAACAGTACAATTCGCCAATATATTGTTCTTCAAGTTTAAGTGAACAACGAGCCCCATTGTTAATCCTTTAAAGGAAATTATTTGTAAATTTCGACAAGTAGAACAATGATTGGAACACGTAGACGGTTGAAATCTTTGAATATATTGCTTCCATATAGTCTAAAAAACATATATCCAAAGCATCCAAACAGTCCCATTCGCCAATTTTTTGTTCTTCAAGATTAAGTGAACAATGAGCCCCATTGTTAATCCTTTATCGGAAATTATTTGTAACTTTCTACAAGTAGAACAATGAATAGAACAGGTAGACAGGTGAAATCTTTCTATATATTGCTTCTATATAGTCTAAGAAACTTATATGCAAAGCATCCGAACAGTACAATTCGCCAATTTTTTTTCTTCAAGTTTAAGTGAACTACGAGCCCCATTGTTAATCCTTTAACGGAAATTAATTGTAACATTCTACAAGTAGAACAATGAATGGAACAGGTAGACGGTTGAAATCGTTGTATATATTGCTTCTATATAATCTAAGAAACATATAGGCAAAGCATCCAAACAGTACAATTCGCCAATTTTTTGTTCTTCAAGTTTAAGTGAACAATGAACCCCATTGTTAATCCTTTATCGGAAATTATTTGTAACTTTCTACAAGTAGAACAATGAATAGAACAGGTAGACGGGTGAAATCTTTGTATATATTGCTTCTATATAGTCTAAGAAACTTATATGCAAAGCATCCGAACAGTACAATTCGCCAATAATTTCATCTTCATGTTTAAGTGAACTACGAGCCCCATTGTTAATACTTTAACGGAAATTATTTGTAAATTCCGACAAGTAGAACAATGAATGGAACAGGTAGACGGTTGAAATCAATGTATATATTGCTTCTATATAGTCTAAGAAACATATATGCAAAGCATCCAAACAGTACCATTCGCCAATTTTTTGTTCTTCAAGTTTAAGTGAACAATGAGCCCCATTGTTAATCCCTTAACTGAAATTATTTGTAACTTTCGACAAGTAGAACAGTGAATGGAACAGGTAGACGGTTGAAATCTTTGTATATATTGCTTCCATATAGTCTAAGAAACATGTACGCAAAGCATCCAAACAGTACCATTCGCCAATTTTTTGTTCTTCAGGTTTAAGTGAACTACGAGCCCCATTGTTAATCCTTTATCGGAAATTATTTGTAACTTTCTACAGGTAGAACAATGAATAGAACAGGTAGACGGTTGAAATCATTGTATATATTGCTTCTATATAGTCTAAGAAACATATATGCAAAGCATCCAAATAGTACAATTCGACAATTTTTTGTTCTTCAAGTTTAGTGTACAATGAGCCCCAATGGTTAATCCTTTATCGGAAATTATTTGTAATTTTCGACAAGTAGAACAATGAATGGAACAGGTAGACGGTTGAAATCTTTGTATATATTGCTTCCAAATAATCTAAGAAACATATATGCAAATCATCCAAACAGTACAATTCGCCAATTTTTTGTACTTCAAGTTTAAGTGAACTACGAGCCCCATTGTTAATCCTTTGATGGACATTATTTGTAATTTTCGACAAGTAGAACAATGAATGGAACAGGTAGACGGTTGAAATCTTTGTACATATTGCTTCTATATAATCTAAGAAACATATATGCAAAGCATCCAAACAGTACAATTCGCCAATTTATTGTTCTTCAAGTTTAAGTGAACAATGAGCCCCATGGTTAATCCTTTATCGGAAATTATTTGTAACTTTCGACAAGTAGAACAATGAATGGAACAGGTAGACGGTTGAAATCATTGTATATATTGGTTCTATATAGTCTAAGAAACATATATGCAAAGCATCCAAATAGTACAATTCGACAATTTTTTGTTCTTCAAGGTTAGTGTACAATGAGCCCCAATGGTTAATCTTTTATCGGAAATTATTTGTAATTTTCGACAAGTAGAACAATGAATGGAACAGGTAGACGGTTGAAATCATTGTATATATTGCTTCTATATAGTCTCAGAAACATATATGCAAAGCATCCAAATAGTACAATTCGACAATTTTTTGTTCTTCAAGTTTAGTGTACAATGAGCCCCAATGGTTAATCCTTTATCGGAAATTATTTGTAATTTTCGACAAGTAGAACAATGAATGGAATAGGTAGACGGTTGAAATCTTTGTATATATTGCTTCTATATAATCTATGAAACATATATGCAAAGCATCCAAACAGTACAATTCGCCAATTATTTCATCTTCAAGTTTAAGTGAACTACGAGCCCCATTGTTAATACTTTAACGGAAATTATTTGTAACTTGCGACAAGTAGAACAATGAGTGGAACAGGTAGTCGGTTGAAATCAATGTATATATTGCTTCTATATAGTCTAAGAAACATATATGCAAAGCATCCAAACAGTACCATTCGCCAATTTTTTGTTCTTTAAGTTTAAGTGAACAATGAGCCCCATTGTTAATCCTTTAAAGGAAATTATTTGTAACTTTCGACAAGTAGAACAATGAATGTAACTGGTAGACGGTTGAAATCTTTTTATATATTGCTTCTATATAGACTAAGAAACCTATATGCAAAGCATCTAAACAGTAACATTCGCCAATTTTTTATCTTCAAGTTTAAGTGAACAATGAGCCCCATTGTTAATCCATTATCGGAAATTATTTGTAACTTTCGACAAGTAGAACGATGAATGGAACAGGTAGACGGTTGAAATCTTTGTATATATTGCTTCTATATAGTCTAAGAAACATATATGCAAAGCATCCAAACAGTACAATTCGCTAATTTATTGATCTTCAAGGTTAAGTGAACAATGAGCCCCATGGTTAATCCTTTATCGGAAATTATTTGTAACTTTCGACAAGTAGAACAATGAATGGAACAGGTAGACGGTTGAAATCTTTGTATATATTGCTTCTATATAGTCTAAGAAACATATATGCAAAGCATCCAAACAGTACAATTCGCCAATTTATTGTTCTTCAAGTTTAAGTGAACAACGAGCCCCATTGTTAATACTTTAAAGGAAATTATTTGTAACTTTCGACAAGTAGAACAATGAATGGAACTGGTAGACGGTTGAAATCTTTTTATATATTGCTTCTGTATAGACTAAGAAACCTATATGCAAAGCATCTAAACAGTAACATTCGCCAATTTTTTGATCTTCAAGTTTAAGTGAAGAATGAGCCCCATTGTTAATCCTTTATCGGAAATTATTTGTAACTTTCGACAAGTAGAACAATGAATGGAACAGGTAGACGGTTGAAATCTTTGTATATTTTGCTTCTATATAGTCTAAGAAACATATATGCAAATCATCCAAACAGTACAATTCGCCAATTTTTTGTACTTCAAGTTTAAGTGAACTACGAGCCCCATTGTTAATCCTTTGATGGACATTATTTGTAATTTTCGACAAGTAGAACAATGAATGGAACAGGTAGACGGTTGAAATCTTTGTACATATTGCTTCTATATAATCTAAGAAACATATATGCAAAGCATCTAAACAGTATCAATCGCCAATTTTTTGATCTTCAAGTATAAGTGAACAGCGAGCCCCATTGATAATCATGAAATGGAAATTATTTGTAACTTTCTACAAGTAGAACAATGAATAGTACAGTTAGACGGGTGAAATTTTTCTATATATTGCTTCTAAATAGTCTAAGAAACATGTACGCAAAGCATCCAAACAGTACCATTCGCCAATTTTTTGTTCTTCAAGTTTAAGTGAACAATGAGCCCCAATGGTTAATCCGTTATCGGAATATATTTGTAACTTTCGACAAGTAGAACAATGAATGGAACAGGTAGACGGTTGAAATCATTGTATATATTGGTTCTATATAGTCTAAGAAACATATATGCAAAGCATCCAAATAGTACAATTCGACAATTTTTTGTTCTTCAAGGTTAGTGTACAGTGAGCCCCAATGGTTAATCCTTTATCGGAAATTATTTGTAATTTTCGACAAGTAGAACAATGAATGGAACAGGTAGACGGTTGAAATCATTGTATATATTGCTTCTATATAGTCTAAGAAACATATATGCAAAGCATCCAAATAGTACAATTCGACAATTTTTTGTTCTTCAAGTTTAGTGTACAATGAGCCCCAATGGTTAATCCTTTATCGGAAATTATTTGTAATTTTCGACAAGTAGAACAATGAATGGAACAGGTAGACGGTTGAAATCTTTGTATATATTGCTTCTATATAATCTATGAAACATATATGCAAAGCATCCAAACAGTACAATTCGCCAATTATTTCATCTTCAAGTTTAAGTGAACTACGAGCCCCATTGTTAATACTTTAACGGAAATTATTTGTAACTTGCGACAAGAAGAACAATGAGTGGAACAGGTAGTCGGTTGAAATCAATGTATATATTGCTTCTATATAGTCTAAGAAACATATATGCAAAGCATCCAAACAGTTCAATTCGCCAATATATTGTTCTTCAAGTTTAAGTGAACAACGAGCCCCATTGTTAATCCTTGAAAGGAAATTAATTGTAAATTTCGACAAGTAGAACAATGATTGGAACACGTAGACGGTTGAAATCTTTGTATATATTGCTTCCAAATAATCTAAGAAACATATATGCAAACCATCTAAACAGTAACAATCGCCAATTTTTTGATCTTCAAGTTTAAGTGAACAGCGAGCCCCATTGATAATTATGAAATGGAAATTATTTGTAACTTTCTACAAGTAGAACAATGAATAGTACAGTTAGACGGGTGAAATCTTTCTATATATTGCTTCTAAATAGTCTAAGAAACATGTACGCAAAGCAGCCAAACAGTACCAGTCGCACAATTTTTTGTTCTTCAAGTTTAAGTGAACAATGAGTCCCAATGGTTAATCCTTTATCGGAAATTATTTGTAATTTTCGACAAGTAGAACAATGAATGGAACAGGTAGACGGTTGAAATCTTTGTATATATTGCTTCTATATAATCTAAGAAACATATATGCAAAGCATCCAAACAGTACAATTCGCCAATTATTTCATCTTCAAGTTTAAGTGAACTACGAGCCCCATTGTTAATACTTGAACGGAAATTATTTGTAACTTGCGACAAGTAGAACAATGAGTGGAACAGGTAGTCGGTTGAAATCAATGTATATATTGCTTCTATATAGTCTAAGAAACATATATGCAAAGCATCCAAACAGTACCATTCGCCAATTTTTTGTTCTTCAAGTTTAAGTGAACAATGAGCCCCATTGTTAATCCTTTATCGGAAATTATTTGTAATTTTGGACAAGTAGAACAATGAATGGAACAGGTAGACGGTTGAAATCTTTGTATATATTGCTTCTATATAGTCTAAGAAACATATATGCAAAGCATCCAAACAGTACAATTCGCCAATTTATTGTTCTTCAAGTTTAAGTGAACAACGAGCCCCATTGTTAATCCTTTAAAGGAAATTATTTGTAAATTTCGACAAGTAGAACAATGATTGGAACACGTAGACGGTTGAAATCTTTGTATATATTGCTTCCATATAGTCTAAGAAACATGTACGCAAAGCATCCAAACAGTACCATTCGCCAATTTTTTGTTCTTCAAGTTTAAGTGAACAATGAGCCCCAATGGTTAATCCTTTATCGGAAATTATTTGTAACTTTCGACAAGTAGAACAATGAATGGAACTGGTAGACGGTTGAAATCTTTTTATATATTGCTTCTATATAGACTAAGAAACCTATATGCAAAGCATCTAAACAGTAACATTCGCCAATTTTTTGATCTTCAAGTTTAAGTGAAGAATGAGCCCCATTGTTAATCCTTTATCGGAAATTATTTGTAACTTTCGACAAGTAGAACAATGAATGGAACAGGTAGACGGTTGAAATCTTTGTATATTTTGCTTCTATATAGTCTAAGAAACATATATGCAAATCATCCAAACAGTACAATTCGCCAATTTTTTGTAGTTCAAGTTTAAGTGAACTACGAGCCCCATTGTTAATCCTTTGACGGACATTATTTGTAATTTTCGACAAGTAGAACAATGAATGGAACAGGTAGACGGTTGAAATCTTTGTACATATTGCTTCTATATAATCTAAGAAACATATATGCAAAGCATCTAAACAGTATCAATCTCCAATTTTTTGATCTTCAAGTTTAAGTGAACAGCGAGCCCCATTGATAATTATGAAATGGAAATTATTTGTAACTATCTACAAGTAGAACAATGAATAGTACAGTTAGACGGGTGAAATCTTTCTATATATTGCTTCTAAATAGTCTAAGAAACATGTACGCAAAGCATCCAAACAGTACCATTCGCCAATTTTTTGTTCTTTAAGTTTAAGTGAACAATGAGCCCCATTGTTAATCCTTTAAAGGAAATTATTTGTAACTTTCGACAAGTAGAACAATGAATGTAACTGGTAGACGGTTGAAATCTTTTTATATATTGCTTCTATATAGACTAAGAAACCTATATGCAAAGCATCTAAACAGTAACATTCGCCAATTTTTTATCTTCAAGTTTAAGTGAACAATGAGCCCCATTGTTAATCCATTATCGGAAATTATTTGTAACTTTCGACAAGTAGAACGATGAATGGAACAGGTAGACGGTTGAAATCTTTGTATATATTGCTTCTATATAGTCTAAGAAACATATATGCAAAGCATCCAAACAGTACAATTCGCTAATTTATTGATCTTCAAGGTTAAGTGAACAATGAGCCCCATGGTTAATCCTTTATCGGAAATTATTTGTAACTTTCGACAAGTAGAACAATGAATGGAACAGGTAGACGGTTGAAATCTTTGTATATATTGCTTCTATATAGTCTAAGAAACATATATGCAAAGCATCCAAACAGTACAATTCGCCAATTTATTGTTCTTCAAGTTTAAGTGAACAACGAGCCCCATTGTTAATCCTTTAAAGGAAATTATTTGTAACTTTCGACAAGTAGAACAATGAATGGAACTGGTAGACGGTTGAAATCTTTTTATATATTGCTTCTGTATAGACTAAGAAACCTATATGCAAAGCATCTAAACAGTAACATTCGCCAATTTTTTGATCTTCAAGTTTAAGTGAAGAATGAGCCCCATTGTTAATCCTTTATCGGAAATTATTTGTAACTTTCGACAAGTAGAACAATGAATGGAAAAGGTAGACGGTTGAAATCTTTGTATATTTTGCTTCTATATAGTCTAAGAAACATATATGCAAATCATCCAAACAGTACAATTCGCCAATTTTTTGTACTTCAAGTTTAAGTGAACTACGAGCCCCATTGTTAATCCTTTGATGGACATTATTTGTAATTTTCGACAAGTAGAACAATGAATGGAACAGGTAGACGGTTGAAATCTTTGTACATATTGCTTCTATATAATCTAAGAAACATATATGCAAAGCATCTAAACAGTATCAATCGCCAATTTTTTGATCTTCAAGTTTAAGTGAACAGCGAGCCCCATTGATAATCATGAAATGGAAATTATTTGTAACTTTCTACAAGTAGAACAATGAATAGTACAGTTAGACGGGTGAAATTTTTCTATATATTGCTTCTAAATAGTCTAAGAAACATGTACGCAAAGCATCCAAACAGTACCATTCGCCAATTTTTTGTTCTTCAAGTTTAAGTGAACAATGAGCCCCAATGGTTAATCCGTTATCGGAAATGATTTGTAACTTTCGACAAGTAGAACAATGAATGGAACAGGTAGACGGTTGAAATCATTGTATATATTGGTTCTATATAGTCTAAGAAACATATATGCAAAGCATCCAAATAGTACAATTCGACAATTTTTTGTTCTTCAAGGTTAGTGTACAGTGAGCCCCAATGGTTAATCCTTTATCGGAAATTATTTGTAATTTTCGACAAGTAGAACAATGAATGGAACAGGTAGACGGTTGAAATCATTGTATATATTGCTTCTATATAGTCTAAGAAACATGTACGCAAAGCATCCAAACAGTACCATTCGCCAATTTTTTGTTCAAGTTTAAGTGAACAATGAGCCCCAATGGTTAATCCGTTATCGGAAATTATTTGTAACTTTCGACAAGTAGAACAATGAATGGAACAGGTAGACGGTTGAAATCATTGTATATATTGCTTCTATATATTCTAAGAAACATATATGCAAAACATCCAAACAGTACAATTCGCCAATTATTTCATCTTCAAGTTTAAGTGAACTGCGAGCCCCATTGTTAATACTTTAACGGAAATTATTTGTAACTTGCGACAAGTAGTACAATGAGTGGAACAGGTAGTCGGTTGAAATCAATGTATATATTGCTTCTATATAGTCAAAGAAACATATATGCAAAGCATCCAAACAGTACCATTCGCCAATTTTTTGTTCTTCAAGTTTAAGTGAACAATGAGCCCCATTGTTAATCCTTTAAAGGAAATTATTTGTAACTTTCGACAAGTAGAACAATGAATGTAACTGGTAGACGGTTGAAATCTTTTTATATATTGCTTCTATATAGACTAAGAAACCTATATGCAAAGCATCTAAACAGTAACATTCGCCAATTTTTTGATCTTCAAGTTTAAGTGAACAATGAGCCCCATTGTTAATCCTTTATCGGAAATTATTTGTAACTTTCGACAAGTAGAACAATGAATGGAACAGGTAGACGGTTGAAATCTTTGTATATATTGCTTCTATATAGTATAAGAAACATATATGCAAAGCATCCAAACAGTACCAGTCGCCAGTTTTTTGTTCTTCAAGTTTAAGCGAACTACGAGCCCCATTGTTAATACTTTAACGGAAATTATTTGTAACTTTCGACAAGTAGAACAATGATTGGAACAGGTAGACGGTTGAAATCAATGTATATATTGCTTCTATATAGTCTAAGAAACATATATGCAAAGCATCGAAACAGTACAATTCGCCAATTTTTTGTTCTTCAAGTTTAAGTGAACTACGAGCCCCATTGATAATCATGAAACGGAAATTATTTGTAAGTTTCTACAAGTTGAACAATGAATAGAACGGGTAGACGGTTGTAATCATTGTATATATTGCTTCTATATAGTCTAAGAAACATATATGCAAAGCATCAAAACAGTACAATTCGCCAGTTTTTTGTTTTTCAAGTTTAAGTGAACTACGAGCCCCATTGTTAATACTTTAACGGAAATTATTTGTAATTTTCGACAAGTAGAACAATGAATGGCGCAGGTATGCGGTTGAAATCTTTGTATATATTGCTTCTATATAGTATACGAAACACATATGCAAAGCATCCAAACAGTACAATTTGCAAATTTTATGTTCTTCAAGATTAAGTGAACAACGAGCCCCATTGATAATCATGAAAGGGAAATTATTTGTAAGTTTCTACAAGTAGAACAATGAATAGAACAGGTAGACGGTTGAAATCTTTGTATATGCTGCTTCTATATAGTCTAAGAAACATATATGCAAAGCATCGAAACAGTACAATTCGCCAATATTTTGTTCTTCAAGTTTAAGTGAACAATGAGCCCCAATGGTTAATCCTTTATCGGAAATTATTTGTAATTTTCGACAAGTAGAACAATGATTGGAACACGTAGACGGTTGAAATCTTTGTATATATTGCTTCTATATAGTCTAATAAACATATATGCAAAGCATCCGAACAGTACCATACGCCAATTTTTTGTTCTTCAAGTTTAAGTGAACTACGAGCCCCATTGTTAATCCTTTAACGGAAATTATTTGTAACTTTCGACAAGTAGAACAATGAATGGAACAGGTAGACGGTTGAAATCAATGTATATATTGCTTCTATATAGTCTAAGAAACATATATGCAAAGCATCTAAACAGTACAATTCGCCAATTTATTGTTCTTCAAGTTTAAGTGAACAACGAGCCCCATTGTTAATCCTTTAAAGGAAATTATTTGTAAGTTTCTAGAAGTAGAACAATGAATAGAACAGGTAGACGGTTGAAATCATTGTATATATTGCTTCTATATAGTCTAAGAAACATGTACGCAAAGCATCCAAACAGTACCATTCGCCAATTTTTTGTTCAAGTTTAAGTGAACAATGAGCCCCAATGGTTAATCCGTTATCGGAAATGATTTGTAACTTTCGACAAGTAGAACAATGAATGGAACAGGTAGACGGTTGAAATCATTGTATATATTGGTTCTATATAGTCTAAGAAACATATATGCAAAGCATCCAAATAGTACAATTCGACAATTTTTTGTTCTTCAAGGTTAGTGTACAGTGAGCCCCAATGGTTAATCCTTTATCGGAAATTATTTGTAATTTTCGACAAGTAGAACAATGAATGGAACAGGTAGACGGTTGAAATCATTGTATATATTGCTTCTATATAGTCTAAGAAACATGTACGCAAAGCATCCAAACAGTACCATTCGCCAATTTTTTGTTCTTCAAGTTTAAGTGAACAATGAGCCATATTGTTAATCCTTTATAGGAAATTATTTGTAACTATCGACAAGTAGAACAATGAATGGAACTGGTAGACGGTTGAAATCTATTTTATATTGCTTCTATATAATCTAAGAAACATATATGCAAAGCATCCAAACAGTACAATTCGCCAATTATTTCATCTTCATGTTTAAGTGAACTACGAGCCCCATTGTTAATACTTTAACGGAAATTATTTGTAAATTTCGACAAGTAGAACAATGAATGGAACAGGTAGACGGTTGAAATCATTGTATATATTGCTTCTATATAGTCTAAGAAACATATATGCAAAGCATCCAAACTGTACAATTCGCGAATTTTTTGTTCTTCAAATTTAAGTAAACTACGATCCCCATTGTTAATCCCTTAACAGAAATTATTTGTAACTTTCGACAAGTAGAACAATGAATGGAACAGGTAGACGGTTGAAATCATTGTATATATTGCTTCTATATAGTCTAAGAAACATATATGCAAAGCATCCAAACAGTACAATTCGACAATCTTTGTTCTTCAAGTTTAGTGAACAATGAGCCCCAATGGTTAATCCTTTATCGGAAATTATTTGTAATTTTCGACAAGTAGAACAATGAATGGAACAGGTAGACGGTTGAAATCATTGTATATATTGCTTCTATATAGTCTAAGAAACATATATGCAAAGCATCCAAATAGTACAATTCGACAATTTTTTGTTCTTCAAGTTTAGTGTACAATGAGCCCCAATGGTTAATCCTTTATCGGAAATTATTTGTAATTTTCGACAAGTAGAACAATGAATGGAACAGGTAGACGGTTGAAATCTTTGTATATATTGCTTCTATATAATCTATGAAACATATATGCAAAGCATCCAAACAGTACAATTCGCCAATTATTTCATCTTCAAGTTTAAGTGAACTACGAGCCCCATTGTTAATACTTTAACGGAAATTATTTGTAACTTGCGACAAGAAGAACAATGAGTGGAACAGGTAGTCGGTTGAAATCAATGTATATATTGCTTCTATATAGTCTAAGAAACATGTACGCAAAGCATCCAAACAGTACCATTCGCCAATTTTTTGTTCTTCAAGTTTAAGTGAACAATGAGCCCCAATGGTTAATCCTTTATCGGAAATTATTTGTAACTTTCGACAAGTAGAACAATGAATGGAACTGGTAGACGGTTGAAATCTTTTTATATATTGCTTCTATATAGACTAAGAAACCTATATGCAAAGCATCTAAACAGTAACATTCGCCAATTTTTTGATCTTCAAGTTTAAGTGAAGAATGAGCCCCATTGTTAATCCTTTATCGGAAATTATTTGTAACTTTCGACAAGTAGAACAATGAATGGAACAGGTAGACGGTTGAAATCTTTGTATATTTTGCTTCTATATAGTCTAAGAAACATATATGCAAATCATCCAAACAGTACAATTCGCCAATTTTTTGTACTTCAAGTTTAAGTGAACTACGAGCCCCATTGTTAATCCTTTAAAGGAAATTATTTGTAAATTTCGACAAGTAGAACAATGATTGGAACACGTAGACGGTTGAAATCTTTGTATACATTGCTTCCATATAGTCTAAGAAACATATATGCAAAGCATCCAAACAGTACCATTCGCGAATTTTTTGTTCTTCAAGTTTAAGTGAACAATGAGACCCATTGTTAATCCTTAATCGGAAATTATTTGTAACTTTCGACAAGTAGAACAATGAATGGAACTGGTAGACGATTGAAATCTTTTTATATATTGCTTCTATATAGTCTAAGAAACATATATACAAAGCATCCAAACAGTACCAGTCGCCAATTTTTTGTTCTTCGAGTGTAAGTGAACAACGAGCTCCATTGATAATCATGAAATGGAAATTATTTGTAAATTTCGACAAGTAGAACAATGAATGGAACAGGTAGACGGTTGTAATCATTGTATATATTGCTTCTATATAGTCTAAGAAACATATATGCAAAGCATCAAAACAGTACAATTCGCCAGTTTTTTGTTTTTCAAGTTTAAGTGAACTACGAGCCCCATTGTTAATACTTTAACGGAAATTATTTGTAACTTTCGACAAGTAGAACAATGAATGGAACAGGCAGACGGTTGAAATCAATGTATATATTGCTTCTATATAGTCTACGAAACATATATGCAAAGCATCCAAACAGTACCATTCGCCAATTTTTTGTTCTTCGAGTGTAAGTGAACAACGAGCCCCATTGATAATCATGAAACGGAAATTATTTGTAACTATCGACAAGTAGAACAATGAATGGAACAGGTAGACGGTTGAAATCATTATATATATTGCTTCTATATAGTCTAAGAAACATATATGCAAAGCATCCAAACAGTACAATTCGCCAATTCTTTGTTCTTCAAGTTTAAGTGAACAACGAGGCCCATTGAAAATCATGAAACGGAAATTATTTGTAACTTTCTACAAGTAGAACAATGAATAGTACAGGTAGACGGGTGAAATCTTTCTATATATTGCTTCTATATAGTCTAAGAAACATATATGCAAAGCATCAAAACAGTACAATTCGCCAGTTTTTTGTTTTTCAAGTTTAAGTGAACTACGAGCCCCATTGTTAATACTTTAACGGAAATTATTTGTAAATTTCGGCAAGTAGAACAATGAATGGAACAGGTAGACGGTTGAAATCATTGTATATATTGCTTCTATATAGTCTAAGAAACATATATGCAAATCATCCAAACAGTACAATTCGCCAATTTTTTGATCTGCAAGTTTAAGTGAACTACGAGCCCCATTGTTAATACTTTAACGGAAATTATTTGTAACTTTCGACAAGTAGAACAATGAATGGAACAGGCAGACGGTTGAAATCAATGTATATATTGCTTCTATATAGTCTACGAAACATATATGCAAAGCATCCAAACAGTACCATTCGCCAATTTTTTGTTCTTCGAGTGTAAGTGAACAACGAGCCCCATTGATAATCATGAAACGGAAATTATTTGTAACTATCGACAAGTAGAACAATGAATGGAACAGGTAGACGGTTGAAATCATTATATATATTGCTTCTATATAGTCTAAGAAACATATATGCAAAGCATCCAAACAGTACAATTCGCCAATTCTTTGTTCTTCAAGTTTAAGTGAACTACGAGCCCCATTGATAATCATGAAACGGAAATTATTTGTAAGTTTCTACAAGTAGAACAATGAATAGAATGGGTAGACGGTAGAAATCTTTGTATATGTTGCTTCTATATAGACTAAGAAACCTATATGCAAAGCATCTAAACAGTAACATTCGCCAATTTTTTGATCTTCAAGTTTAAGTGAACAATGAGCCCCATTGTTAATCCTTTATCGGAAATTATTTGTAACTTTCGACAAGTAGAACAATGAATGGAACAGGTAGACGGTTGAAATCTTTGTATATATTGCTTCTATATAGTCTAAGAAACATATATGCAAAGCATCCAAACAGTACAATTCGACAATTTTTTGTTCTTCAAGTTTAAGTGAACAATGAGCCCTAATGGTTAATCCTTTATCGGAAATTATTTGTAACTTTCGACTAGTAGAACAATGAATGGAACTGGTAGACGGTTGAAATCTTTTTATATATTGCTTCTATATAGTCTAAGAAACATATATGCAAAGCATCCAAACAGTTCCAGTCGCCAATTTTTTGTTCTTCAAGTTTAAGTGAACTACGAGCCCCATTGATAATCATGAAACGGAAATTATTTGTAAGTTTCTACAAGTAGAACAATGAATAGAATGGGTAGACGGTAGAAATCTTTGTATATGTTGCTTCTATATAAACTAAGAAACCTATATGCAAAGCATCTAAACAGTAACATTCGCCAATTTTTTGATCTTCAAGTTTAAGTGAACAATGAGCCCCATTGTTAATCCTTTATCGGAAATTATTTGTAACTTTCGACAAGTAGAACAATGAATGGAACAGGTAGACGGTTGAAATCTTTGTATATATTGCTTCTATATAGTCTAAGAAACATATATGCAAAGCATCCAAACAGTTCCAGTCGCCAATTTTTTGTTCTTCAAGTTTAAGTGAACTACGAGGCCCATTGATAATCATGAAACGGAAATTATTTCTAACTTTCGACAAGAAGAACAATGAATAGAACAGGTAGACGGTTGAAACCTTTGTATATATTGATTCTATATAGTCTACGAAACATATATGCAAAGCATCCAAACAGTAACAATCGCCAATTTTTTGATCTTCAAGTTTAAGTGAACAGCGAGCCCCATTGATAATCATGAAATGGAAATTATTTGTAACTTTCTACAAGTAGAACAATGAATAGTACAGGTAGACGGGTGAAATCTTTCTATATATTGCTTCTAAATAGTCTAAGAAACATATATGCAAAGCATCCAAACAGTACAATTCGCCAATTATTTGATCTTCAAGTTTAAGTGAACTACGAGCCCCATTGTTAATCCTTTAAAGGAAATTATTTGTAAATTTCGACAAGTAGAACAATGAATGGATCAGGTAGACGGTTGAAATCATTGTATATATTGCTGCTATATAGTCTAAGAAACATATATGCAAAGCATCCAAACATTACAATTCGCCAATTATTTGATCTTCAAGTTTAAGTGAACTACGAGCCCCATTGTTAATCCTTTAAAGGAAATTATTTGTAAATTTCGACAAGTAGAACAATGAATGGATCAGGTAGACGGTTGAAATCATTGTATATATTGCTGCTATATAGTCTAAGAAACATATATGCATAGCGTCCAAACAGTACAATTCGCCAATTTTTTGCTCTTCAAGTTTAAGTGAACTACGAGCCCCAATGGTTAATCATTCATCGGAAATTATTTGTAAGTTTCGACAAGTAGAACAATGAATAGAACAGGTAGACTGTTGAAATCATTGTATATATTGCTTCTATATAGCCTAAGAAACATATATGCAAAGCATCCAAACAGTACAATTCGCCAATTTTTTGTTCTTCAAGTTTAAGTAAACTACGATCCCCATTGTTAATCCCTTAACGCAAATTATTTGTAGCTTGCGACAAGTAGAACAATGAGTGGAACAGGTAGACGGTTGAAATCAATGTATATATTGCTTCTATATAGTCTAAGAAACATATATGCAAAGCATCCAAACAGTACCATTCGCCAATTTTTTGTTCTTCAAGTTTAAGTGAACAATGAGCCATATTGTTAATCCTTTATAGGAAATTATTTGTAACTATCGACAAGTAGAACAATGAATGGAACTGGTAGACGGTTGAAATCTATTTTATATTGCTTCTATATAGTCTAAGAAACATATATGCAAAGCATCCAAACAGTACCAGTCGCCAATTTTTTGTTCTTCAATTTTAAGTGAACAACGAGGCCCATTGATAATCATGAAACGGAAATTATTTGTAACTTTCGACAAGATGAACAATGAATGGAACAGGTAGACGGTTGAAATCTTTGTATATATTGCTTCTATATAATCTAAGAAACATATATGCAAAGCATCCAAACAGTACAATTCGCCAATTATTTCATCTTCATGTTTAAGTGAACTACGAGCCCCATTGTTAATACTTTAACGGAAATTATTTGTAACTTGCGACAAGTAGAACAATGAGTGGAACAGGTAGACGGTTGAAATCAATGTATATATTGCTTCTATATAGTCTAAGAAACATATATGCAAAGCATCCAAACAGTACCATTCGCCAATTTTTTGTTCTTCAAGTTTAAGTGAACTACGAGCCCCAATGGTTAATCATTCATCGGAAATTATTTGTAAGTTTCGACAAGTAGAACAATGAATAGAACAGGTAGACTGTTGAAATCATTGTATATATTGCTTCTATATAGCCTAAGAAACATATATGCAAAGCATCCAAACAGTACAATTCGCCAATTTTTTGTTCTTCAAGTTTAAGTAAACTACGATCCCCATTGTTAATCCCTTAACGCAAATTATTTGTAGCTTGCGACAAGTAGAACAATGAGTGGAACAGGTAGACGGTTGAAATCAATGTATATATTGCTTCTATATAGTCTAAGAAACATATATGCAAAGCATCCAAACAGTACCATTCGCCAATTTTTTGTTCTTCAAGTTTAAGTGAACAATGAGCCATATTGTTAATCCTTTATAGGAAATTATTTGTAACTATCGACAAGTAGAACAATGAATGGAACTGGTAGACGGTTGAAATCTATTTTATATTGCTTCTATATAGTCTAAGAAACATATATGCAAAGCATCCAAACAGTACCAGTCGCCAATTTTTTGTTCTTCAATTTTAAGTGAACAACGAGGCCCATTGATAATCATGAAACGGAAATTATTTGTAACTTTCGACAAGATGAACAATGAATGGAACAGGTAGACGGTTGAAATCTTTGTATATATTGCTTCTATATAATCTAAGAAACATATATGCAAAGCATCCAAACAGTACAATTCGCCAATTATTTCATCTTCATGTTTAAGTGAACTACGAGCCCCATTGTTAATACTTTAACGGAAATTATTTGTAACTTGCGACAAGTAGAACAATGAGTGGAACAGGTAGACGGTTGAAATCAATGTATATATTGCTTCTATATAGTCTAAGAAACATATATGCAAAGCATCCAAACAGTACCATTCGCCAATTTTTTGTTCTTCAAGTTTAAGTGAACAATGAGCCCCAATGGTTAATCCTTTATCGGAAATTATTTGTAATTTTCGACAAGTAGAACAATGAATGGAACAGGTAGACGGTTGAAATCATTGTATATATTGCTTCTATATAGTCTAAGAAACATATATGCAAAGCATCCAAACTGTGCAATTCGCGAATTTTTTGTTCTTCAAGTTTAAGTAAACTACGATCCCCATTGTTAATCCCTTAACGGAAATTATTTGTAACTTTCGACAAGTAGAACAATGAATGGAACAGGTAGACGGTTGAAATCATTGTATATATTGCTTCTATATAGTCTAAGAAACATATATGCAAAGCATCCAAACAGTACAATTCGACAATCTTTGTTCTTCAAGTTTAGTGAACAATGAGCCCCAATGGTTAATCCTTTATCGGAAATTATTTGTAATTTTCGACAAGTAGAACAATGAATGGAACAGGTAGGCGGTTGAAATCTTTGTATATATTGCTTCTATATAATCTAAGAAACATATATGCAAAGCATCCAAACAGTACAATTCGCCAATTATTTCATCTTCAAGTTTAAGTGAACTACGAGACCCATTGTTAATACTTTAACGCAAATTATTTGTAACTTGCGACAAGTAGAACAATGAGTGGAACAGTTAGACGGTTGAAATCTTTGTATATGTTGCTTCTATATAGTCTAAGAAACCTATATGCAAAGCATCTAAACAGTGACATTCGCCAATTTTTTGATCTTCAAGTTTAAGTGAACAGCGAGCCCCAATGATAATCATGAAATGGAAATTATTTGTAAATTTCTACAAGTAGAACAATGAATAGTACAGGTAGACGGGTGAAATCTTTCTACATATTGCTTCTAAATAGTCTAAGAAACACATATGCAAAGCATCCAAACAGTACCATTCGCCAATTTTTTGTTCTTCAAGTTTAAGTGAACAATGAGCCATATTGTTAATCCTTTATAGGAAATTATTTGTAAATTTCGACAAGTAGAACAATGAATGGATCAGGTAGACGGTTGAAATCATTGTATATCTTGCTTCTATATAGTCTAAGAAACATGTACGCAAAGCATCCAAACAGTACCATTCGCCAATTCTTTGTTCTTCAAGTTTAAGTGAACAATGAGCCCCATTGTTAATCCTTTATCGGAAATTATTTGTAACTTTCGACAAGTAGAACAATAAATGGATCAGGTAGACGGTTGAAATCATTGTATATATTGCTTCTATATAATCTACGAAACTTATATGCAAAGCATCGAAACAGTACAATTCGCCAATTTTTTGTTCTTCAAGTTTAAGTGAACAATTAGCCCCAATGCTTAATCCGTTATCGGATATTATTTGTAATGTTCGACAAGTAGAACAATGAATGGAACAGGTAGACGGTTGAAATCATTGTATATATTGCTTCTATATAGTCTAAGAAACATATATGCAAAGCATCCAAACAGTACAATTCGACAATTTTTTGTTCTTCAAGTTTAGTGAACAATGAGCCCCAATGGATAATCCTTTATCGGAAATTATTTGTAATTTTCGACAAGTAGAACAATGAATGGAACAGGTAGACGGTTGATATCTTTGTATATATTGCTTCTATATAGTCTAAGAAACATATATGCAAAGCATCCAAACAGTACCAGTCGCCAATTTTTTGTTCTTCAATTTTAAGTGAACAACGAGGCCCAATGATAATCATGAAATGGAAATTATTTGTAAATTTCTACAAGTAGAACAATGAATAGTACAGGTAGACGGGTGAAATCTTTCTACATATTGCTTCTAAATAGTCTAAGAAACACATATGCAAAGCATCCAAACAGTACCATTCGCCAATTTTTTGTTCTTCAAGTTTAAGTGAACAATGAGCCATATTGTTAATCCTTTATAGGAAATTATTTGTAAATTTCGACAAGTAGAACAATGAATGGATCAGGTAGACGGTTGAAATCATTGTATATCTTGCTTCTATATAGTCTAAGAAACATGTACGCAAAGCATCCAAACAGTACCATTCGCCAATTCTTTGTTCTTCAAGTTTAAGTGAACAATGAGCCCCATTGTTAATCCTTTATCGGAAATTATTTGTAACTTTCGACAAGTAGAACAATAAATGGATCAGGTAGACGGTTGAAATCATTGTATATATTGCTTCTATATAATCTACGAAACTTATATGCAAAGCATCGAAACAGTACAATTCGCCAATTTTTTGTTCTTCAAGTTTAAGTGAACAATTAGCCCCAATGCTTAATCCGTTATCGGATATTATTTGTAATGTTCGACAAGTAGAACAATGAATGGAACAGGTAGACGGTTGAAATCATTGTATATATTGCTTCTATATAGTCTAAGAAACATATATGCAAAGCATCCAAACAGTACAATTCGACAATTTTTTGTTCTTCAAGTTTAGTGAACAATGAGCCCCAATGGATAATCCTTTATCGGAAATTATTTGTAATTTTCGACAAGTAGAACAATGAATGGAACAGGTAGACGGTTGATATCTTTGTATATATTGCTTCTATATAGTCTAAGAAACATATATGCAAAGCATCCAAACAGTACCAGTCGCCAATTTTTTGTTCTTCAATTTTAAGTGAACAACGAGGCCCATTGATAATCATGAAACGGAAATTATTTGTAACTTTCGACAAGAAGAACAATGAATGGAACAGGTAGACGGTTGAAATCTTTGTATATATTGCTTCTATATAATCTAAGAAACATATATGCAAAGCATCCAAACAGTACAATTCGCCAATTATTTCATCTTCATGTTTAAGTGAACTACGAGCCCCATTGTTAATACTTTAACGGAAATTATTTGTAACTTGCGACAAGTAGAACAATGAGTGGAACAGGTAGACGGTTGAAATCAATGTATATATTGCTTCTATATAGTCTAAGAAACATATATGCAAAGCATCCAAACAGTACCATTCGCCAATTTTTTGTTCTTCAAGTTTAAGTGAACAATGAGCCCCAATGGTTAATCCTTTATCGGAAATTATTTGTAATTTTCGACAAGTAGAACAATGAATGGAACAGGTAGACGGTTGAAATCATAGTATATATTGCTTTTATATAGTCTAAGAAACATATATGCAAAGCATCCAAACTGTAGAATTCGCGAATTTTTTGTTCTTCAAGTTTAAGTAAACTACGATCCCCATTGTTAATCCCTTAACCGAAATTATTTGTAACTTTCGACAAGTAGAACAATGAATGGAACAGGTAGACGGTTGAAATCATTGTATATATTGCTTCTATATAGTCTAAGAAACATATATGCAAAGCATCCAAACAGTACAATTCGACAATCTTTGTTCTTCAAGTTTAGTGAACAATGAGCCCCAATGGTTAATCCTTTATCGGAAATTATTTGTAATTTTCGACAAGTAGAACAATGAATGGAACAGGTAGGCGGTTGAAATCTTTGTATATATTGCTTCTATATAATCTAAGAAACATATATGCAAAGCATCCAAACAGTACAATTCGCCAATTATTTCATCTTCAAGTTTAAGTGAACTACGAGACCCATTGTTAATACTTTAACGCAAATTATTTGTAACTTGCGACAAGTAGAACAATGAGTGGAACAGGTAGACGGTTGAAATCTTTGTATATGTTGCTTCTATATAGTCTAAGAAACCTATATGCAAAGCATCCAAACAGTACAATTCGCCAATTATTTCATCTTCATGTTTAAGTGAACTACGAGCCCCATTGTTAATACTTTAACGGAAATTATTTGTAACTTGCGACAAGTAGAACAATGAATGGAACAGGTAGACGGTTGAAATCATTGTATATATTGCTTCTATATAGTCTAAGAAACATATATGCAAAGCATCCAAACTGTACAATTCGCGAATTTTTTGTTCTTCAAGTTTAAGTAAACTACGATCCCCATTGTTAATCCCTTAACGGAAATTATTTGTAACTTTCGACAAGTAGAACAATGAATGGAACAGGTAGACGGTTGAAATCATTGTATATATTGCTTCTATATAGTCTAAGAAACATATATGCAAAGCATCCAAACAGTACAATTCGACAATCTTTGTTCTTCAAGTTTAGTGAACAATGAGCCCCAATGGTTAATCCTTTATCGGAAATTATTTGTAATTTTCGACAAGTAGAACAATGAATGGAACAGGTAGGCGGTTGAAATCTTTGTATATATTGCTTCTATATAATCTAAGAAACATATATGCAAAGCATCCAAACAGTACAATTCGCCAATTATTTCATCTTCATGTTTAAGTGAACTACGAGCCCCATTGTTAATACTTTAACGGAAATTATTTGTAACTTGCGACAAGTAGAACAATGAGTGGAACAGGTAGACGGTTGAAATCAATGTATATATTGCTTCTATATAGTCTAAGAAACATATATGCAAAGCATCCAAACAGTACCATTCGCCAATTTTTTGTTCTTCAAGTTTAAGTGAACTACGAGCCCCAATGGTTAATCATTCATCGGAAATTATTTGTAAGTTTCGACAAGTAGAACAATGAATAGAACAGGTAGACTGTTGAAATCATTGTATATATTGCTTCTATATAGCCTAAGAAACATATATGCAAAGCATCCAAACAGTACAATTCGCCAATTTTTTGTTCTTCAAGTTTAAGTAAACTACGATCCCCATTGTTAATCCCTTAACGCAAATTATTTGTAGCTTGCGACAAGTAGAACAATGAGTGGAACAGGTAGACGGTTGAAATCAATGTATATATTGCTTCTATATAGTCTAAGAAACATATATGCAAAGCATCCAAACAGTACCATTCGCCAATTTTTTGTTCTTCAAGTTTAAGTGAACAATGAGCCATATTGTTAATCCTTTATAGGAAATTATTTGTAACTATCGACAAGTAGAACAATGAATGGAACTGGTAGACGGTTGAAATCTATTTTATATTGCTTCTATATAGTCTAAGAAACATATATGCAAAGCATCCAAACAGTACCAGTCGCCAATTTTTTGTTCTTCAATTTTAAGTGAACAACGAGGCCCATTGATAATCATGAAACGGAAATTATTTGTAACTTTCGACAAGATGAACAATGAATGGAACAGGTAGACGGTTGAAATCTTTGTATATATTGCTTCTATATAATCTAAGAAACATATATGCAAAGCATCCAAACAGTACAATTCGCCAATTATTTCATCTTCATGTTTAAGTGAACTACGAGCCCCATTGTTAATACTTTAACGGAAATTATTTGTAACTTGCGACAAGTAGAACAATGAGTGGAACAGGTAGACGGTTGAAATCAATGTATATATTGCTTCTATATAGTCTAAGAAACATATATGCAAAGCATCCAAACAGTACCATTCGCCAATTTTTTGTTCTTCAAGTTTAAGTGAACAATGAGCCCCAATGGTTAATCCTTTATCGGAAATTATTTGTAATTTTCGACAAGTAGAACAATGAATGGAACAGGTAGACGGTTGAAATCATTGTATATATTGCTTCTATATAGTCTAAGAAACATATATGCAAAGCATCCAAACTGTACAATTCGCGAATTTTTTGTTCTTCAAATTTAAGTAAACTACGATCCCCATTGTTAATCCCTTAACAGAAATTATTTGTAACTTTCGACAAGTAGAACAATGAATGGAACAGGTAGACGGTTGAAATCATTGTATATATTGCTTCTATATAGTCTAAGAAACATATATGCAAAGCATCCAAACAGTACAATTCGACAATCTTTGTTCTTCAAGTTTAGTGAACAATGAGCCCCAATGGTTAATCCTTTATCGGAAATTATTTGTAATTTTCGACAAGTAGAACAATGAATGGAACAGGTAGGCGGTTGAAATCTTTGTATATATTGCTTCTATATAATCTAAGAAACATATATGCAAAGCATCCAAACAGTACAATTCGCCAATTATTTCATCTTCAAGTTTAAGTGAACTACGAGACCCATTGTTAATACTTTAACGCAAATTATTTGTAACTTGCGACAAGTAGAACAATGAGTGGAACAGGTAGACGGTTGAAATCTTTGTATATGTTGCTTCTATATAGTCTAAGAAACCTATATGCAAAGCATCTAAACAGTGACATTCGCCAATTTTTTGATCTTCAAGTTTAAGTGAACAGCGAGCCCCAATGATAATCATGAAATGGAAATTATTTGTAACTTTCTACAAGTAGAACAATGAATAGTACAGGTAGACGGGTGAAATCTTTCTACATATTGCTTCTAAATAGTCTAAGAAACACATATGCAAAGCATCCAAGCAGTTCAATTCGCCAATTTTTTGTTCTTCAAGTTTAAGTGAAGTACGAGCCCCATTGTTAATCCTTTAAAGGAAATTATTTGTAAATTTCGACAAGTAGAACAATGAATGGATCAGGTAGACGGTTGAAATCATTGTATATCTTGCTTCTATATAGTCTAAGAAACATTTATGCAAAGCATCCAAACAGTACCATTCGCCAATTCTTTGTTCTTCAAGTTTAAGTGAACAATGAGCCCCATTGTTAATCCTTTATCGGAAATTATTTGTAACTTTCGACAAGTAGAACAATAAATGGATCAGGTAGACGGTTGAAATCATTGTATATATTGCTTCTATATAATCTACGAAACTTATATGCAAAGCATCGAAACAGTACAATTCGCCAATTTTTTGTTCTTCAAGTTTAAGTGAACAATTAGCCCCAATGCTTAATCCGTTATCGGATATTATTTGTAATGTTCGACAAGTAGAACAATGAATGGAACAGGTAGACGGTTGAAATCATTGTATATATTGCTTCTATATAGTCTAAGAAACATATATGCAAAGCATCCAAACAGTACAATTCGACAATTTTTTGTTCTTCAAGTTTAGTGAACAATGAGCCCCAATGGATAATCCTTTATCGGAAATTATTTGTAATTTTCGACAAGTAGAACAATGAATGGAACAGGTAGACGGTTGATATCTTTGTATATATTGCTTCTATATAGTCTAAGAAACATATATGCAAAGCATCCAAACAGTACCAGTCGCCAATTTTTTGTTCTTCAATTTTAAGTGAACAACGAGGCCCATTGATAATCATGAAACGGAAATTATTTGTAACTTTCGACAAGAAGAACAATGAATGGAACAGGTAGACGGTTGAAATCTTTGTATATATTGCTTCTATATAATCTAAGAAACATATATGCAAAGCATCCAAACAGTACAATTCGCCAATTATTTCATCTTCATGTTTAAGTGAACTACGAGCCCCATTGTTAATACTTTAACGGAAATTATTTGTAACTTGCGACAAGTAGAACAATGAGTGGAACAGGTAGACGGTTGAAATCAATGTATATATTGCTTCTATATAGTCTAAGAAACATATATGCAAAGCATCCAAACAGTACCATTCGCCAATTTTTTGTTCTTCAAGTTTAAGTGAACAATGAGCCCCAATGGTTAATCCTTTATCGGAAATTATTTGTAATTTTCGACAAGTAGAACAATGAATGGAACAGGTAGACGGTTGAAATCATAGTATATATTGCTTCTATATAGTCTAAGAAGCATATATGCAAAGCATCCAAACTGTAGAATTCGCGAATTTTTTGTTCTTCAAGTTTAAGTAAACTACGATCCCCATTGTTAATCCCTTAACGGAAATTATTTGTAACTTTCGACAAGTAGAACAATGAATGGAACAGGTAGACGGTTGAAATCATTGTATATATTGCTTCTATATAGTCTAAGAAACATATATGCAAAGCATCCAAACAGTACAATTCGACAATCTTTGTTCTTCAAGTTTAGTGAACAATGAGCCCCAATGGTTAATCCTTTATCGGAAATTATTTGTAATTTTCGACAAGTAGAACAATGAATGGAACAGGTAGGCGGTTGAAATCTTTGTATATATTGCTTCTATATAATCTAAGAAACATATATGCAAAGCATCCAAACAGTACAATTCGCCAATTATTTCATCTTCAAGTTTAAGTGAACTACGAGACCCATTGTTAATACTTTAACGCAAATTATTTGTAACTTGCGACAAGTAGAACAATGAGTGGAACAGGTAGACGGTTGAAATCTTTGTATATGTTGCTTCTATATAGTCTAAGAAACCTATATGCAAAGCATCCAAACAGTACAATTCGCCAATTATTTCATCTTCATGTTTAAGTGAACTACGAGCCCCATTGTTAATACTTTAACGGAAATTATTTGTAACTTGCGACAAGTAGAACAATGAGTGGAACAGGTAGACGGTTGAAATCAATGTATATATTGCTTCTATATAGTCTAAGAAACATATATGCAAAGCATCCAAACAGTACCATTCGCCAATTTTTTGTTCTTCAAGTTTAAGTGAACAATGAGCCCCAATGGTTAATCCTTTATCGGAAATTATTTGTAATTTTCGACAAGTAGAACAATGAATGGAACAGGTAGACGGTTGAAATCATTGTATATATTGCTTCTATATAGTCTAAGAAACATATATGCAAAGCATCCAAACTGTACAATTCGCGAATTTTTTGTTCTTCAAGTTTAAGTAAACTACGATCCCCATTGTTAATCCCTTAACGGAAATTATTTGTAACTTTCGACAAGTAGAACAATGAATGGAACAGGTAGACGGTTGAAATCATTGTATATATTGCTTCTATATAGTCTAAGAAACATATATGCAAAGCATCCAAACAGTACAATTCGACAATCTTTGTTCTTCAAGTTTAGTGAACAATGAGCCCCAATGGTTAATCCTTTATCGGAAATTATTTGTAATTTTCGACAAGTAGAACAATGAATGGAACAGGTAGGCGGTTGAAATCTTTGTATATATTGCTTCTATATAATCTAAGAAACATATATGCAAAGCATCCAAACAGTACAATTCGCCAATTATTTCATCTTCAAGTTTAAGTGAACTACGAGACCCATTGTTAATACTTTAACGCAAATTATTTGTAACTTGCGACAAGTAGAACAATGAGTGGAACAGTTAGACGGTTGAAATCTTTGTATATGTTGCTTCTATATAGTCTAAGAAACCTATATGCAAAGCATCTAAACAGTGACATTCGCCAATTTTTTGATCTTCAAGTTTAAGTGAACAGCGAGCCCCAATGATAATCATGAAATGGAAATTATTTGTAAATTTCTACAAGTAGAACAATGAATAGTACAGGTAGACGGGTGAAATCTTTCTACATATTGCTTCTAAATAGTCTAAGAAACACATATGCAAAGCATCCAAACAGTACCATTCGCCAATTTTTTGTTCTTCAAGTTTAAGTGAACAATGAGCCATATTGTTAATCCTTTATAGGAAATTATTTGTAAATTTCGACAAGTAGAACAATGAATGGATCAGGTAGACGGTTGAAATCATTGTATATCTTGCTTCTATATAGTCTAAGAAACATGTACGCAAAGCATCCAAACAGTACCATTCGCCAATTCTTTGTTCTTCAAGTTTAAGTGAACAATGAGCCCCATTGTTAATCCTTTATCGGAAATTATTTGTAACTTTCGACAAGTAGAACAATAAATGGATCAGGTAGACGGTTGAAATCATTGTATATATTGCTTCTATATAATCTACGAAACTTATATGCAAAGCATCGAAACAGTACAATTCGCCAATTTTTTGTTCTTCAAGTTTAAGTGAACAATTAGCCCCAATGCTTAATCCGTTATCGGATATTATTTGTAATGTTCGACAAGTAGAACAATGAATGGAACAGGTAGACGGTTGAAATCATTGTATATATTGCTTCTATATAGTCTAAGAAACATATATGCAAAGCATCCAAACAGTACAATTCGACAATTTTTTGTTCTTCAAGTTTAGTGAACAATGAGCCCCAATGGATAATCCTTTATCGGAAATTATTTGTAATTTTCGACAAGTAGAACAATGAATGGAACAGGTAGACGGTTGATATCTTTGTATATATTGCTTCTATATAGTCTAAGAAACATATATGCAAAGCATCCAAACAGTACCAGTCGCCAATTTTTTGTTCTTCAATTTTAAGTGAACAACGAGGCCCATTGATAATCATGAAACGGAAATTATTTGTAACTTTCGACAAGAAGAACAATGAATGGAACAGGTAGACGGTTGAAATCTTTGTATATATTGCTTCTATATAATCTAAGAAACATATATGCAAAGCATCCAAACAGTACAATTCGCCAATTATTTCATCTTCATGTTTAAGTGAACTACGAGCCCCATTGTTAATACTTTAACGGAAATTATTTGTAACTTGCGACAAGTAGAACAATGAGTGGAACAGGTAGACGGTTGAAATCAATGTATATATTGCTTCTATATAGTCTAAGAAACATATATGCAAAGCATCCAAACAGTACCATTCGCCAATTTTTTGTTCTTCAAGTTTAAGTGAACAATGAGCCCCAATGGTTAATCCTTTATCGGAAATTATTTGTAATTTTCGACAAGTAGAACAATGAATGGAACAGGTAGACGGTTGAAATCATAGTATATATTGCTTGTATATAGTCTAAGAAACATATATGCAAAGCATCCAAACTGTAGAATTCGCGAATTTTTTGTTCTTCAAGTTTAAGTAAACTACGATCCCCATTGTTAATCCCTTAACGGAAATTATTTGTAACTTTCGACAAGTAGAACAATGAATGGAACAGGTAGACGGTTGAAATCATTGTATATATTGCTTCTATATAGTCTAAGAAACATATATGCAAAGCATCCAAACAGTACAATTCGACAATCTTTGTTCTTCAAGTTTAGTGAACAATGAGCCCCAATGGTTAATCCTTTATCGGAAATTATTTGTAATTTTCGACAAGTAGAACAATGAATGGAACAGGTAGGCGGTTGAAATCTTTGTATATATTGCTTCTATATAATCTAAGAAACATATATGCAAAGCATCCAAACAGTACAATTCGCCAATTATTTCATCTTCAAGTTTAAGTGAACTACGAGACCCATTGTTAATACTTTAACGCAAATTATTTGTAACTTGCGACAAGTAGAACAATGAGTGGAACAGGTAGACGGTTGAAATCTTTGTATATGTTGCTTCTATATAGTCTAAGAAACCTATATGCAAAGCATCCAAACAGTACAATTCGCCAATTATTTCATCTTCATGTTTAAGTGAACTACGAGCCCCATTGTTAATACTTTAACGGAAATTATTTGTAACTTGCGACAAGTAGAACAATGAATGGAACAGGTAGACGGTTGAAATCATTGTATATATTGCTTCTATATAGTCTAAGAAACATATATGCAAAGCATCCAAACTGTACAATTCGCGAATTTTTTGTTCTTCAAGTTTAAGTAAACTACGATCCCCATTGTTAATCCCTTAACGGAAATTATTTGTAACTTTCGACAAGTAGAACAATGAATGGAACAGGTAGACGGTTGAAATCATTGTATATATTGCTTCTATATAGTCTAAGAAACATATATGCAAAGCATCCAAACAGTACAATTCGACAATCTTTGTTCTTCAAGTTTAGTGAACAATGAGCCCCAATGGTTAATCCTTTATCGGAAATTATTTGTAATTTTCGACAAGTAGAACAATGAATGGAACAGGTAGGCGGTTGAAATCTTTGTATACATTGCTTCTATATAATCTAAGAAACATATATGCAAAGCATCCAAACAGTACAATTCGCCAATTATTTCATCTTCAAGTTTAAGTGAACTACGAGACCCATTGTTAATACTTTAACGCAAATTATTTGTAACTTGCGACAAGTAGAACAATGAGTGGAACAGGTAGACGGTTGAAATCTTTGTATATGTTGCTTCTATATAGTCTAAGAAACCTATATGCAAAGCATCTAAACAGTGACATTCGCCAATTTTTTGATCTTCAAGTTTAAGTGAACAGCGAGCCCCAATGATAATCATGAAATGGAAATTATTTGTAAATTTCTACAAGTAGAACAATGAATAGTACAGGTAGACGGGTGAAATCTTTCTACATATTGCTTCTAAATAGTCTAAGAAACACATATGCAAAGCATCCAAACAGTACCATTCGCCAATTTTTTGTTCTTCAAGTTTAAGTGAACAATGAGCCATATTGTTAATCCTTTATAGGAAATTATTTGTAAATTTCGACAAGTAGAACAATGAATGGATCAGGTAGACGGTTGAAATCATTGTATATGTTGCTTCTATATAGTCTAAGAAACATGTACGCAAAGCATCCAAACAGTACCATTCGCCAATTCTTTGTTCTTCAAGTTTAAGTGAACAATGAGCCCCATTGTTAATCCTTTATCGGAAATTATTTGTAACTTTCGACAAGTAGAACAATGAATGGAACAGGTAGACGGTTGAAATCATTGTATATATTGCTTCTATATAGTCTAAGAAACATATATGCAAAGCATCCAAACTGTACAATTCGCGAATTTTTTGTTCTTCAAGTTTAAGTAAACTACGATCCCCATTGTTAATCCCTTAACGGAAATTATTTGTAACTTTCGACAAGTAGAACAATAAATGGATCAGGTAGACGGTTGAAATCATTGTATATATTGCTTCTATATAATCTACGAAACTTATATGCAAAGCATCGAAACAGTACAATTCGCCAATTTTTTGTTCTTCAAGTTTAAGTGAACAATTAGCCCCAATGCTTAATCCGTTATCGGATATTATTTGTAATGTTCGACAAGTAGAACAATGAATGGAACAGGTAGACGGTTGAAATCATTGTATATATTGCTTCTATATAGTCTAAGAAACATATATGCAAAGCATCCAAACAGTACAATTCGACAATTTTTTGTTCTTCAAGTTTAGTGAACAATGAGCCCCAATGGATAATCCTTTATCGGAAATTATTTGTAATTTTCGACAAGTAGAACAATGAATGGAACAGGTAGACGGTTGATATCTTTGTATATATTGCTTCTATATAGTCTAAGAAACATATATGCAAAGCATCCAAACAGTACCAGTCGCCAATTTTTTGTTCTTCAATTTTAAGTGAACAACGAGGCCCATTGATAATCATGAAACGGAAATTATTTGTAACTTTCGACAAGAAGAACAATGAATGGAACAGGTAGACGGTTGAAATCTTTGTATATATTGCTTCTATATAATCTAAGAAACATATATGCAAAGCATCCAAACAGTACAATTCGCCAATTATTTCATCTTCATGTTTAAGTGAACTACGAGCCCCATTGTTAATACTTTAACGGAAATTATTTGTAACTTGCGACAAGTAGAACAATGAGTGGAACAGGTAGACGGTTGAAATCAATGTATATATTGCTTCTATATAGTCTAAGAAACATATATGCAAAGCATCCAAACAGTACCATTCGCCAATTTTTTGTTCTTCAAGTTTAAGTGAACAATGAGCCCCAATGGTTAATCCTTTATCGGAAATTATTTGTAATTTTCGACAAGTAGAACAATGAATGGAACAGGTAGACGGTTGAAATCATAGTATATATTGCTTCTATATAGTCTAAGAAGCATATATGCAAAGCATCCAAACTGTAGAATTCGCGAATTTTTTGTTCTTCAAGTTTAAGTAAACTACGATCCCCATTGTTAATCCCTTAACGGAAATTATTTGTAACTTTCGACAAGTAGAACAATGAATGGAACAGGTAGACGGTTGAAATCATTGTATATATTGCTTCTATATAGTCTAAGAAACATATATGCAAAGCATCCAAACAGTACAATTCGACAATCTTTGTTCTTCAAGTTTAGTGAACAATGAGCCCCAATGGTTAATCCTTTATCGGAAATTATTTGTAATTTTCGACAAGTAGAACAATGAATGGAACAGGTAGGCGGTTGAAATCTTTGTATATATTGCTTCTATATAATCTAAGAAACATATATGCAAAGCATCCAAACAGTACAATTCGCCAATTATTTCATCTTCAAGTTTAAGTGAACTACGAGACCCATTGTTAATACTTTAACGCAAATTATTTGTAACTTGCGACAAGTAGAACAATGAGTGGAACAGGTAGACGGTTGAAATCTTTGTATATGTTGCTTCTATATAGTCTAAGAAACCTATATGCAAAGCATCTAAACAGTGACATTCGCCAATTTTTTGATCTTCAAGTTTAAGTGAACAGCGAGCCCCAATGATAATCATGAAATGGAAATTATTTGTAACTTTCTACAAGTAGAACAATGAATAGTACAGGTAGACGGGTGAAATCTTTCTACATATTGCTTCTAAATAGTCTAAGAAACACATATGCAAAGCATCCAAGCAGTTCAATTCGCCAATTTTTTGTTCTTCAAGTTTAAGTGAACTACGAGCCCCATTGTTAATCCTTTAAAGGAAATTATTTGTAACTTTCGACAAGTAGAACAATGAATGGAACAGGTAGACGGTTGAAATCATTGTATATATTGCTTCTATATAGTCTAAGAAACATATATGCAAAGCATCCAAACAGTACAATTCGACAATTTTTTGTTCTTCAAGTTTAGTGAACAATGAGCCCCAATGGTTAATCCTTTATCGGAAATTATTTGTAATTTTCGACAAGTAGAACAATGAATGGAACAGGTAGACGGTTGATATCTTTGTATATATTGCTTCTATATAATCTAAGAAACATATATGCAAAGCATCCAAACAGTACAATTCGCCAATTATTTCATCTTCATGTTTAAGTGAACTACGAGCCCCATTCTTAATACTTTAACGGAAATTATTTGTAACTTGCGACAAGTAGAACAATGAGTGGAACAGGTAGACGGTTGAAATTAATGTATATATTGCTTCTATATAGTCTACGAAACATATATGCAAAGCATCCAAACAGTACCATTCGCCAATTTTTTGTTCTTCAAGTTTAAGTGAACTACGAGCCCCATTGATAATCATGAAACGGAAATTATTTGTAACTTTCTACAAGTAGAACAATGAATAGTACAGGTATACGGGTGAAATCTTTCTATATATTGCTTCTATAAAGTCTAAGAAACATATATGCAAAGCATCCAAAAAGTACAATTCGCCAATTTTTTGTTGTTCAAGTTTAAGTGAACTACGAGCCCCATTTTTAATCCTTTAAAGGAAATTATTTGTATATTTCGACAAGTAGAACAATGAATGGAACAGGTAGTCGGTTGAAATCATTGTATATATTGCTTCTATATAGTCTAAGAAACATATATGCAAAGCATCCAATCAGTACAATTTGCCAATTTATTGTTCTTCAAGTTTAAGTGAACAACGAGCCCCATTGTTAATCCTTTAAAGGAAATTATTTGTAAATTTCGACAAGTAGAACAATGATTGGAACACGTAGACGGTTGAAATCTTTGAACATATTGCTTCCATATAGTCTAAGAAACATGTACGCAAAGCATACAAACAGTACCATTCGCCAATTTTTTGTTCTTCAAGTATAAGTGAACAACGAGCCCCATTGATAATCATGAAATGGAAATTATTTGTAACTTTCTACAAGTAGAACAATGAATAGTACAGGTATACGGGTGAAATCTTTCTATTTATTGCTTCTATAAAGTCTAAGAAACATATATGCAAAGCATCCAAAAAGTACAATTCGCCAATTTTTTGTTGTTCAAGTTTAAGTGAACTACGAGCCTCATTGTTAATACTTTAACGGAAATTATTTGTAACTTTCGACAAGTAGAACAATGAATGGAACAGGTAGACGGTTGAAATCTTTGTATATATTGCTTCAATATAGTCTAAGAAACATATATGTAAAGCATCCAAACAGTACCATTCGCGAATTTTTTGTTCTTCAAGTTTAAGTGAACTACGAGCCCCATTGTTAATCCTTTAACGGAAATTATTTGTAAATTTCGACAAGTAGAACAATGAATGGAACAGGTAGACGGTTGAAATCATTGTATATATTGCTTCTATATAGTCTAAGAAACATATATGCAAAGCATCCAAACAGTACAATTCGCGAATTTTTTGTTCTTCAAGTTTAAGTGAACTACGAGCCCAATTGTTAATCCTTTAAAGGAAATTATTTGTAAATTTCGACAAGTAGAACAATGAATGGAACAGGTAGACGGTTGAAATCATTGTATATATTGCTTCTATATAGTCTAAGAAACATATATGCAAAGCATCCAAATAGTACAATTCGCGAATTTTTTGTTCTTCAAGTTTAAGTGAACTACGAGCCCCATTGTTAATCCGTTAAAGGAAATTATTTGTAAATTTCGACAAGTAGAACAATGAATGGAACAGGTAGACGTTTGAGATCTTTGTATATATTGCTTCTATATAGTCTAAGAAACATATATGCAAAGCATCCAAACAGTACCATTCGGGAATTTTTTTTTTCAAGCTTAAGTGAACTACGAGCCCCATTGATAATCATGAAAGAGAAATTATTTGTAACTTTCTACAAGTAGAACAATGAATAGAATAGGTAGACTGTTGAAATCTTTGTATATATTGCTTCTATATAGTCTATGAAACATATATGCAAAGCATCCAAACAGTACAATTCGCGAATTTTTTGTTCTTCAAGTTTAAGTGAACTACGAGCCCCATTGTTAATCCTTTAACGGAAATTAATTCTAAATTTCTACAAGTAGAACAATGAATGGAACAGGTAGACGGTTGAAATCATTCTATATATTGCTTCTATATAGTCTAATAAACATATATGCAAAGCATCCGAACAGTACCATACGCCAATTTTTTGTTCTTCAAGTTTAAGTGAACTACGAGCCCCATTGTTAATCCTTTAACGGAAATTATTTGTAACTTTCGACAAGTAGAACAGTGAATGGAACAGGTAGACGGTTGAAATCATTGTATATATTGCTTCTATATAGTCTAAGAAACATATATGCAAAGCATCTAAACAGTAACATTCGCCAATTTTTTGTTCTTCAAGTTTATGTGAACAACGAACCCCATTGATTATCATGAAATGGAAAATATTTGTAACTTTCTACAAGTACAACAATGAATAGTACAGGTAGACGGGTGAAATCTTTCTATATATTGCTTCTATATAGTCTAAGAAACATATATGCAAAGAATCCAAACAGTACAATTCGCCAATTTTTTGTTCTTCAAGTATAAGTGAACAATGAGCCCCAATGGTTAATCCTTTATCGGAAATTATTTGTAACTTTCGACAAGTAGAACAATGAATGGTACAGGTAGACGGTTGAGATCTTTGTATATATTGCTTCTATATAGTCTAAGAAACATATATGCAAAGCGTCCAAACAGTACAATTCGCCAATTTTTTGTTCTTTAAGTATAAGTGAACAATGAGCCCCAATGGTTAATCCTTTATCGGAAATTATTTGTATCTTTCGACAAGTAGAACAATGAATGGTACAGGTTGACGGTTGAGATCTTTGTATATAATGCTTTTATATAGTATAAGAAACCTATATGCAAAGCATCTAAACAGTACCATTCGCCAATTTTTTGTTCTTCATGTTTAAGTGAACTACGAGCCCCATTGTTAATCCTTTAACGGAAATTATTTGTAACTTTCGACAAGTAGAACAATGAATGGGACAGGTAGACGGTTGAAATCATTGTATATATTGCTTCTATATAGTCTAAGAAACATATATGCAAAGCATCCAAACAGTACAATTCGCCAATTTTTTGTTCTTCAAGTTTAAGTGAACAACGAGCCCCATTGATAATCATGAAAGGGAAACTATTTGTAACTTTGTACAAGTAGAACAATGAATAGAACAGGTAGACTGTTGAAATCTTTGTATATATTGCTTCTATATAGTCTATGAAACCTATATGCAAATCATCCAAGCAGTACCATTCGCCAATTTTTTGTTCTTCATGTTTATGTGAACTACGAGCCCCATTGTTATTACTTTAACGGAAATTATTTGTAAATTTCGACAAATAGAACAATGATTGGAACACGTAGACGGTTGAAATCTTTGTATATATTGCTTCCATATAGTCTAAGAAACATGTACGCAAAGCATCCAAGCAGTACCATTCGCCAATTTTTTGTTCTTCAAGTTTAATTGAACTACGAGCCCCATTGTTAATGCTTTAAAGGAAATTATTTGTACAGTTCGGCAAGTAGAACAATGAATGGAACATGTAGACGGTTGAAATCTTTGTATATATTGCTTCTATATAGTCTAAGAAACATAAATGCAACGCATCCAAACAGTATAATTCGCCAATTTTTTGTTCTTCAAGTTTAAGTGAACTACGAGCCCCATTGTTAATCCTTTAAAGTAAATTATTTGTAAATTTCGACAAGTAGAACAATGATTGGAACACGTAGAAGGTTGAAATCTTTGTATATATTGCTTCCATATAGTCT
Source organism: Cerceris ruficornis (assembly GCA_963989415.1). NCBI lineage: Eukaryota > Metazoa > Arthropoda > Insecta > Hymenoptera > Crabronidae > Cerceris > Cerceris ruficornis. The sequence continues at coordinate 393,877 of CAXDIW010000294.1, read as the reverse complement.
AAGAAACATACCTGCAAAGCATCCAAACAGTACCATTCGAGAATTTATTGTTCTTCATGATTAAGTGAACAACGAGCCCCATTGATAATCATGAAAGGGAAATTATTTGTAACTTTCTTTTTTTTTTTTTTTTATTTACAATATACAATAATAAACAATTACATAAAGATACGATAACTGGGTACCAAGATTAACTTTCACCCCAGTCATTAGTAAATTAAGTTTTTAACAAATTAACGCGATTGTCTATAGTTTAGAAGAATGATAGGAAAATTATAAAAACCTGTCTCATCATAGAAGACTTGAAGTAATATACAATAAGTACAAGGCTAGAGACTAAGTAACAAATGAATGATTCGCTTATGTTTATACTTCTTATGGTTAAGGTCAACCTGAGAATAATTTCCTATGGAATTAATAGCTTTATCTTTACTTTTATGGCACGTTTGGTAAAAGCGTATGGAGAATTTTTGAATGTAATCACTTATGTAGCTTATACCTAGATCTTTATGAATTAATGATATATTAGTATATTTAGCGCAAAGTGCATTATTATTTTCCACCATTTAATAATCCCCTGTCACTGAATCGTGAGGAGTGAGCAGGAATCACTGGATATCGTTGTCCGTTGAAACGAGCAACTTATAAATTGTGCTAAAAACGAATGGCATTTCCGACTAATCCACGTACAAGAGGATGGTTGGACGTTTCGCAACGGTGTCGTGTTTCCTATCGTTTAGGTCAGATTTCTCTTTGAGTACCGTATCACTATGTTTATTTGAGAGTCGTGAAACGACAGTGGCTCGATTTGATTGAAATTTCACGTTCCATCGATGCTTGTTTTTCGCAGTTATTAACATCGCGATCACCGAATACATTACACAGTCGATTTACATTATTCTGCATCAGATGTAATTAAAATTTACACTTAAATAAATACCAGCATAATTCTCCACTTCCGTGCAATTACTTTCCCCGTGCAACGGCGACCCGTGATATCTACAAAGATGACTGTTTAAAACGAATCTCCCTTTCTCGAGATATCCAATCGTTGAATTAATAAACGTCAAAGAGTACAATCGGAAGGTGTACAATGAGAAAAATAAAAGGGAAGAGCACACGGAAAATCCTAATACTCTTCATCGAGATATGTCTCTCTCTCTCTCTCTCTTTATCACTTTGCATCTCTCCTCTCTGTTATTCGCATATTTCATATTTTCACGAATTGATCGCGGATCGGCAATGGAAGAAAAAAGCCGCACGTATGCAGGGTGCGGCAAAAAGCGTTTTATTAAACCGAGCTCACGGCGACCTTCGACAATGTGATTACTGCGTTTCAATAAATTTTTTGCGTTTCGTCAAACTTTCGTTGATTGGCATTCCTATTATTTTGTTCCGATGCTAGGAAATGCGTGTAGAGGAGGAGCACAGAGAGAAAACTGGGGAGGACAGAAACGTTGCGCGGAACAAAGAGTACGATATTTCCGCTTCCTACTCGATTTTTACCTCGCTTTTCCAAACATTTCCTGCTAAATGGTGAGAGGAAAGCCGATGAAAGTCATCGTACAGAGAATTCGCTGTTTGCGCGTATTGAAATCGAAAAACTTTGATCTATCGCGTTAGATTCGTGGATAGAAGTGGAGGCTCGACGATGCTCTCGGTTGAACGGTGCGAAATATCGTTGGCTGACAAAGCGACGATGCAAAAACCGGGGTAATTCGACCTCCAATGCCATTTTCGCCAATGAAAGGGAGTAAATGCTCAGAAGACATTCTCTCTTCGACTGATAATTGCTTTACGGTGACCACGTTGGGGAGAAATCATAGTTAACGAAGTTCCATCGATTTTCCCTCGGACCATACAGCGAATGTGAGAAAATTGACGGGAGCGTCATCAAAATATTAAATACTGAATATATAATATTATTTTCGCGCTTATTCGAAGCCCTGATAAATGGGATAGTCGTAAAAAATATAGAGAATAATTTCGAATTATTGTTATCGTGTTATCGTAAAATTTGAATATTTGTTATGCAGCCTCGAAAATTTATTATGCAGCTGGTTAGACGGTGAAAGCTCTTTTGTTGATGTTTCCTAATATATCGCGTAGAGGTTGTGCAAAATTATTATTCTTTCGTCGGTCGAGGTTGTCAAGTATTTGCATACTAGTAAAATATACATGCGAATGGAGAATTTTGTATTGCAAATTCCATGGTAAACGTGTGGATCCAAGCACTTGACCTTTACAAAAAAGCCTCCGGTGATCTGTTGTGCAACATTCGTAAATGTGCTTCGGAAGCATTGTGTATCGATTTGCAAATGTCAGGGAATAAAGGACGTATGTAATGGAGTGCGTTTTGTCAAATGATTGCAAAGGAATTCAACTTGAAAGTCTGCCTGAATGGCTCGACGAAAGGCTTGAGAAAACAATTGGAAATGTATTGTACCGGAGAAAATCATGATAGTAATAGGAATTGGTTGTATTGGTTTAATTACTATATCATAGAAGATACTATAGATTATAAAAGATATAATTGCATTATACTGGCATACAGTAATGCTTACTTTGTTGGGATGAAATATTGCAAAACATATTTTATTTGGACTAGGATGTTAACCGTGTTCGTTAAAGCAGCGGGATGATAACAAAATAAGGGATGGTAAAATATTTCAACTTGTTCGACCGTCTATAAAATAGAAGTTCTTGATAACGTTATCGCTATCGGATTGCAGTCAAGCAGGAACCTTCTATTTTGATGGTATGAAATGTATTTGAACCCTCCGTTTTGAGAGATAATATCTGCCAAAAACTGAATACGTTCAGCGTGGAACAGTTCCGTTGTCTCTAACTAAATTATAACAACAATAATTTTCGTTTTTTCTTCCTTTTGCATCGTTCGTCCAATCAGAGTATCGAGTTGGTGCGGTTGGTAAACTAGCTTAGCACGTGCAGTCGGCGAACGAGGTGTCTACCTTCGAAAATCCTTTCCTTATATATTTCTTACATTATATTCCCCAAATAATATTGGAGGTTGCTTGAAATTCATCGAAGATAGCTGCAAATATATTATTTATCAATAAGATAAAAGTATTACACAAAGAATCAAATATTCGTAAGCATTGAAAAGTACATCGTCAATTATAAACTCACGTACTTCACTCCTATAATTTTTATTCACCATAAGATTTATTAAAAATAAGCAGAGACAAGTTATTAAATAATAATTACATCTGTAATAAACGATTATTGACGAAAATTATTGTAATAACGGAAGTTTGCAAAATTATCCATGGAGAAAGGGGATCTCAATACGTAAGGTGCACTACGCATGTTCAGCGAGCCACCTCGCTGAGGCGGGAGAGCACAGTACAGCTTCAGACATCGAACGGGTCGCGTGATTTGACAGGTTGGTCCCTATGTATATTTGTGCACTTGCATATGGGTACCTAGTCACTCTTGATCTTGGATTACGACTATTAGTGCATGTGTGCTATAATATTAAACTACTTAAACAATAAATTAAAAGTGATATTAAATAATTTTAACAATTAAATACAATGTTTTGTGGAAGTATTAGTGGCATCAAGTGATAGTTACTTGTAGTGTTTTTACATCATTTTAACAATTAAATACAACGTTTTGTGGAAGTATCAGTGACCTCAGGTGCCAGTTACCTGCAAGTGTTTTTAAATTATTTCGACAATTAAATACAAGGTTTTGTGGATGTGTCAGTGACATCAAGTGACACTTTTGTGCAAGTGTTTTTAAATTGTTTCAACAATTAAATACAAGGTTTTGTGGATGTGTCAGTGACATCAAGTGACAGTTTTGTGCAAGTGTGTTTAAATTATTTCGACAATTAAATACAAGGTTTTGTGGATGTGTCAGTGATATCAAGTGACAGTTTTGTGCAAGTGTTTTAAAATTATTTCGACAATTAAATACAAGGTTTTGTGGATGTGTCAGTAACATCAAGTGACAGTTTTGTGCAAGTGTTTTTAAATAATTTCGACAATTAAATACAACGTTTTGTGGAAGTATCAGTGACATCAAGTGATCGTTACTTGTAGTGTTTTTACATCATTTTAACAATTGAATACAACGTTTTGTGGATGTGTCCGTGACATCAAGTGACAGTTTTGTGCAAGTGTTTTTAAATTATTTCGCCAATTAAATACAACGTTTTATGGATGTGTCAGTGACATCAAGTGGCAGTTTTGTGCAAGTGTATTTAAATTATTTCAACAATTAAATACAAGGTTTTTTGGATGTGTCAGTGACATCAAGTGACAGTTTTGTGCAAGTGTTTTTAAATTATTTCAACAATTAAATACAAGGTTTTGTGGATGTGTCAGTGACATCAAGTGACAGTTTTGTGCAAGTGTTTTTAAATTATTTCGACAATTAAATACAAGGTTTTGTGGATGGGTCAGTTACATCAAGTGACAGTTTTGTGCAAGTGTTTTTAAATAATTTCGACAATTAAATACAACGTTTTGTGGAAGTATCAGTGACATCAAGTGATCGTTACTTGTAGTGTTTTTACATCATTTTAACAATTGAATACAACGTTTTGTGGATGTGTCCGTGACATCAAGTGGCAGTTTTGTGCAAGTGTTTTTAAATTATTTCGACAATTAAATACAAGGTTTTGTGGATGTGTCAGTGACATCAAGTGACAATTTTGTGCAAGTATTTTTAAATTATTTCGACAATTAAATATAACGTTTTGTGGAAGTGTTAGTGACACAAAGTGATAGTTTTGTGCAAGTGATTTTGAATAATTTAAGCGATTAAATACAACGTGTTGTTATAGTGTCAGTGACATAAAGTGATTACTTCGTGTAAATGTCAATAACTTAAAGTTACGGTTTCGCGCCAGTGTTTCTAATTAATTTAAGCGATTGAACACAACGTGTTGTGAAATAACCATTAAAATATTGCACATTTATTTTCGATAGTTGGTTCCCGTAGATGCTGTATTATGTTATCAATTCATTTTCTCTTTCCTCGAAACTCGCAATTATCGTAGCTTAATATTTCCACCTCCATTTCCTCCGTAATGTCAGTTCTTAATTAATTTTCACAAAAATAGATTCATTTTTTCAAGTCCGATTGTTATTTCTGTTTACAGTATCTCCGGCAGAAGGTTTTGGGATATTGGGCCATTCTCAATCAGTTGGAACTCACGTTAAATGAGAAATGACTCAATTTCGCTACAATTTCCCCGTGTTTCGAGATTCTTGATATTTTTCAAATGATATAGTAGAAGCTGCCGTCTTTCTAGAACTCGATTGCACTATCGTAAAGTCTGTAGTGCGAGTATAGAATAACATTCGCGCTTAGAAGTTCACAGAATTATGAAATCTTCAATTAGAAATGGGACTTTGATCTGTGTAACTCGTTTGGGGAACTGTATCGTTGAAATTTTTTATTATTTTGTCATTCAATAGTAATTCGAACGACATACGATATAATCACAGTATACGATATAATTTTAATTTCAATACCTTATAATTAAAGTATCTCGATTATATAAATGTAATGTTTCATTGACAAACGCTTGCATATTAAAATTTGCGACCGATTTATCGGTCTTAGAGTCAGTGCCGGGTTTTGTATCGCATATATTTAAAACATACTCGAAACGAGTATTCGCGCAAGTAGAGCCAGTGTTCGTTCGTACCGTAAATCGTTTCAACGTACCGGTCGCGAATACCGATCACCGAAATCGCGAAACTCGCGGGTCAGCACCTGCTCCTGCGGAGAGGACCTCCATCGTGCAGTCGGTGGACGATGGAGGATGTAAGTTTCATTATTTCACTAACATTTTCATTAATCGACCCCTATTTCAATTGGAACTTAAAGTTCACTTTAACCGTTTGAGTCTCAGTATCAAAAAGATCCGTTATATTCTATCTCTATAAAGAAAATTGTTTTATTTCTCTCAAAATTTGTCCAATATATCCTGAGATTCAAACGGTTAAGAGAATTAAATTAGAGTTTAATTTTACCCACCGTATATTCAAATAATTCTCCTTAGAGACTCTATAATGTTGTCTTCTCTTGTGTTAAAGAAAGGACAATCGCCAGGCCATGGATGCAGCCAGGCCATGGACGCAGCCCAACCATGGATGCAGCCGGACCATGGATGCAGCCCAACCATGGATGCTGCCGGACCATGGATGCAGCCGGACCATGGATGCAGCCGGACCATGGATGCAGCCGGACCATGGACTACGATCTCAACGTGGAGGTAAACACTGTTCAACTATCACTTTCCTCGGTTGGTCAGTGACAAAATTCAAAGTTCCTCCGGTCGTTCGATCATGCCGCAGGACGAATGGTCCGAAACGGCACCGAACGACTGGTTGTATTTTATGTGTGCTAGTAGTTTGCGAACATAGTGACCGCGATTATGGTAATTAGTACCATAGTCTCGAGTAGTAACGATTTTTCTAGGATGTTTAGTATGTAAGAATTTCGCGGATGGTCAATTCCAATGTCAAAGTAATAATAACGAATGTATATTGAATTTTTCGACGAATTACTTTGACGATGGTATTGACCGACAAATTTCAATGATCTCAGTAGAGTCACTTTTAGTCAATTACAATTCACTTTTAAATTCATTTGCATATAGAGTGTCAATGCTCTACGTAGAGTCACTTTAATAGATTTCAATTCTCATTTAAAGTCATGTTATTTATTGAAATTTCTTACGCCGCTTTTATTATATTAATTAATCATTCTCGTTAGGATTTTCAGGTTGTAACCCTAATTCTTTCCTTTTTCTTTCAGAAATATACAGTAAGTTTATGTTTTACGTTACTACTTTGTCACTATGTTCGCTTGTAGTAGTAGTAGTAATAGTTGTGTGGTAGTTAGTTGCTTCGCCGCATCGCAGCAAAAAGCTGCGAATTCGGCTTCGTCCGCGAAATTAGTGTCGCGAAAATAACAATACGCGTCTTTGCTTCTTTCATTATTTTATAAAGTAGTGTTGCGAAAATTTATACGCGATTTTGCTCTTTTCTTTATTTTTCAGGGTAGTGTAGCGAACATTTAAACGCGATTTTGTCCTTTTCTTTACTTTTTCAAAGTAGTGTGGCGAAAATTTATACGCGATATTGCTGTTTTCTTTATTTTTCAGGGTAGTGTTGCGAAAATTTACACGCGATTTTGCTCTTTTCTTTATTTTTCAGGGTAGTGTAGCGAAAATTTATACGCGATTTTGCCCTTTTCTTTATTTTTCAAAGTAGTGTTGCGAAAATGTATACGCGATTTACAATTCTCTTTCTTTTTTAAAGTAGTGTTGCGAAACTAAGTACACGGTTTGTTCGATATTATATTCGCGATTTCAGCTCTGCGAAAAATCGCAACACTGCGATTAATATCGCAAAATTGCGGTTAATATCGCAGAATTGCGATTAATATCGCAGTACAGTACTGCGTCTACGTCATGACGCCAGTGCGAGATACTATCCCGTCAATTGTATAAAATATTCGCGATTATTAGAGTTGCGAAATTAAAAGTGCACCTCGGTAGAGGTTGCCCGCGATTTTGTTCGATCACTCTTCGCGAACTTAGCGTTGCGAAAATTCACAGCGTCTCGCTAAGATGCTGGCGATTTTGCTCGTCGCAAAATTAGTGTTGCGAAAATTCACAGCGCCTCGCGTAGGCGCTCGCGATTATTGCTCTTACGCGAAATTAGTGTTGCGAAAATTGACAGCACCTCGGAAAGATACTCGCGATTCCGTTAGCCGCGAATTTCCGTAGCGCTTCGGAAACAGGTGCTCGCGTTCTTTTTACGATTAAAATAACTATGATTAATAATAAAGTGAAGCTGTTTTCGCAAGCGTTTGTCAAATGGAACATTACGAACTATTAATTGAATTAATATATTGTCAAAATATTTCATCGTATTCTACAATAATATTGATACTGTGACTGTTGGCCGTTCGAATTACCTGTTTTCTCAATTCAATTTTTCATCGAGGATAAAGTTCCGCCGATACATTTTCCCAAATGCTTTGCACAAATCATGGTTTATTTTTATCGTACATTTGCAATTACATGGAGTTCCATAAGCTCGCATTCTTACTTTATGATAGTGCAATCGAGGACTTTAGATCGATGGCGAATTTTCTTTCGAGTTTTCTCGCGTATATGATATTCTGTGTATACTGTAGCGAAAGTGGGTCGTTCTCTTTTAATGTATAATATTCCGATCTTTCACGATAACGATGACGATGATGGTGATGACGATGATAACCAACGATTTGAGATTATCATCGAAACTGGTAAAATTAGTTTTCGTATAGTTAAGTCTCTGATTCTCAAAAGATTTCAGGTGTCAGTTAAATCCGATTCTCAGGAATTTAGAAGGTCTTTGTTATCGGGAGGCAATTTCTTTAGTTTCAATGGAATCTACACATCGCACAAGCAGATGTTTGGTTTAAGTATATTTTTGTAACCGGATAAACTAAGTTTTCGGAGAAGGCTATTTCTTATTTTTCAAGAAACTTAAATCATATATATTTTGCATGAGGTTTTAACTATCAAACATTTTGGAATTGAACTTAATTCCTTAATAGGCAGGTTATTCGTTATTAAGGAAACATGGTAACGACGTTACTTCTAAGAGCTCTTAATTATCGAATATATGGGACTTTAATTTTTATAAAACTTAGCTATCGAAAAGGCAGGCTTCGAATTTTACGACGAGTTAGTTACTGAATAGGCAGGTTTTAAATTTTAAGACAAGACATTCATTTATCGAGCCAGCCAGCTCCTAATTTTAAGGCGAATTAGTTTCAGAATAGGCAGGCGTTTAGTTTTAAGACGAGTTAGTTGTTGAATAGACAGGTTTTAAATTTTAAGACAAAATAGTGCATGTATCGAGCCGGCCAGCTCTTAATTTTAAGGCGAGTTAGTTTCAGAATAGGCAGGCGTTTAGTTTTAAGACGAGTTAATCACTGAATAGGCAGGGTATTAGCTTTAAGATGAGTTAGTCGCTGAATAGGCAGGCTATTAGCTTTAAAATGAGTTAGTCACGGAATAGGCAGGTTATAAATATTAAGGCAAGATATCGTCTTTATGGAGGTGGTCAACTCTTAATTTTAATGTATGTTCCTATCAGAATAGGCAGGATTTTAATTTTAAGACGAGTTAGTTAACGAATAGGCAGGTTTTTAGCTTTAACACAAATTATTAATATCTTGTTCTAAGACAAGTTATTAACCGAACAGGCAGACTTTTAATTTTAAGAATAGTAAGTTACTGAATAGGAAAGCTTTTAAGTTTAAGAGAACTTAGTCCTCGGATAGATGTCTTACTAGATTTTAATGAAATTTAGTAATGCTACAGGCAGGATCTTAGTTGCAAGAAAAATTAACCTCTAATACATTCAAAAATAATTCGTTCATTATAACAATTTCTAATGCTGAGAAATTAATACGATATAATAATCTGCCTCTCTTCTCGAACGAAGTTAAAGGCTGCTGCGATCTGCTTCCCTATAGTTTATTCTCTTCCTGTACTTACTGCAAATAGTAAGTAAGGCTAGATTTAAGAGTTTAGTTTAGTTTAGAATAAGCAAATATTGTAAAGGGAGATCGACACCATTCGGCGGGTGTCTATCTCTTTTCGCGAAACGGGATGAGAAAAGTAGAGTCGGCGATTCCTCTGCTACACTTTCTCTCGACATTGAATTCGTCAATGTCGAGGGAAAGTGTCTCAGGGGAAGAGCAAAATGAAATGGAGGTTGGTTGGGCATGCATTTTTGGGTCCCGTTTCGTGGCAACCTCCTCGCGGTGGGACCTGGGTCGATATCACTTGCTATGATTTTAAATTTTATTAAATGTGCTTTTAGCACGATCCTTTGTTCAATAATAATACTAAATAGCAAGTGGTATCGAGCGAATAGCCACGAAATCCGAATATTCGGTAGCCCTGGCTACCGAATGTTCGGATTCCTAGTTTTAGTTACATCTAAGAATTTGCGTTTAAGTTAGCTTTAAGATTTCGCGATTAAGTAGAAATTAAGCTTCGCATCGAAGAAGAGTCAACGTTGGGCAGGTTTGTTCTCTTTTATCTCGGACTATTCGTTTTTTTTTTTTTGGTGACAACAATTTTTTCACATCTCCACGTCTTCTCCTTCTTCTCCAATCTTTCGCTCTTCGTTGATTAAAACTTCCAGTCATCATCTCCGAAGAAGACATCGTTTAGCATTAAGATAGTTCCGAGTAAGGTTTAAGTTAGATTTAAAAATATCACCTAAGCGTAAGATTGAATTTATGAGTGTAAACGTAACTCAATTCCATGTTCCCGAAATATACGAAAGAAGGCAAATGTTTCTTTCATTTAGCCATCCCCGTTACTTACCTCTTACCTTAGTTGCACCTCCTGTCCGGTCGACTGACGAGTGTTTCTGTGGCGGTGCGGAAGCAGGAGCGTTGTACTACGGTCCAGTGACGTCTTCAGGGTTGGTCTTTGAGCCGAAGGTCGTACGATCGACTTACGACATATGTGGTTCATACCGATCGTTGGGGGACCACTGTCTTGGTGTAAGCCGGACCCTCTGACTGGACAGATGAGCCGCCACGTCACGCAGCCCTCCTGGTAGTAAGACGTGTCCTCTGGCCCTCATCGCGTCCAGTTACGGTACGCGACTGGCCAGTGCTCCACCACCGACCGGATGATCGCCTTTGTCATCGGTCGACGTACGACCCGAGGGCTCAAAGACGCAACCCCGTCGTGGTTCAAGTTGGATCATGATCCGCCTGGCAGATAATCCGGTTCAGCTACAGATCGTACCAACCCGGTCCGTCTCAGGAAGGGGTGCAACTGGACTCCAGCCGCAGAAGACTAACTTTCTTCCCCCTTTCGCGATCGCGTTTTCATTTTGCTTTTCAAAGTCGTTTGCCTTCTTCTCGGATATTTCTTGAGCATGGATGCGATATTATGGGGTTTGTAAGAGTGATTGCGTGCGGAAAGTAAGATAAGAATTAGGAATGTCGAATAAGTAAATATTGTAAAGGGAGATCGACACCATTCGGCGGGTGTCTATCTCTTTTCGCGAAACGGAATAAGTAAAGTAGTGTCGGCGATTCCTCTGCTACACTTTCTTTCGACATTGAATTCGTCAATGTCGAGGGAAAGTGTCTCAGAGGAAGAGCAGAATGAAATGGAGGTTGGTTGGGCATGCATTTTTGGGTCCCGTTTCGTGGCATCCTCCTCGCGGTGGGACCTGGGTCGATATCACTTGCTATGATTTTAACTTTTATTAAACGTGCTTTTAGTACGATATTTTGTTAAACAGTAGTACTAAATAGCAAGTGATATCGAGCGAATAGCCACGAAATCCGAATATTCGGCAGCCTTGGCTACCGAATGTTCGGATTCCTAGTCTTACAATTAGTTACATCTAAGAATTTGCGTTTAAGTTAGCTTTAAGGTTACGCGATTAAGTAGAAATTAAGCTTCGCATCGAAGAAGAGTCAACGTTGGGCAGATTTGTTCGCTTTTATCTCTGACTATTCGTTTTCTTTCTTTGGTGACAACAATTCTTTAACTCTTCGTTGATTAAAAGTTCCAGTCATCACCTCGAAAGAAGACATCGTTTAGCGTTAAGATAGTTCCAGTAAGATTTAAGTTAGATTTAAAAATGTCACCTAAGCGTAAAATTGAATGCAAGAGTGTCATCGCAACTCAATTCCATGCTCTCGAAAATATGCGAAAGAAGGCAAACGTTTTTCTCGTGTAGCCGTCCTCGTTACTTACTTCCTATCCCAATTGCAGCCCCTGTCCAGAAGACCGACGAGTGTCTGGACATATGTGCTTATCTGACATATGTGCTTCATACCGTCCGATGGGGGGGGGCACTGTGTCGGTGTAAGCCAGACCCTCTGACTGGGCCGATGAAGAATTTGCGTTTAAGGTAGCTTTAAGATTATGCGATTAAGTAGAAGTTAAGCCTCGCATTGGAGATGAGTCAACGGTGGTCAGATGTTTTCTCTTTATCACTGTTGCTCGTGCGATCATGCTGTCTCTATTGTTTCGGTTGTTCATTCACTCGTACATATAGCATAATAAACTGACTCCATAATGCTCTTATTCTGCGAATGTAAATTGGAAACATTATAAATATGGTCTTCATGAGAAAGCCACAAACTTAAAGACAAAGTGAAAGAAGGCAGACCTTTTGTTATTTTTGAAGTTATGTGATCGGCTCTCACGGTTTTGGTACCCAAATTGTTTTAAATTCTAATATTGATTTATATCGTCATTGAACATTAATACTATATTATCACGTAAAGAATAACTTCTTGTTATTTAAATAAGTAAAAAGATTCGTTTCTCTGCTCTAAACGATATATCTTCTACATATTACCGGTGGAGATCTTTCTACTTAATAACTATTTTAATAATTCATGCTCAAATCTCTTATTTCGAGATATTATAATTCTTTGTTTGAAATTTCTCAAAATCCCTGGTTTTGACGCGCTAGAGGATAGGCCTTGTAGCGCGTGACATGCAGCCGTATTCTGATTGGCTCGCTTTTCCCCCACCGAGCGGCAACCAAGCCGCCGCGAGCTATCCCCACTCCTACCTGAGCGGTCACCTACCTCTTTCTCTCTCCGGACTTGGAACCGTTAACACGTATCCGCTGTGAGTACCTTTTCTTTTACATCGCCCTCGTTTACCGACCGCTAAAAAATAGTTCACTTGTTTATCTACTACGTAATAGTCTTCTGCTGTACCATATCAATCAATTTGGACAATAATAATTACGAATTTAGTAACAATCGCGAAATAATTACGACGCAATTGGTGACGTCACTGACCTCTCGCGACATTTACGCGGTGCTTTTCTCGTCTACAACATTAGTACTTCTTCTATAGCTTCGTATTTCGATTTTATTGACGAAGACCGCGATTATTGTTGCTCTGAAACGTGATTATACGGAATTATTGTACTTTTTCGCAGTTATTTAATAGTTTACTCGTGTGTGCTTGCAGGACTCGGAGTATCCTTTGAACGACCTTCCGGGCTGGCACGATCGGACACGTGCACGGTGGAGCAACAAAACGTAAGATATTACGACGCCATACGCAAGTAACATTTTCATTTACTTCGGGTCTTCGCGATATTTTGTTTGAATTTATACAATATTCATATTAATTGATATCGAGTCGAACATCCGACGAATAGAATTTACATTTCTACGAATTAATACGGTTCTACGGAAACATGCAACGATTGAAATCTTTCGGGATTATTTGAAACCTCTTACAATATACGAGTATTCAGTCAATATTTACAATACGATAGTCGACTTCCAAGAAAGCTGCTCCTTATTCTGACAGTGTTTACCAATTCGCGGTGTTAAATTTCGACGGCTACAATTCTATGCTACAAATAAATCGCGATTCGTTTTTACTTGGTATTTACATGTTACGACTTATCCTTCCGTTTTGAGACGCTGCAATGGATTTACATAGGTTTCAGGGCATAAGTATAGAAGTAAATAAAAATCGTATTTGCCGATGTAGGGTGTTAAGGTCCTGCGTTAGATTCGTCCGTAATTTCTATAAAGATTTTCGTGAATTTATCGAAGGGGGTTAGTGTTCATATGTAATAGGGAATAAGCATGACTAATCTTATAACTTTAACAGTGGCAGCTCGCAGTATTTATTGTTTATACATTTAATTAATAGTGTATTGTATTACACAAAGAACATGACGAATCAATGAGTAAGACATAATTTTTAAGCAGTATTTCTTGAAGCAAGCACTTGATTTGATATGAAAAAGAAAAACATGGTTGTTTGATTTTCTTGTGTTCCCCACCCCACCCTTTTATTTTCAGCAAAATTTGGGGCCGAGCGCATTGCGGTCTAGAGTCAGTGCTTGTTTCGTATTATATTAATATTTATATCTGTATATATTTATTACTCAATATTTTTTCAATTTATAACAAATTCACGCGACATAGAGTAAGTGTTTGCAACCCGCTATTATAATTATTAATATCTTTTGAATAATTATTAAAAATATTAAGAATTCTTTTCTCCGCGAAAGTAGAGTCAAAATTGTTCGCCGGAAATGATTCTCGGTCGCGGTAGCTTCCTTATATTATTTAAATTGATCGTACCGGAAGTAGAGACAGTGCATCGAGCAGCAGCTGTGGAAAGGACTTCCATCGGGCAAGGCTTCACGAATTTTAAAAGTAAGTATAAGATGCTCGAGAAATGAAATTTTTTAATTAAAAAATATGTATATAAACTAACCAAAATGTTAATTTGTTTGTTACAGAACAGTCAAATGACGGGATGGTTGAGCAGCGACAATCATTCCTTGGCGATGGGCAAAGTCTGTGAATGTAAGTTGAAATTTTATTCCGTACACACGTCATAACTTTGATATTTGCCAATTCCCTTGCAAACTTAACTTTGTTCTCTCCATCAATTTAATTAACGTAAATAAAGTATTAATTAGCTTTTGCAGTTCTCATAGAATACTTGCAACATTTTTATGCTAAATAAAAAATTAGCTGAATTTTCAAGTTTTCAGAGAGCAAATATTTTATATTTTGCGTTTTATTTTTGTTACAGATTTTGTCCGTATTCGTGAGGCATCGCTGGAGTGTTTGTTTCGCATTTTATATATACTTTAATAAGTGTTAAATTTCTAGTAATTTTACGCGAAAGTAGAGTCAGTGTTTGCTTCGTATTTCATATTATACACTTCAATTTATAACTTTACGCGAAAGTAGAGTCAGTGTTTGCTTCGTATTTCATATTATACACTTAAATTTATAACTTCACGCGAAAGTAGAGTCAAATTGTTCGCCGAAAATAATTCTCTGTCGCAAATTGTCTTTTTTTCAATTATACCGCGCCGGAAGTAGAGTCAGTGCAACAGAAGCAGCTGTGGAAAGGATTTCCATCGGGCAAGGCTTCACGAATTTAAAAAGTAAGGATCACATGATCGAGAAATAAAAATTCACAGTCGAGAAATACAAAGATGGCTTATACTAATGAAAATGTTAATTTTTTTGTTACAGAACAGTCAAATGACGGGATGGTTGAACGGCGACAATCACTCCCAGGCGAAGGGCAAATCTTTTATAGGTGAGCTGAAATTTTAATTCGCATGTACCCCGCAATTTTTCCCCAAGTTTCAGTTGCTACTTGAAAATTTTCTCCAAAACGTCCTTACAAGTTTTATATCAAATTTCCATACCCTTACATTGTATGTTCTACCAATAAAATAAATAAAAATTAAAAATTCCCCGACATGAAATTTTCAGGGAATAGGTATTTAACCCTAGATTCATAAACATGCCTGGGAGATACACTATTCATAAACCTTCGTCTCACAGACGAACATATTATATTGACGATTTTTGTTTTATAGAATATAAGGATCAATAAAAAACATTTTAAATCTGAAAAATTGTTTATTAATCATTAATTTTTTAATAAAAAAATGAACATAATATTTATTCTGAGCAATCTATACATAATAATCCGCGGTGATCCATGCACATGAACTTTTTGCACTGGGTGCAACAGAACCTTGTCATTCTACGTTTTTTGTAATCGTAGAAGGCACAAATTTTTTTCTGAGATCCACTGGGTTGTACTTGATCCGCGGAAGAAGTTTCACTAAGTACTTCCGCAATTTTCCTCTTTAGGCATCGGGTCAAACTTGGCGTTTCACGGCGCTGGCGTAACCATGCGTCAGACAGCTTCCCCGATATGTTTTTTATGAATAATCGTCGCAACATGGGTTTTTTGTTGTTATTAACTGCATTGTGTACATAAATAACGTAGGCATTAATTATAGCCATGTTCAGCATACCAAAAAAGTAAGAAAGAGGCCATCTTTGCGTTTTTCTATTGCAGGACATATTTCCACACATTTGATCAAACGTGTCCACTGCACCTTTTGTTGAATTGTAAAATTCAATTATATCGGGCATATCAATTATAATAATAATTCATACTTACCTTGAATAACACTCAACTTCACAAAGAAATTACGAATTCAAATAATCACTCCCGTTCTACAACTGTAACGCTATTCATAAACGTTCGTCTGTGGGACGAACTACTCACTGTAACTCCATTAGCATAGATGCACTTTGACATGCGACAGGTGCAATACTAATTACTGAACGATCTAGGAAGGTACCTAGAAGTTCATATTTCTATCTCTATCACTTTAAAAGTTACAAGCGATTACGTATTTTGCGCGGTCTGTGAGACGAAGGTTTATGAATCTAGGGTTAAGATGTGCATCTTATTTTTGTTACAGACTTTGCTCGAATTCGTGAGGCATCGCTGTACCCTATGAAACTGCGATGCACCTTCCGCCTTGAAGGTGAGTAACGTAAACACAGAGATGTTTTATTTCTACGTACTTGTCGGAAAGTTTCGATACATAGTTCGATATATAACTTCTCCTTGAATTCTCAATTCTGAAAATCATTCATACACTAATCATTCTTACGATCTACTCTTAACGTTTCTTGATATATAATTACGACTTTTTTTCATCCGCTGTTTTCAAAATTCAATTAGCTTTCTTTGTAAAATCGGAACGGAACGCAGTTTAACGTTCTACGAACGGTGCCTCCTGCAATGCGAAATGCTTTGTTTTGTTTAGACCTTGGACATTCCTTGAGATGACCTGAGGACAACCTTGATAACAGCGGCGGAGACAACACTGGCAGAGACAGCAGCGGCAGAGATTCTAAGGTAACCAATGGTATTCTGGTGTCTCGACACTGGTGAGTCAAAAACTTTAACTGTCCCTCCGGTCTCCAAACCATGCCGTAGGACGAAAGGTCCGAAGCGGCACTGGAGATTGGTTGTATTGTTCTATAAAGCGAGCATAGTGAACACGAGTAATTTAAAAATTACTCGTGAGTAGAAACTGTTATATATTTTCCTTGTGTACTGTCATGTATATCGTAGCTTAGGACAGGGCCTTCTTGTAGCGCGATTTTTGCATTATTTACATGAATGTAATCATGAAATTTACAGTTAGCGTTGCGAATTTATCAACACAAATGAACAGTTGACGAGTATTGTGCGTTCTTTATATTCACTGGAAAAATATTCTTATAACAAAATTTGTTATAAGATCGCGGCTAATTGCTTTCTTCGAGACGATTTATGTTTTAAAATAGATCGCTCGATTTGTGCTTTTGATTGACGAAATTTCGGAAGTTTGTAAATTTGTTTCGCGTCGTTTAAATAACAATTATTGTATTATCTACAAGAAGGCAATTCGCGACGGGTAGATCTCGAAGTCAGAGTGACAGTTAATACATTTCCCTGTTAAAATTCTTCCCCTGATGACGAGATCTCCCGGTTTTTAATATTCATTTTCAATTCAAAGTAAATTTTGCATATTTACAAATATATAAAGTCGAGTATTTTGCTTCTATAGAGTTCACTTTTTCAATTAAAATTCTCTTTGCTTGAACAAATATGAAAGTCGAGTCACTTGCTTAAATAAATATAAAAGTCGAGTCATTTGCTTGATTAAATATCAAATTCGAGTCACTTGCTGCAATTTTTCATAAATCAGACCGTTAGAATTCTTCTAATCATCCTCTTAGCTAGGATTTTCAGCAAAAATACGCAGTGAGTACAAAGTTCTGCCGTGTTCACTTTAAGCCCGAACTCATTCGAGTGCCCAGGTGCACTTCGAATGGGTAAAGGCGGTGGGCACGGCCTTTTTTTTAAAAATCAGCGACTGACATTGCGGTGGCGAATCGTGCACGACGTAATTTCCACATGTGTGTGATGTGTGTTAGGCTGTGGATCTTGCGTCGCTTGAAATTTTCTCGTATCATAAAATAATTTATACAACCTTCAACAATATATTTTGCCTTATTCTCCTTTTCACTCTTACTACAACTCATCGATGTATATGGCATGCCAATGATGAAATTCTCTCTATCTGTGCAACATATGCCATATACATTGCCTCAAATATCAAACGATACAATGTCAAATATTTATAATTCTATAAATGTTCGGGGTTGGCAGTGGGTTGTGCGCCACAGGGAGGGGCTCTCGGCTCACACGAGTCGGTCCTGGTACTTCCGTTAAAGTCCAGGAAGACTGGTCATCTCCATGTCTTCGTATGTCGAACTCGTCACATCGCGTGATGCCCGGGAGCCAATTATATCCTTGTGACGCACGGCCCACGTGGCCTTTTCGCTGCTCCTATTCGCGATTATGCTAACTTCAGCGCCCTCTTTTCTGAATTGTAACGCGAACAAGCGAACGCACCTGTTCCGCGCTTCACTCTTCTTTCTACTGTGCCGCGATAAACTACGCATCGCGCGTTGAGAGTCATCTCTTTTTGTTCAGTTGCTTTCGCAATTATTGTTCACGCGGTCCGCCTTCGCGACCCGTATTTTTATTCGTAGATTCGCGATATTGTCCCTCGTTAAAACCCAAGTGTTTGTGTTTGTTGATTTGAGACGGAATAAAGCGAGTTTTGGTGTAAGGGAGTTTTCTTTCCTCCACGTGCTTCCGAACGTGCATCGGACCAGTCGCCTCAGTCCCTGTCCTCGCGCGCCGCTTCCATTCGGGAGCGAACCAACGTTCCGTTCCGCGGCTGTTGTTCACTTTAGTCGCGAACAATAAACCTGTCAAATCGCGATAGAGTATTATAATGAAGTAACGCAATGGTCGCCACCCTTGTCAGTCGATTTCAGGAAATTGGTACGTACATTTTAGAGTATGAATGTTGTTTGCGAACTCGGGTGTCGGAGGAACCCCGGGGAGTCCTCTCTAGTTCAGGCCCATGCACATTGGTTCCTGATTGAGAACCGTGGAGTGATGTGTGTTTGTGTGATTTGTGTCGCGATTTGCATTTTTAAATATAGGTTTTAGATACGTAGGTAGCATACCGTTCTTGAATGTGAGTTAAATATAAGCAGGAAGGGCCAGGAATTCAGGATATCACAGTCACTGTGTAGGTCGGGTAAAAGTGATATGCCTGGACCTGGGATTAAACTACGGTCAAACCGAGTGTCCCCCTCTCTTTGACCGTAGTTTCTAGGATGTAAATTTCTGCGCACGTGGTGAAACTCCCGGCGCGAGGTTCGAATACTTTGCCTTTTTTTATGAAAACTGTGCTACACGAGCAGCGAATACGCTCTGCATGCTCGTGGTGTGGTTTTCACTGTCGAATTTTGATAATAGTAAGAATTATATTGGCGCAAAGTATTTGAGCATTCTCTAGCGGCAGAAGAAGTGGCTATCAAGTGCCGAAGAGGCCCGACAAACTGTCACGAAGAGGGCTGCAGCGAATGGCTTTTCATCCTCGAATCCGTTTTGGGTTCTAGAATGAAAAGTCATTGTTAGTATTTGTTTATTCACTGTGCTCGCTTTCTGTGTTTGTCCTCTGCCGTTTAACGGCGATGACGGATGTAACATTCCCGTCCAACGAGCGCATCTTGGCTGCATGCGGTTTTTCATCGCGAAATTAGAGTTGCGTATACCTTGCTCGTTAGTGTTGCGAAATTAAGGTCACCCCAAATGGTACCCACGGTTTTGTTCGAATTAATTGGTAGTTTTTAGCGTTGCGATATGAATATACTCGGTTTTTTCTTTATTACAATATTATATTAAATTAGAGATAGAGTTGCGAGAGAGATCGCCCGAGATGGCGAACGGGAGCTTGCTTTAATTAGATGTTTAGAAGTAGCGTTGCGAAATGAAGCACGAAAAGTGCCCGGTTTTTCTTTGAACAGTAATTCTTTAAAGTAGCGTTGCGATATAAAGCACTAAAAGTGCGCGGTTTGTCTTTGAATAATTAATTGTTAAAGTAGAGTTGCGATATAGCCCTTGATCAAGGAGCACGGGAGTTTGTTTTAGTATCTTATAGAATATTTCGAATTAGTATTTTCTTAATAATTTGTAGAGTATAGCATCACGATTTAGCACCTGAAATGGGTGTCCGGGAGTTTGCTCTTAATAAATTCTAAACTAGCGTTGCGAAATATGAATTATACGCGTTTTTGTTTTGTACAATCGCGAAACTAGCGTTGCGAAATACAAAAGCAGCTGAGAGATGCGCATCTGCTGAGTCAGAGACTCAGCAATTGGAGTTGCAAAAATGCAACTCCCCATGGAGTGCCTCAGGAGGCCTGCTCCCAACGATAGCTTCTTTTTTTCCGGATAGGTAGTGTTGCGAATTCTGAGAGCCCCCGGAATGGCAGTAGGCGGGTTTTGAAGTAGCGTTGCGAACAATGAAAGCCTCGAAATGGCAGTACGCGATTGTTTATTAAATAATATTACGTATTTTTTTTTTTAAAATTCGTTTATTTTGACGACACCATATAATAGCAATTACCCTGATAAACGGCAGGCAAAATACAAATGGGCATGTATATGTAATGTGGCAGCATATTGCTGCTTCTCGAAACATAGTTTTAGCAGTGAGTGACAATGTAAATATATTTTTAGCGGGGTGAAAAGAAAAAAAAAAATATTACGTATGATAGCCATGGAATGGCAATAGGCGGGTTTTAAAGTAGCGTTGCGAAGAATGAGAGCCATGAAATGGCAATAGGCGGGTTTTGAGCTAGCGTTGCGAACAGTAAGAGCCTGAAATGGCACCGGTTTCTCGCGATTTTTATTGAAAGCGCCTCTTGGCTGCTCGATGATTTCGGGATTTTCAGCGCCTTTTGGCTGCTTCATGTCATGATTTTTGTATTGTTAATCAAGTGCTTGCAAATAGAAATACTGCTGCAAATGTATCTTTTAATACAAGAAATTTTGAGGATTTATGTAGAATTTTTGTCAAGTTATATTATGTATTGTCCATTGAGACCAATCAGTCAATGAATTTCATCGTGGTCATTGAAACCACTCCGCAAATAAAAGTGCAAAAAGTTATATGCACATTTGATGACACAGATAGAAAATGAGTGTCAGTTAATTTAATAAAATTCGTGAAATAGGAAACACGCTGCTGGCTGTCATGGTTAAAGTTATTAATTTAATATTGTCTGGATTTTACTTGGATCGCGATGACATTTTTGTGAGAATACCGCGTCGACGTAGAGGTTTCGATGAATTCTCGCAAATTTCTTACAAAAATTACGGACCACGGGTTTTGCATACTTTTTTAATAGAATGAAAATAACAAACTTGCGCCCGAAACATATATATCGAAATTGCAGTGTGATAGACGGATAGCAAATACAGATAAGAAGTAAATGCGTCGCTTTTAGATATTTGCTTATTTATTTCACTAAATGGTAGAGTTGTATTGTAGCAAAGGGGGAAGTCTGTCTTTATTTAACACTTTTCGCGTCGCGAATTAAAGAGTGATGCATTTATTTTTATGCTCGGATGATGGAAAGGTTTCAAATAATTTCGAAAGCAACTGCGTCGAAATTAGCTTTTTTCATTCAAGTAATTTATTTGATAGCAAATGTTTGTGACATTGCACAATTTGCTAAATTGTCCATACTA
Source organism: Cerceris ruficornis (assembly GCA_963989415.1). Taxonomy (NCBI): domain Eukaryota; kingdom Metazoa; phylum Arthropoda; class Insecta; order Hymenoptera; family Crabronidae; genus Cerceris; species Cerceris ruficornis. Next base: position 372,360 of record CAXDIW010000294.1, on the reverse strand, counting down.
TTCAATTCGCGTTTGTCGACTCGATATGTAACTTCAAATTTTATATTTGCTTTTTTAAATTTCTGATCATTCTTTATCGTAAAGTTTACAACATTTGCATTTCCTACAATTTTTAATAAATTATGCTTCATTTGATTTTCGTAAATTTCGATACTCGTCTGTTACAATATTCAAGGGTCGGTGATATTTCGTTTTATGTTGCGCGTTTTGGGCAAAATTAATGAGAGTTTGTTGCAGAAGACGGAATACTAATAATGGATATTTAGAGGAAATGAATTGGACCATGCCCATGGAAATTAAGAGAGACAGGCGTCCAGAGACGCTGGGGGAATCCACAGTGTAATGACATTTTACTAACAAATGAGTTTTTATTGCAGGAGTTGCATGAATCGAATCACATCGAAGGGAGTTCGATGGATATTTCTCGGTGACATCTTGTGTTGCAAATTGTGTGTTAGGTTTGCAGATATTTCTTCTGAAAATTTGTTACGATCGTGTGATGACCATTTCTTAATGGTTTCGTTGTTAATGGTTTCGATACGTTTGATTTTTGGATCAAAGTATCGTCTGTATTGTTTTCGAAGTCTGATTCATGAGATAATTGTTGTCCGACTTTCTTCATTCATGAAGCAATACGATGTTTCTCTTCATTCTGTTTCAAGCAGAATGCATTTTTCATTTTCTGGCCAAGAGGTTTGCTTTCTGCTATGCAGATAAGGAATCAGACAATATTTTGCAAAGAAATCTTAGCTATTAATTGGACAGGCTCAGATTGTGTTTGTATTTCCCCCGAGATAGGATGATTTTCACTGTGTACAAAAACTGCTCCCATATCGAAGGTCAGATTGATATTGCGGGCGGGCGGTCAAATTGTAATTGTAATGGATTAGACTTTAAGACGTTCGTGGTATGTTGAGATTAAGATTATTCGTAAGGTTAATTTAATAAGGAATAAATTTCGCGTTAGTCCTTAAGCATTGGATGCTCGTCGCATCACGGTCGGGAATTTATTTCTCCCAGTGCGAGATGGGTAACGAAAGTAAAGTAGAGCAAGAAATTTTGCCTGACACATTTTCCCGTTCATTTTGTCGTTCATGCCGTCGTTCATTCCGTCGTTCATTCCGCCGTTTAAACCTGTAAAAATGATGGGAAAATGTTTCACGCGAAAGACAAAATGCGATGCCCGAACTACGAGCCCCATTGATAATCATGAAACGGAAATTATTTGTAACTATCTAATAGTAGAACAATGAATGGAACAGGTAGACGGTTGAAATCATTGTATATATTGCTTCTATATAGTCTAAGAAATATAAATGCAAAGCATCCAAACAGTACCATTCGCCAATTTTTTGTTCTTCAATTTTTGAGTGAACTACCAGCCCCATTGTTAATCCTTTACCGAAAATTATTTGTAACGTTCGACAAGTAGAACAGTGAATAGAACTGGTAGTCTGTTGAAATCTTTGTATTTATTGCTTCCATATAGTCTAAGAAACATATATGCAAAGCATCCAAACAGTACAATTCGCCAATTTATTGTTCTTCAAGTTTAAGAGAACAACGAGCCCCATTGTTAATCCGTTAAAGGAAATTATTTGTAAATTTCGACAAGTAGAACAATGATTGGAACACGTAGACGGTTGAAATCTTTGTATATATTGCTTCCATATAGTCTAAGAAACACATATGCAAAGCATCCTAACAGTACAATTCGCCAATTTTATGTTCTTCAAGTTTAAATGAACTACGAGCCCCATTGTTAATCATTTAACGGAAATTATTTGTAACATTCGACAAGTAGAACAATGAATGGAACAGGTAGACGGTTAAATCATTGTGTATATTCCTTCTATATAGTCTAAGTAACATGTACGCAAACCATCCAAGCAGTACAATTTGCCAATTTTTTGTTCTTCAAGTTTAAGTGAACTACGAGCCCCATTGTTAATACTTTAAAGGAAATTATTTGTATATTTCCACAAGTAGAACAATGAATGGAACAGGTAGACGGTTGAAATCATTGTATATGCTGCTTCTATATAGTCTAAGAAACCTATATGCAAAGCATCTCAACAGTAACATTCGCCAATTTTTGTATCTTCAAGTATTAGTGAACAACGAGCCCCATTGATAATCATGAAATGGAAATTATTTGTAACTTTCTACAAGTAGAACAATGAATGGAACAGGTAGACGGTTAAATCATTGTACATATTCCTTCTATATAGGATAAGAAACATGTACGCAAACCATCCAAGCAGTACAATTCGCTAATTTATTGTTCTTCAAGTTTAAGTGAACAACGAGCCGCATTGTTAATTCTTGAAAGGAAATTATTTGTAAATTTCGACAAGTAGAACAATGAATGGAACAGGTAGACGGTTGAAATCATTGTATATATTGCTTCCATATAGTCTAAGAAACATGTACGCAAAGCATCCAAACAGTACCATTCGCCAATTTTTTGTTCTTCAAGTTTAAGTGAACAATGAGCCCCATTGTTAATCCTTTATCGGAAATTATTTGTAATTTTCGACAAGTAGAACAATGAATGGAACAGGTAGACGGGTGAAATCTTTCTATATATTGCTTCTATATACTCTAAGAAACATATACGCAAAGCATCCAAACAGTACAATTCGCCAATTTTTTGTTCTTCAAGTGTAAGTGAACAACGAGCCCCATTGTTAATCCTTTAAAGGAAATTATTTGTAAATTTCGACAAGTAGAACAATGATTGGAACACGTAGACGGTCGAAATCTTTGTATATATTGCTTCCATACAGTCTAAGAAACATGTACGCAAAGCATCCAAGCAGTACCATTCGCCAATTTTTTGTTCTTCAAGTTTAAGTGAACAATGAGCCCCAATGGTTAATCCTTTATCGGAAATTATTTGTAACTTTCGACAAGTAGAACAATGAATGGAACAAGTAGACGGTTGAAATCTTTGTATATATTGCTTCTATATAATCTAAGAAACATATATGCAAACCATCAAAACAGTACCATTCGCCAATTTTTTGTTCTTCAAGTTTAAGTGAACAATGAGCCCCAATGGTTAATCCGTTATCGGAAATTATTTGTAACTTTCGACAAGTAGAACAATGAATGGAACAGGTAGACGGTTGAAATCTTTGTATATATTGCTTCTATATAGTCTATGAAACATATATGCAAAGCATCCAAACAGTACCAATCGCCAATTTTTTGTTCTTCAAGTTTAAGTGAACTACGAGCCCCATTGTTAATCCTTTAAAGGAAATTATTTGTAAATTTCGACAAGTAGAACAATGAATGGAACAGGTAGACTGTTGAAATCATTGTATATATTGCTTCTATATAGTCTAAGAAACATATATGCAAAGCATCCAAACAGTACAATTCGCCAATTTTTTGTTCTTCAAGTTTAAGTAAACTACGATCCCCATTGTTAATCCCTTAACGGAAATTATTTGTAACTTTCGACAAGTAGAACATTGAATGGAACAGGTAGACGGTTGAAATCATTGTATTTATTGCTTCTATATAGTCTAAGAAACATATATGCAAAGCATCCAAACAGTACAATTCGACAATTTTTTGTTCTCCAAGTTTAGTGAACAATGAGGCCCATTGATAATCATGAAACGGAAATTATTTCTAACTTTCGAGAAGTAGAACAATGAATGGAACAGGTAGACGGTTGAAATCTTTGTATATATTGCTTCCATATAGTCTAAGAAACATGTACGCAAAGCATCCAAACAGTACCATTCGCCAATTTTTTGTTGTTCAAGTTTAAGTGAACAATGAGCCCCAATGGTTAATCCTTTATCGGAAATTACTTGTAATTTTCGACAAGTAGAACAATGAATGGAACAGGTAGACGGTTGAAATCATTGTATATATTGCTTCTATATAATCTAAGAAACAAATATTCAAAGCATCAAAACAGTACCATTCGCCAATTTTTTGTTCTTCAAGTTTAAGTGAACTACGAGCCCCATTGTTAATCCTTTAAAGGAAATTATTTGTAAATTTCGACAAGTAGAACAATGAATGGAACACGTAGACTGTTGAAATCATTGTATATATTGCTTCTATATAGTCTAAGAAACATATATGCAAAGCATCCAAACAGTACAATTCGCCAATTTATTGTTCTTCAAGTTTAAGTGAACTATGAGCCCCATTGTTAATCCTTTAAAGGCAATTATTTGTAAATTTCGGCAAGTAGAACAATGAATGGAACAGGTAGACGGTTGAAATCTTTGTATATATTGCTTGTATATAATCTAAGAAACATATATGCAAAGCATCCAAACAGTACCATTCGCCAATTATTTCATCTTCATGTTTAAGTGAACTACGAGCCCCATTGTTAATACTTTAACGGAAATTATTTGTAACTTGCGACAAGTAGAACAATGAGTGGAACAGGTAGACGGTTGAAATCAATGTATATATTGCTTCTATATAGTCTAAGAAACATATATACAAAGCATCCAAACAGTACCATTCGCCAATTTTTTGTTCTTCAAGTTTAAGTGAACAATGAGCCACAATGGTTAATCCTTTATCGGAAATTACTTGTAATTTTCGACAAGTAGAACAATGAATGGAACAGGTAGACGGTTGAAATCATTGTATATAGAGCTTCTATATAGTCTAAGAAACATATATGCAAAGCATCAAAACAGTAACAATCGCCAATTTTTTGATCTTCAAGTTTAAGTGAACAGCGAGCCCCATTGATAATCATGAAATGGAAATTATTTGTAACTTTCTACAAGTAGAACAATGAATAGTACAGGTAGACGGGTGAAATCTTTCTATATATTGCTTCTAAATAGTCAACGAAACATATATGCAAAGCATCCAACCAGTACAATTCGCCAATTTTTTGTTCTTCAAGTTTAAGTGAACTACGAGCCCCAGTGGTTAATCCGTTATCGGAAATTATTTGTAAATTTCAACAAGTAGAACAATGAATGGATCAGGTAGACGGTTGAAATCATTGTATATATTGCTTCTATATAGTCTAAGAAACATATATGCAAAGCATCCAAACAGTACAATTCGCCAATTTCTTGTTCTTCAAGTTTAAGTAAACTACGATCCCCATTGTTAATCCCTTAACGGAAATTATTTGTAACTTTCGACAAGTAGAACAATGAATGGAACAGGTAGACGGTTGAAATCATTGTATATATTGCTTCTATATAGTCAAAGAAACATATCTGCAAATCATCCAAACAGTACAATTCGCCAATTATTTGATCTTCAAGTTTACGTGAACTATGAGCCCCATTGTTAATACTTTAACGGAAATTATTTGTAACTTGCGACAAGTAGAACAATGAATGGAACAGGTAGACGGTTGAAATCAATTTATATATTGCTTCTATATAGTCTAAGAAACATATATGCAAAGCATCCAAACAGTACCATTCGCCAATTTTTTGTTCTTCAAGTTTAAGTGAACAACGAGCCCCATTGTTAATCTTTTAAAGGAAATTATTTGTAATTTTCGACAAGTAGAACAATTAATGGAACAGGTAGACGGTTGAAATCTTTGTATATGTTGCATCTATATAGTCTAAGAAACCTATATGCAAAGCATCTAAACAGTACCATTCGCCAATTTTTTGTTCTTCAAGTTTAAGTGAACAATGAGCCCCAATGGTTAATCCTTTATCGGAAATTATTTGTAATTTTCGACAAGTAGAACAATGAATGGAACAGGTAGACGGTTGAAATCATTGTATATATTGCTTCTATATAGTCAAAGAAACATATCTGCAAATCATCCAAACAGTACAATTCGCCAATTATTTGATCTTCAAGTTTACGTGAACTATGAGCCCCATTGTTAATACTTTAACGGAAATTATTTGTAACTTGCGACAAGTAGAACAATGAATGGAACAGGTAGACGGTTGAAATCAATTTATATATTGCTTCTATATAGTCTAAGAAACCTATATGCAAAGCATCTAAACAGTAACTATCGCCAATTTTTTGATCTTCAAGTTTAAGTGAACAGCGAGCCCCATTGATAATCATGAAGCGGAAATTATTTCTAACTTTCGACAAGAAGAACATTGAATAGAACAGGTAGACGGTTGAAATCTTTGTATATGTTGCTTCTATATATTCTAAGAAACATATATGCAAAGCATCCAAACAGTACAATTCGCCAATTTTTTGTTCTTCAAGTTTAAGTAAACTACGATCCCCATTGTTAATCCCTTAACGGAAATTATTTGTAACTTTCGACAAGTAGAACAATGAATGGAACAGGTAGACGGTTGAAATCATTGTATATATTGCTTCTATATAGTCTAAGAAACATATATGCAAAGCATCCAAACAGTACAATTCGACAATTTTTTGTTCTTCAAGTTTAGTGAACAATGAGCCCCAATGGTTAATCCTTTATCGGAAATTATTTGTAATTTTCGACAAGTAGAACAATGAATGGATCAGGTAGACGGTTGAAGTCATTGTATATATTGCTTCTATATAGCCTACGAAACATATATGCAAAGCATCCAAACAGTACAATTCGCCAATTTTTTGTTCTTCAAGTTTAAGTGAACTACGTGCCCCATTGATAATCATGAAACGGAAATTATTTGTAACTTTCTACAAGTAGAACAATGAATGGAACAGGTAGACGGTTGAAATCATTGTATATATTGCTTCTACATAGTCTAAGAAACATATATGCAAAGCATCCAAACAGTACAATTCGCCAATTTTTTGTTCTTCAAGTTTAAGTAAACCACGATCGCCATTGTTATTCCCTTAACGGAAATTATTTGTAACTTTCTACAAGTAGAACAATGAATGGAACGGGTAGACGGGTGAAATCTTTCTATATATTGCTTCTATATAGTCTAAGAAACATATATGCAAAGCATCCAAACAGTACAATTCGCCAATTTTTTGTTCTTCAATTTTAAGTGAATTACGAGCCCCATTGTTAATCCTTTAAAGGAAATTATTTGTAAATTTCGACAAGTAGAACAATGATTGGATCAGGTAGACGGTTGAAATCATTGTATATATTGTTTCTAAATAGTCTAAGAAACATATATGCAAAGCATCCAAACAGAACCAATCGCCAATTTTTTGTTCTTCAAGTTTAAGTGAACTACGAGCCCCATTGTTACTCCTTTAACGGAAATTATTTGTAACTTGCGACAAGTAGAACAATGAATGGAACAGGTAGACGGTTGAAATCAATGTTTATATTGCTTCTATATAGTCTAAGAAACATATATGCAAAGCATCCAAACAGTACAATTCGCCAATTTATTGTTCTTCAAGTTTAAGTGAACTACGAGCCCCATTGTTAATCCTTTAATGGAAATTAATTGTAACTTTCTACAAGTAGAACAATGATTGGAACAGGTAGACTGTAGAAATCTTTGTATATATTGCTTCTAAATAGTCTAAGAAACATATATGCAAAGCATCCAAACAGTACAATTCGCCAATTTTTTGTTCTTCAATTTTAAGTGAATTACGAGCCCCATTGTTAATCCTTTAAAGGAAATTATTTGTAAATTTCTACAAGTAGAACAATGATTGGATCAGGTAGACGGTTGAAATCATTGTATATATTGCTTCTATATAATCTACGAAACATATATGCAAAGCATCCAAACAGTACAATTCGCCAATTTTTTGTTCTTCAAGTTTAAGTGAACTACGAGCCCATTGTTAATCCTTTAACGGAAATTAATTGTAACTTTCTACAAGTAGAACAATGATTGGAACACGTAGACGGTTGAAATCTTTGTATATATTGCTTCTATATAGTCTAAGAAACATATATGCAAAGCATCCAAAGAGTACCATTCGCCAATTTTTTGTTCTTCAAGTTTAAGTGAACAGCGAGCCCCATTGATAATCATGAAATGGAAATTATTTGTAACTTTCTACAAGTAGAACAATGAATAGTACAGGTAGACCGGTGAAATCTTTCTATATATTGCTTCTAAATAGTCTAAGAAACATGTACGCAAAGCATCCAAACAGTACCATTCGCCAATTTTTTGTTCTTCAAGTTTAGTGAACAATGAGCCCCAATGGTTAATCCTTTATCGGAAATTATTTGTAATGTTCGACAAGTAGAACAATGATTGGAACACGTAGACGGTTGAAATCTTTGTATATATTGCTTCTATGTAGTCTAAGAAACTTATATGCAAAGCATCCAAACAGTACCATTCGCCAGTTTTTTGTTCTTCAAGTTTTTTATTTTTTTTTATTTTTTTTTTTTATTTACAACATACAATAATAAACAATTACATAAAGATACGATAACTGGGTACCAAGATTAACTTTCACCCCAGTCATTAGTAAATTAAGTTTTTAACAAATTAACGCGATTGTCTATAGTTTAGAAGAATGATAGGAAAATTATAAAAACCTGTCTCATCATAGAAGACTTGAAGTAATATACAATAAGTACAAGGCTAGAGACTAAGTAACAAATGAATGATTCGCTTATGTTTATACTTCTTATAGTTAAGGTCAACCTGAGAATAATTTCCTATGGAATTAATAGCTTTATCTTTACTTTTATGGCACGTTTGGTAAAAGCGAATTGAGAATTTTTGAATGTAATCACTTATGTAGCTTATACCTAGATCTTTATGAATTAATGATATATTAGTATATTTAGAAAAATTTCCGATGAGTCTTATACATTTATTTTGTACAATCTGTAGTTTTCTATAATTACTTATACATGTGTAACACCAGACTGGAGCTCCATACGTAAGAATTGGACGGAGAGTTTGTTTATAAATTAACAATTTGTTTGGAAGTGACAATTGGGATTTCTTATTTAGAAGAGCATACATCTTTTGTAGTATTCCTATGGTTTTGTTACATTGAATGGCTATATGGTTTGTGAAGGTCAATCTTGAATCAAGCACTATGCCTAAGTATTTTACACTTTTTTTGTTAGCCCAGGGAATATGTGTACCATTTATGACTATACTTATTACATTTTTTGGGTAACGCTTGGTAAAAATGATGGCTTCAGTCTTAGTTATGTTGACCTTAATTTTCCATTTATGGAAATATTTAAAACACCTAGTAATAATGAATTGCAAGTGTCGTGTAATGGTATCAATTCTAAACGAACTTTTGTAAAAAATGGTATCGTCAGCGAATAACGCAATTTTGGCGTTTCCTACTAAGACGTTCTTAATATCGTTAACATAGATGTTAAATAGCGTAGGGCCTAGAACTGATCCTTGTGGAACACCTGCAGATACAATTCTAGTGGTCGATTGAGAATTATTAATAGCAACAAAGAATTTTCTATTATTGAGATAAGCACGTATAAAATAAATTATATATCGTGGGAAGTTTAGTGAAATTAATTTGAAAACCAAACCTTGATGCCAAACACAATCAAAAGCTTTCTCAATATCTAGAAAAATCATACCAGTATGTTTGTTTAAATTAAAGTTGTGCGTTACATCATCTAATACGTTAACTAATTGATGAGTGGTTGATCTACCAGATCTAAACCCAAATTGTTCTTCAATTAATATATTATTACTACGTAGGAAGGAACTAATTCTTGATAACACAATTCTTTCCACTATCTTACTAATTACATTTAAAAGACTTATAGGTCTATAGCTATTTACATCACTAGATGGTTTGCCTGGCTTGTGCACTGGAACTACTTTTGACAGCTTTAAAACGTCAGGAAAATATGAAAACATAAGTATGCTATTAATTAATTTAGTTAGAAAGACTATTGCCTTTTTGGATAAATTTTGTAAAACAACTGTACTTATGTCATCTGGTCCAGGAGCTTTTTTGTTTTTCAATTTACGAATTATTTTTAATATTTCTGAAGGAGACGTTAAGTTGCATTCCGAGTGTTTTTTAATGCAAGGAAGAAAATAACTTTTAATTTCCTTATTAACAGTTCGGGAAAACGATAAAGTAGATAAATTATCATTCTGACTTTGAATGGCTTGAAATTTATCAGCTAAAGCATTAGCCTTTTCTGCATCAGAGTAAGCTTAGTTTGATCCGATTTTTAAAGGAGGAATCGGTGTACAATTATTTAACAGTACTTTCCTTATTTTCCAGAGATTATTATTATTTGAAGGAATGGAATTTAGGAATTCATTCCAAGAAATATTTCGATGATGTACCAACAGCAGTTGCGTTAGTTTGCAGATATAGGATACCAAGCGTTTGTATACTATGTTACGAGTTTTTTGGTAACATCGCCTAAACTTATTTTTAGTACAAATTAGTACTCGCAAGTAATCAGGTATTTTTTGATATCTACATTTACCAACTTTTGAAACAGGAACCGTTGATTTGATAGTGTTCCTTAGACGTTCAATAAAACTTTTTAGGTGTTTTTCTATATCAGAAGGAGAATCTATTTTTGGATTGGGATACAAATTGCAGTCTATTCTTCTCTTGAATTTACTCCAGTCGCAGTGCTTATAGTCGTATATAATTTTTTGTTTATTGAGAATAGTAGTTCCGTTTAAAGTAAAAATTACTGGATTATGATCAGAGGAGAGCTTTGGCAATGAAATGGGATGTGATAAATTTTCTAAGTTTTTAGTTAGAATTAAATCAAGGACACTGGGGTTGTGGTCACACCTATGGGGGTAATACGTGGGCTCGTCAGGGGCAAGAATTGAGAAACCAACCTTAATGGATAGGTCAAGCAGAGAATCACCATTATTATTATTGTTGAGGCAGTTCCACGCGACATGACGCGAGTTAAAATCACCTAGAATAATTACTTTATTGTTTATTTTTAACAGTTCGCGAATATCTCGTGAGTTTAATTTTTTAGGAATATATATTGACACAACTGTCATTAATACACCATCAATTACTAAATTAACTGCAACTGCCTCCGCAGACTGCAAAACTGGTACTTCTATTTGGTAATGCATAATAGATTTATGGACAAGTAAGGCAACACCTCCACCACGAGTATTGCGATTATTTCTATAAATATAGTATCCAGGGGCCCTTAATCTATGATTGTTAGAGAGATGAGTTTCACAAAGTGCTACAATGTGTAAGTCATGCCCATGAATATGATCAGTGAGCTCAATGACTTTATTTATTATAGATTGCGCATTCCAGCACATGAAATTAACTTTATATTTCTTAGCCATTTAAGCAAAAAAATTAACTATGAACTCTATTACATGACTAAGTTTCGTTGCTCCATCAGGAGCAGCTTTAAGTTTTCCAAATAGGATTTGACATTTTATCAAGAAACTAGACAAATTAAAATTAGCGAAGAGACCCTTGATTGTATTAACTATATCAGTAAAAGAAAGATTATCGTTATTACCAGATGGTAAAGAAGACTGCTTGCTACCATTTCCTCGCGATGATATACGTTTCCATACAGGCGGAGATGTAGGGCTGTTGGGTTGTTGTAGAGCATTCGGAAAGTCACTACTTCTATGAGTGTACTGTTGATTTGTTTTGTGCGAATTCTTGGTAAGCTCGCTTAAGTTCGACCTCAGGGAAGCTTGCTTGGAGTAAATACGACAGCTATGATCATTAGCAGGATGTTCGCCATCACAATTTACACATTTAGGCTTGAGGCTATTGTGAGGACATTCCGTAGATTTGTGAGTTTGAGCACACTTTACACATTTTGGTGAACGTCCACAGTTTTTGGCAATGTGATTGAATGACTGACAATTATAACATTGAGTGATACCTGATATATTACGAAACTTTTCCCATTTAATAATGCAATAGCAGATTTTATTAACTTTCAGTATATTTGAAAGCTGTGTACCTTCTTCAAAAGTAATCAAAAATAGCGGAAAAAGCTTTTTATCTCCACTGATGGGGTCTTTTTTATGCATTTGCAATATTTTAGTGGGATTTAAGTTATGGCACTTAAGATCCTTCGCAATATCTTCACTTGTGATGTTGGGAGGTAAGTTCCTAAGTACCATTCGGATTGTTAATGCGCTTGGAAGTGAGTAGGTGTGATAGTCAATTTTTGCAGCCTTAGCTTCTTTGATGATTAGATCGTAATCTTCTCTAGCTTGGGTATAAAAGATCATTCTGTCTCTTTTGTATTTTATGTCAAAAGTAGATTTGCAGCGTGATTTTAAGGATTCTAGAGTATTCATGTGATTTTCTATATAACTGTATAATACAATAGGAGGCATTTTATTTTGTTTGTTTATACCCATTTTTGCACAGTTACTTGAGGATCTTAGATCTGATAACTCATCGTCATCTTCGTAATTTTCAGAATCATCTGATAGTGCTTCGAATGAATTTCGTGTGTTAACATTGTAATCCAATTTTAGTGCTGATCTTCTTAAACGCTTACATTGTACAGAAGAATCAGATTCTCTCGAACTTCCTTGAACACCAAACTTGTCTGGAGGTATCCCCTTCAATGGCACGTTCATTATTGTTCTTAGTATATTACACAATTATAGAATATATAAAATTAAACTTAAGAGGTGGAACGTAGTAGGGAACTGAACGAAGCAACAGAACCAAAACCAAAACCAAAACAAAATAAACATAGACTGCGATAAGAGCTCGATGAGAACGCGACCGACCTCAACGAGCACTCAGAGCTGAATGTGATCTTCTTCAAGTTTAAGTGAACAACAAGCCCCATTGATAATCATGAAACGGAAACTATTTGTAACTTTCTACAAGTAGAACAATGAATAGAACATGTAGACGGGTGAAATCTTTCTATATGTTGCTTCTATATAGTCTAAGAAACATATATGCAAAACATCCAAACAGTATCATTCGCCAATTTTTTGTTCTTCAAGTTTAGGTGAACAACGAGCCCCATTGATAATCATGAAACGGAAATTCTTTCTAACTTTCTACAAGTAGAACAATGAATAGAACAGGTAGACGGTTGATATCTTTCTATATATTGCTTCTATATAGTCTAAGAAACATATATGCAAAGCATCCAAACAGTACAATTCGCCAATTTATTGTTCTTCAAGTTTAAGTGAACTACGAGCCCCATTGTTAATCCTTTAATGGAAATTAATTGTAACTTTCTACAAGTAGAACAATGATTGGAACAGGTAGACTGTAGAAATCTTTGTATATATTGCTTCTAAATAGTCTAAGAAACATATATGCAAAGCATCCAAACAGTACAATTCGCCAATTTTTTGTTCTTCAAGTTTAAGTGAACTACGAGCCCCATTGTTAATCCTTTAAAAAAAATTATTTGTAAATTTCGACAAGTAGAACAATGAATGGATCAGGTAGACGGTTGAAATCATTGTATATATTGCTTCTATATAACCTACGAAACATATATGCAAAGCATCCAAACAGTACAATTCGCCAATTTTTTTTTCTTCAAGTTTAAGTGAACTACGAGCCCCATTGATAATCCTTTAACGGAAATTAATTGTAACTTTCTACAAGTAGAACAATGATTGGAACAGGTAGACGGTTGAAATCTTTGTATATATTGCTTCCATATAGTCTAAGAAACATGTACGCAAAGCATCCAAACAGTACCATTCGCCAATTTTTTGTTCTTCAAGTTTAAGTGAACAATGAGCCCCATTGTTAATCCTTTATCGGAAATTATTTGTAAATTTCGACAAGTAGAACAATGAATGGGACAGGTAGACTGTTGAAATCATTGTATATATTGCTTCTATATAGTCCAAGAAACATGTACGCAAAGCATCCAAACAGTACCATTCGCCAATTTTTTGTTCTTCAAGTTTAAGTGAACAATGAGCCCCATTGTTAATCCTTTATCGGAAATTATTTGTAAATTTCGACAAGTAGAACAATGAATGGGACAGGTAGACTGTTGAAATCATTGTATATATTGCTTCTATATAGTCCAAGAAACATATATGCAAAACATCCAAACAGTATCATTCGCCAATTTTTTGTTCTTCAAGTTTAAGTGAACAATGAGCCCCATTGTTAATCCTTTAAAGGAAATTATTTGTAACTTTCGACAAGTAGAAAAATGAATGGAACAGGTAGACGGTTGAAATCTGTGTATATATTGCTTCTATATAGTCCAAGAAACATATATGCAAAGCGTCCAAACAGTACAATTCGCCAATTTTTTGCTCTTCAAGTTTAAGTGAACTACGAGCCCCATTGTTAATCCTTTAAAGGAAATTATTTGTAAATTTCGGCAAGTAGAACAATGAATGGAACAGGTAGACGGTTGAAATCATTGTATATATTGCTTCTATATAGTCTAAGAAACATATATGACAAGCATCCAAACAGTACACTTCGACAATTTTTTGTTCTTCAAGTTTAGTGAACTACGAGCCCCATTGTTAATACTTTTACGGAAATTATTTGTAATTTCCGACAAGTAGAACAATGAATGGAACAGGTAGACGGTTGAAATCAATGTATATATTGATCTATATAGTCTAAGAAACATATATGCAAAGCATCCAAACAGTACCATTCGCCAATTTCTTGTTCTTCAAGTTAAAGTGAACCATGAGCCCCATTGTTAATCCTTTAAAAAAAATTATTTGTAAATTTCGACAAGTAGAACAATGAATGGATCAGGTAGACGGTTGAAATCATTGTATATATTGCTTCTATATAACCTACGAAACATATATGCAAAGCATCCAAACAGTACAATTCGCCAATTTTTTGTTCTTCAAGTTTAAGTGAACTACGAGCCCCATTGTTAATCCTTTAACGGAAATTAATTGTAACTTTCTACAAGTAGAACAATGATTGGAACAGGTAGACGGTTGAAATCTTTGTATATATTGCTTCCATATAGTCTAAGAAACATGTACGCAAAGCATCCAAACAGTACCATTCGCCAATTATTTGTTCTTCAAGTTTAAGTGAACAATGAGCCCCATTGTTAATCCTTTATCGGAAATTATTTGTAAATTTCGACAAGTAGAACAATGAATGGAACAGGTAGACTGTTGAAATCATTGTATATATTGCTTCTATATAGTCCAAGAAACATATATGCAAAGCGTCCAAACAGTACAATTCGCCAATTTTTTGCTCTTCAAGTTTAAGTGAACTACGAGCCCCATTGTTAATCCTTTAAAGGAAATTATTTGTAAATTTCGGCAAGTAGAACAATGAATGGAACAGGTAGACGGTTGAAATCATTGTATATATTGCTTCTATATAGTCTAAGAAACATATATGACAAGCATCCAAACAGTACACTTCGGCAATTTTTTGTTCTTCAAGTTTAGTGAACTACGAGCCCCATTGTTAATCCTTTAACGGAAATTAATTGTAACTTTCTACAAGTAGAACAATGATTGGAACTGGTAGACGGTTGAAATCATTGTATATATTGCTTCTATATAATCTACGAAACATATATGCAAAGCATCCAAACAGTACAATTCGCCAATTTTATGTTCTTCAAGTTTAAGTGAACTACGAGCCCCATTGTTAATCCTTTAACGGAAATTAATTGTAACTTTCTACAAGTAGAACAATGATTGGAACTGGTAGACGGTTGAAATATTTGTATATATTGCTTCCATATATTCTAAGAAACATGTACGCAAAGCATCCAAACAGTACCATTCGCCAATTTTTTGTTCTTCAAGTTTAAGTGAACAATGAGCCCCATTGTTAATCCTTTATCGGAAATTATTTGTAAATTTCGACAAGTAGAACAATGAATGGGACAGGTAGACTGTTGAAATCATTGTATATATTGCTTATATATAGTCCAAGAAACATATATGCAAAGCGTCCAAACAGTACAATTCGCCAATTTTTTGCTATTCAAGTTTAAGTGAACTACGAGCCCCATTGTTAATCCTTTAATGGAAATTATTTGTAAATTTCGGCAAGTAGAACAATGAATGGAATAGGTAGACGGTTGAAATCATTGTATATATTGCTTCTATATAGTCTAAGAAACATATATGCAAAGCATCCAAACAGTACAATTCGCCAATTTTTTGTTCTTCAAGTTTAAGTAAACTACGATCCCCATTGTTAATCCCTTAACGGAAATTATTTGTTACTTTCGACAAGTAGAACAATGAATGGAACAGGTAGACTGTTGAAATCATTGTATATATTGCTTCTATATAGTCTAAGAAACATATATGCAAAGCATCCAAACAGTACAATTCGCCAATTTTTTGTTCTTCAAGTGTAAGTGAACTACGAGCCCCATTGTTAATCCTTTAATGGAAATTAATTGTAACTTTCTACAAGTAGAACAATGATTGGAACAGGTAGACTGTTGAAATCTTTGTATATATTGCTTCTAAATAGTCTAAGAAACATATATGCAAAGCATCCAAACAGTACAATTCGCCAATTTTTTGTTCTTCAAGTTTAAGTGAACTACGAGCCCCATTGTTAATCCTTTAAAAAAAATTATTTGTAAATTTCGACAAGTAGAACAATGAATGGATCAGGTAGACGGTTGAAATCATTGTATATATTGCTTCTATATAACCTACGAAACATATATGCAAAGCATCCAAACAGTACAATTCGCCAATTTTTTTTTCTTCAAGTTTAAGTGAACAACAAGCCCCATTGTTAATCCTTTAAAGGAAATTATTTGTAAATTTCGACAAGTAGAACAATGATTGGAACACGTAGACGATTGAAATCTTTGTATATATTGCTTCCATATAGTCTAAGAAACATATATGCAAAGCATCCAAACAGTACCATTCGCCAATTTTTTGTTCTTCAAGTTTAAGTGAACAACGAGCCCCATTGATAATCATGAAACGGAAATTATTTGTAACTTTTTACAAGTAGAACAAGGAATAGAACAGGTAGACGGTTGAAATCTTTGTATATGTTGCTTCTATATAGTATAAGAAACCTATATGCAAAGCATCTAAACAGTAACAATCGCCAATTTTTTGATCTTCAAATTTAAGTGAACAGCGAGCCCCATTGATAATCATGAAAGGGAAATTATTTGTAACTTTCTACAAGTAGAACAATGAATAGTACAGGTAGACGGGTGAAAACTTTCTATATATTGCTTCTAAATAGTCTAAGAAACATATATGCAAATCATCCAAACAGTACCATTCGCCAATTTTTTGTTCTTCAAGTTTAAGTGAACTACGAGTCCCATTGTTAATCCTTTAACGGAAATTATTTGTAAATTTCGACAAGTAGAACAATGAATGGATCAGGTAGACGGTTGAAATCATTGTATATATTGCTTCTATATAATCTACGAAACATATATGCAAAGCATCCAAACAGTACAATTCGCCAATTTTTTGTTCTTCAAGTTTAAGTGAACTACGAGCCCCCTTGTTAATCCTTTAACGGAAATTAATTGTAACTTTCTACAAGTAGAACAATGATTGGAACACGTAGACGGTTGAAATCTTTGTATATATTGCTTCCATATAGTCTAAGAAACATATATGCAAAGCATCCAAACAGTACCATTCGCCAATTTTTTGTTCTTCAAGTTTAAGTGAACGATAAGACCCATTGTTAATCCTTTATCGGAAATTATTTGTAACTTTCGACAAGTAGAACAATGAATGGAACAGGTAGATGGTTGAAATCTTTGTATATATTGCTTCTATATAGTATAAGAAACATATATGCAAAGCATCCAAACAGTACAATTCGCCAATTTTTTGTTCTTCAAGTTTAAGTGAACTACGAGCCCCATTGTTAATCCTTTAAAGGAAATTATTTGTAAATTTCGACAAGTAGAACAATGAATGGATTATGTAGACGGTTGAAATCATTGTATATATTGCTTCTATATAGCCTACGAAACATATATGCAAAGCATCCAAACAGTAGAATTCGCCAATTTTTTGTTCTTCAAGTTTATGTGAACTACGAGCCCCATTGTTAATCTTTAACGGAAATTAATTGTAACTTTCTACAAGTAGAACAATGATTGGAACACACAGACGGTTGAAATCTTTGTATATATTGCTTCCATATAGTCTAAGAAACATATATGCAAAGCATCCAAACAGTACAATTCGCCAATTTTTTGTTCTTCAAGTTTAAGTAAAGTACGATCCCCATTGTTAATCCTTTATCGGAAATTATTTGTAACTTTCGACAAGTAGAACATTGAATGGAACAGGTAGACGGTTGAAATCTTTGTATATATTGCTTCTATATAGTATAAGAAACATATATGCAAAGCATCCAAACAGTACCATCCGCCAATTTTTTGTTCTTCAAGTTTAAGTGAACAACGAGCCCCATTGATAATCATGAAACGGAAATTATTTGTAACTTTCTACAAGTAGCACAATGAATAGAACAGGTAGACGGTTGAAATCTTTGTATATGTTGCTTCTATATAGTCTAAGAAACCTATATGCAAAGCATCTAAACAGTAACAATCGCCAATTTTTTGATCTTCAAGTTTAAGTGAACAGCGAGCCCCATTGATAATCATGAAATGGAAATTATTTGTTACTTTCTACAAGTAGAACAATGAATAGTACAGGTAGACCGGTGAAATCTTTCTATATATTGCTTCTAAATAGTCTAAGAAACATATATGCAAAGCATCCAAAATTACAATTCGCCAATTTTTTGTTCTTCAAGTTTAAGTGAACTACGAGCCCCATTGTTAATCCTTTAAAGGAAATTATTTGTAAATTTCGACAAGTAGAACAATGAATGGATCATGTAGACGGTTGAAATCATTGTATATATTGCTTCTATATAGCCTACGAAACATATATGCAAAGCATCCAAACAGTACAATTCGCCAATTTTTTGTTCTTCAAGTTTAAGTGAACTACGAGCCCCATTGTTAATCTTTAACGGAAATTAATTGTAACTTTCTACAAGTAGAACAATGATTGGAACACACAGACGGTTGAAATCGTTGTATACATTGCTTCCATATAGTCTAAGAAACATATATGCAAAGCATCCAAACAGTACCATTCGCCAATTTTTTGTTCTTCAAGTTTAAGTGAACAATGAGCCCCACTGTTAATCCTTTATCGGAAATTATTTGTAACTTTCGACAAGTAGAACATTGAATGGAACAGGTAGACGGTTGAAATCTTTGTATCTGTTGCTTCTATATAGTATAAGAAACATATATGCAAAGCATCCAAACAGTACCATTCGCCACTTTTTTGTTCTTCAAGTTTAAGTGAACAGCGAGCCCCATTGATAATCATGAAATGGAAATTATTTGTAACTTTCTACAAGTAGAACAATGAATAGTACAGGTAGACGGGTGAAATCATTGTATATATTGCTTCTATATAATCTACGAAACATATATGCAAAGCATCCAAACAGTACAATTCGCCAATTTTTTGTTCTTCAAGTTTAAGTGAACTACGAGCCCCCTTGTTAATCCTTTAACGGAAATTAATTGTAACTTTCTACAAGTAGAACAATGATTGGAACACGTAGACGGTTGAAATCTTTGTATATATTGCTTCCATATAGTCTAAGAAACATATATGCAAAGCGTCCAAACAGTACCATTCGCCAATTTTTTGTTCTTCAAGTTTAAGTGAACGATAAGACCCATTGTTAATCCTTTATCGGAAATTATTTGTAACTTTCGACAAGTAGAACAATGAATGGAACAGGTAGATGGTTGAAATCTTTGTGTATATTGCTTCTATATAGTATAAGAAACATATATGCAAAGCATCCAAACAGTACAATTCGCCAATTTTTTGTTCTTCAAGTTTAAGTGAACAATGAGCCCCAATGGTTAATCCTTTATCGGAAATTATTTGTAACATTCGGCAAGTAGAACAATGAATGGAACAGGTAGACGGTTGAAATCTTTGTATATATTGCTTCTATATAGTCTAAGAAACATATATGCAAAGCATCCAAACAGTACAATTCGCCAATTATTTGATCTTCAAGTTTAAGTGAACTACGAGCCCCATTGTTAACCCTTTGAGGACGGAGACATTTTTCAATATTGAGAGATACTCATTCATTTTGCGATCCAAAGGCACCTTTTTATCAGCAAGTTATACTGTTAATCCATATACATTATAAATTATTACTTGTTTATTCATATTTCAACGGTTGTATTTCAATTTTTCAGCTCTAACTGAATATACAAGCGGCTATAAACTATAATTAAATTTCTTCTCTGGCCGCATATATGCGTCGATAATCCTCAAAGGGTAAATACTTTAACGGAAATTATTTGTAACTTGCGACAAGTAGAACAATGAATGGAACAGGTAGACGGTTGAAATCAATGTATATATTGCTTCTATATAGTCTATGAAACATATATGCAAAGCATCCAAACAGTACCATTCGCCACTTTTTTGTTCTTCAAGTTTAAGTGAACAACGAGCCCCAATGTTAATCCTTTAAAGGAAATTATTTGTAAATTTCGACAAGTAGAACAATGATTGGAACACGTAGACGGTTGAAATCTTTGTATATATTGCTTCCATATAGTCTAAGAAACATGTACGCAAAGCATCCAAACAGTACCATTCGCCAATTTTTTGTTCTTCAAGTTTAAGTGAACAATGAGCCCCAATGGTTAATCCTTTATCGGAAATTATTTGTAACTTTCGACAAGTAGAACAATGAATGGAACAGGTAGACGGTTGAAATATTTGTATATATTGCTTCTATATAATCTAAGAAACCTATACGCAAAGCATCTAAACAGTAACAATCGCCAATTTTTTGATCTTCAAGTTTAAGTGAACAGCGAGCCCCATTGATAATCATGAAATGGAAATTATTTGTAACTTTCTACAAGTAGAACAATGAATAGTACAGGTAGACGGGTGAAATCATTGTATATATTGCTTCTATATAATCTACGAAACATATATGCAAAGCATCCAAACAGTACAATTCGCCAATTTTTTGTTCTTCAAGTTTAAGTGAACTACGAGCCCCCTTGTTAATCCTTTAACGGAAATTAATTGTAACTTTCTACAAGTAGAACAATGATTGGAACACGTAGACGGTTGAAATCTTTGTATATATTGCTTCCATATAGTCTAAGAAACATATATGCAAAGCATCCAAACAGTACCATTCGCCAATTTTTTGTTCTTCAAGTTTAAGTGAACGATAAGACCCATTGTTAATCCTTTATCGGAAATTATTTGTAACTTTCGACAAGTAGAACAATGAATGGAACAGGTAGATGGTTGAAATCTTTGTATATATTGCTTCTATATAGTATAAGAAACATATATGCAAAGCATCCAAACAGTACAATTCGCCAATTTTATGTTCTTCAAGTTTAAGTGAACAATGAGCCCCAATGGTTAATCCTTTATCGGAAATTATTTGTAACATTCGGCAAGTAGAACAATGAATGGAACAGGTAGACGGTTGAAATCTTTGTATATATTGCTTCTATATAGTCTAAGAAACATATATGCAAAGCATCCAAACAGTACAATTCGCCAATTATTTGATCTTCAAGTTTAAGTGAACTACGAGCCCCATTGTTAACCCTTTGAGGACGGAGACATTTTTCAATATTGAGAGATACTCATTCATTTTGCGATCCAAAGGCACCTTTTTATCAGCAAGTTATACTGTTAATCCATATACATTATAAATTATTACTTGTTTATTCATATTTCAACGGTTGTATTTCAATTTTTCAGCTCTAACTGAATATACAAGCGGCTATAAACTATAATTAAATTTCTTCTCTGGCCGCATATATGCGTCGATAATCCTCAAAGGGTAAATACTTTAACGGAAATTATTTGTAACTTGCGACAAGTAGAACAATGAATGGAACAGGTAGACGGTTGAAATCAATGTATATATTGCTTCTATATAGTCTATGAAACATATATGCAAAGCATCCAAACAGTACCATTCGCCACTTTTTTGTTCTTCAAGTTTAAGTGAACAACGAGCCCCAATGTTAATCCTTTAAAGGAAATTATTTGTAAATTTCGACAAGTAGAACAATGATTGGAACACGTAGACGGTTGAAATCTTTGTATATATTGCTTCCATATAGTCTAAGAAACATGTACGCAAAGCATCCAAACAGTACCATTCGCCAATTTTTTGTTCTTCAAGTTTAAGTGAACAATGAGCCCCAATGGTTAATCCTTTATCGGAAATTATTTGTAACTTTCGACAAGTAGAACAATGAATGGAACAGGTAGACGGTTGAAATATTTGTATATATTGCTTCTATATAATCTAAGAAACCTATACGCAAAGCATCTAAACAGTAACAATCGCCAATTTTTTGATCTTCAAGTTTAAGTGAACAGCGAGCCCCATTGATAATCATGAAATGGAAATTATTTGTAACTTTCTACAAGTAGAACAATGAATAGTACAGGTAGACGGGTGAAATCATTGTATATATTGCTTCTATATAATCTACGAAACATATATGCAAAGCATCCAAACAGTACAATTCGCCAATTTTTTGTTCTTCAAGTTTAAGTGAACTACGAGCCCCCTTGTTAATCCTTTAACGGAAATTAATTGTAACTTTCTACAAGTAGAACAATGATTGGAACACGTAGACGGTTGAAATCTTTGTATATATTGCTTCCATATAGTCTAAGAAACATATATGCAAAGCATCCAAACAGTACCATTCGCCAATTTTTTGTTCTTCAAGTTTAAGTGAACGATAAGACCCATTGTTAATCCTTTATCGGAAATTATTTGTAACTTTCGACAAGTAGAACAATGAATGGAACAGGTAGATGGTTGAAATCTTTGTATATATTGCTTCTATATAGTATAAGAAACATATATGCAAAGCATCCAAACAGTACAATTCGCCAATTTTATGTTCTTCAAGTTTAAGTGAACAATGAGCCCCAATGGTTAATCCTTTATCGGAAATTATTTGTAACATTCGGCAAGTAGAACAATGAATGGAACAGGTAGACGGTTGAAATCTTTGTATATATTGCTTCTATATAGTCTAAGAAACATATATGCAAAGCATCCAAACAGTACAATTCGCCAATTATTTGATCTTCAAGTTTAAGTGAACTACGAGCCCCATTGTTAACCCTTTGAGGACGGAGACATTTTTCAATATTGAGAGATACTCATTCATTTTGCGATCCAAAGGCACCTTTTTATCAGCAAGTTATACTGTTAATCCATATACATTATAAATTATTACTTGTTTATTCATATTTCAACGGTTGTATTTCAATTTTTCAGCTCTAACTGAATATACAAGCGGCTATAAACTATAATTAAATTTCTTCTCTGGCCGCATATATGCGTCGATAATCCTCAAAGGGTAAATACTTTAACGGAAATTATTTGTAACTTGCGACAAGTAGAACAATGAATGGAACAGGTAGACGGTTGAAATCAATGTATATATTGCTTCTATATAGTCTAAGAAACATATATGCAAAGCATCCAAACAGTACCATTCGCCACTTTTTTGTTCTTCAAGTTTAAGTGAACAACGAGCCCCAATGTTAATCCTTTAAAGGAAATTATTTGTAAATTTCGACAAGTAGAACAATGATTGGAACACGTAGACGGTTGAAATCTTTGTATATATTGCTTCCATATAGTCTAAGAAACATGTACGCAAAGCATCCAAACAGTACCATTCGCCAATTTTTTGTTCTTCAAGTTTAAGTGAACAATGAGCCCCATTGGTTAATCCTTTATCGGAAATTATTTGTAACTTACGACAAGTAGAACAATGAATGGAACAGGTAGACGGTTGAAATATTTGTATATATTGCTTCTATATAATCTAAGAAACCTATACGCAAAGCATCTAAACAGTAACAATCGCCAATTTTTTGATCTTCAAGTTTAAGTGAACAGCGAGCCCCATTGATAATCATGAAATGGAAATTATTTGTAACTTTCTACAAGTAGAACAATGAATAGTACAGGTAGACGGGTGAAATCATTGTATATATTGCTTCTATATAATCTACGAAACATATATGCAAAGCATCCAAACAGTACAATTCGCCAATTTTTTGTTCTTCAAGTTTAAGTGAACTACGAGCCCCCTTGTTAATCCTTTAACGGAAATTAATTGTAACTTTCTACAAGTAGAACAATGATTGGAACACGTAGACGGTTGAAATCTTTGTATATATTGCTTCCATATAGTCTAAGAAACATATATGCAAAGCATCCAAACAGTACCATTCGCCAATTTTTTGTTCTTCAAGTTTAAGTGAACAATGAGCCCCAATGGTTAATCCTTTATCGGAAATTATTTGTAATTTTCGACGAGTAGAACAATGAATGGAACAGGTAGACGGTTGTAATCTTTGTATCTGTTGCTTCTATATAGTATAAGAAACATATATGCAAAGCATCCAAAAAGTACCATTCGCCAATTTTTTGTTCTTCAAGTTTAAGTGAACAATGAGACCCATTGTTAATCCTTTAAAGGAAATTATTTGTAAATTTCGACAAGTAGAACAATGATTGGAACACGTAGACGGTTGAAATCTTTGTATATATTGCTTCCATATAGTCTAAGAAACATATATGCAAAGCATCCAAACAGTACCATTCGCCAATTTTTTGTTCTTCAAGTTTAAGTGAACAACGAGCCCCATTGATAATCATGAAACGGAAATTATTTGTAACTTTTTACAAGTAGAACAAGGAATAGAACAGGTAGACGGATGAAATCTTTGTATATGTTGCTTCTATATAGTATAAGAAACCTATATGCAAAGCATCTAAACAGTAACAATCGCCAATTTTTTGATCTTCAAATTTAAGTGAACAGCGAGCCCCATTGATAATCATGAAAGGGAAATTATTTGTAACTTTCTACAAGTAGAACAATGAATAGTACATGTGGACGGGTGAAAACTTTCTATATATTGCTTCTAAATAGTCTAAGAAACATATATGCAAATCATCCAAACAGTACAATTCGCCAATTTTTTGTTCTTCAAGTTTAAGTGAACTACGAGTCCCATTGTTAATCCTTTAACGGAAATTATTTGTAAATTTCGACAAGTAGAACAATGAATGGATCAGGTAGACGGTTGAAATCATTGTATACATTGCTTCTATATAATCTACGAAACATATATGCAAAGCATCCAAACAGTACAATTCGCCAATTTTTTGTTCTTCAAGTTTAAGTGAACTACGAACCCCCTTGTTAATCCTTTAACGGAAATTAATTGTAACTTTCTACAAGTAGAACAATGATTGGAACACGGAGACGGTTGAAATCTTTGTATATATTGCTTCCATATAGTCTAAGAAACATATATGCAAAGCATCCAAACAGTACCATTCGCCAATTTTTTGTTCTTCAAGTTTAAGTGAACAATAAGACCCATTGTTAATCCTTTATCGGAAATTATTTGTAACTTTCGACAAGTAGAACAATGAATGGAACAGGTAGATGGTTGAAATCTTTGTATATATTGCTTCTATATAGTATAAGAAACATATATGCAAAGCATCCAAACAGTACAATTCGCCAATTTTTTGTTCTTCAAGTTTAAGTGAACAATGAGCCCCAATGGTTAATCCTTTATCGGTAATTATTTGTAACTTTCGACAAGTAGAACGATGAATGGAACAGGTAGACGGTTGAAATCTGTGTATATATTGCTTCCATATAGTCTAAGAAACATATATGCAAAGCATCCAAACAGTACCATTCGCCAATTTTTTGTTCTTCAAGTTTAAGTGAACTACGAGTCCCATTGTTAATCCTTTAACGGAAATTATTTGTAAATTTCGACAAGTAGAACAATGAATGGATCAGGTAGACGGTTGAAATCTGTGTATATATTGCTTCCATATAGTCTAAGAAACATATATGCAAAGCATCCAAACAGTACCATTCGCCAATTTTTTGTTCTTCAAGTTTAAGTGAACTACGAGTCCCATTGTTAATCCTTTAACGGAAATTATTTGTAAATTTCGACAAGTAGAACAATGAATGGATCAGGTAGACGGTTGAAATCATTGTATATATTGCTTCTATATAATCTAAGAAACATATATGCAAAGCATCCAAACAGTACCATTCGCCAATTTTTTGTTCTTCAAGTTTAAGTGAACGATAAGACCCATTGTTAATCCTTTATCGGAAATTATTTGTAACTTTCGACAAGTAGAACAATGAATGGAACAGGTAGATGGTTGAAATCTTTGTATATATTGCTTCTATATAGTATAAGAAACATATATGCAAAGCATCCAAACAGTACAATTCGCCAATTTTTTGTTCTTCAAGTTTAAGTGAACGATAAGACCCATTGTTAATCCTTTATCGGAAATTATTTGTAACTTTCGACAAGTAGAACAATGAATGGAACAGGTAGATGGTTGAAATCTTTGTATATATTGCTTCTATATAGTATAAGAAACATATATGCAAAGCATCCAAACAGTACAATTCGCCAATTTTTTGTTCTTCAAGTTTAAGTGAACAATGAGCCCCAATGGTTAATCCTTTATCGGAAATTATTTGTAACATTCGGCAAGTAGAACAATGAATGGAACAGGTAGACGGTTGAAATCTTTGTATATATTGCTTCTATATAGTCTAAGAAACATATATGCAAAGCATCCAAACAGTACAATTCGCCAATTATTTGATCTTCAAGTTTAAGTGAACTACGAGCCCCATTGTTAACCCTTTGAGGACGGAGACATTTTTCAATATTGAGAGATACTCATTCATTTTGCGATCCAAAGGCACCTTTTTATCAGCAAGTTATACTGTTAATCCATATACATTATAAATTATTACTTGTTTATTCATATTTCAACGGTTGTATTTCAATTTTTCAGCTCTAACTGAATATACAAGCGGCTATAAACTATAATTAAATTTCTTCTCTGGCCGCATATATGCGTCGATAATCCTCAAAGGGTAAATACTTTAACGGAAATTATTTGTAACTTGCGACAAGTAGAACAATGAATGGAACAGGAAGACGGTTGAAATCAATGTATATATTGCTTCTATATAGTCTAAAAAACATATATGCAAAGCATCCAAACAGTACCATTCGCCACTTTTTTGTTCTTCAAGTTTAAGTGAACAACGAGCCCCAATGTTAATCCTTTAAAGGAAATTATTTGTAAATTTCGACAAGTAGAACAATGATTGGAACACGTAGACGGTTGAAATCTTTGTATATATTGC
This sequence comes from Cerceris ruficornis, assembly GCA_963989415.1. Taxonomy (NCBI): domain Eukaryota; kingdom Metazoa; phylum Arthropoda; class Insecta; order Hymenoptera; family Crabronidae; genus Cerceris; species Cerceris ruficornis. The sequence goes on along the minus strand of CAXDIW010000294.1, from coordinate 345,224 downwards.
TTCCATATAGTCTAAGAAACATGTACGCAAAGCATCCAAACAGTACCATTCGCCAATTTTTTGTTCTTCAAGTTTAAGTGAACAATGAGCCCCAATGGTTAATCCTTTATCGGAAATTATTTGTAATTTTCGACAAGTAGAACAATGAATGGAACAGGTAGACGGTTGAAATATTTGTATATATTGCTTCTATATAATCTAAGAAACCTATACGCAAAGCATCTAAACAGTAACAATCGCCAATTTTTTGATCTTCAAGTTTAAGTGAACAGCGAGCCCCTTTGATAATCATGAAATGGAAATTATTTGTAACTTTCTACAAGTAGAACAATGAATAGTACAGGTAGACGGGTGAAATCTTTCTATATATTGCTTCTAAATAGTCTAAGAAACATATATGCAAAGCATCCAAACAGTACAATTCGCCAATTTTTTGTTCTTCAAGTTTAAGTGAACTACGAGCCCCATTGTTAATCCTTTAAAGGAAATTATTTGTAAATTTCGACAAGTAGAACTATGAATGGATCATGTAGACGGTTGAAATCATTGTATATATTGCTTCTATATAGCCTACGAAACATATATGCAAAGCATCCAAACAGTAGAATTCGCCAATTTTTTGTTCTTCAAGTTTATGTGAACTACGAGCCCAATTGTTAATCTTTAACGGAAATTAATTGTAACTTTCTACAAGTAGAACAATGATTGGAACACACAGACGGTTGAAATCTTTGTATATATTGCTTCCATATAGTCTAAGAAACATATATGCAAAGCATCCAAACAGTACAATTCGCCAATTTTTTGTTCTTCAAGTTTAAGTAAAGTACGATCCCCATTGTTAATCCTTTATCGGAAATTATTTGTAACTTTCGACAAGTAGAACATTGAATGGAACAGGTAGACGTTTGAAATCTTTGTATATATCGCTTCTATATAGTATAAGAAACATATATGCAAAGCATCCAAACAGTACCATCCGCCAATTTTTTGTTCTTCAAGTTTAAGTGAACAACGAGCCCCATTGATAATCATGAAACGGAAATTATTTGTAACTTTCTACAAGTAGCACAATGAATAGAACAGGTAGACGGTTGAAATCTTTGTATATGTTGCTTCTATATAGTCTAAGAAACCTATATGCAAAGCATCTAAACAGTAACAATCGCCAATTTTTTGATCTTCAAGTTTAAGTGAACAGCGAGCCCCATTGATAATCATGAAATGGAAATTATTTGTTACTTTCTACAAGTAGAACAATGAATATTACAGGTAGACCGGTGAAATCTTTCTATATATTGCTTCTAAATAGTCTAAGAAACATATATGCAAAGCATCCAAAATTACAATTCGCCAATTTTTTGTTCTTCAAGTTTAAGTGAACTACGAGCCCCATTGTTAATCCTTTAAAGGAAATTATTTGTAAATTTCGACAAGTAGAACAATGAATGGATCATGTAGACGGTTGAAATCATTGTATATATTGCTTCTATATAGCCTACGAAACATATATGCAAAGCATCCAAACAGTACAATTCGCCAATTTTTTGTTCTTCAAGTTTAAGTGAACTACGAGCCCCATTGTTAATCTTTAACGGAAATTAATTGTAACTTTCTACAAGTAGAACATTGAATGGAACAGGTAGACGGTTGAAATCATTGTATATATTGCTTTTATATAGTCTAAGAAACATATATGCAAAGCATCCAAACAGTACCATTCGCCAATTTTTTGTTCTTCAAGTTTAAGTGAACAACGAGCCCCATTGATAATCATGAAACGGAAATTATTTGTAACTTTCGACAAGTAGAACATTGAATGGAACAGGTAGACGGTTGAAATCTTTGTATATATTGCTTCTATGTAGTATAAGAAACATATATGCAAAGCATCCAAACAGTACCATCCGCCAATTTTTTGTTCTTCAAGTTTAAGTGAACAACGAGCCCCATTGATAATCATGAAACGGAAATTATTTGTAACTTTCTACAAGTAGCACAATGAATAGAACAGGTAGACGGTTGAAATCTTTTTATATGTTGCTTCTATATAGTCTAAGAAACCTATATGCAAAGCATCTAAACAGTAACAATCGCCAATTTTTTGATCTTCAAGTTTAAGTGAACAGCGAGCCCCATTGATAATCATGAAATGGAAATTATTTGTTACTTACTACAAGTAGAACAATGAATAGTACAGGTAGACCGGTGAAATCTTTCTATATATTGCTTCTAAATAGTCTAAGAAACATATATGCAAAGCATCCAAAATTACAATTCGCCAATTTTTTGTTCTTCAAGTTTAAGTGAACTACGAGCCCCATTGTTAATCCTTTAAAGGAAATTATTTGTAAATTTCGACAAGTAGAACAATGAATGGATCATGTAGACGGTTGAAATCATTGTATATATTGCTTCTATATAGCCTACGAAACATATATGCAAAGCATCCAAACAGTACAATTCGCCAATTTTTTGTTCTTCAAGTTTAAGTGAACTACGAGCCCCATTGTTAATCTTTAACGGAAATTAATTGTAACTTTCTACAAGTAGAACAATGATTGGAACACACAGACGGTTGAAATCTTTGTATACATTGCTTCCATATAGTCTAAGAAACATATATGCAAAGCATCCAAACAGTACCATTCGCCAATTTTTTGTTCTTCAAGTTTAAGTGAACAATGAGCCCTATTGTTAATCCTTTATCGGAAATTATTTGTAACTTTCGACAAGTAGAACATTGAATGGAACAGGTAGACGGTTGAAATCTTTGTATCTGTTGCTTCTATATAGTATAAGAAACATATATGCAAAGCATCCAAACAGTACCATTCGCCACTTTTTTGTTCTTCAAGTTTAAGTGAACAACGAGCCCCATTGTTAATCCTTTAAAGGAAATTATTTGTACATTTCGACAAGTGAACAATGATTGGAACACGTAGACGGTTGAAATCTTTGTATATATTGCTTCCATATAGTCTAAGAAACATGTACGCAAAGCATCCAAACAGTACCATTCGCCAATTTTTTGTTCTTCAAGTTTAAGTGAACAATGAGCCCCAATGGTTAATCCTTCAACGGAAATTATTTGTCTCTTTCGACAAGTAGAACAATGAATGGAACAGGTAGACGGTTGAAATCTTTGTATATATTGTTTCCATATAATCTAAGAAACATATATGCAAAGCATCCAAACAGTACAATTCGCCAATTATTTCATCTTCATGTTTAAGTGAACTATGAGCCCCATTGTTAATACTTTAACGGAAATTATTTGTAACTTGCGACAAGTAGAACAATGAGTGGAACAGGTAGACGGTTGAAATAAATGTATATATTGCTTCTATATAGTCTAAGAAACATATATGCAAAGCATCCAAACAGTACCATTCGCCAATTTTTTGTTCTTCAAGTTTAAGTGATCAATGAGCCCCATTGTTAATCCTTTATCGGAAATTTTTTGTAACTGTCGACAAGTAGAACATTGAATGGAACAGGTAGACGGTTGAAATCTTTGTATATATTGCTTCTATATAGTATAAGAAACATATATGCAAAGCATCCAAACAGTACAATTCGACAATTATTTGTTCTTCAATTTTAGTGAACAATGAGCCCAAATGGTTAATCCTTTATCGGTAATTATTTGTAACTTTCTACAAGTAGAACAATGAATAGAACAGGTAGACGGTTGAAATCTTTGTATATATTGCTTCCATATAGTCTAAGAAACATATATGCAAAGCATCCAAACAGTTCCATTCGCCAATTTTTTGTTCTTCAAGTTTAAGTGAACAATGAGACCCATTGTTAATCCTTTATCGGAAATTATTTGTACCTTTCGACAAGTAGAACAATGAATGGAACATGTACACGGTTGAAATCAATGTATATATTGCTTCTATATAGTCTAAGAAACATATATGCAAAGCATCCAAACAGTACCATTCGCCAATTTTTTGTTCTTCAAGTTTAAGTGAACAACGAGCCCCATTGATAATCATGAAACGGAAATTATTTGTAACTTTTTACAAGTAGAACAAGGAATAGAACAGGTAGACGGTTGAAATCTTTGTATATGTTGCTTCTATATAGTATAAGAAACCTATATGCAAAGCATCTAAACAGTAACAATCGCCAATTTTTTGATCTTCAAATTTAAGTGAACAGCGAGCCCCATTGATAATCATGAAAGGGAAATTATTTGTAACTTTCTACAAGTAGAACAATGAATGGATCAGGTAGACGGTTGAAATCATTGTATATATTGCTTCTATATAATCTACGAAACATATATGCAAAGCATCCAAACAGTACAATTCGCCAATTTTTTGTTCTTCAAGTTTAAGTGAACTACGAGCCCCCTTGTTAATCCTTTAACGGAAATTAATTGTAACTTTCTACAAGTAGAACAATGATTGGAACACGTAGACGGTTGAAATCTTTGTATATATTGCTTCCATATAGTCTAAGAAACATATATGCAAAGCATCCAAACAGTACCATTCGCCAATTTTTTGTTCTTCAAGTTTAAGTGAACAATGAGCCCCAATGGTTAATCCTTTATCGGAAATTATTTGTAATTTTCGACAAGTAGAACAATGAATGGAACAGGTAGACGGTTGAAATATTTGTATATATTGCTTCTATATAATCTAAGAAACCTATACGCAAAGCATCTAAACAGTAACAATCGCCAATTTTTTGATCTTCAAGTTTAAGTGAACAGCGAGCCCCATTGATAATCATGAAATGGAAATTATTTGTAACTTTCTACAAGTAGAACAATGAATAGTACAGGTAGACGGGTGAAATCTTTCTATATATTGCTTCTAAATAGTCTAAGAAACATATATGCAAAGCATCCAAAGAGTACAATTCGCCAATATTTGGTTCTTCAAGTTTAAGTGAACTACGAGCCCCATTGTTAATCCTTTAAAGGAAATTATTTGTAAATTTCGACAAGTAGAACAATGAATGGATCATGTAGACGGTTGAAATCATTGTATATATTGCTTCTATATAGCATACGAAACATATATGCAAAGCATCCAAACAGTAGAATTCGCCAATTTTTTGTTCTTCAAGTTTATGTGAACTACGAGCCCCATTGTTAATCTTTAACGGAAATTAATTGTAACTTTCTACAAGTAGAACAATGATTGGAACACACAGACGGTTGAAATCTTTGTATATATTGCTTCCATATAGTCTAAGAAACATATATGCAAAGCATCCAAACAGTACAATTCGCCAATTTTTTGTTCTTCAAGTTTAAGTAAACTACGATCCCCATTGTTAATCCCTTAACGGAAATTATTTGTAACTTTTGACAAGTAGAACAATGAATGGATCACGTAGACGGTTGAAATCATTGTATATGTTGCTTCTATATAGTCTAAGAAACATATATGCAAAGCATCCAAACAGTACAATTCGCCAATTTTTTGTTCTTCAAGTTTAAGTGAACAACGAGCCCCATTGTTAATCCTTTAAAGGAAATTATTTGTACATTTCGACAAGTGAACAATGATTGGAACACGTAGACGGTTGAAATCTTTGTATATATTGCTTCCATATAGTCTAAGAAACATGTACGCAAAGCATCCAAACAGTACCATTCGCCACTTTTTTGTTCTTCAAGTTTAAGTGAACAACGAGCCCCATTGTTAATCCTTTAAAGGAAATTATTTGTACATTTCGACAAGTGAACAATGATTGGAACACGTAGACGGTTGAAATCTTTGTATATATTGCTTCCATATAGTCTAAGAAACATGTACGCAAAGCATCCAAACAGTACCATTCGCCAATTTTTTGTTCTTCAAGTTTAAGTGAACAATGAGCCCCAATGGTTAATCCTTCAACGGAAATTATTTGTCTCTTTCGACAAGTAGAACAATGAATGGAACAGGTAGACGGTTGAAATCTTTGTATATATTGTTTCCATATAATCTAAGAAACATATATGCAAAGCATCCAAACAGTACAATTCGCCAATTATTTCATCTTCATGTTTAAGTGAACTATGAGCCCCATTGTTAATACTTTAACGGAAATTATTTGTAACTTGCGACAAGTAGAACAATGAGTGGAACAGGTAGACGGTTGAAATAAATGTATATATTGCTTCTATATAGTCTAAGAAACATATATGCAAAGCATCCAAACAGTACCATTCGCCAATTTTTTGTTCTTCAAGTTTAAGTGATCAATGAGCCCCATTGTTAATCCTTTATCGGAAATTTTTTGTAACTATCGACAAGTAGAACATTGAATGGAACAGGTAGACGGTTGAAATCTTTGTATATATTGCTTCTATATAGTATAAGAAACATATATGCAAAGCATCCAAACAGTACAATTCGACAATTATTTGTTCTTCAATTTTAGTGAACAATGAGCCCAAATGGTTAATCCTTTATCGGTAATTATTTGTAACTTTCTACAAGTAGAACAATGAATAGAACAGGTAGACGGTTGAAATCTTTGTATATATTGCTTCCATATAGTCTAAGAAACATATATGCAAAGCATCCAAACAGTTCCATTCGCCAATTTTTTGTTCTTCAAGTTTAAGTGAACAATGAGACCCATTGTTAATCCTTTATCGGAAATTATTTGTACCTTTCGACAAGTAGAACAATGAATGGAACATGTACACGGTTGAAATCAATGTATATATTGCTTCTATATAGTCTAAGAAACATATATGCAAAGCATCCAAACAGTACCATTCGCCAATTTTTTGTTCTTCAAGTTTAAGTGAACAACGAGCCCCATTGATAATCATGAAACGGAAATTATTTGTAACTTTTTACAAGTAGAACAAGGAATAGAACAGGTAGACGGTTGAAATCTTTGTATATGTTGCTTCTATATAGTATAAGAAACCTATATGCAAAGCATCTAAACAGTAACAATCGCCAATTTTTTGATCTTCAAATTTAAGTGAACAGCGAGCCCCATTGATAATCATGAAAGGGAAATTATTTGTAACTTTCTACAAGTAGAACAATGAATGGATCAGGTAGACGGTTGAAATCATTGTATATATTGCTTCTATATAATCTACGAAACATATATGCAAAGCATCCAAACAGTACAATTCGCCAATTTTTTGTTCTTCAAGTTTAAGTGAACTACGAGCCCCCTTGTTAATCCTTTAACGGAAATTAATTGTAACTTTCTACAAGTAGAACAATGATTGGAACACGTAGACGGTTGAAATCTTTGTATATATTGCTTCCATATAGTCTAAGAAACATATATGCAAAGCATCCAAACAGTACCATTCGCCAATTTTTTGTTCTTCAAGTTTAAGTGAACAATGAGCCCCAATGGTTAATCCTTTATCGGAAATTATTTGTAATTTTCGACAAGTAGAACAATGAATGGAACAGGTAGACGGTTGAAATATTTGTATATATTGCTTCTATATAATCTAAGAAACCTATACGCAAAGCATCTAAACAGTAACAATCGCCAATTTTTTGATCTTCAAGTTTAAGTGAACAGCGAGCCCCATTGATAATCATGAAATGGAAATTATTTGTAACTTTCTACAAGTAGAACAATGAATAGTACAGGTAGACGGGTGAAATCTTTCTATATATTGCTTCTAAATAGTCTAAGAAACATATATGCAAAGCATCCAAAGAGTACAATTCGCCAATATTTGGTTCTTCAAGTTTAAGTGAACTACGAGCCCCATTGTTAATCCTTTAAAGGAAATTATTTGTAAATTTCGACAAGTAGAACAATGAATGGATCATGTAGACGGTTGAAATCATTGTATATATTGCTTCTATATAGCATACGAAACATATATGCAAAGCATCCAAACAGTAGAATTCGCCAATTTTTTGTTCTTCAAGTTTATGTGAACTACGAGCCCCATTGTTAATCTTTAACGGAAATTAATTGTAACTTTCTACAAGTAGAACAATGATTGGAACACACAGACGGTTGAAATCTTTGTATATATTGCTTCCATATAGTCTAAGAAACATATATGCAAAGCATCCAAACAGTACAATTCGCCAATTTTTTGTTCTTCAAGTTTAAGTAAACTACGATCCCCATTGTTAATCCCTTAACGGAAATTATTTGTAACTTTTGACAAGTAGAACAATGAATGGATCACGTAGACGGTTGAAATCATTGTATATGTTGCTTCTATATAGTCTAAGAAACATATATGCAAAGCATCCAAACAGTACCATTCGCCAATTTTTTGTTCTTCAAGTTTAAGTGAACAACGAGCCCCATTGATAATCATGAAACGGAAATTATTTGTAACTTTCGGCAAGTAGAACAATGAATGGAACAGGTAGACGGTTGAAATCTTTGTATATATTGTTTCTATATAATCTAAGAAACATATATGCAAAGCATCCAAACAGTACAATTCGCCAATTATTTCATCTTCATGTTTAAGTGAACTACGAGCCCCATTGTTAATACTTTAACGGAAATTATTTGTAACTTGCGACAAGTAGAACAATGAGTGGAACAGGTAGACGGTTGAAATAAATGTATATATTGCTTCTATATAGTCTAAGAAACATATATGCAAAGCATCCAAACAGTACCATTCGCCAATTTTTTGTTCTTCAAGTTTAAGTGATCAATGAGCCCCATTGTTAATCCTTTATCGGAAATTTTTTGTAACTGTCGACAAGTAGAACATTGAATGGAACAGGTAGACGGTTGAAATCTTTGTATATATTGCTTCTATATAGTATAAGAAACATATATGCAAAGCATCCAAACAGTACCATTCGCCAATTTTTGTTCTTCAAGATTAAGTGAACTACGAGCCCCATTGTTAATCCTTTAAAGGAATTTATTTGTAACTTTCGACAAGTAGAACAATGAATGAAACAGGTAGACGGTTGAAATCATTGTATATATTGCTTCTATATAGTCTAAGAAACATATATGCAAAGCATCCAAACAGTACAATTCGCCAATTTTTTGTTCTTCAAGTTTAAGTGAACTACGAGCCCCCTTGTTAATCCTTTAACGGAAATTAATTGTAACTTTCTACAAGTAGAACAATGATTGGAACACGGAGACGGTTGAAATCTTTGTATATATTGCTTCCATATAGTCTAAGAAACATATATGCAAAGCATCCAAACAGTAACAATCGCCAATTTTTTGATCTTCAAGTTTAAGTGAACAGCGAGCCCCATTGATAATCATGAAATGGAAATTATTTGTAACTTTCTACAAGTAGAACAATGAATAGTACAGGTAGACGGGTGAAATCATTGTATATATTGCTTCTATATAATCTACGAAACATATATGCAAAGCATCCAAACAGTACAATTCGCCAATTTTTTGATCTTCAAGTTTAAGTGAACTACGAGCCCCCTTGTTAATCCTTTAACGGAAATTAATTGTAACTTTCTACAAGTAGAACAATGATTGGAACACGTAGACGGTTGAAATCTTTGTATATATTGCTTCCATATAGTCTAAGAAACATATATGCAAAGCGTCCAAACAGTACCATTCGCCAATTTTTTGTTCTTCAAGTTTAAGTGAACGATAAGACCCATTGTTAATCCTTTATCGGAAATTATTTGTAACTTTCGACAAGTAGAACAATGAATGGAACAGGTAGATGGTTGAAATCTTTGTGTATATTGCTTCTATATAGTATAAGAAACATATATGCAAAGCATCCAAACAGTACAATTCGCCAATTTTTTGTTCTTCAAGTTTAAGTGAACAATGAGCCCCAATGGTTAATCCTTTATCGGAAATTATTTGTAACATTCGGCAAGTAGAACAATGAATGGAACAGGTAGACGGTTGAAATCTTTGTATATATTGCTTCTATATAGTCTAAGAAACATATATGCAAAGCATCCAAACAGTACCATTCGCCACTTTTTTGTTCTTCAAGTTTAAGTGAACAACGAGCCCCAATGTTAATCCTTTAAAGGAAATTATTTGTAAATTTCGACAAGTAGAACAATGATTGGAACACGTAGACGGTTGAAATCTTTGTATATATTGCTTCCATATAGTCTAAGAAACATGTACGCAAAGCATCCAAACAGTACCATTCGCCAATTTTTTGTTCTTCAAGTTTAAGTGAACAATGAGCCCCAATGGTTAATCCTTTATCGGAAATTATTTGTAACTTTCGACAAGTAGAACAATGAATGGAACAGGTAGACGGTTGAAATATTTGTATATATTGCTTCTATATAATCTAAGAAACCTATACGCAAAGCATCTAAACAGTAACAATCGCCAATTTTTTGATCTTCAAGTTTAAGTGAACAGCGAGCCCCATTGATAATCATGAAATGGAAATTATTTGTAACTTTCTACAAGTAGAACAATGAATAGTACAGGTAGACGGGTGAAATCATTGTATATATTGCTTCTATATAATCTACGAAACATATATGCAAAGCATCCAAACAGTACAATTCGCCAATTTTTTGTTCTTCAAGTTTAAGTGAACTACGAGCCCCCTTGTTAATCCTTTAACGGAAATTAATTGTAACTTTCTACAAGTAGAACAATGATTGGAACACGTAGACGGTTGAAATCTTTGTATATATTGCTTCCATATAGTCTAAGAAACATATATGCAAAGCATCCAAACAGTACCATTCGCCAATTTTTTGTTCTTCAAGTTTAAGTGAACAATGAGCCCCAATGGTTAATCCTTTATCGGAAATTATTTGTAATTTTCGACAAGTAGAACAATGAATGGAACAGGTAGACGGTTGAAATCTTTGTATCTGTTGCTTCTATATAGTATAAGAAACATATATGCAAAGCATCCAAACAGTACCATTCGCCAATTTTTTGTTCTTCAAGTTTAAGTGAACAATGAGACCCATTGTTAATCCTTTAAAGGAAATTATTTGTAAATTTCGACAAGTAGAACAATGATTGGAACACGTAGACGGTTGAAATCTTTGTATATATTGCTTCCATATAGTCTAAGAAACATATATGCAAAGCATCCAAACAGTACCATTCGCCAATTTTTTGTTCTTCAAGTTTAAGTGAACAACGAGCCCCATTGATAATCATGAAACGGAAATTATTTGTAACTTTTTACAAGTAGAACAAGGAATAGAACAGGTAGACGGATGAAATCTTTGTATATGTTGCTTCTATATAGTATAAGAAACCTATATGCAAAGCATCTAAACAGTAACAATCGCCAATTTTTTGATCTTCAAATTTAAGTGAACAGCGAGCCCCATTGATAATCATGAAAGGGAAATTATTTGTAACTTTCTACAAGTAGAACAATGAATAGTACATGTGGACGGGTGAAAACTTTCTATATATTGCTTCTAAATAGTCTAAGAAACATATATGCAAATCATCCAAACAGTACAATTCGCCAATTTTTTGTTCTTCAAGTTTAAGTGAACTACGAGTCCCATTGTTAATCCTTTAACGGAAATTATTTGTAAATTTCGACAAGTAGAACAATGAATGGATCAGGTAGACGGTTGAAATCATTGTATACATTGCTTCTATATAATCTACGAAACATATATGCAAAGCATCCAAACAGTACAATTCGCCAATTTTTTGTTCTTCAAGTTTAAGTGAACTACGAACCCCCTTGTTAATCCTTTAACGGAAATTAATTGTAACTTTCTACAAGTAGAACAATGATTGGAACACGGAGACGGTTGAAATCTTTGTATATATTGCTTCCATATAGTCTAAGAAACATATATGCAAAGCATCCAAACAGTACCATTCGCCAATTTTTTGTTCTTCAAGTTTAAGTGAACAATAAGACCCATTGTTAATCCTTTATCGGAAATTATTTGTAACTTTCGACAAGTAGAACAATGAATGGAACAGGTAGATGGTTGAAATCTTTGTATATATTGCTTCTATATAGTATAAGAAACATATATGCAAAGCATCCAAACAGTACAATTCGCCAATTTTTTGTTCTTCAAGTTTAAGTGAACAATGAGCCCCAATGGTTAATCCTTTATCGGTAATTATTTGTAACTTTCGACAAGTAGAACGATGAATGGAACAGGTAGACGGTTGAAATCTGTGTATATATTGCTTCCATATAGTCTAAGAAACATATATGCAAAGCATCCAAACAGTACCATTCGCCAATTTTTTGTTCTTCAAGTTTAAGTGAACTACGAGTCCCATTGTTAATCCTTTAACGGAAATTATTTGTAAATTTCGACAAGTAGAACAATGAATGGATCAGGTAGACGGTTGAAATCTGTGTATATATTGCTTCCATATAGTCTAAGAAACATATATGCAAAGCATCCAAACAGTACCATTCGCCAATTTTTTGTTCTTCAAGTTTAAGTGAACTACGAGTCCCATTGTTAATCCTTTAACGGAAATTATTTGTAAATTTCGACAAGTAGAACAATGAATGGATCAGGTAGACGGTTGAAATCATTGTATATATTGCTTCTATATAATCTAAGAAACATATATGCAAAGCATCCAAACAGTACCATTCGCCAATTTTTTGTTCTTCAAGTTTAAGTGAACGATAAGACCCATTGTTAATCCTTTATCGGAAATTATTTGTAACTTTCGACAAGTAGAACAATGAATGGAACAGGTAGATGGTTGAAATCTTTGTATATATTGCTTCTATATAGTATAAGAAACATATATGCAAAGCATCCAAACAGTACAATTCGCCAATTTTTTGTTCTTCAAGTTTAAGTGAACGATAAGACCCATTGTTAATCCTTTATCGGAAATTATTTGTAACTTTCGACAAGTAGAACAATGAATGGAACAGGTAGATGGTTGAAATCTTTGTATATATTGCTTCTATATAGTATAAGAAACATATATGCAAAGCATCCAAACAGTACAATTCGCCAATTCATTGTTCTTCAAGTTTAAGTGTACAACGAGCCCCATTGTTAATCCTTTAAAGGAAATTAATTGTAACTTTCTACAAGTAGAACAATGATTGGAACACGTAGACGGTTGAAATCTTTGTATATATTGCTTCCATATAGTCTAAGAAACATATATGCAAAGCGTCCAAACAGTACCATTCGCCAATTTTTTGTTCTTCAAGTTTAAGTGAACGATAAGACCCATTGTTAATCCTTTATCGGAAATTATTTGTAACTTTCGACAAGTAGAACAATGAATGGAACAGGTAGATGGTTGAAATCTTTGTGTATATTGCTTCTATATAGTATAAGAAACATATATGCAAAGCATCCAAACAGTACAATTCGCCAATTTTTTGTTCTTCAAGTTTAAGTGAACAATGAGCCCCAATGGTTAATCCTTTATCGGAAATTATTTGTAACATTCGGCAAGTAGAACAATGAATGGAACAGGTAGACGGTTGAAATCTTTGTATATATTGCTTCTATATAGTCTAAGAAACATATATGCAAAGCATCCAAACAGTACAATTCGCCAATTTTTTGTTCTTCAAGTTTAAGTGAACAATGAGCCCCAATGGTTAATCCTTTATCGGAAATTATTTGTAACATTCGGCAAGTAGAACAATGAATGGAACAGGTAGACGGTTGAAATCTTTGTATATATTGCTTCTATATAGTCTAAGAAACATATATGCAAAGCATCCAAACAGTACCATTCGCCACTTTTTTGTTCTTCAAGTTTAAGTGAACAACGAGCCCCAATGTTAATCCTTTAAAGGAAATTATTTGTAAATTTCGACAAGTAGAACAATGATTGGAACACGTAGACGGTTGAAATCTTTGTATATATTGCTTCCATATAGTCTAAGAAACATGTACGCAAAGCATCCAAACAGTACCATTCGCCAATTTTTTGTTCTTCAAGTTTAAGTGAACAATGAGCCCCAATGGTTAATCCTTTATCGGAAATTATTTGTAACTTTCGACAAGTAGAACAATGAATGGAACAGGTAGACGGTTGAAATATTTGTATATATTGCTTCTATATAATCTAAGAAACCTATACGCAAAGCATCTAAACAGTAACAATCGCCAATTTTTTGATCTTCAAGTTTAAGTGAACAGCGAGCCCCATTGATAATCATGAAATGGAAATTATTTGTAACTTTCTACAAGTAGAACAATGAATAGTACAGGTAGACGGGTGAAATCATTGTATATATTGCTTCTATATAATCTACGAAACATATATGCAAAGCATCCAAACAGTACAATTCGCCAATTTTTTGTTCTTCAAGTTTAAGTGAACTACGAGCCCCCTTGTTAATCCTTTAACGGAAATTAATTGTAACTTTCTAAAAGTAGAACAATGATTGGAACACGTAGACGGTTGAAATCTTTGTATATATTGCTTCCATATAGTCTAAGAAACATATATGCAAAGCATCCAAACAGTACCATTCGCCAATTTTTTGTTCTTCAAGTTTAAGTGAACAATGAGCCCCAATGGTTAATCCTTTATCGGAAATTATTTGTAATTTTCGACAAGTAGAACAATGAATGGAACAGGTAGACGGTTGAAATCTTTGTATCTGTTGCTTCTATATAGTATAAGAAACATATATGCAAAGCATCCAAACAGTACCATTCGCCAATTTTTTGTTCTTCAAGTTTAAGTGAACAATGAGACCCATTGTTAATCCTTTAAAGGAAATTATTTGTAAATTTCGACAAGTAGAACAATGATTGGAACACGTAGACGGTTGAAATCTTTGTATATATTGCTTCCATATAGTCTAAGAAACATATATGCAAAGCATCCAAACAGTACCATTCGCCAATTTTTTGTTCTTCAAGTTTAAGTGAACAACGAGCCCCATTGATAATCATGAAACGGAAATTATTTGTAACTTTTTACAAGTAGAACAAGGAATAGAACAGGTAGACGGATGAAATCTTTGTATATGTTGCTTCTATATAGTATAAGAAACCTATATGCAAAGCATCTAAACAGTAACAATCGCCAATTTTTTGATCTTCAAATTTAAGTGAACAGCGAGCCCCATTGATAATCATGAAAGGGAAATTATTTGTAACTTTCTACAAGTAGAACAATGAATAGTACATGTGGACGGGTGAAAACTTTCTATATATTGCTTCTAAATAGTCTAAGAAACATATATGCAAATCATCCAAACAGTACAATTCGCCAATTTTTTGTTCTTCAAGTTTAAGTGAACTACGAGTCCCATTGTTAATCCTTTAACGGAAATTATTTGTAAATTTCGACAAGTAGAACAATGAATGGATCAGGTAGACGGTTGAAATCATTGTATACATTGCTTCTATATAATCTACGAAACATATATGCAAAGCATCCAAACAGTACAATTCGCCAATTTTTTGTTCTTCAAGTTTAAGTGAACTACGAACCCCCTTGTTAATCCTTTAACGGAAATTAATTGTAACTTTCTACAAGTAGAACAATGATTGGAACACGGAGACGGTTGAAATCTTTGTATATATTGCTTCCATATAGTCTAAGAAACATATATGCAAAGCATCCAAACAGTACCATTCGCCAATTTTTTGTTCTTCAAGTTTAAGTGAACAATAAGACCCATTGTTAATCCTTTATCGGAAATTATTTGTAACTTTCGACAAGTAGAACAATGAATGGAACAGGTAGATGGTTGAAATCTTTGTATATATTGCTTCTATATAGTATAAGAAACATATATGCAAAGCATCCAAACAGTACAATTCGCCAATTTTTTGTTCTTCAAGTTTAAGTGAACAATGAGCCCCAATGGTTAATCCTTTATCGGTAATTATTTGTAACTTTCGACAAGTAGAACGATGAATGGAACAGGTAGACGGTTGAAATCTGTGTATATATTGCTTCCATATAGTCTAAGAAACATATATGCAAAGCATCCAAACAGTACCATTCGCCAATTTTTTGTTCTTCAAGTTTAAGTGAACTACGAGTCCCATTGTTAATCCTTTAACGGAAATTATTTGTAAATTTCGACAAGTAGAACAATGAATGGATCAGGTAGACGGTTGAAATCTGTGTATATATTGCTTCCATATAGTCTAAGAAACATATATGCAAAGCATCCAAACAGTACCATTCGCCAATTTTTTGTTCTTCAAGTTTAAGTGAACTACGAGTCCCATTGTTAATCCTTTAACGGAAATTATTTGTAAATTTCGACAAGTAGAACAATGAATGGATCAGGTAGACGGTTGAAATCATTGTATATATTGCTTCTATATAATCTAAGAAACATATATGCAAAGCATCCAAACAGTACCATTCGCCAATTTTTTGTTCTTCAAGTTTAAGTGAACGATAAGACCCATTGTTAATCCTTTATCGGAAATTATTTGTAACTTTCGACAAGTAGAACAATGAATGGAACAGGTAGATGGTTGAAATCTTTGTATATATTGCTTCTATATAGTATAAGAAACATATATGCAAAGCATCCAAACAGTACAATTCGCCAATTTTTTGTTCTTCAAGTTTAAGTGAACTACGAGCCCCATTGTTAATCCTTTAAAGGAAATTATTTGTAAATTTCGACAAGTAGAACAATGAATGGATCATGTAGACGGTTGAAATCATTATATATATTGCTTCTATATAGCCTACGAAACATATATGCAAAGCATCCAAACAGTACAATTCGCCAATTTTTTGTTCTTCAAGTTTAAGTGAACTACGAGCCCCATTGTTAATCTTTAACGGAAATTAATTGTAACTTTCTACAAGTAGAACATTGAATGGAACAGGTAGACGGTTGAAATCATTGTATATATTGCTTTTATATAGTCTAAGAAACATATATGCAAAGCATCCAAACAGTACCATTCGCCAATTTTTTGTTCTTCAAGTTTAAGTGAACAACGAGCCCCATTGATAATCATGAAACGGAAATTATTTGTAACTTTCGACAAGTAGAACATTGAATGGAACAGGTAGACGGTTGAAATCTTTGTATCTATTGCTTCTATGTAGTATAAGAAACATATATGCAAAGCATCCAAACAGTACCATCCGCCAATTTTTTGTTCTTCAAGTTTAAGTGAACAACGAGCCCCATTGATAATCATGAAACGGAAATTATTTGTAACTTTCTACAAGTAGCACAATGAATAGAACAGGTAGACGGTTGAAATCTTTTTATATGTTGCTTCTATATAGTCTAAGAAACCTATATGCAAAGCATCTAAACAGTAACAATCGCCAATTTTTTGATCTTCAAGTTTAAGTGAACAGCGAGCCCCATTGATAATCATGAAATGGAAATTATTTGTTACTTACTACAAGTAGAACAATGAATAGTACAGGTAGACCGGTGAAATCTTTCTATATATTGCTTCTAAATAGTCTAAGAAACATATATGCAAAGCATCCAAAATTACAATTCGCCAATTTTTTGTTCTTCAAGTTTAAGTGAACTACGAGCCCCATTGTTAATCCTTTAAAGGAAATTATTTGTAAATTTCGACAAGTAGAACAATGAATGGATCATGTAGACGGTTGAAATCATTGTATATATTGCTTCTATATAGCCTACGAAACATATATGCAAAGCATCCAAACAGTACAATTCGCCAATTTTTTGTTCTTCAAGTTTAAGTGAACTACGAGCCCCATTGTTAATCTTTAACGGAAATTAATTGTAACTTTCTACAAGTAGAACAATGATTGGAACACACAGACGGTTGAAATCTTTGTATACATTGCTTCCATATAGTCTAAGAAACATATATGCAAAGCATTCAAACAGTACCATTCGCCAATTTTTTGTTCTTCAAGTTTAAGTGAACAATGAGCCCTATTGTTAATCCTTTATCGGAAATTATTTGTAACTTTCGACAAGTAGAACATTGAATGGAACAGGTAGACGGTTGAAATCTTTGTATCTGTTGCTTCTATATAGTATAAGAAACATATATGCAAAGCATCCAAACAGTACCATTCGCCACTTTTTTGTTCTTCAAGTTTAAGTGAACAACGAGCCCCATTGTTAATCCTTTAAAGGAAATTATTTGTACATTTCGACAAGTGAACAATGATTGGAACACGTAGACGGTTGAAATCTTTGTATATATTGCTTCCATATAGTCTAAGAAACATGTACGCAAAGCATCCAAACAGTACCATTCGCCAATTTTTTGTTCTTCAAGTTTAAGTGAACAATGAGCCCCAATGGTTAATCCTTCAACGGAAATTATTTGTCTCTTTCGACAAGTAGAACAATGAATGGAACAGGTAGACGGTTGAAATCTTTGTATATATTGTTTCCATATAATCTAAGAAACATATATGCAAAGCATCCAAACAGTACAATTCGCCAATTATTTCATCTTCATGTTTAAGTGAACTATGAGCCCCATTGTTAATACTTTAACGGAAATTATTTGTAACTTGCGACAAGTAGAACAATGAGTGGAACAGGTAGACGGTTGAAATAAATGTATATATTGCTTCTATATAGTCTAAGAAACATATATGCAAAGCATCCAAACAGTACCATTCGCCAATTTTTTGTTCTTCAAGTTTAAGTGAACAACGAGCCCCATTGATAATCATGAAACGGAAATTATTTGTAACTTTTTACAAGTAGAACAAGGAATAGAACAGGTAGACGGTTGAAATCTTTGTATATGTTGCTTCTATATAGTATAAGAAACCTATATGCAAAGCATCTAAACAGTAACAATCGCCAATTTTTTGATCTTCAAATTTAAGTGAACAGCGAGCCCCATTGATAATCATGAAAGGGAAATTATTTGTAACTTTCTACAAGTAGAACAATGAATGGATCAGGCAGACGGTTGAAATCATTGTATATATTGCTTCTATATAATCTACGAAACATATATGCAAAGCATCCAAACAGTACAATTCGCCAATTTTTTGTTCTTCAAGTTTAAGTGAACTACGAGCCCCCTTGTTAATCCTTTAACGGAAATTAATTGTAACTTTCTACAAGTAGAACAATGATTGGAACACGTAGACGGTTGAAATCTTTGTATATATTGCTTCCATATAGTCTAAGAAACATATATGCAAAGCATCCAAACAGTACCATTCGCCAATTTTTTGTTCTTCAAGTTTAAGTGAACAATGAGCCCCAATGGTTAATCCTTTATCGGAAATTATTTGTAATTTTCGACAAGTAGAACAATGAATGGAACAGGTAGACGGTTGATATATTTGTATATATTGCTTCTATATAATCTAAGAAACCTATACGCAAAGCATCTAAACAGTAACAATCGCCAATTTTTTGATCTTCAAGTTTAAGTGAACAGCGAGCCCCATTGATAATCATGAAATGGAAATTATTTGTAACTTTCTACAAGTAGAACAATGAATAGTACAGGTAGACGGGTGAAATCTTTCTATATATTGCTTCTAAATAGTCTAAGAAACATATATGCAAAGCATCCAAAGAGTACAATTCGCCAATATTTGGTTCTTCAAGTTTAAGTGAACTACGAGCCCCATTGTTAATCCTTTAAAGGAAATTATTTGTAAATTTCGACAAGTAGAACAATGAATGGATCATGTAGACGGTTGAAATCATTGTATATATTGCTTCTATATAGCATACGAAACATATATGCAAAGCATCCAAACAGTAGAATTCGCCAATTTTTTGTTCTTCAAGTTTATGTGAACTACGAGCCCCATTGTTAATCTTTAACGGAAATTAATTGTAACTTTCTACAAGTAGAACAATGATTGGAACACACAGACGGTTGAAATCTTTGTATATATTGCTTCCATATAGTCTAAGAAACATATATGCAAAGCATCCAAACAGTACAATTCGCCAATTTTTTGTTCTTCAAGTTTAAGTAAACTACGATCCCCATTGTTAATCCCTTAACGGAAATTATTTGTAACTTTTGACAAGTAGAACAATGAATGGATCACGTAGACGGTTGAAATCATTGTATATGTTGCTTCTATATAGTCTAAGAAACATATATGCAAAGCATCCAAACAGTACCATTCGCCAATTTTTTGTTCTTCAAGTTTAAGTGAACAACGAGCCCCATTGATAATCATGAAACGGAAATTATTTGTAACTTTCGACAAGTAGAACATTGAAAGGAACAGGTAGACGGTTGAAATCTTTGTATATATTGCTTCTATATAGTATAAGAAACATATATGCAAAGCATCCAAACAGTACCATCCGCCAATTTTTTGTTCTTCAAGTTTAAGTGAACAACGAGCCCCATTGATAATCATGAAACGGAAATTATTTGTAACTTTCTACAAGTAGCACAATGAATAGAACAGGTAGACGGTTGAAATCTTTGTATATGTTGCTTCTATATAGTCTAAGAAACCTATATGCAAAGCATCTAAACAGTAACAATCGCCAATTTTTTGATCTTCAAGTTTAAGTGAACAGCGAGCCCCATTGATAATCATGAAATGGAAATTATTTGTTACTTTCTACAAGTAGAACAATGAATAGTACAGGTAGACCGGTGAAATCTTTCTATATATTGATTCTAAATAGTCTAAGAAACATATATGCAAAGCATCCAAAATTACAATTCGCCAATTTTTTGTTCTTCAAGTTTAAGTGAACTACGAGCCCCATTGTTAATCCTTTAAAGGAAATTATTTGTAAATTTCGACAAGTAGAACAATGAATGGATCATGTAGACGGTTGAAATCATTGTATATATTGCTTCTATATAGCCTACGAAACATATATGCAAAGCATCCAAACAGTACCATTCGCCAATTTTTTGTTCTTCAAGTTTAAGTGAACAATGAGCCCCAATGGTTAATCCTTTATCGGAAATTATTTGTAATTTTCGACAAGTAGAACAATGAATGGAACAGGTAGACGGTTGAAATATTTGTATATATTGCTTCTATATAATCTAAGAAACCTATACGCAAAGCATCTAAACAGTAACAATCGCCAATTTTTTGATCTTCAAGTTTAAGTGAACAGCGAGCCCCATTGATAATCATGAAATGGAAATTATTTGTAACTTTCTACAAGTAGAACAATGAATAGTACAGGTAGACGGGTGAAATCTTTCTATATATTGCTTCTAAATAGTCTAAGAAACATATATGCAAAGCATCCAAACAGTACAATTCGCCAATTTTTTGTTCTTCAAGTTTAAGTGAACTACGAGCTCCATTGTTAATCCTTTAAAGGAAATTATTTGTAAATTTCGGAAAGTAGAACAATGAATGAAATAGGTAGACGGTTGAAATCATTGTATATATTGCTTCTATATAGTCTAAGAAACATATATGCAAAGCATCCAAACAGTACAATTCGCCAATTTTTTGTTCTTCAAGTTTAAGTAAACTACGATCCCCATTGTTAATCCCTTAACGGAAATTATTTGTAACTTTCGACAAGTAGAACAATGAATGGAACAGGTAGACCGTTGAAATCATTGTATATATTGCTTCTATATAGTCTAAGAAACATATATGCAAAGTATCCAAACAGTACAATTCGACAATTTTTTGCTCTTCAAGTTTAAGTGAACTACGAGCCCCATTGTTAATCCTTTAAAGGAAATTATTTGTAAATTTCGGCAAGTAGAACAATGAATGGAATAGGTAGACGGTTGAAATCATTGTATATATTCCTTCTATATAGTCTAAGATACATATATGCAAAGCATCCAAACAGTACAATTCGCCAATTTTTTGTTCTTCAAGTTTAAGTAAACTACGATCCCCATTGTTAATCCCTTAACGGAAATTATTTGTAACTTTTGACAAGTAGAACAATGAATGGAACAGGTAGACGGTTGAAATCTTTGTATATATTGTTTCTATATAATCTAAGAAACATATATGCAAAGCATCCAAACAGTACAATTCGCCAATTATTTCATCTTCATGTTTAAGTGAACTACGAGCCCCATTGATAATCATGAAACGGAAATTATTTGTAACTTTTTACAAGTAGAACAAGGAATAGAACAGGTAGACGGTTGAAATCTTTGTATATGTTGCTTCTATATAGTATAAGAAACCTATATGCAGAGCATCTAAACAGTAACAATCGCCAATTTTTTGATCTTCAAATTTAAGTGAACAATGAGCCCCAATGGTTATTCCTTTATCGGTAATTATTTGTAACTTTCGACAAGTAGAACAATGAATGGAACAGGTAGACGGTTGAAATCTTTGTATATATTGCTTCTATATAGTCTAAGAAACATATATGCAAAGCATCCAAACAGTACAATTCGCCAATTTTTTGTTCTTCAAGTTTAAGTAAACTACGATCCCCATTGTTAATCCCTTAACGGAAATTATTTGTAACTTGCGACAAGTAGAACAATGAGTGGAACTGGTAGACGGTTGAAATCAATCTATATATTGCTTCTATATAGTCTAAGAAACATATATGCAAAGCATCCAAACAGTACCATTCGCCAATTTTTTGTTCTTCAAGTTTAAGTAAACTACGATCCCCATTGTTAATCCCTTAACGGAAATTATTTGTAACTTTTGACAAGTAGAACAATGAATGGAACAGGTAGACGGTTGAAATCATTGTATATATTGCTTTTATATAGTCTAAGAAACATATATGCAAAGCATCGAAACAGTAAAATTCGACAATTTTTTGTTCTTCAAGTTTAGTGAACAATGAGCCCCAATGGTTAATCCTTTATCGGAAATTATTTGTAATTTTCGACAAGTAGAACAATGAATGGAACAGGTAGACGGTTGAAATCTTTGTATATATTGTTTCTATATAATCTAAGAAACATATATGCAAAGCATCCAAACAGTACAATTCGCCAATTATTTCATCTTCATGTTTAAGTGAACTACGAGCCCCATTGTTAATACTTTAACGGAAATTATTTGTAACTTGCGACAAGTAGAACAATGAGTGGAACAGGTAGACGGTTGAAATCAATCTATATATTGCTTCTATATAGTCTAAGAAACATATATGCAAAGCATCCAAACAGTACCATTCGCCAATTTTTTGTTCTTCAAGTTTAAGTGATCAATGAGCCCCATTGTTAATCCTTTATCGGAAATTTTTTGTAACTGTCGACAAGTAGAACATTGAATGGAACAGGTAGACGGTTGAAATCTTTGTATATATTGCTTCTATATAGTATAAGAAACATATATGCAAAGCATCCAAACAGTACAATTCGACAATTATTTGTTCTTCAAGTTTAGTGAACAATGAGCCCCAATGGTTAATCCTTTATCGGTAATTATTTGTAACTTTCTACAAGTAGAACAATGAATAGAACAGGTAGACGGTTGAAATCTTTGTATATATTGCTTCCATATAGTCTAAGAAACATATATGCAAAGCATCCAAACAGTTCCATTCGCCAATTTTTTGTTCTTCAAGTTTAAGTGAACAATGAGACCCATTGTTAATCCTTTATCGGAAATTATTTGTATCTTTCGACAAGTAGAACAATGAATGGAACATGTACACGGTTGAAATCAATGTATATATTGCTTCTATATAGTCTAAGAAACATATATGCAAAGCATCCAAACAGTACCATTCGCCAATTTTTTGTTCTTCAAGTTTAAGTGAACAACGAGCCCCATTGATAATCATGAAACGGAAATTATTTGTAACTTTTTACAAGTAGAACAAGGAATAGAACAGGTAGACGGTTGAAATCTTTGTATATGTTGCTTCTATATAGTATAAGAAACCTATATGCAAAGCATCTAAACAGTAACAATCGCCAATTTTTTGATCTTCAAATTTAAGTGAACAATGAGCCCCAATGGTTATTCCTTTATCGGTAATTATTTGTAACTTTCGACAAGTAGAACAATGAATGGAACAGGTAGACGGTTGAAATCTTTGTATATATTGCTTCTATATAGTCTAAGAAACATATATGCAAAGCATCCAAACAGTACAATTCGCCAATTTTTTGTTCTTCAGGTTTAAGTGAACAATGAGCCCCAATGGTTAATCCTTTATCGGTAATTATTTGTAACTTTCGACAAGTAGAACAATGAATGGCACAGGTAGACGGTTGAGATCATTGTATATATTGCTTCTATATAGTCTAAGAAACATATCTGCAAATCATCCAAACAGTACAATTCGCCAATTATTTGAACTTCAAGTTTAAGTGAACTACGAACCCCATTGTTAATACTTTAACGGAAATTATTTGTAACTTGCGACAAGTAGAACAATGAATGGAACAGGTAGACGGTTGAAATCAATGTATATATTGCTTCTATATAGTCTAAGAAACATATATGCAAAGCATCCAAACAGTACCATTCGCCAATTTTTTGTTCTTCAAGTTTAAGTGAACAATGAGCCCCATTGTTAATCCTTTATCGGAAATTATTTGTAACTTTCGACAAGTAGAACAATGAATGGAACAGGTAGACGGTTGAAATCTTTGTATATATTGCTTCTATATAGTCTAAGAAACATATATGCAAAGCATCCAAACAGTACCATTCGCCAATTTTTTGTTCTTCAAGTTTAAATGAACAATGAGCCCCAATGGTTAATCCTTTATCGGAAATTACTTGTAACTTTCGACAAGTAGCACAATGAATGGAACAGGTAGACGGTTGAAATCTTTGTATATATTGCTTTAATATAGTCCAAGAAACATATATGCAAAGCATCCAAACAGTACAATTCGCCAATTTTTTGTTCTTCAAGTTTAAGTGAACAATGAGCCCCAATGGTTAATCCTTTATCGGAAATTATTTGTAACGTTCGACAAGTAGCACAATGAATGTAACAGATAGACGGTTGAAATCATTTTATATATTGCATCTATATAGCCTAAGAAACATATATGCAAAGCATCCAAACAGTACAATTCGACAATTTTTTGTTCTTCAAGTTTAGTGAACAATGAGCCCCAATGGTTAATCCTTTATCGGAAATTATTTGTAACTTTCGACAAGTAGAACAAGGAATGGAACAGGTAGACGGTTCAAATCATTGTATATATTGCTTTTATATAGTCTAAGAAACATATATGCAAAGCATCCAAACAGTACAAGTCGCCAATTCATTGTTCTTCAAGTTTAAGTGAACAACGAGCCCCAATGGTTAATCCTTTATCGGAAATTATTTGTAATTTTCGACAAGTAGAACAATGAATGGATCAGGTAGACGGTTGAAATCATTGTATATATTGCTTCTATATAGCCTACGAAACATATATGCAAAGCATCCAAACAGTACAATTCGCCAATTTTTTGTTCTTCAAGTTTAAGTGAACTACGAGCCCCATTGTTAATCCTTTAACGGAAATTAATTGTAACTTTCTACAAGTAGAACAATGATTGGAACACGCAGACGGTTGAAATCTTTGTATATATTGCTTCCATATAGTCTAAGAAACATATATGCAAAGCATCCAAACAGTACAATTTGCCAATTTTTTGTACTTCAAGTTTAAGTGAACTACGTGCCCCATTGATAATCATGAAACGGAAATTATTTGTAACTTTCTACAAGTAGAGCAATGAATGGATCAGGTAGACGGTTGAAATCATTGTACATATTGCTTCTATATAGTCTAAGAAACATATATGCAAAGCATCCAAACAGTACAATCTGACAATTTCTTGTTCTTCAAGTTTAAGTGAACAACAAGCCCCATTGTTAATCCTTTAACGGAAATTATTTGTAATTTACGACTTGTAGAACAATGAATGGATCAGGTAGACGGTTGAAATCATTGTATATATTGCTTCTATATAGTCTAAGAAACATATATGCAAAGCATCCAAACAGTACCATTCGCCAATTTTTTGTTCTTCAAGTTTAAGTGAAATACGAGTCCCATTGTTAATCCTTTAACGGAAATAAATTGTAACTTTCTACAAGTAGAACAATGATTGGAACACGCAGACGGTTGAAATCTTTGTATATATTGCTTCCATATAGTCTAAGAAACATATATGCAAAGCATCCAAACAGTACAATTTGCCAATTTTTTGTACTTCAAGTTTAAGTGAACTAAGTGCCCCATTGATAATCATGAAACGGAAATTATTTGTAACTTTCTACAAGTAGAACAATGAATGGATCAGGTAGACGGTTGAAATCATTGTACATATTGCTTCTATATAGTCTAAGAAACATATATGCAAAGCATCCAAACAGTACCATTCACCAATTTTTTGTTCTTCAAGTTTAAGTGAACTACGAGCCCCATTGTTACTCCTTTAAAGGAAATTATTTGTAAATTTCGACAAGTAGAACAATGAATAGAACAGGTAGACGGTTGAAATCTTTGTATATGTTGCTTCTATATAGCCTACGAAACATATATGCAAAGCATCCAAACAGTACAATTCGCCAATTTTTTGTTCTTCAAGTTTAAGTGACTACGAGCCCCATTGTTAATCCTTTAACGGAAATTAATTGTAACTTTCTACAAGTAGAACAATGATTGGAACACGCAGACGGTTGAAATGTTTGTATATATTGCTTCCATATAGTCTAAGAAACATATATGCAAAAGCATCCAAACATAACAATTTGCCAATTTTTTGTACTTCAAGTTTAAGTGAACTACGTGCCCCATTGATAATCATGAAACGGAAATTATTTGTAACTTTCTACAAGTAGGACAATGAATGGATCAGGTAGACGGTTGAAATCATTGTATATATTGCTTCTATATAGTCTAAGAAACCTATATGCAAAGCATCTAAACAGTAACATTCGCCAATTTTTTGATCTTCAAGTTTAAGTGAACAATGAGCCCCATTGTTAATCCTTTATCGGAAATTATTTGTAACTTTCGACAAGTAGAACAATGAATGGAACAGGTAGACGGTTGAAATCATTGTATATATTGCTTCTATATAGTCTAAGACAACATATATGCAAAGCATCCAAACAGTACAATCCGACAATTTTTTGTTCTTCAATTTTAGTGAACAATGAGCCCCAATGGTTAATCCTTTATCGGAAATTATTTGTAATTTACGACTTGTAGAACAATGAATGGATCAGGTAGACGGTTGAAATCATTGTATATGTTGCTTCTATATAGTCTAAGAAACATATATGCAAAGCATCCAAACAGTACCATTCACCAATTTTTTGTTCTTCAAGTTTAAGTGAACTACGAGCCCCATTGTTAATCCTTTAACGGAAATTAATTGTAACTTTCTACAAGTAGAACAATGATTGGAACACGCAGACGGTTGAAATGTTTGTATATATTGCTTCCATATAGTCTAAGAAACATATATGCAAAGCATCCAAACAGTACAATTTGCCAATTTTTGTACTTCAAGTTTAAGTGAACTACGTGCCCCATTGATAATCATGAAACGGAAATTATTTGTAACTTTCTACAAGTAGGACAATGAATGGATCAGGTAGACGGTTGAAATCATTGTATATATTGCTTCTATATAGTCTAAGAAACCTATATGCAAAGCATCTAAACAGTAACATTCGCCAATTTTTTGATCTTCAAGTTTAAGTGAACAATGAGCCCCATTGTTAATCCTTTATCGGAAATTATTTGTAACTTTCGACAAGTAGAACAATGAATGGAACAGGTAGACGGTTGAAATCATTG
This sequence comes from Cerceris ruficornis, assembly GCA_963989415.1. Taxonomy (NCBI): domain Eukaryota; kingdom Metazoa; phylum Arthropoda; class Insecta; order Hymenoptera; family Crabronidae; genus Cerceris; species Cerceris ruficornis. The sequence goes on along the minus strand of CAXDIW010000294.1, from coordinate 317,700 downwards.
TATATATTGCTTCTATATAGTCTAAGAAACATATATGCAAAGCATCCAAACAGTACAATCCGACAATTTTTTGTTCTTCAATTTTAGTGAACAATGAGCCCCAATGGTTAATCCTTTATCGGAAATTATTTGTAATTTTCGACAAGCAGAACAATGAATGGAACAGGTAGACGGTTGAAATCTTTGTATATATTGCTTCTATATAATCTAAGAAACATATATGCAAAGCATCAAAACAGTACCATTCGCCAATTTTTTGTTCTTCAAGATTAAGTGAACAACGAGCCCCATTGCTAATCATGAAACGGAAAATTATTTGTAACTTTCTACAAGTAGAACAATGAATAGAACAGGTAGACAGTTGAAATCTTTGTATATGTTGCTTCTATATAGTCTAAGAAACCTATATGCAAAGCATCTAAATAGTAACAATCGCCAATTTTTTGATCTTCAAGTTTAAGTGAACAGCGAGCCCCATTGATAATCATGAAATGGAAATTATTTGTAACTTTCTACAAGTGGAACAATGAATAGTACAGGTAGACCGGTGAAATCTTTCTATATATTGCTTCTAAATAGTCTAAGTAACATATATGCAAAGCATCCAAACAGTACAATTCGCCAATTTTTTGTTCTTCAAGTTTAAGCGAACTACGAGCCCCATTGTTAATACTTTAAAGGAAATTATTTGTAAATTTCTACAAGTAGAACAATGAATGGATCATGTAGACGGTTGAAATCATTGTATATATTGCTTCTATATAGTCTACGAAACATATATGCAAAGCATCCAAACAGTACAATTCGCCAATTTATTGTTCTTCAAGTTTAAGTGAACAACGAGCCCCATTGTTAATCCTTTAAAGGAAATTATTTTTAAATTTCGACAAGTAGAACAATGAATGGAACAGGTAGACTGTTGAAATCATTGCATATATTGCTTCTATATAGTCCAAGAAACATATATGCAAAGCGTCCAAACAGTACAAATCGCCAATTTTTTGCTCTTCAAGTTTAAGTGAACTACGAGCTCCATTGTTAATCCTTTAAAGGAAATTATTTGTAAATTTCGGAAAGTAGAACAATGAATGAAATAGGTAGACGGTTGAAATCATTGTATATATTGCTTCTATATAGTCTAAGAAACATATATGCAAAGCATCCAAACAGTACAATTCGCCAATTTTTTGTTCTTCAAGTTTAAGTAAACTACGATCCCCATTGTTAATCCCTTAACGGAAATTATTTGTAACTTTCGACAAGTAGAACAATGAATGGAACAGGTAGACCGTTGAAATCATTGTATATATTGCTTCTATATAGTCTAAGAAACATATATGCAAAGTATCCAAACAGTACAATTCGACAATTTTTTGCTCTTCAAGTTTAAGTGAACTACGAGCCCCATTGTTAATCCTTTAAAGGAAATTATTTGTAAATTTCGGCAAGTAGAACAATGAATGGAATAGGTAGACGGTTGAAATCATTGTATATATTCCTTCTATATAGTCTAAGATACATATATGCAAAGCATCCAAACAGTACAATTCGCCAATTTTTTGTTCTTCAAGTTTAAGTAAACTACGATCCCCATTGTTAATCCCTTAACGGAAATTATTTGTAACTTTTGACAAGTAGAACAATGAATGGAACAGGTAGACGGTTGAAATCTTTGTATATATTGTTTCTATATAATCTAAGAAACATATATGCAAAGCATCCAAACAGTACAATTCGCCAATTATTTCATCTTCATGTTTAAGTGAACTACGAGCCCCATTGATAATCATGAAACGGAAATTATTTGTAACTTTTTACAAGTAGAACAAGGAATAGAACAGGTAGACGGTTGAAATCTTTGTATATGTTGCTTCTATATAGTATAAGAAACCTATATGCAGAGCATCTAAACAGTAACAATCGCCAATTTTTTGATCTTCAAATTTAAGTGAACAATGAGCCCCAATGGTTATTCCTTTATCGGTAATTATTTGTAACTTTCGACAAGTAGAACAATGAATGGAACAGGTAGACGGTTGAAATCTTTGTATATATTGCTTCTATATAGTCTAAGAAACATATATGCAAAGCATCCAAACAGTACAATTCGCCAATTTTTTGTTCTTCAAGTTTAAGTAAACTACGATCCCCATTGTTAATCCCTTAACGGAAATTATTTGTAACTTGCGACAAGTAGAACAATGAGTGGAACTGGTAGACGGTTGAAATCAATCTATATATTGCTTCTATATAGTCTAAGAAACATATATGCAAAGCATCCAAACAGTACCATTCGCCAATTTTTTGTTCTTCAAGTTTAAGTAAACTACGATCCCCATTGTTAATCCCTTAACGGAAATTATTTGTAACTTTTGACAAGTAGAACAATGAATGGAACAGGTAGACGGTTGAAATCATTGTATATATTGCTTTTATATAGTCTAAGAAACATATATGCAAAGCATCGAAACAGTAAAATTCGACAATTTTTTGTTCTTCAAGTTTAGTGAACAATGAGCCCCAATGGTTAATCCTTTATCGGAAATTATTTGTAATTTTCGACAAGTAGAACAATGAATGGAACAGGTAGACGGTTGAAATCTTTGTATATATTGTTTCTATATAATCTAAGAAACATATATGCAAAGCATCCAAACAGTACAATTCGCCAATTATTTCATCTTCATGTTTAAGTGAACTACGAGCCCCATTGTTAATACTTTAACGGAAATTATTTGTAACTTGCGACAAGTAGAACAATGAGTGGAACAGGTAGACGGTTGAAATCAATCTATATATTGCTTCTATATAGTCTAAGAAACATATATGCAAAGCATCCAAACAGTACCATTCGCCAATTTTTTGTTCTTCAAGTTTAAGTGATCAATGAGCCCCATTGTTAATCCTTTATCGGAAATTTTTTGTAACTGTCGACAAGTAGAACATTGAATGGAACAGGTAGACGGTTGAAATCTTTGTATATATTGCTTCTATATAGTATAAGAAACATATATGCAAAGCATCCAAACAGTACAATTCGACAATTATTTGTTCTTCAAGTTTAGTGAACAATGAGCCCCAATGGTTAATCCTTTATCGGTAATTATTTGTAACTTTCTACAAGTAGAACAATGAATAGAACAGGTAGACGGTTGAAATCTTTGTATATATTGCTTCCATATAGTCTAAGAAACATATATGCAAAGCATCCAAACAGTTCCATTCGCCAATTTTTTGTTCTTCAAGTTTAAGTGAACAATGAGACCCATTGTTAATCCTTTATCGGAAATTATTTGTATCTTTCGACAAGTAGAACAATGAATGGAACATGTACACGGTTGAAATCAATGTATATATTGCTTCTATATAGTCTAAGAAACATATATGCAAAGCATCCAAACAGTACCATTCGCCAATTTTTTGTTCTTCAAGTTTAAGTGAACAACGAGCCCCATTGATAATCATGAAACGGAAATTATTTGTAACTTTTTACAAGTAGAACAAGGAATAGAACAGGTAGACGGTTGAAATCTTTGTATATGTTGCTTCTATATAGTATAAGAAACCTATATGCAAAGCATCTAAACAGTAACAATCGCCAATTTTTTGATCTTCAAATTTAAGTGAACAATGAGCCCCAATGGTTATTCCTTTATCGGTAATTATTTGTAACTTTCGACAAGTAGAACAATGAATGGAACAGGTAGACGGTTGAAATCTTTGTATATATTGCTTCTATATAGTCTAAGAAACATATATGCAAAGCATCCAAACAGTACAATTCGCCAATTTTTTGTTCTTCAGGTTTAAGTGAACAATGAGCCCCAATGGTTAATCCTTTATCGGTAATTATTTGTAACTTTCGACAAGTAGAACAATGAATGGCACAGGTAGACGGTTGAGATCATTGTATATATTGCTTCTATATAGTCTAAGAAACATATCTGCAAATCATCCAAACAGTACAATTCGCCAATTATTTGAACTTCAAGTTTAAGTGAACTACGAACCCCATTGTTAATACTTTAACGGAAATTATTTGTAACTTGCGACAAGTAGAACAATGAATGGAACAGGTAGACGGTTGAAATCAATGTATATATTGCTTCTATATAGTCTAAGAAACATATATGCAAAGCATCCAAACAGTACCATTCGCCAATTTTTTGTTCTTCAAGTTTAAGTGAACAATGAGCCCCATTGTTAATCCTTTATCGGAAATTATTTGTAACTTTCGACAAGTAGAACAATGAATGGAACAGGTAGACGGTTGAAATCTTTGTATATATTGCTTCTATATAGTCTAAGAAACATATATGCAAAGCATCCAAACAGTACCATTCGCCAATTTTTTGTTCTTCAAGTTTAAATGAACAATGAGCCCCAATGGTTAATCCTTTATCGGAAATTACTTGTAACTTTCGACAAGTAGCACAATGAATGGAACAGGTAGACGGTTGAAATCTTTGTATATATTGCTTTAATATAGTCCAAGAAACATATATGCAAAGCATCCAAACAGTACAATTCGCCAATTTTTTGTTCTTCAAGTTTAAGTGAACAATGAGCCCCAATGGTTAATCCTTTATCGGAAATTATTTGTAACGTTCGACAAGTAGCACAATGAATGTAACAGATAGACGGTTGAAATCATTTTATATATTGCATCTATATAGCCTAAGAAACATATATGCAAAGCATCCAAACAGTACAATTCGACAATTTTTTGTTCTTCAAGTTTAGTGAACAATGAGCCCCAATGGTTAATCCTTTATCGGAAATTATTTGTAACTTTCGACAAGTAGAACAAGGAATGGAACAGGTAGACGGTTCAAATCATTGTATATATTGCTTTTATATAGTCTAAGAAACATATATGCAAAGCATCCAAACAGTACAAGTCGCCAATTCATTGTTCTTCAAGTTTAAGTGAACAACGAGCCCCAATGGTTAATCCTTTATCGGAAATTATTTGTAATTTTCGACAAGTAGAACAATGAATGGATCAGGTAGACGGTTGAAATCATTGTATATATTGCTTCTATATAGCCTACGAAACATATATGCAAAGCATCCAAACAGTACAATTCGCCAATTTTTTGTTCTTCAAGTTTAAGTGAACTACGAGCCCCATTGTTAATCCTTTAACGGAAATTAATTGTAACTTTCTACAAGTAGAACAATGATTGGAACACGCAGACGGTTGAAATCTTTGTATATATTGCTTCCATATAGTCTAAGAAACATATATGCAAAGCATCCAAACAGTACAATTTGCCAATTTTTTGTACTTCAAGTTTAAGTGAACTACGTGCCCCATTGATAATCATGAAACGGAAATTATTTGTAACTTTCTACAAGTAGAGCAATGAATGGATCAGGTAGACGGTTGAAATCATTGTACATATTGCTTCTATATAGTCTAAGAAACATATATGCAAAGCATCCAAACAGTACAATCTGACAATTTCTTGTTCTTCAAGTTTAAGTGAACAACAAGCCCCATTGTTAATCCTTTAACGGAAATTATTTGTAATTTACGACTTGTAGAACAATGAATGGATCAGGTAGACGGTTGAAATCATTGTATATATTGCTTCTATATAGTCTAAGAAACATATATGCAAAGCATCCAAACAGTACCATTCGCCAATTTTTTGTTCTTCAAGTTTAAGTGAAATACGAGTCCCATTGTTAATCCTTTAACGGAAATAAATTGTAACTTTCTACAAGTAGAACAATGATTGGAACACGCAGACGGTTGAAATCTTTGTATATATTGCTTCCATATAGTCTAAGAAACATATATGCAAAGCATCCAAACAGTACAATTTGCCAATTTTTTGTACTTCAAGTTTAAGTGAACTAAGTGCCCCATTGATAATCATGAAACGGAAATTATTTGTAACTTTCTACAAGTAGAACAATGAATGGATCAGGTAGACGGTTGAAATCATTGTACATATTGCTTCTATATAGTCTAAGAAACATATATGCAAAGCATCCAAACAGTACCATTCACCAATTTTTTGTTCTTCAAGTTTAAGTGAACTACGAGCCCCATTGTTACTCCTTTAAAGGAAATTATTTGTAAATTTCGACAAGTAGAACAATGAATAGAACAGGTAGACGGTTGAAATCTTTGTATATGTTGCTTCTATATAGCCTACGAAACATATATGCAAAGCATCCAAACAGTACAATTCGCCAATTTTTTGTTCTTCAAGTTTAAGTGAACTACGAGCCCCATTGTTAATCCTTTAACGGAAATTAATTGTAACTTTCTACAAGTAGAACAATGATTGGAACACGCAGACGGTTGAAATGTTTGTATATATTGCTTCCATATAGTCTAAGAAACATATATGCAAAGCATCCAAACATAACAATTTGCCAATTTTTTGTACTTCAAGTTTAAGTGAACTACGTGCCCCATTGATAATCATGAAACGGAAATTATTTGTAACTTTCTACAAGTAGGACAATGAATGGATCAGGTAGACGGTTGAAATCATTGTATATATTGCTTCTATATAGTCTAAGAAACCTATATGCAAAGCATCTAAACAGTAACATTCGCCAATTTTTTGATCTTCAAGTTTAAGTGAACAATGAGCCCCATTGTTAATCCTTTATCGGAAATTATTTGTAACTTTCGACAAGTAGAACAATGAATGGAACAGGTAGACGGTTGAAATCATTGTATATATTGCTTCTATATAGTCTAAGAAACATATATGCAAAGCATCCAAACAGTACAATCCGACAATTTTTTGTTCTTCAATTTTAGTGAACAATGAGCCCCAATGGTTAATCCTTTATCGGAAATTATTTGTAATTTACGACTTGTAGAACAATGAATGGATCAGGTAGACGGTTGAAATCATTGTATATGTTGCTTCTATATAGTCTAAGAAACATATATGCAAAGCATCCAAACAGTACCATTCACCAATTTTTTGTTCTTCAAGTTTAAGTGAACTACGAGCCCCATTGTTAATCCTTTAACGGAAATTAATTGTAACTTTCTACAAGTAGAACAATGATTGGAACACGCAGACGGTTGAAATGTTTGTATATATTGCTTCCATATAGTCTAAGAAACATATATGCAAAGCATCCAAACAGTACAATTTGCCAATTTTTTGTACTTCAAGTTTAAGTGAACTACGTGCCCCATTGATAATCATGAAACGGAAATTATTTGTAACTTTCTACAAGTAGGACAATGAATGGATCAGGTAGACGGTTGAAATCATTGTATATATTGCTTCTATATAGTCTAAGAAACCTATATGCAAAGCATCTAAACAGTAACATTCGCCAATTTTTTGATCTTCAAGTTTAAGTGAACAATGAGCCCCATTGTTAATCCTTTATCGGAAATTATTTGTAACTTTCGACAAGTAGAACAATGAATGGAACAGGTAGACGGTTGAAATCATTGTATATATTGCTTCTATATAGTCTAAGAAACATATATGCAAAGCATCCAAACAGTACAATCCGACAATTTTTTGTTCTTCAATTTTAGTGAACAATGAGCCCCAATGGTTAATCCTTTATCGGAAATTATTTGTAATTTTCGACAAGCAGAACAATGAATGGAACAGGTAGACGGTTGAAATCTTTGTATATATTGCTTCTATATAATCTAAGAAACATATATGCAAAGCATCAAAACAGTACCATTCGCCAATTTTTTGTTCTTCAAGATTAAGTGAACAACGAGCCCCATTGCTAATCATGAAACGGAAATTATTTGTAACTTTCTACAAGTAGAACAATGAATAGAACAGGTAGACAGTTGAAATCTTTGTATATGTTGCTTCTATATAGTCTAAGAAACCTATATGCAAAGCATCTAAATAGTAACAATCGCCAATTTTTTGATCTTCAAGTTTAAGTGAACAGCGAGCCCCATTGATAATCATGAAATGGAAATTATTTGTAACTTTCTACAAGTGGAACAATGAATAGTACAGGTAGACCGGTGAAATCTTTCTATATATTGCTTCTAAATAGTCTAAGTAACATATATGCAAAGCATCCAAACAGTACAATTCGCCAATTTTTTGTTCTTCAAGTTTAAGCGAACTACGAGCCCCATTGTTAATACTTTAAAGGAAATTATTTGTAAATTTCTACAAGTAGAACAATGAATGGATCATGTAGACGGTTGAAATCATTGTATATATTGCTTCTATATAGTCTACGAAACATATATGCAAAGCATCCAAACAGTACAATTCGCCAATTTATTGTTCTTCAAGTTTAAGTGAACAACGAGCCCCATTGTTAATCCTTTAAAGGAAATTATTTGTAAATTTCGACAAGTAGAACAATGATTGGAACACGTAGACGGTTGAAATCTTTATATATACTGCTTCCATATAGTCTAAGAAACATGTACGCATAGCATCCAAACAGTACCATTCGCCAATATTTTGTTCTTCAAGTTTAAGTGAACAATGAGCCCCAATGGTTAATCCTTTATCGGAAATTATTTGTAACTTTCGACAAGTAGAACAATGAATGGAACAGGTAGACGGTTGAAATCATTGTATATATTGCATCTATATAGTCTAAGAAACATATCTGCAAATTATCCAAACAGTACAATACGCCAATTATTTGATCTTCAAGTTTAAGTGAACTACGATCCCCATTGTTAATCCCTTAACGGAAATTATTTGTAACTTTCGACTAGTAGAACAATGAATAGAACAGGTAGACGCTTGAAATCATTGTATATATTGCATCTATATAGCCTAAGAAACATATATGCAAAGCATCCAAACAGTACAATTCGACAATTTTTTGTTCTTCAAGTTTAGTGAACAATGAGCCCCAATGGTTAATCCTTTATCGGAAATTATTTGTAATTTTCGACAAGTAGAACAATGAATGGATCAGGTAGACGGTTGAAATCATTGTATATATTGCTTCTATATAGCCTACGAAACATATATGCAAAGCATCCAAACAGTACAATTCGCCAATTTTTTGTTCTTCAAGTTTAAGTGAACTACGAGCCCCATTGTTAATCCTTTAACGGAAATTATTTGTAACTTTCTACAAGTAGAACAATGATTGGAACACGCAGACGGTTGAAATCTTTGTATATATTGCTTCCATATAGTCTAAGAAACATATATGCAAAGCATCCAAACAGTACAATCCGACAATTTTTTGTTCTTCAATTTTAGTGAACAATGAGCCCCAATGGTTAATCCTTTATCGGAAATTATTTGTAATTTACGACTTGTAGAACAATGAATGGATCAGGTAGACGGTTGAAATCATTGTATATATTGCTTCTATATAGTCTAAGAAACATATATGCAAAGCATCCAAACAGTACCATTCACCAATTTTTTGTTCTTCAAGTTTAAGTGAACTACGAGCCCCATTGTTACTCCTTTAAAGGAAATTATTTGTAAATTTCGACAAGTAGAACAATGAATGGAACAGGTAGACGGTTGAAATCAATTTATATATTGCTTCTATATAGTCTAAGAAACATATATGCAAACCATCCAAACAGTACCATTCGCCAATTTTTTGTTCTTCAAGTTTAAGTGAACAATGAGCCCCATTGTTAATCATTTATCGGAAATTATTTGTAACTTTCGACAAGTAGAACAATGAATGGAACAGGTAGACGGTTAAAATCTTTGTATATGTTGCTTCTATATAGTCTAAGAAACCTATATGCAAAGCATCTAAACAGTAACATTCGCCAATTTTTTGATCTTCAAGTTTAAGTGAACAATGAGCCCCATTGTTAATCCTTTATCGGAAATTATTTGTAACTTTCGACAAGTAGAACAATGAATGGAACAGGTAGACGGTTGAAATCATTGTATATATTGCTTCTATATAGTCTAAGAAACATATATGCAAAGCATGCAAACAGTACAATCCGACAATTTTTTGTTCTTCAATTTTAGTGAACAATGAGCCCCAATGGTTAATCCTTTATCGGAAATTATTTGTAATTTTCGACAAGCAGAACAATGAATGGAACAGGTAGACGGTTGAAATCTTTGTATATATTGCTTCTATATAATCTAAGAAACATATATGCAAAGCATCAAAACAGTACCATTCGCCAATTTTTTGTTCTTCAAGATTAAGTGAACAACGAGCCCCATTGCTAATCATGAAACGGAAATTATTTGTAACTTTCTACAAGTAGAACAATGAATAGAACAGGTAGACAGTTGAAATCTTTGTATATGTTGCTTCTATATAGTCTAAGAAACCTATATGCAAAGCATCTAAATAGTAACAATCGCCAATTTTTTGATCTTCAAGTTTAAGTGAACAGCGAGCCCCATTGATAATCATGAAATGGAAATTATTTGTAACTTTCTACAAGTGGAACAATGAATAGTACAGGTAGACCGGTGAAATCTTTCTATATATTGCTTCTAAATAGTCTAAGTAACATATATGCAAAGCATCCAAACAGTACAATTCGCCAATTTTTTGTTCTTCAAGTTTAAGCGAACTACGAGCCCCATTGTTAATACTTTAAAGGAAATTATTTGTAAATTTCTACAAGTAGAACAATGAATGGATCATGTAGACGGTTGAAATCATTGTATATATTGCTTCTATATAGTCTACGAAACATATATGCAAAGCATCCAAACAGTACAATTCGCCAATTTATTGTTCTTCAAGTTTAAGTGAACAACGAGCCCCATTGTTAATCCTTTAAAGGAAATTATTTTTAAATTTCGACAAGTAGAACAATGAATGGAACAGGTAGACTGTTGAAATCATTGCATATATTGCTTCTATATAGTCCAAGAAACATATATGCAAAGCGTCCAAACAGTACAAATCGCCAATTTTTTGCTCTTCAAGTTTAAGTGAACTACGAGCTCCATTGTTAATCCTTTAAAGGAAATTATTTGTAAATTTCGGAAAGTAGAACAATGAATGAAATAGGTAGACGGTTGAAATCATTGTATATATTGCTTCTATATAGTCTAAGAAACATATATGCAAAGCATCCAAACAGTACAATTCGCCAATTTTTTGTTCTTCAAGTTTAAGTAAACTACGATCCCCATTGTTAATCCCTTAACGGAAATTATTTGTAACTTTCGACAAGTAGAACAATGAATGGAACAGGTAGACCGTTGAAATCATTGTATATATTGCTTCTATATAGTCTAAGAAACATATATGCAAAGTATCCAAACAGTACAATTCGACAATTTTTTGCTCTTCAAGTTTAAGTGAACTACGAGCCCCATTGTTAATCCTTTAAAGGAAATTATTTGTAAATTTCGGCAAGTAGAACAATGAATGGAATAGGTAGACGGTTGAAATCATTGTATATATTCCTTCTATATAGTCTAAGATACATATATGCAAAGCATCCAAACAGTACAATTCGCCAATTTTTTGTTCTTCAAGTTTAAGTAAACTACGATCCCCATTGTTAATCCCTTAACGGAAATTATTTGTAACTTTTGACAAGTAGAACAATGAATGGAACAGGTAGACGGTTGAAATCTTTGTATATATTGTTTCTATATAATCTAAGAAACATATATGCAAAGCATCCAAACAGTACAATTCGCCAATTATTTCATCTTCATGTTTAAGTGAACTACGAGCCCCATTGATAATCATGAAACGGAAATTATTTGTAACTTTTTACAAGTAGAACAAGGAATAGAACAGGTAGACGGTTGAAATCTTTGTATATGTTGCTTCTATATAGTATAAGAAACCTATATGCAGAGCATCTAAACAGTAACAATCGCCAATTTTTTGATCTTCAAATTTAAGTGAACAATGAGCCCCAATGGTTATTCCTTTATCGGTAATTATTTGTAACTTTCGACAAGTAGAACAATGAATGGAACAGGTAGACGGTTGAAATCTTTGTATATATTGCTTCTATATAGTCTAAGAAACATATATGCAAAGCATCCAAACAGTACAATTCGCCAATTTTTTGTTCTTCAAGTTTAAGTAAACTACGATCCCCATTGTTAATCCCTTAACGGAAATTATTTGTAACTTGCGACAAGTAGAACAATGAGTGGAACTGGTAGACGGTTGAAATCAATCTATATATTGCTTCTATATAGTCTAAGAAACATATATGCAAAGCATCCAAACAGTACCATTCGCCAATTTTTTGTTCTTCAAGTTTAAGTAAACTACGATCCCCATTGTTAATCCCTTAACGGAAATTATTTGTAACTTTTGACAAGTAGAACAATGAATGGAACAGGTAGACGGTTGAAATCATTGTATATATTGCTTTTATATAGTCTAAGAAACATATATGCAAAGCATCGAAACAGTAAAATTCGACAATTTTTTGTTCTTCAAGTTTAGTGAACAATGAGCCCCAATGGTTAATCCTTTATCGGAAATTATTTGTAATTTTCGACAAGTAGAACAATGAATGGAACAGGTAGACGGTTGAAATCTTTGTATATATTGTTTCTATATAATCTAAGAAACATATATGCAAAGCATCCAAACAGTACAATTCGCCAATTATTTCATCTTCATGTTTAAGTGAACTACGAGCCCCATTGTTAATACTTTAACGGAAATTATTTGTAACTTGCGACAAGTAGAACAATGAGTGGAACAGGTAGACGGTTGAAATCAATCTATATATTGCTTCTATATAGTCTAAGAAACATATATGCAAAGCATCCAAACAGTACCATTCGCCAATTTTTTGTTCTTCAAGTTTAAGTGATCAATGAGCCCCATTGTTAATCCTTTATCGGAAATTTTTTGTAACTGTCGACAAGTAGAACATTGAATGGAACAGGTAGACGGTTGAAATCTTTGTATATATTGCTTCTATATAGTATAAGAAACATATATGCAAAGCATCCAAACAGTACAATTCGACAATTATTTGTTCTTCAAGTTTAGTGAACAATGAGCCCCAATGGTTAATCCTTTATCGGTAATTATTTGTAACTTTCTACAAGTAGAACAATGAATAGAACAGGTAGACGGTTGAAATCTTTGTATATATTGCTTCCATATAGTCTAAGAAACATATATGCAAAGCATCCAAACAGTTCCATTCGCCAATTTTTTGTTCTTCAAGTTTAAGTGAACAATGAGACCCATTGTTAATCCTTTATCGGAAATTATTTGTATCTTTCGACAAGTAGAACAATGAATGGAACATGTACACGGTTGAAATCAATGTATATATTGCTTCTATATAGTCTAAGAAACATATATGCAAAGCATCCAAACAGTACCATTCGCCAATTTTTTGTTCTTCAAGTTTAAGTGAACAACGAGCCCCATTGATAATCATGAAACGGAAATTATTTGTAACTTTTTACAAGTAGAACAAGGAATAGAACAGGTAGACGGTTGAAATCTTTGTATATGTTGCTTCTATATAGTATAAGAAACCTATATGCAAAGCATCTAAACAGTAACAATCGCCAATTTTTTGATCTTCAAATTTAAGTGAACAATGAGCCCCAATGGTTATTCCTTTATCGGTAATTATTTGTAACTTTCGACAAGTAGAACAATGAATGGAACAGGTAGACGGTTGAAATCTTTGTATATATTGCTTCTATATAGTCTAAGAAACATATATGCAAAGCATCCAAACAGTACAATTCGCCAATTTTTTGTTCTTCAGGTTTAAGTGAACAATGAGCCCCAATGGTTAATCCTTTATCGGTAATTATTTGTAACTTTCGACAAGTAGAACAATGAATGGCACAGGTAGACGGTTGAGATCATTGTATATATTGCTTCTATATAGTCTAAGAAACATATCTGCAAATCATCCAAACAGTACAATTCGCCAATTATTTGAACTTCAAGTTTAAGTGAACTACGAACCCCATTGTTAATACTTTAACGGAAATTATTTGTAACTTGCGACAAGTAGAACAATGAATGGAACAGGTAGACGGTTGAAATCAATGTATATATTGCTTCTATATAGTCTAAGAAACATATATGCAAAGCATCCAAACAGTACCATTCGCCAATTTTTTGTTCTTCAAGTTTAAGTGAACAATGAGCCCCATTGTTAATCCTTTATCGGAAATTATTTGTAACTTTCGACAAGTAGAACAATGAATGGAACAGGTAGACGGTTGAAATCTTTGTATATATTGCTTCTATATAGTCTAAGAAACATATATGCAAAGCATCCAAACAGTACCATTCGCCAATTTTTTGTTCTTCAAGTTTAAATGAACAATGAGCCCCAATGGTTAATCCTTTATCGGAAATTACTTGTAACTTTCGACAAGTAGCACAATGAATGGAACAGGTAGACGGTTGAAATCTTTGTATATATTGCTTTAATATAGTCCAAGAAACATATATGCAAAGCATCCAAACAGTACAATTCGCCAATTTTTTGTTCTTCAAGTTTAAGTGAACAATGAGCCCCAATGGTTAATCCTTTATCGGAAATTATTTGTAACGTTCGACAAGTAGCACAATGAATGTAACAGATAGACGGTTGAAATCATTTTATATATTGCATCTATATAGCCTAAGAAACATATATGCAAAGCATCCAAACAGTACAATTCGACAATTTTTTGTTCTTCAAGTTTAGTGAACAATGAGCCCCAATGGTTAATCCTTTATCGGAAATTATTTGTAACTTTCGACAAGTAGAACAAGGAATGGAACAGGTAGACGGTTCAAATCATTGTATATATTGCTTTTATATAGTCTAAGAAACATATATGCAAAGCATCCAAACAGTACAAGTCGCCAATTCATTGTTCTTCAAGTTTAAGTGAACAACGAGCCCCAATGGTTAATCCTTTATCGGAAATTATTTGTAATTTTCGACAAGTAGAACAATGAATGGATCAGGTAGACGGTTGAAATCATTGTATATATTGCTTCTATATAGCCTACGAAACATATATGCAAAGCATCCAAACAGTACAATTCGCCAATTTTTTGTTCTTCAAGTTTAAGTGAACTACGAGCCCCATTGTTAATCCTTTAACGGAAATTAATTGTAACTTTCTACAAGTAGAACAATGATTGGAACACGCAGACGGTTGAAATCTTTGTATATATTGCTTCCATATAGTCTAAGAAACATATATGCAAAGCATCCAAACAGTACAATTTGCCAATTTTTTGTACTTCAAGTTTAAGTGAACTACGTGCCCCATTGATAATCATGAAACGGAAATTATTTGTAACTTTCTACAAGTAGAGCAATGAATGGATCAGGTAGACGGTTGAAATCATTGTACATATTGCTTCTATATAGTCTAAGAAACATATATGCAAAGCATCCAAACAGTACAATCTGACAATTTCTTGTTCTTCAAGTTTAAGTGAACAACAAGCCCCATTGTTAATCCTTTAACGGAAATTATTTGTAATTTACGACTTGTAGAACAATGAATGGATCAGGTAGACGGTTGAAATCATTGTATATATTGCTTCTATATAGTCTACGAAACATATATGCAAAGCATCCAAACAGTACAATTCGCCAATTTATTGTTCTTCAAGTTTAAGTGAACAACGAGCCCCATTGTTAATCCTTTAAAGGAAATTATTTGTAAATTTCGACAAGTAGAACAATGATTGGAACACGTAGACGGTTGAAATCTTTATATATACTGCTTCCATATAGTCTAAGAAACATGTACGCATAGCATCCAAACAGTACCATTCGCCAATATTTTGTTCTTCAAGTTTAAGTGAACAATGAGCCCCAATGGTTAATCCTTTATCGGAAATTATTTGTAACTTTCGACAAGTAGAACAATGAATGGAACAGGTAGACGGTTGAAATCATTGTATATATTGCATCTATATAGTCTAAGAAACATATCTGCAAATTATCCAAACAGTACAATACGCCAATTATTTGATCTTCAAGTTTAAGTGAACTACGATCCCCATTGTTAATCCCTTAACGGAAATTATTTGTAACTTTCGACTAGTAGAACAATGAATAGAACAGGTAGACGCTTGAAATCATTGTATATATTGCATCTATATAGCCTAAGAAACATATATGCAAAGCATCCAAACAGTACAATTCGACAATTTTTTGTTCTTCAAGTTTAGTGAACAATGAGCCCCAATGGTTAATCCTTTATCGGAAATTATTTGTAATTTTCGACAAGTAGAACAATGAATGGATCAGGTAGACGTTTGAAATCATTGTATATATTGCTTCTATATAGCCTACGAAACATATATGCAAAGCATCCAAACAGTACAATTCGCCAATTTTTTGTTCTTCAAGTTTAAGTGAACTACGAGCCCCATTGTTAATCCTTTAACGGAAATTATTTGTAACTTTCTACAAGTAGAACAATGATTGGAACACGCAGACGGTTGAAATCTTTGTATATATTGCTTCCATATAGTCTAAGAAACATATATGCAAAGCATCCAAACAGTACAATCCGACAATTTTTTGTTCTTCAATTTTAGTGAACAATGAGCCCCAATGGTTAATCCTTTATCGGAAATTATTTGTAATTTACGACTTGTAGAACAATGAATGGATCAGGTAGACGGTTGAAATCATTGTATATATTGCTTCTATATAGTCTAAGAAACATATATGCAAAGCATCCAAACAGTACCATTCACCAATTTTTTGTTCTTCAAGTTTAAGTGAACTACGAGCCCCATTGTTACTCCTTTAAAGGAAATTATTTGTAAATTTCGACAAGTAGAACAATGAATGGAACAGGTAGACGGTTGAAATCAATTTATATATTGCTTCTATATAGTCTAAGAAACATATATGCAAACCATCCAAACAGTACCATTCGCCAATTTTTTGTTCTTCAAGTTTAAGTGAACAATGAGCCCCATTGTTAATCATTTATCGGAAATTATTTGTAACTTTCGACAAGTAGAACAATGAATGGAACAGGTAGACGGTTAAAATCTTTGTATATGTTGCTTCTATATAGTCTAAGAAACCTATATGCAAAGCATCTAAACAGTAACATTCGCCAATTTTTTGATCTTCAAGTTTAAGTGAACAATGAGCCCCATTGTTAATCCTTTATCGGAAATTATTTGTAACTTTCGACAAGTAGAACAATGAATGGAACAGGTAGACGGTTGAAATCATTGTATATATTGCTTCTATATAGTCTAAGAAACATATATGCAAAGCATGCAAACAGTACAATCCGACAATTTTTTGTTCTTCAATTTTAGTGAACAATGAGCCCCAATGGTTAATCCTTTATCGGAAATTATTTGTAATTTACGACTTGTAGAACAATGAATGGATCAGGTAGACGGTTGAAATCATTGTATATGTTGCTTCTATATATTCTAAGAAACATATATGCAAAGCATCCAAACAGTACCATTCACCAATTTTTTGTTCTTCAAGTTTAAGTGAACTACGAACCCCATTGTTACTCCTTTAAAGGAAATTATTTGTAAATTTCGGCAAGTAGAACAATGAATGGAACAGGTAGACGGTTGAAATCAATGTATATATTGCTTCTATATAGTCTAAGAAACATATATGCAAAGCATCCAAACAGTACCATTCGCCAATTTTTTGTTCTTCAAGTTTAAGTGAACAATGAGCCCCATTGTTAATCCTTTATCGGAAATTATTTGTAACTTTCGACAAGTAGAACAATGAATGGAACAGGTAGACGGTTGAAATCAATGTATATATTGCTTCTATATAGTCTAAGAAACATATATGCAAAGCATCCAAACAGTACCATTCGCCAATTTTTTGTTCTTCAAGTTTAAGTGAACAATGAGCCCCATTGTTAATCATTTATCGGAAATTATTTGTAACTTTCGACAAGTAGAACAATGAATGGAACTGGTAGACGGTTGAAATCTTTGTATATATTGCTTCTATATAGTCTAAGAAACATATATGCAAAGCATCCAAACAGTACAATCCGACAATTTTTTGTTCTTCAATTTTAGTGAACAATGAGCCCCAATGGTTAATCCTTTATCGGAAATTATTTGTAATTTATGACTTGTAGAACAATGAATGGATCAGGTAGACGGTTGAAATCATTGTATATATTGCTTCTATATAGTCTAAGAAACATATATGCAAAGCATCCAAACAGTACCATTCGCCAATTTTTTGTTCTTCAAGTTTAAGTGAACTACGAGTCCCATTGTTAATCCTTTAACGGAAATTATTTGTAACTTTCGACAAGTAGAACAATGAATGGAACAGGTAGACGGTTGAAATCTTTGTATATATTGCTTCTATATAGTCTAAGAAACATATATGCAAAGCATCCAAACAGTACAATCCGACAATTTTTTGTTCTTCAATTTTAGTGAACAATGAGCCCCAATGGTTAATCCTTTATCGGAAATTATTTGTAATTTATGACTTGTAGAACAATGAATGGATCAGGTAGACGGTTGAAATCATTGTATATATTGCTTCTATATAGTCTAAGAAACATATATGCAAAGCATCCAAACAGTACAATTCGCCAATTTTTTGTTCTTCAAGTTTAAGTAAACTACGATCCCCATTGTTAATCCCTTAACGGAAATTATTTGTAACTTTCGACAAATAGAACAATGAATGGAACAGGTAGACGGTTGAAATCATTGTATATATTGCTTCTATATAGTCTAAGAAACATATATGCAAAGCATCCAAACAGTACCATTCGCCAATTTTTTGTTCTTCAAGTTTAAGTGAACAATGAGCCCCATTGTTAATCCTTTATCGGAAATTATTTGTAACTTTCGACAAGTAGAACAATGAATGGAACAGGTAGACGGTTGAAATCTTTGTATATATTGCTTCTATATAGTCTAAGAAACATATATGCAAAGCATCCAAATAGTACAATTCGCCAATTTTTTGCTCTTCAAGTTTAAGTGAACTACGAGCCCCATTGTTAATCCTTTAATGGAAATTATTTGTAACTTTCGACAAGTAGAACAATGAATGGAACAGGTAGACGCTTGAAATCATTGTATATATTGCTTCTATATAGTCTAAGAAACATATATGCAAAGCATCCAAACAGTACAATTCGACAATTTTTTGTTCTTCAATTTTAGTGAACAATGAGCCCCAATGGTTAATCCTTTATCGGAAATTATTTGTAATTTACGACTTGTAGAACAATGAATGGATCAGGTAGACTGTTGAAATCTTTCTATATGTTGCTTCTATATAGTCTAAGAAACATATACACAAAGCATCCAAACAGTACCATTCGACATTTTTTTGTTCTTCAAGTTTATGTGAACTACGAGCCCCATTGTTAATCCTTTAACGGAAATTAATTGTAAATTTCTACAAGTAGAACAATGAATGGAACAGGTAGACGGTTGAAATCATTGTATATATTGCTTCTATATAGTCTAAGGAAGATATATGCAAAGCATCCAAACAGTACCATTCGCCAATTTTTTGTTCTTCAAGTTTAAGGGAACAATGAGCCCCAATGGTTAATCCTTTATCGGAAATTATTTGTAACTTTCGACAAGTAGAACAATGAATTGAACAGGTAGGCGGGTGAAATCTTTGTATATATTGCATCTATATAGTCTAAGAAACATATATGCAAAGCATCCAAACAGTACAATTTGCCAATTTTTTGGTCTTCAAGTTTAAGTGAACAATGAGCCCCATTGTTAATCCTTTATCGGAAATTATTTGTAACTTTCGACAAGTAGAACAATGAATGGAACTGGTAGACGGTTGAAATCTTTGTATATGTTGCTTCTATATAGTCTAAGAAACCTATATGCAAAGCATCTAAACAGTAACATTCGCCAATTTTTTGATCTTCAAGTTTAAGTGAACAATGAGCCCCATTGTTAATCCTTTAAAGGAAATTATTTGTAAATTTCGACAAGTAGAACAATGAACGGAACAGGTAGACGGTTGAAATCTTTGTATATATTGCTTCTATATAATCTAAGAAACATACATGCAAAGCATCCAAACAGTACAATTTGCCAATTTTTCGTTCTTCAAGTTTAAGTGAACAATGAGCCCCATTGTTACTCCTTTATCGGAAATTATTTGTAACTTTCGACAAGTAGAACAATGAATGGAACAGGTAGACGGTTGAAATCTTTGTATATATTGCTTCTATATAATCTAAGAAACATATATGCAAAGCATCCAAACAGTACCATTCGCCAATTTATTGTTCTTCAAGTTTAAGTGAACAACGAGCCCCAATGGTTAATCATTTATCGGAAATTATTTGTAATTTTCGACAAGTAGAACAGTGAATGGAACAGGTAGACGGTTGAAATCTTTGTATATATTGCTTCTATATAGTCTAAGAAACATATATGCATAGCGTCCAAACAGAACAATTCGCCAATTTTTTGTTCCTCAAGTTTAAGTGAACAATGAGCCCCAATGGTTAATCCTTTATCGGAAATTATTTGTAACTTTCGACAAGTAGAACAATGAATGGAACAGGTAGACAGTTGAAATCTTTGTATATATTGCTTCTATATAGTCTAAGAAACATACGTGCAAAGCATCCTAACAGTACAATTCGCCAATTTATTGTTCTTCAAGTTTAAGTGAACAACAAGCCCCAATGGTTAATCCTTTATCGGAAATTATTTGTAATTTTCGACAAGTAGAACAATGAATGGAACAGGTAGACGGTTGAAATCATTGTATATATTGCTTCTATATAGTCTAAGAAACATATATGCAAAGCATCCAAACAGTACAATACGCCAATTTCTTGTTCTTCAAGTTTAAGTGAACTACGAGCCCCATTGTTAATCCTTTAAAGGAAGTTATTTGTAACTTTCGACAAGCAGAACAATGAATGGTACAGGTAGACGGTTAAAGTCTTTGTATATATTGCTTCTATATAATCTAAGAAACATATATGCAAAGCATCCAAACAGTACCTTTCACCAATTTTTTGTTCTTCAAGTTTAAGTGAACAACGAGCCCCATTGATAATCATGAAACGGAAATTATTTGTAACTTTCGACAAGTAGAACAATGAATGGAACAGGTAGACAGTTGAAATCTTTGTATATATTGCTTCTATATAGTCTAAGAAACATATATGCAAAGCATCCAAACAGTACAATTCGCCAATTTTTTGTCCTTCAAGTTTAAGTGAACAATGAGCCCCATTGTTAATCCTTTATCGGAAATTATTTGTAACTTTCGACAAGTAGAACAATGAATGGAACAGGTAGACGGTTGAATTCTTTGTATATATTGCTTCTATATAGTCTAAGAAACATATATGCAAAGCATCCAAACAGTACAATTCGCCAATTTATTGTTCTTCAAGTTTAAGTGAACAACGAGCCCCATTGTTAATCCTTTAAAGGAAATTATTTGTAAATTTCGACAAGTAGAACGTTGATTGGAACACGTAGACTGTTGAAATCTTTGTATATATTGCGTCTATATAGTCTAAGAAACATATATGCAAAGGATCCAAACAGTACAATTCGCCAATTTATTGTTCTTCAAGTTTAAGTGAACAACGAGCCCCATTGTTAATCCTTTAAAGGAAATTATTTGTAACTTTCGACAAGTAGAACAATGAATGGAACAGGTAGACGGTTGAAATCTTTGTATATATTGCTTCTATATAATCTAAGAAACATATATGCAAAGCATCCAAACAGTACCATTCGCCAATTTATTGTTCTTCAAGTTTAAGTGAACAACGAGCCCCAATGGTTAATCATTTATCGGAAATTATTTGTAATTTTCGACAAGTAGAACAATGAATGGAACAGGTAGACGGTTGAAATCTTTGTATATATTGCTTCTATATAGTCTAAGAAACATATATGCATAGCGTCCAAACAGAACAATTCGCCAATTTTTTGTTCCTCAAGTTTAAGTGAACAATGAGCCCCAATGGTTAATCCTTTATCGGAAATTATTTGTAACTTTCGACAAGTAGAACAATGAATGGAACACGTAGCCGGTTGAAATCTTTGTATATATTGCTTCCATATAGTCTAAGAAACATATATGCAAAGCATCCAAACAGTACAATTCGCCAATTTTTTGTCCTTCAAGTTTAAGTGAACAATGAGCCCCATTGTTAATCCTTTATCGGAAATTATTTGTAACTTTCGACAAGTAGAACAATGAATGGAACAGGTAGACGGTTGAAATCATTGTATATATTGCTTCTATATAGTCTAAGAAACATATATGCATAGCGTCCAAACAGAACAATTCGCCAATTTTTTGTTCCTCAAGTTTAAGTGAACAATGAGCCCCAATGGTTAATCCTTTATCGGAAATTATTTGTAACTTTCGACAAGTAGAACAATGAATGGAACAGGTAGACAGTTGAAATCTTTGTATATATTGCTTCTATATAGTCTAAGAAACATACGTGCAAAGCATCCTAACAGTACAATTAGCCAATTTATTGTTCTTCAAGTTTAAGTGAACAACAAGCCCCAATGGTTAATCCTTTATCGGAAATTATTTGTAATTTTCGACAAGTAGAACAATGAATGGAACAGGTAGACGGTTGAAATCATTGTATATATTGCTTCTATATAGTCTAAGAAACATATATGCAAAGCATCCAAACAGTACAATACGCCAATTTCTTGTTCTTCAAGTTTAAGTGAACTACGAGCCCCATTGTTAATCCTTTAAAGGAAATTATTTCTAACTTTCGACAAGCAGAACAATGAATGGTACAGGTAGACGGTTAAAGTCTTTGTATATATTGCTTCTATATAATCTAAGAAACATATATGCAAAGCATCCAAACAGTACCTTTCACCAATTTTTTGTTCTTCAAGTTTAAGTGAACAACGAGCCCCATTGATAATCATGAAACGGAAATTATTTGTAACTTTTTACAAGTAGAACAATGAATAGAACAGGTAGACGGTTGAAATCTTTGTATATGTTGCTTCTATATAGTCTAAGAAACATATATGCAAAGCATCCAAACAGTACAATTCGCCAATTTTTTGTTCCTCAAGTTTAAGTGAACAATGAGCCCCAATGGTTAATCCTTTATCGGAAATTATATGTAACTTTCGACAAGTAGAACAATGAATGGAACAGGTAGACAGTTGAAATCTTTGTATATATTGCTTCTATATAGTCTAAGAAACATACGTGCAAAGCATCCTAACAGTACAATTCGCCAATTTATTGTCCTTCAAGTTTAATTGAACAATGAGCCCCATTGTTAATCCTTTATCGGAAATTATTTGTAACTTTCGACAAGTAGAACAATGAATGGAAAAGGTAGACGGTTGAAATCTTTGTATATATTGCTTCTATATAGTCTAAGAAACATATATGCAAAGCATCCAAACAGTACAGTTCGCCAATTTTTTGTTCTTCAAGTTTAAGTGAACAATGAGCCCCAATGGTTAATCCTTTATCGGTAATTATTTGTAACATTCGACAAGTAGAACAATGAATGGAACAGGTAGACGGTTGAAATCTTTATATATATTGCTTCTATATAGTCTAAGAAACATATATGCAAAGCATCCAAACAGTACCATTCGCCAATTTTTTGTTTTTCAAGTTTAAGTGAACAACGAGCCCCATTGTTAATCCTTTAAAGGAAATTATTTGTAAATTTCGGCAAGTAGAACAATGAATGGAATAGGTAGACGGTTGAAATCATTGTATATATTGCTTCTATATAGTCTAAGAAACATATATGCAAAGCATCCAAACAGTACAATTCGCCAATTCATTGTTCTTCAAGTTTAAGTGTACAACGAGCCCCATTCTTAATCCTTTAAAGGAAATTATTTGTAACTTTCGACAAGTAGAACAATGAATGGAACAGGTAGACGGGTGAAATCTTTCTATATATTGCTTCTAAATAGTCTAAGAAACATATATGCAAAGCATCCAAACAGTACACTTCCCCAAATTTTTTGTTCTTCAAGTTTAAGTGAACTACGAGCCACATTGTTAATCCTTTAAAGGAAATTATTTGTAAATTTCGACAAGTAGAACTATAAATGGATCAGGTAGACGGTTGAAATAATTGTATATATTGCTTCTATATAATCTACGAAACATATATGCAAAGCATCCAAACAGTGCAATTCGCCAATTTTTTGGTCTTCAAGTTTAAGTGAACTACGAGCCCCATTGTTAATACTTTAACGGAAATTAATTGTAACTTTCTACAAGTAGAACAATGATTGGAACACGTAGACGATTGAAATCTTTGTATATATTGCTTCCATATAGTCTAAGAAACATATATGCAAAGCATCCAAACAGTACAATTCGCCAATTTTTTGTCCTTCAAGTTTAAGTGAACAATGAGCCCCATTGTTAATCCTTTATCGGAAATTATTTGTAACTTTCGACAAGTAGAACAATGAATGGAACAGGTAGACGGTTGAAATCTTTGTATATATTGCTTCTATATAATCTAAGAAACATATATGCAAAGCATCCAAACAGTACCTTTCACCAATTTTTTGTTCTTCAAGTTTAAGTGAACAACGAGCCCCATTGATAATCATGAAACGGAAATTATTTGTAACTTTTTACAAGTAGAACAATGAATAGAACAGGTAGACGGTTGAAATCTTTCTATATGTTGCTTCTATATAGTCTAAGAAACATATATGCAAAGCATCCAAACAGTACAATTCGCCAATTTTTTGTTCCTCAAGTTTAAGTGAACAATGAGCCCCAATGGTTAATCCTTTATCGGAAATTATTTGTAACTTTCGACAAGTAGAACAATGAATGGAATAGGTAGACAGTTGAAATCTTTGTATATATTGCTTCTATATAGTCTAAGAAACATATATGCAAAGCATCCAAACAGTACAATTCGCCAATTTTTTGTCCTTCAAGTTTAAGTGAACAATGAGCCCCATTGTTAATCCTTTATCGGAAATTATTTGTAACTTTCGACAAATAGAACAATGAATGGAACAGGTAGACGGTTGAAATCTTTGTATATATTGCTTCTATATAATCTAAGAAACATATATGCAAAGCATCCATACAGTACCATTCGCCAATTTATTGTTCTTCAAGTTTAAGTGAACTACGAGCCCCAATGGTTAATCATTTATCGGAAATTATTTGTAACTTTCGACAAGTAGAACAATGAATGGAACAGGTAGACGGTTGAATTCTTTGTATATATTGCTTCTATATAGTCTAAGAAACATATATGCAAAGCATCGAAACAGTACAATTCGCCAATTTATTGTTCTTCAAGTTTAAGTGAACAACGAGCCCCATTGTTAATCCTTTAAAGGAAATTATTTGTAACTTTCGACAAGTAGAACAATGAATGGAACAGGTAGACGGTTGAATTCTTTGTATATATTGCTTCTATATAGTCTAAGAAACATATATGCAAAGCATCCAAACAGTACAATTCGCCAATTTATTGTTCTTCAAGTTTAAGTGAACAACGAGCCCCATTGTTAATCCTTTAAAGGAAATTATTTGTAAATTTCGACAAGTAGAACAATGATTGGAACACGTAGACTGTTGAAATCTTTGTATATATTGCTTCTATATAGTCTAAGAAACATATATGCATAGCGTCCAAACAGAACAATTCGCCAATTTTTTGTTCCTCAAGTTTAAGTGAACAATGAGCCCCAATGGTTAATCCTTTATCGGAAATTATTTGTAACTTTCGACAAGTAGAACAATGAATGGAACAGGTAGACAGTTGAAATCTTTGTATATATTGCTTCTATATAGTCTAAGAAACATACGTGCAAAGCATCCTAACAGTACAATTCGCCAATTTATTGTTCTTCAAGTTTAAGTGAACAACAAGCCCCAATGGTTAATCCTTTATCGGAAATTATTTGTAATTTTCGACAAGTAGAACAATGAATGGAACAGGTAGACGGTTGAAATCATTGTATATGTTGCTTCTATATAGTCTAAGAAACATATATGCAAAGCATCCAAACAGTACAATTCGCCAATTTTTTGTTCCTCAAGTTTAAGTGAACAATGAGCCCCAATGGTTAATCCTTTATCGGAAATTATATGTAACTTTCGACAAGTAGAACAATGAATGGAACAGGTAGACAGTTGAAATCTTTGTATATATTGCTTCTATATAGTCTAAGAAACATACGTGCAAAGCATCCTAACAGTACAATTCGCCAATTTATTGTCCTTCAAGTTTAATTGAACAATGAGCCCCATTGTTAATCCTTTATCGGAAATTATTTGTAACTTTCGACAAGTAGAACAATGAATGGAAAAGGTAGACGGTTGAAATCTTTGTATATATTGCTTCTATATAGTCTAAGAAACATATATGCAAAGCATCCAAACAGTACAGTTCGCCAATTTTTTGTATTTCAAGTTTAAGTGAACAATGAGCCCCAATGGTTAATCCTTTATCGGAAATTATTTGTAACTTTCGACAAGTAGAACAATGAATGGAACATGTAGACGGTTGAATTCTTTGTATATATTGCTTCTACATAGTCTAAGAAACATATATGCAAAGCATCCAAACAGTACCATTCGCCAATTTATTGTTCTTCAAGTTTAAGTGAACAACGAGCCCCAATGGTTAATCATTTATCGGAAATTATTTGTAATTTTCGACAAGTAGAACAATGAATGGAACAGGTAGACGGTTGAAATCTTTGTATATATTGCTTCTATATAGTCTAAGAAACATATATGCATGGCGTCCAAACAGAACAATTCGCCAATTTTTTGTTCCTCAAGTTTAAGTGAACAATGAGCCCCAATGGTTAATCCTTTATCGGAAATTATTTGTAACTTTCGACAAGTAGAACAATGAATGGAACAGGTAGACGGTTGAAATCTTTATATATATTGCTTCTATATAGTCTAAGAAACATATATGCAAAGCATCCAAACAGTACCATTCGCCAATTTTTTGTTCTTCAAGTTTAAGTGAACAACGAGCCCCATTGTTAATCCTTTAAAGGAAATTATTTGTAAATTTCGGCAAGTAGAACAATGAATGGAATAGGTAGACGGTTGAAATCATTGTATATATTGCTTCTATATAGTCTAAGAAACATATATGCAAAGCATCCAAACAGTACAATTCGCCAATTCATTGTTCTTCAAGTTTAAGTGTACAACGAGCCCCATTGTTAATCCTTTAAAGGAAATTATTTGTAACTTTCGACAAGTAGAACAATGAATGGAACAGGTAGACGGGTGAAATCTTTCTATATATTGCTTCTAAATAGTCTAAGAAACATATATGCAAAGCATCCAAACAGTACACTTCCCCAAATTTTTTGTTCTTCAAGTTTAAGTGAACTACGAGCCACATTGTTAATCCTTTAAAGGAAATTATTTGTAAATTTCGACAAGTAGAACTATAAATGGATCAGGTAGACGGTTGAAATAATTGTATATATTGCTTCTATATAATCTACGAAACATATATGCAAAGCATCCAAACAGTGCAATTCGCCAATTTTTTGGTCTTCAAGTTTAAGTGAACTACGAGCCCCATTGTTAATACTTTAACGGAAATTAATTGTAACTTTCTACAAGTAGAACAATGATTGGAACACGTAGACGGTTGAAATCTTTGTATATATTGCTTCCATATAGTCTAAGAAACATATATGCAAAGCATCCAAACAGTACAATTCGCCAATTTTTTGTCCTTCAAGTTTAAGTGAACAATGAGCCCCATTGTTAATCCTTTATCGGAAATTATTTGTAACTTTCGACAAGTAGAACAATGAATGGAACAGGTAGACGGTTGAAATCTTTGTATATATTGCTTCTATATAATCTAAGAAACATATATGCAAAGCATCCAAACAGTACCTTTCACCAATTTTTTGTTCTTCAAGTTTAAGTGAACAACGAGCCCCATTGATAATCATGAAACGGAAATTATTTGTAACTTTTTACAAGTAGAACAATGAATAGAACAGGTAGACGGTTGAAATCTTTGTATATGTTGCTTCTATATAGTCTAAGAAACATATATGCAAAGCATCCAAACAGTACAATTCGCCAATTTTTTGATCCTCAAGTTTAAGTGAACAATGAGCCCCAATGGTTAATCCTTTATCGGTAATTATTTGTAACTTTCGACAAGTAGAACGATGAATGGAACAGGTAGACGGTTGAAATCTGTGTATATATTGCTTCCATATAGTCTAAGAAACATATATGCAAAGCATCCAAACAGTACCATTCGCCAATTTTTTGTTCTTCAAGTTTAAGTGAACTACGAGTCCCATTGTTAATCCTTTAACGGAAATTATTTGTAAATTTCGACAAGTAGAACAATGAATGGATCAGGTAGACGGTTGAAATCATTGTATATAATGCTGCTATATAATCTACGAAACATATATGCAAAGCATCCAAACAGTACCATTCGCCAATTTATTGTTCTTCAAGTTTAAGTGAACTACGAGCCCCAATGGTTAATCATTTATCGGAAATTATTTGTAACTTTCGACAAGTAGAACAATGAATGGAACAGGTAGACGGTTGAATTCTTTGTATATATTGCTTCTATATAGTCTAAGAAACATATATGCAAAGCATCGAAACAGTACAATTCGCCAATTTATTGTTCTTCAAGTTTAAGTGAACAACGAGCCCCATTGTTAATCCTTTAAAGGAAATTATTTGTAACTTTCGACAAGTAGAACAATGAATGGAACAGGTAGACGGTTGAAATCTTTGTATATATTGCTTCTATATAGTCTAAGAAACATATATGCATAGCGTCCAAACAGTACAATTCGCCAATTTTTTGTTCCTCAAGTTTAAGTGAACAATGAGCCCCAATGGTTAATCCTTTATCGGAAATTATTTGTAACTTTCGACAAGTAGAACAATGAATGGAACAGGTAGACAGTTGAAATCTTTGTATATATTGCTTCTATATAGTCTAAGAAACATATATGCAAAGCATCCAAACAGTACAATTCGCCAATTTTTTGTCCTTCAAGTTTAAGTGAACAATGAGCCCCATTGTTAATCCTTTATCGGAAATTATTTGTAACTTTCGACAAGTAGAACAATGAATGGAACAGGTAGACGGTTGAAATCTTTGTATATATTGCTTCTATATAATCTAAGAAACATATATGCAAAGCATCCAAACAGTACCATTCGCCAATTTATTGTTCTTCAAGTTTAAGTGAACTACGAGCCCCAATGGTTAATCATTTATCGGAAATTATTTGTAACTTTCGACAAGTAGAACAATGAATGGAACAGGTAGACGGTTGAATTCTTTGTATATATTGCTTCTATATAGTCTAAGAAACATATATGCAAAGCATCGAAACAGTACAATTCGCCAATTTATTGTTCTTCAAGTTTAAGTGAACAACGAGCCCCATTGTTAATCCTTTAAAGGAAATTATTTGTAACTTTCGACAAGTAGAACAATGAATGGAACAGGTAGACGGTTGAAATCTTTGTATATATTGCTTCTATATAGTCTAAGAAACATATATGCATAGCGTCCAAACAGAACAATTCGCCAATTTTTTGTTCCTCAAGTTTAAGTGAACAATGAGCCCCAATGGTTAATCCTTTATCGGAAATTATTTGTAACTTTCGACAAGTAGAACAATGAATGGAACAGGTAGACAGTTGAAATCTTTGTATATATTGCTTCTATATAGTCTAAGAAACATACGTGCAAAGCATCCTAACAGTACAATTCGCCAATTTATTGTTCTTCAAGTTTAAGTGAACAACAAGCCCCAATGGTTAATCCTTTATCGGAAATTATTTGTAATTTTCGACAAGTAGAACAATGAATGGAACAGGTAGACGGTTGAAATCATTGTATATATTGCTTCTATATAGTCTAAGAAACATATATGCAAAGCATCCAAACAGTACAATTTTGCCAATTTTTTGTTCCTCAAGTTTAAGTGAAAAATGAGCCCCAATGGTTAATCCTTTATCGGAAATTATTTGTAACTTTCGACAAGTAGAACAATGAATGGAACAGGTAGACAGTTGAAATCTTTGTATATATTGCTTCTATATAGTCTAAGAAACATACGTGCAAAGCATCCTAACAGTACAATTCGCCAATTTATTGTTCTTCAAGTTTAATTGAACAATGAGCCCCATTGTTAATTCTTTATCGGAAATTATTTGTAACTTTCGACAAGTAGAACAATGAATGGAAAAGGTAGACGGTTGAAATCTTTGTATATATTGCTTCTATATAGTCTAAGAAACATATATGCAAAGCATCCAAACAGTACAATTCGCCAATTTTTTGTTCTTCAAGTTTAAGTGAACAATGAGCCCCAATGGTTAATCCTTTATCGGTAATTATTTGTAACATTCGACAAGTAGAACAATGAATGGAACAGGTAGACGGTTGAAATCCTTGTATATATTGCGTCTATATAGTCTAAGAAACATATTTGCAAAGGATCCAAACAGTACAATTCGCCAATTTTTTGTTTTTCAAGTTTAAGTGAACAATGAGCCCCAATGGTTAATCCTTTATCGGAAATTATTTGTAACTTTCGACAAGTAGAACAATGAATGGAACAGGTAGACGGTTGAATTCTTTGTATATATTGCTTCTACATAGTCTAAGAAACATATATGCAAAGCATCCAAACAGTACAATTCGCCAATTCATTGTTCATCAAGTTTAAGTGTACAACGAGCCCCATTGTTAATCCTTTAAAGGAAATTATTTGTAAATTTCGACAAGTAGAACAATGAATGGAATAGGTAGACGGTTGAAATCATTGTATATATTGCTTCCATATAGTCTAAGAAACATATATGCAAAGCATCCAAACAGTACAATTCGCCAATTTTTTGTTTTCCAAGTTTATGTGAACAATGAGCCCCAATGGTTAATCCTTTATCGGAAATTATTTGTAACTTTCGACAAGTAGAACAATGAATGGAACAGGTAGATGGTTGAAATCTTTGTATATATTGCTTCTATATAGTCTAAGAAACATATATGCAAAGCATCCAAACAGTACCATTCGCCAATTTTTTGTTCTTCAAGTTTAAGTGAACAACGAGCCCCATTGTTAATCCATTAAAGGAAATTATTTGTAAATTTCGGCAAGTAGAACAATGAATGGAATAGGTAGACGGTTGAAATCATTGTATATATTGCTTCTATATAGTCTAAGAAACATATATGCAAAGCATCCAAACAGTACAATTCGCCAATTCATTGTTCTTCAAGTTTAAGTGTACAACGAGCCCCATTGTTAATCCTTTAAAGGAAATTATTTGTAACTTTCGACAAGTAGAACAATGAATGGAACAGGTAGACGGGTGAAATCTTTCTATATATTGCTTCTAAATAGTCTAAGAAACATATATGCAAAGCATCCAAACAGTACACTTCCCCCAATTTTTTGTTTTTCAAGTTTAAGTGAACTACGAGCCACATTGTTAATCCTTTAAAGGAAATTATTTGTAAATTTCGACAAGTAGAACTATAAATGGATCAGGTAGACGGTTGAAATAATTGTATATATTGCTTCTATATAATCTACGAAACATATATGCAAAGCATCCAAACAGTGCAATTCGCCAATTTTTTGGTCTTCAAGTTTAAGTGAACTACGAGCCCCATTGTTAATACTTTAACGGAAATTAATTGTAACTTTCTACAAGTAGAACAATGATTGGAACACGTAGACGGTTGAAATCTTTGTATATATTGCTTCCATATAGTCTAAGAAACATATATGCAAAGCATCCAAACAGTACAATTCGCCAATTTATTGTTCTTCAAGTTTAATTGAACAATGAGCCCCATTGTTAATCCTTTATCGGAAATTATTTGTAACTTTCGACAAGTAGAACAATGAATGGAAAAGGTAGACGGTTGAAATCTTTGTATATATTGCTTCTATATAGTCTGAGAAACATATATGCAAAGCATCCAAACAGTACAATTCGCCAATTTTTTGTTCTTCAAGTTTAAGTGAACAATGAGCCCCAATGGTTAATCCTTTATCGGTAATTATTTGTAACATTCGACAAGTAGAACAACGAATGGAACAGGTAGACGGTTGAAATCCTTGTATATATTGCGTTTATATAGTCTAAGAAACATATTTGCAAAGGATCCAAACAGTACAATTCGCCAATTTTTTGTTTTTCAAGTTTAAGTGAACAATGAGCCCCAATGGTTAATCCTTTATCGGAAATTATTTGTAACTTTCGACAAGTAGAACAATGAATGGAACATGTAGACGGTTGAATTCTTTGTATATATTGCTTCTACATAGTCTAAGAAACATATATGCAAAGCATCCAAACAGTACAATTCGCCAATTCATTGTTCATCAAGTTTAAGTGTACAACGAGCCCCATTGTTAATCCTTTAAAGGAAATTATTTGTAAATTTCGACAAGTAGAACAATGAATGGAATAGGTAGACGGTTGAAATCATTGTATATATTGCTTCCATATAGTCTAAGAAACATATATGCAAAGCATCCAAACAGTACAATTCGCCAATTTTTTGTTTTCCAAGTTTATGTGAACAATGAGCCCCAATGGTTAATCCTTTATCGGAAATTATTTGTAACTTTCGACAAGTAGAACAATGAATGGAACAGGTAGACGGTTGAAATCTTTATATATATTGCTTCTATATAGTCTAAGAAACATATATGCAAAGCATCCAAACAGTACCATTCGCCAATTTTTTGTTCTTCAAGTTTAAGTGAACAACGAGCCCCATTGTTAATCCTTTAAAGGAAATTATTTGTAAATTTCGGCAAGTAGAACAATGAATGGAATAGGTAGACGGTTGAAATCATTGTATATATTGCTTCTATATAGTCTAAGAAACATATATGCAAAGCATCCAAACAGTACAATTCGCCAATTCATTGTTCTTCAAGTTTAAGTGTACAACGAGCCCCATTGTTAATCCTTTAAAGGAAATTATTTGTAACTTTCGACAAGTAGAACAATGAATGGAACAGGTAGACGGGTGAAATCTTTCTATATATTGCTTCTAAATAGTCTGAGAAACATATATGCAAAGCATCCAAACAGTACACTTCCCCAAATTTTTTGTTCTTCAAGTTTAAGTGAACTACGAGCCACATTGTTAATCCTTTAAAGGAAATTATTTGTAAATTTCGACAAGTAGAACTATAAATGGATCAGGTAGACGGTTGAAATAATTGTATATATTGCTTCTATATAATCTACGAAACATATATGCAAAGCATCCAAACAGTGCAATTCGCCAATTTTTTGGTCTTCAAGTTTAAGTGAACTACGAGCCCCATTGTTAATACTTTAACGGAAATTAATTGTAACTTTCTACAAGTAGAACAATGATTGGAACACGTAGACGGTTGAAATCTTTGTATATATTGCTTCCATATAGTCTAAGAAACATATATGCAAAGCATCCAAACAGTACAATTCGCCAATTTTTTGTCCTTCAAGTTTAAGTGAACAATGAGCCCCATTGTTAATCCTTTATCGGAAATTATTTGTAACTTTCGACAAGTAGAACAATGAATGGAACAGGTAGACGGTTGAAATCTTTGTATATATTGCTTCTATATAATCTAAGAAACATATATGCAAAGCATCCAAACAGTACCTTTCACCAATTTTTTGTTCTTCAAGTTTAAGTGAACAACGAGCCCCATTGATAATCATGAAACGGAAATTATTTGTAACTTTTTACAAGTAGAACAATGAATAGAACAGGTAGACGGTTGAAATCTTTGTATATGTTGCTTCTATATAGTCTAAGAAACATATATGCAAAGCATCCAAACAGTACAATTCGCCAATTTTTTGTTCCTCAAGTTTAAGTGAACAATGAGCCCCAATGGTTAATCCTTTATCGGAAATTATTTGTAACTTTCGACAAGTAGAACAATGAATGGAACAGGTAGACAGTTGAAATCTTTGTATATATTGCTTCTATATAGTCTAAGAAACATATATGCAAAGCATCTAAACAGTACAATTCGCCAATTTTTTGTCCTTCAAGTTTAAGTGAACAATGAGCCCCATTGTTAATCCTTTATCGGAAATTATTTGTAACTTTCGACAAGTAGAACAATGAATGGAACAGGTAGACGGTTGAAATCTTTGTATATATTGCTTCTATATAATCTAAGAAACATATATGCAAAGCATCCAAACAGTACCATTCGCCAATTTATTGTTCTTCAAGTTTAAGTGAACTACGAGCCCCAATGGTTAATCATTTATCGGAAATTATTTGTAACTTTCGACAAGTAGAACAATGAATGGAACAGGTAGACGGTTGAATTCTTTGTATATATTGCTTCTATATAGTCTAAGAAACATATATGCAAAGCATCGAAACAGTACAATTCGCCAATTTATTGTTCTTCAAGTTTAAGTGAACAACGAGCCCCATTGTTAATCCTTTAAAGGAAATTATTTGTAACTTTCGACAAGTAGAACAATGAATGGAACAGGTAGACGGTTGAATTCTTTGTATATATTGCTTCTATATAGTCTAAGAAACATATATGCAAAGCATCCAAACAGTACAATTCGCCAATTTATTGTTCTTCAAGTTTAAGTGAACAACGAGCCCCATTGTTAATCCTTTAAAGGAAATTATTTGTAAATTTCGACAAGTAGAACAATGATTGGAACACGTAGACTGTTGAAATCATTGTATATATTGCTTCTATATAGTCTAAGAAACATATATGCAAAGCATCCAAACAGTACAATTCGCCAATTCATTGTTCTTCAAGTTTAAGTGTACAACGAGCCCCATTGTTAATCCTTTAAAGGAAATTATTTGTAACTTTCGACAAGTAGAACAATGAATGGAACAGGTAGACGGGTGAAATCTTTCTATATATTGCTTCTAAATAGTCTAAGAAACATATATGCAAAGCATCCAAACAGTACACTTCCCCAAATTTTTTGTTCTTCAAGTTTAAGTGAACTACGAGCCACATTGTTAATCCTTTAAAGGAAATTATTTGTAAATTTCGACAAGTAGAACTATAAATGGATCAGGTAGACGGTTGAAATAATTGTATATATTGCTTCTATATAATCTACGAAACATATATGCAAAGCATCCAAACAGTGCAATTCGCCAATTTTTTGGTCTTCAAGTTTAAGTGAACTACGAGCCCCATTGTTAATACTTTAACGGAAATTAATTGTAACTTTCTACAAGTAGAACAATGATTGGAACACGTAGACGATTGAAATCTTTGTATATATTGCTTCCATATAGTCTAAGAAACATATATGCAAAGCATCCAAACAGTACAATTCGCCAATTTTTTGTCCTTCAAGTTTAAGTGAACAATGAGCCCCATTGTTAATCCTTTATCGGAAATTATTTGTAACTTTCGACAAGTAGAACAATGAATGGAACAGGTAGACGGTTGAAATCTTTGTATATATTGCTTCTATATAATCTAAGAAACATATATGCAAAGCATCCAAACAGTACCTTTCACCAATTTTTTGTTCTTCAAGTTTAAGTGAACAACGAGCCCCATTGATAATCATGAAACGGAAATTATTTGTAACTTTTTACAAGTAGAACAATGAATAGAACAGGTAGACGGTTGAAATCTTTGTATATGTTGCTTCTATATAGTCTAAGAAACATATATGCAAAGCATCCAAACACTACAATTCGCCAATTTTTTGTTCCTCAAGTTTAAGTGAACAATGAGCCCCAATGGTTAATCCTTTTATCGGAAATTATTTGTAACTTTCGACAAGTAGAACAATGAATGGAACAGGTAGACAGTTGAAATCTTTGTATATATTGCTTCTATATAGTCTAAGAAACATATATGCAAAGCATCCAAACAGTACAATTCGCCAATTTTTTGTCCTTCAAGTTTAAGTGAACAATGAGCCCCATTGTTAATCCTTTATCGGAAATTATTTGTAACTTTCGACAAGTAGAACAATGAATGGAACAGGTAGACGGTTGAAATCTTTGTATATATTGCTTCTATATAATCTAAGAAACATATATGCAAAGCATCCAAACAGTACCATTCGCCAATTTATTGTTCTTCAAGTTTAAGTGAACTACGAGCCCCAATGGTTAATCATTTATCGGAAATTATTTGTAACTTTCGACAAGTAGAACAATGAATGGAACAGGTAGACGGTTGAATTCTTTGTATATATTGCTTCTATATAGTCTAAGAAACATATATGCAAAGCATCGAAACAGTACAATTCGCCAATTTATTGTTCTTCAAGTTTAAGTGAACAACGAGCCCCATTGTTAATCCTTTAAAGGAAATTATTTGTAACTTTCGACAAGTAGAACAATGAATGGAACAGGTAGACGGTTGAATTCTTTGTATATATTGCTTCTATATAGTCTAAGAAACATATATGCAAAGCATCCAAACAGTACAATTCGCCAATTTATTGTTCTTCAAGTTTAAGTGAACAACGAGCCCCATTGTTAATCCTTTAAAGGAAATTATTTGTAAATTTCGACAAGTAGAACAATGATTGGAACACGTAGACTGTTGAAATCTTTGTATATATTGCGTCTATATAGTCTAAGAAACATATATGCAAAGGATCCAAACAGTACAATTCGCCAATTTTTTGTTTTTCAAGTTTAAGTGAACAATGAGCCCCAATGGTTAATCCTTTATCGGAAATTATTTGCAACTTTCGACAAGTAGAACAATGAATGGAACAGGTAGACGGTTGAAATCCTTGTATATATTGCGTCTATATAGTCTTAGAAACATATATGCAAAGCATCCAAACAATACCATTCGCCAATTTTTTGTTCTTCAAGTTTAAGTGAATAATGAGACCCATTGTTAATCCTTTATCGGAAATTATTTGTAACTTTCGACAAGTAGAACAATGAATGGAACAGGTAGACGGTTGAAATCTTTCTATATATTGCTTCTAAATAGTCTAAGAAACATATATGCAAAGCATGCAAACAGTACACTTCCCCAAATTTTTTGTTCTTCAAGTTTAAGTGAACTACGAGCCACATTGTTAATCCTTTAAAGGAAATTATTTGTAAATTTCGACAAGTAGAACAATAAATGGATCAGGTAGACGGTTGAAATAATTGTATATATTGCTTCTATATAATCTACGAAACATATATGCAAAGCATCCAAACAGTACAATTCGCCAATTTTTTGGTCTTCAAGTTTAAGTGAACTACGAGCCCCATTGTTAATACTTTAACGGAAATTAATTGTAACTTTCTACAAGTAGAACAATGATTGGAACACGTAGACGGTTGAAATCTTTGTATATATTGCTTCCATATAGTCTAAGAAACATATATGCAAAGCATCCAAACAGTACAATTCGCCAATTTTTTGTCCTTCAAGTTTAAGTGAACAATGAGCCCCATTGTTAATTCTTTATCGGAAATTATTTGTAACTTTCGACAAGTAGAACAATGAATGGAACAGGTAGACGGTTGAAATCTTTGTATATATTGCTTCTATATAATCTAAGAAACATATATGCAAAGCATCCAAACAGTACCATTCGCCAATTTATTGTTCTTCAAGTTTAAGTGAACAACGAGCCCCAATGGTTAATCATTTATCGGAAATTATTTGTAATTTTCGACAAGTAGAACAATGAATGGAACAGGTAGACGGTTGAAATCTTTGTATATATTGCTTCTATATAGTCTAAGAAACATATATGCATAGCGTCCAAACAGAACAATTCGCCAATTTTTTGTTCCTCAAGTTTATGTGAACAATGAGCCCCAATGGTTAATCCTTTATCGGAAATTATTTGTAACTTTCGACAAGTAGAACAATGAATGGAACAGGTAGACAGTTGAAATCTTTGTATATATTGCTTCTATATAGTCTAAGAAACATACGTGCAAAGCATCCTAACAGTACAATTCGCCAATTTATTGTTCTTCAAGTTTAAGTGAACAACAAGCCCCAATGGTTAATCCTTTATCGGAAATTATTTGTAATTTTCGACAAGTAGAACAATGAATGGAACAGGTAGACGGTTGAAATCATTGTATATGTTGCTTCTATATAGTCTAAGAAACATATATGCAAAGCATCCAAACAGTACAATTCGCCAATTTTTTGTTCCTCAAGTTTAAGTGAACAATGAGCCCCAATGGTTAATCCTTTATCGGAAATTATATGTAACTTTCGACAAGTAGAACAATGAATGGAACAGGTAGACAGTTGAAATCTTTGTATATATTGCTTCTATATAGTCTAAGAAACATACGTGCAAAGCATCCTAACAGTACAATTCGCCAATTTATTGTCCTTCAAGTTTAATTGAACAATGAGCCCCATTGTTAATCCTTTATCGGAAATTATTTGTAACTTTCGACAAGTAGAACAATGAATGGAAAAGGTAGACGGTTGAAATCTTTGTATATATTGCTTCTATATAGTCTAAGAAACATATATGCAAAGCATCCAAACAGTACAGTTCGCCAATTTTTTGTTCTTCAAGTTTAAGTGAACAATGAGCCCCAATGGTTAATCCTTTAACGGTAATTATTTGTAACATTCGACAAGTAGAACAATGAATGGAACAGGTAGACGGTTGAAATCCTTGTATATATTGCGTCTATATAGTCTAAGAAACATATTTGCAAAGGATCCAAACAGTACAATTCGCCAATTTTTTGTTTTTCAAGTTTAAGTGAACAATGAGCCCCAATGGTTAATCCTTTATCGGAAATTATTTGTAACTTTCGACAAGTAGAACAATGAATGGAACATGTAGACGGTTGAATTCTTTGTATATATTGCTTCTACATAGTCTAAGAAACATATATGCAAAGCATCCAAACAGTACAATTCGCCAATTCATTGTTCATCAAGTTTAAGTGTACAACGAGCCCCATTGTTAATCCTTTAAAGGAAATTATTTGTAAATTTCGACAAGTAGAACAATGAATGGAATAGGTAGACGGTTGAAATCATTGTATATATTGCTTCCATATAGTCTAAGAAACATATATGCAAAGCATCCAAACAGTACAATTCGCCAATTTTTTGTTTTCCAAGTTTATGTGAACAATGAGCCCCAATGGTTAATCCTTTATCGGAAATTATTTGTAACTTTCGACAAGTAGAACAATGAATGGAACAGGTAGACGGTTGAAATCTTTATATATATTGCTTCTATATAGTCTAAGAAACATATATGCAAAGCATCCAAACAGTACCATTCGCCAATTTTTTGTTCTTCAAGTTTAAGTGAACAACGAGCCCCATTGTTAATCCTTTAAAGGAAATTATTTGTAAATTTCGGCAAGTAGAACAATGAATGGAATAGGTAGACGGTTGAAATCATTGTATATATTGCTTCTATATAGTCTAAGAAACATATATGCAAAGCATCCAAACAGTACAATTCGCCAATTCATTGTTCTTCAAGTTTAAGTGTACAACGAGCCCCATTGTTAATCCTTTAAAGGAAATTATTTGTAACTTTCGACAAGTAGAACAATGAATGGAACAGGTAGACGGGTGAAATCTTTCTATATATTGCTTCTAAATAGTCTAAGAAACATATATGCAAAGCATCCAAACAGTACACTTCCCCAAATTTTTTGTTCTTCAAGTTTAAGTGAACTACGAGCCACATTGTTAATCCTTTAAAGGAAATTATTTGTAAATTTCGACAAGTAGAACTATAAATGGATCAGGTAGACGGTTGAAATAATTGTATATATTGCTTCTATATAATCTACGAAACATATATGCAAAGCATCCAAACAGTGCAATTCGCCAATTTTTTGGTCTTCAAGTTTAAGTGAACTACGAGCCCCATTGTTAATACTTTAACGGAAATTAATTGTAACTTTCTACAAGTAGAACAATGATTGGAACACGTAGACGGTTGAAATCTTTGTATATATTGCTTCCATATAGTCTAAGAAACATATATGCAAAGCATCCAAACAGTACAATTCGCCAATTTTTTGTCCTTCAAGTTTAAGTGAACAATGAGCCCCATTGTTAATCCTTTATCGGAAATTATTTGTAACTTTCGACAAGTAGAACAATGAATGGAACAGGTAGACGGTTGAAATCTTTGTATATATTGCTTCTATATAATCTAAGAAACATATATGCAAAGCATCCAAACAGTACCTTTCACCAATTTTTTGTTCTTCAAGTTTAAGTGAACAACGAGCCCCATTGATAATCATGAAACGGAAATTATTTGTAACTTTTTACAAGTAGAACAATGAATAGAACAGGTAGACGGTTGAAATCTTTGTATATGTTGCTTCTATATAGTCTAAGAAACATATATGCAAAGCATCCAAACAGTACAATTCGCCAATTTTTTGTTCCTCAAGTTTAAGTGAACAATGAGCCCCAATGGTTAATCCTTTATCGGTAATTATTTGTAACTTTCGACAAGTAGAACGATGAATGGAACAGGTAGACGGTTGAAATCTGTGTATATATTGCTTCCATATAGTCTAAGAAACATATATGCAAAGCATCCAAACAGTACCATTCGCCAATTTTTTGTTCTTCAAGTTTAAGTGAACTACGAGTCCCATTGTTAATCCTTTAACGGAAATTATTTGTAAATTTCGACAAGTAGAACAATGAATGGATCAGGTAGACGGTTGAAATCATTGTATATAATGCTGCTATATAATCTACGAAACATATATGCAAAGCATCCAAACAGTACCATTCGCCAATTTATTGTTCTTCAAGTTTAAGTGAACTACGAGCCCCAATGGTTAATCATTTATCGGAAATTATTTGTAACTTTCGACAAGTAGAACAATGAATGGAACAGGTAGACGGTTGAATTCTTTGTATATATTGCTTCTATATAGTCTAAGAAACATATATGCAAAGCATCGAAACAGTACAATTCGCCAATTTATTGTTCTTCAAGTTTAAGTGAACAACGAGCCCCATTGTTAATCCTTTAAAGGAAATTATTTGT
Organism: Cerceris ruficornis; assembly: GCA_963989415.1. Classification (NCBI taxonomy): domain Eukaryota; kingdom Metazoa; phylum Arthropoda; class Insecta; order Hymenoptera; family Crabronidae; genus Cerceris; species Cerceris ruficornis. Next base: position 276,764 of record CAXDIW010000294.1, on the reverse strand, counting down.
AACTTTCGACAAGTAGAACAATGAATGGAACAGGTAGACGGTTGAAATCTTTGTATATATTGCTTCTATATAGTCTAAGAAACATATATGCATAGCGTCCAAACAGTACAATTCGCCAATTTTTTGTTCCTCAAGTTTAAGTGAACAATGAGCCCCAATGGTTAATCCTTTATCGGAAATTATTTGTAACTTTCGACAAGTAGAACAATGAATGGAACAGGTAGACAGTTGAAATCTTTGTATATATTGCTTCTATATAGTCTAAGAAACATATATGCAAAGCATCCAAACAGTACAATTCGCCAATTTTTTGTCCTTCAAGTTTAAGTGAACAATGAGCCCCATTGTTAATCCTTTATCGGAAATTATTTGTAACTTTCGACAAGTAGAACAATGAATGGAACAGGTAGACGGTTGAAATCTTTGTATATATTGCTTCTATATAATCTAAGAAACATATATGCAAAGCATCCAAACAGTACCATTCGCCAATTTATTGTTCTTCAAGTTTAAGTGAACTACGAGCCCCAATGGTTAATCATTTATCGGAAATTATTTGTAACTTTCGACAAGTAGAACAATGAATGGAACAGGTAGACGGTTGAATTCTTTGTATATATTGCTTCTATATAGTCTAAGAAACATATATGCAAAGCATCGAAACAGTACAATTCGCCAATTTATTGTTCTTCAAGTTTAAGTGAACAACGAGCCCCATTGTTAATCCTTTAAAGGAAATTATTTGTAACTTTCGACAAGTAGAACAATGAATGGAACAGGTAGACGGTTGAAATCTTTGTATATATTGCTTCTATATAGTCTAAGACACATATATATATAGCGTCCAAACAGAACAATTCGCCAATTTTTTGTTCCTCAAGTTTAAGTGAACAATGAGCCCCAATGGTTAATCCTTTATCGGAAATTATTTGTAACTTTCGACAAGTAGAACAATGAATGGAACAGGTAGACAGTTGAAATCTTTGTATATATTGCTTCTATATAGTCTAAGAAACATACGTGCAAAGCATCCTAACAGTACAATTCGCCAATTTATTGTTCTTCAAGTTTAAGTGAACAACAAGCCCCAATGGTTAATCCTTTATCGGAAATTATTTGTAATTTTCGACAAGTAGAACAATGAATGGAACAGGTAGACGGTTGAAATCATTGTATATATTGCTTCTATATAGTCTAAGAAACATATATGCAAAGCATCCAAACAGTACAATACGCCAATTTCTTGTTCTTCAAGTTTAAGTGAACTACGAGCCCCATTGTTAATCCTTTAAAGGAAATTATTTGTAACTTTCGACAAGCAGAACAATGAACGGTACAGGTAGACGGTTAAAGTCTTTGTATATATTGCTTCTATATAATCTAAGAAACATATATGCAAAGCATCCAAACAGTACCTTTCACCAATTTTTTGTTCTTCAAGTTTAAGTGAACAACGAGCCCCATTGATAATCATGAAACGGAAATTATTTGTAACTTTTACAAGTAGAACAATGAATAGAACAGGTAGACGGTTGAAATCTTTGTATATGTTGCTTCTATATAGTCTAAGAAACATATATGCAAAGCATCCAAACAGTACAATTTTGCCAATTTTTTGTTCCTCAAGTTTAAGTGAAAAATGAGCCCCAATGGTTAATCCTTTATCGGAAATTATTTGTAACTTTCGACAAGTAGAACAATGAATGGAACAGGTAGACAGTTGAAATCTTTGTATATATTGCTTCTATATAGTCTAAGAAACATACGTGCAAAGCATCCTAACAGTACAATTCGCCAATTTATTGTTCTTCAAGTTTAATTGAACAATGAGCCCCATTGTTAATTCTTTATCGGAAATTATTTGTAACTTTCGACAAGTAGAACAATGAATGGAAAAGGTAGACGGTTGAAATCTTTGTATATATTGCTTCTATATAGTCTAAGAAACATATATGCAAAGCATCCAAACAGTACAATTCGCCAATTTTTTGTTCTTCAAGTTTAAGTGAACAATGAGCCCCAATGGTTAATCCTTTATCGGTAATTATTTGTAACATTCGACAAGTAGAACAATGAATGGAACAGGTAGACGGTTGAAATCCTTGTATATATTGCGTCTATATAGTCTAAGAAACATATTTGCAAAGGATCCAAACAGTACAATTCGCCAATTTTTTGTTTTTCAAGTTTAAGTGAACAATGAGCCCCAATGGTTAATCCTTTATCGGAAATTATTTGTAACTTTCGACAAGTAGAACAATGAATGGAACAGGTAGACGGTTGAATTCTTTGTATATATTGCTTCTACATAGTCTAAGAAACATATATGCAAAGCATCCAAACAGTACAATTCGCCAATTCATTGTTCATCAAGTTTAAGTGTACAACGAGCCCCATTGTTAATCCTTTAAAGGAAATTATTTGTAAATTTCGACAAGTAGAACAATGAATGGAATAGGTAGACGGTTGAAATCATTGTATATATTGCTTCCATATAGTCTAAGAAACATATATGCAAAGCATCCAAACAGTACAATTCGCCAATTTTTTGTTTTCCAAGTTTATGTGAACAATGAGCCCCAATGGTTAATCCTTTATCGGAAATTATTTGTAACTTTCGACAAGTAGAACAATGAATGGAACAGGTAGATGGTTGAAATCTTTGTATATATTGCTTCTATATAGTCTAAGAAACATATATGCAAAGCATCCAAACAGTACCATTCGCCAATTTTTTGTTCTTCAAGTTTAAGTGAACAACGAGCCCCATTGTTAATCCATTAAAGGAAATTATTTGTAAATTTCGGCAAGTAGAACAATGAATGGAATAGGTAGACGGTTGAAATCATTGTATATATTGCTTCTATATAGTCTAAGAAACATATATGCAAAGCATCCAAACAGTACAATTCGCCAATTCATTGTTCTTCAAGTTTAAGTGTACAACGAGCCCCATTGTTAATCCTTTAAAGGAAATTATTTGTAACTTTCGACAAGTAGAACAATGAATGGAACAGGTAGACGGGTGAAATCTTTCTATATATTGCTTCTAAATAGTCTAAGAAACATATATGCAAAGCATCCAAACAGTACACTTCCCCCAATTTTTTGTTTTTCAAGTTTAAGTGAACTACGAGCCACATTGTTAATCCTTTAAAGGAAATTATTTGTAAATTTCGACAAGTAGAACTATAAATGGATCAGGTAGACGGTTGAAATAATTGTATATATTGCTTCTATATAATCTACGAAACATATATGCAAAGCATCCAAACAGTGCAATTCGCCAATTTTTTGGTCTTCAAGTTTAAGTGAACTACGAGCCCCATTGTTAATACTTTAACGGAAATTAATTGTAACTTTCTACAAGTAGAACAATGATTGGAACACGTAGACGGTTGAAATCTTTGTATATATTGCTTCCATATAGTCTAAGAAACATATATGCAAAGCATCCAAACAGTACAATTCGCCAATTTATTGTTCTTCAAGTTTAATTGAACAATGAGCCCCATTGTTAATCCTTTATCGGAAATTATTTGTAACTTTCGACAAGTAGAACAATGAATGGAAAAGGTAGACGGTTGAAATCTTTGTATATATTGCTTCTATATAGTCTAAGAAACATATATGCAAAGCATCCAAACAGTACAATTCGCCAATTTTTTGTTCTTCAAGTTTAAGTGAACAATGAGCCCCAATGGTTAATCCTTTATCGGTAATTATTTGTAACATTCGACAAGTAGAACAACGAATGGAACAGGTAGACGGTTGAAATCCTTGTATATATTGCGTTTATATAGTCTAAGAAACATATTTGCAAAGGATCCAAACAGTACAATTCGCCAATTTTTTGTTTTCAAAGTTTAAGTGAACAATGAGCCCCAATGGTTAATCCTTTATCGGAAATTATTTGTAACTTTCGACAAGTAGAACAATGAATGGAACAGGTAGACGGTTGAAATCATTGTATATATTGCTTCCATATAGTCTAAGAAACATATATGCAAAGCATACAAACAGTACAATTCGCCAATTTTTTGTTTTCCAAGTTTATGTGAACAATGAGCCCCAATGGTTAATCCTTTATCGGAAATTATTTGTAACTTTCGACAAGTAGAACAATGAATGGAACAGGTAGACGGTTGAAATCATTGTATATATTGCTTCTATATAGTCTAAGAAACATATATGCAAAGCATCCAAACAGTACAATTCGCCAATTCATTGTTCTTCAAGTTTAAGTGTACAACGAGCCCCATTGTTAATCCTTTAAAGGAAATTATTTGTAACTTTCGACAAGTAGAACAATGAATGGAACAGGTAGACGGGTGAAATCTTTCTATGTATTGCTTCTATATAGTCTAAGAAACATATATGCAAAGCATCCAAACAGTACCATTCGCCAATTTTTTGTTCTTCAAGTTTAAGTGAACAACGAGCCCCATTGTTAATCCTTTAAAGGAAATTATTTGTAAATTTCGGCAAGTAGAACAATGAATGGAACAGGTAGACGGTTGAAATCTTTGTATATATTGCTTCTATATAGTCTAAGAAACATATACGCAAAGCATCCAAACAGTACCATTCGCCAATTTTTTGTTCTTCAAGTTTAAGTGAACAACGAGCCCCATTGTTAATCCTTTAAAGGAAATTATTTGTAAATTTCGGCAAGTAGAACAATGAATGGAATAGGTAGACGGTTGAAATCATTGTATATATTGCTTCTATATAGTCTAAGAAAGATATATGCAAAGCATCCAAACAGTACAATTCGCCAATTTATTGTTCTTCAAGTTTAAGTGAACAACAAGCCCCAATGGTTAATCCTTTATCGGAAATTATTTGTAATTTTCGACAAGTAGAACAATGAATGGAACAGGTAGACGGTTGAAATCATTGTATATGTTGCTTCTATATAGTCTAAGAAACATATATGCAAAGCATCCAAACAGTACAATTCGCCAATTTTTTGTTCCTCAAGTTTAAGTGAACAATGAGCCCCAATGGTTAATCCTTTATCGGAAATTATATGTAACTTTCGACAAGTAGAACAATGAATGGAACAGGTAGACAGTTGAAATCTTTGTATATATTGCTTCTATATAGTCTAAGAAACATACGTGCAAAGCATCCTAACAGTACAATTCGCCAATTTATTGTCCTTCAAGTTTAATTGAACAATGAGCCCCATTGTTAATCCTTTATCGGAAATTATTTGTAACTTTCGACAAGTAGAACAATGAATGGAAAAGGTAGACGGTTGAAATCTTTGTATATATTGCTTCTATATAGTCTAAGAAACATATATGCAAAGCATCCAAACAGTACAGTACGCCAATTTTTTGTTCTTCAAGTTTAAGTGAACAATGAGCCCCAATGGTTAATCCTTTATCGGTAATTATTTGTAACATTCGACAAGTAGAACAATGAATGGAACAGGTAGACGGTTGAAATCCTTGTATATATTGCGTCTATATAGTCTAAGAAACATATTTGCAAAGGATCCAAACAGTACAATTCGCCAATTTTTTGTTTTTCAAGTTTAAGTGAACAATGAGCCCCAATGGTTAATCCTTTATCGGAAATTATTTGTAACTTTCGACAAGTAGAACAATGAATGGAACATGTAGACGGTTGAATTCTTTGTATATATTGCTTCTACATAGTCTAAGAAACATATATGCAAAGCATCCAAACAGTACAATTCGCCAATTCATTGTTCATCAAGTTTAAGTGTACAACGAGCCCCATTGTTAATCCTTTAAAGGAAATTATTTGTAAATTTCGACAAGTAGAACAATGAATGGAATAGGTAGACGGTTGAAATCATTGTATATATTGCTTCCATATAGTCTAAGAAACATATATGCAAAGCATCCAAACAGTACAATTCGCCAATTTTTTGTTTTCCAAGTTTATGTGAACAATGAGCCCCAATGGTTAATCCTTTATCGGAAATTATTTGTAACTTTCGACAAGTAGAACAATGAATGGAACAGGTAGACGGTTGAAATCTTTATATATATTGCTTCTATATAGTCTAAGAAACATATATGCAAAGCATCCAAACAGTACCATTCGCCAATTTTTTGTTCTTCAAGTTTAAGTGAACAACGAGCCCCATTGTTAATCCTTTAAAGGAAATTATTTGTAAATTTCGGCAAGTAGAACAAGAATGGAATAGGTAGACGGTTGAAATCATTGTATATATTGCTTCTATATAGTCTAAGAAACATATATGCAAAGCATCCAAACAGTACAATTCGCCAATTCATTGTTCTTCAAGTTTAAGTGTACAACGAGCCCCATTGTTAATCCTTTAAAGGAAATTATTTGTAACTTTCGACAAGTAGAACAATGAATGGAACAGGTAGACGGGTGAAATCTTTCTATATATTGCTTCTAAATAGTCTAAGAAACATATATGCAAAGCATCCAAACAGTACACTTCCCCAAATTTTTTGTTCTTCAAGTTTAAGTGAACTACGAGCCACATTGTTAATCCTTTAAAGGAAATTATTTGTAAATTTCGACAAGTAGAACTATAAATGGATCAGGTAGACGGTTGAAATAATTGTATATATTGCTTCTATATAATCTACGAAACATATATGCAAAGCATCCAAACAGTGCAATTCGCCAATTTTTTGGTCTTCAAGTTTAAGTGAACTACGAGCCCCATTGTTAATACTTTAACGGAAATTAATTGTAACTTTCTACAAGTAGAACAATGATTGGAACACGTAGACGGTTGAAATCTTTGTATATATTGCTTCCATATAGTCTAAGAAACATATATGCAAAGCATCCAAACAGTACAATTCGCCAATTTTTTGTCCTTCAAGTTTAAGTGAACAATGAGCCCCATTGTTAATCCTTTATCGGAAATTATTTGTAACTTTCGACAAGTAGAACAATGAATGGAACAGGTAGACGGTTGAAATCTTTGTATATATTGCTTCTATATAATCTAAGAAACATATATGCAAAGCATCCAAACAGTACCTTTCACCAATTTTTTGTTCTTCAAGTTTAAGTGAACAACGAGCCCCATTGATAATCATGAAACGGAAATTATTTGTAACTTTTTACAAGTAGAACAATGAATAGAACAGGTAGACGGTTGAAATCTTTGTATATGTTGCTTCTATATAGTCTAAGAAACATATATGCAAAGCATCCAAACAGTACAATTCGCCAATTTTTTGTTCCTCAAGTTTAAGTGAACAATGAGCCCCAATGGTTAATCCTTTATCGGAAATTATTTGTAACTTTCGACAAGTAGAACAATGAATGGAACAGGTAGACAGTTGAAATCTTTGTATATATTGCTTCTATATAGTCTAAGAAACATATATGCAAAGCATCTAAACAGTACAATTCGCCAATTTTTTGTCCTTCAAGTTTAAGTGAACAATGAGCCCCATTGTTAATCCTTTATCGGAAATTATTTGTAAGTTTCGACAAGTAGAACAATGAATGGAACAGGTAGACGGTTGAAATCTTTGTATATATTGCTTCTATATTATCTAAGAAACATATATGCAAAGCATCCAAACAGTACCATTCGCCAATTTATTGTTCTTCAAGTTTAAGTGAACTACGAGCCCCAATGGTTAATCATTTATCGGAAATTATTTGTAACTTTCGACAAGTAGAACAATGAATGGAACAGGTAGACGGTTGAATTCTTTGTATATATTGCTTCTATATAGTCTAAGAAACATATATGCAAAGCATCGAAACAGTACAATTCGCCAATTTATTGTTCTTCAAGTTTAAGTGAACAACGAGCCCCATTGTTAATCCTTTAAAGGAAATTATTTGTAACTTTCGACAAGTAGAACAATGAATGGAACAGGTAGACGGTTGAATTCTTTGTATATATTGCTTCTATATAGTCTAAGAAACATATATGCAAAGCATCCAAACAGTACAATTCGCCAATTTATTGTTCTTCAAGTTTAAGTGAACAACGAGCCCCATTGTTAATCCTTTAAAGGAAATTATTTGTAAATTTCGACAAGTAGAACAATGATTGGAACACGTAGACTGTTGAAATCTTTGTATATATTGCGTCTATATAGTCTAAGAAACATATATGCAAAGGATCCAAACAGTACAATTCGCCAATTTATTGTTCTTCAAGTTTAAGTGAACAACGAGCCCCATTGTTAATCCTTTAAAGGAAATTATTTGTAACTTTCGACAAGTAGAACAATGAATGGAACAGGTAGACGGTTGAAATCTTTGTATATATTGCTTCTATATAATCTAAGAAACATATATGCAAAGCATCCAAACAGTACCATTCGCCAATTTATTGTTCTTCAAGTTTAAGTGAACAACGAGCCCCAATGGTTAATCATTTATCGGAAATTATTTGTAATTTTCGACAAGTAGAACAATGAATGGAACAGGTAGACGGTTGAAATCTTTGTATATATTGCTTCTATATAGTCTAAGAAACATATATGCATAGCGTCCAAACAGAACAATTCGCCAATTTTTTGTTCCTCAAGTTTAAGTGAACAATGAGCCCCAATGGTTAATCCTTTATCGGAAATTATTTGTAACTTTCGACAAGTAGAACAATGAATGGAACACGTAGCCGGTTGAAATCTTTGTATATATTGCTTCCATATAGTCTAAGAAACATATATGCAAAGCATCCAAACAGTACAATTCGCCAATTTTTTGTCCTTCAAGTTTAAGTGAACAATGAGCCCCATTGTTAATCCTTTATCGGAAATTATTTGTAACTTTCGACAAGTAGAACAATGAATGGAACAGGTAGACGGTTGAAATCATTGTATATATTGCTTCTATATAGTCTAAGAAACATATATGCATAGCGTCCAAACAGAACAATTCGCCAATTTTTTGTTCCTCAAGTTTAAGTGAACAATGAGCCCCAATGGTTAATCCTTTATCGGAAATTATTTGTAACTTTCGACAAGTAGAACAATGAATGGAACAGGTAGACAGTTGAAATCTTTGTATATATTGCTTCTATATAGTCTAAGAAACATACGTGCAAAGCATCCTAACAGTACAATTCGCCAATTTATTGTTCTTCAAGTTTAAGTGAACAACAAGCCCCAATGGTTAATCCTTTATCGGAAATTATTTGTAATTTTCGACAAGTAGAACAATGAATGGAACAGGTAGACGGTTGAAATCATTGTATATATTGCTTCTATATAGTCTAAGAAACATATATGCAAAGCATCCAAACAGTACAATACGCCAATTTCTTGTTCTTCAAGTTTAAGTGAACTACGAGCCCCATTGTTAATCCTTTAAAGGAAATTATTTGTAACTTTCGACAAGCAGAACAATGAATGGTACAGGTAGACGGTTAAAGTCTTTGTATATATTGCTTCTATATAATCTAAGAAACATATATGCAAAGCATCCAAACAGTACCTTTCACCAATTTTTTGTTCTTCAAGTTTAAGTGAACAACGAGCCCCATTGATAATCATGAAACGGAAATTATTTGTAACTTTTTACAAGTAGAACAATGAATAGAACAGGTAGACGGCTGAAATCTTTGTATATGTTGCTTCTATATAGTCTAAGAAACATATATGCAAAGCATCCAAACAGTACAATTCGCCAATTTTTTGTTCCTCAAGTTTAAGTGAACAATGAGCCCCAATGGTTAATCCTTTATCGGAAATTATTTGTAACTTTCGACAAGTAGAACAATGAATGGAAAAGGTAGACGGTTGAAATCTTTGTATATATTGCTTCTATATAGTCTAAGAAACATATATGCAAAGCATCCAAACAGTACAGTTCGCCAATTTTTTGTTCTTCAAGTTTAAGTGAACAATGAGCCCCAATGGTTAATCCTTTATCGGTAATTATTTGTAACATTGGACAAGTAGAACAATGAATGGAACAGGTAGACGGTTGAAATCCTTGTATATATTGCGTCTATATAGTCTAAGAAACATATTTGCAAAGGATCCAAACAGTACAATTCGCCAATTTTTTGTTTTTCAAGTTTAAGTGAACAATGAGCCCCAATGGTTAATCCTTTATCGGAAATTATTTGTAACTTTCGACAAGTAGAACAATGAATGGAACATGTAGACGGTTGAATTCTTTGTATATATTGCTTCTACATAGTCTAAGAAACATATATGCAAAGCATCCAAACAGTACAATTCGCCAATTCATTGTTCATCAAGTTTAAGTGTACAAAGAGCCCCATTGTTAATCCTTTAAAGGAAATTATTTGTAAATTTCGACAAGTAGAACAATGAATGGAATAGGTAGACGGTTGAAATCATTGTATATATTGCTTCCATATAGTCTAAGAAACATATATGCAAAGCATCCAAACAGTACAATTCGCCAATTTTTTGTTTTCCAAGTTTATGTGAACAATGAGCCCCAATGGTTAATCCTTTATCGGAAATTATTTGTAACTTTCGACAAGTAGAACAATGAATGGAACAGGTAGACGGTTGAAATCTTTATATATATTGCTTCTATATAGTCTAAGAAACATATATGCAAAGCATCCAAACAGTACCATTCGCCAATTTTTTGTTCTTCAAGTTTAAGTGAACAACGAGCCCCATTGTTAATCCTTTAAAGGAAATTATTTGTAAATTTCGGCAAGTAGAACAATGAATGGAATAGGTAGACGGTTGAAATCATTGTATATATTGCTTCTATATAGTCTAAGAAACATATATGCAAAGCATCCAAACAGTACAATTCGCCAATTCATTGTTCTTCAAGTTTAAGTGTACAACGAGCCCCATTGTTAATCCTTTAAAGGAAATTATTTGTAACTTTCGACAAGTAGAACAATGAATGGAACAGGTAGACGGGTGAAATCTTTCTATATATTGCTTCTAAATAGTCTAAGAAACATATATGCAAAGCATCCAAACAGTACACTTCCCCAAATTTTTTGTTCTTCAAGTTTAAGTGAACTACGAGCCACATTGTTAATCCTTTAAAGGAAATTATTTGTAAATTTCGACAAGTAGAACTATAAATGGATCAGGTAGACGGTTGAAATAATTGTATATATTGCTTCTATATAATCTACGAAACATATATGCAAAGCATCCAAACAGTGCAATTCGCCAATTTTTTGGTCTTCAAGTTTAAGTGAACTACGAGCCCCATTGTTAATACTTTAACGGAAATTAATTGTAACTTTCTACAAGTAGAACAATGATTGGAACACGTAGACGGTTGAAATCTTTGTATATATTGCTTCCATATAGTCTAAGAAACATATATGCAAAGCATCCAAACAGTACAATTCGCCAATTTTTTGTCCTTCAAGTTTAAGTGAACAATGAGCCCCATTGTTAATCCTTTATCGGAAATTATTTGTAACTTTCGACAAGTAGAACAATGAATGGAACAGGTAGACGGTTGAAATCTTTGTATATATTGCTTCTATATAATCTAAGAAACATATATGCAAAGCATCCAAACAGTACCTTTCACCAATTTTTTGTTCTTCAAGTTTAAGTGAACAACGAGCCCCATTGATAATCATGAAACGGAAATTATTTGTAACTTTTTACAAGTAGAACAATGAATAGAACAGGTAGACGGTTGAAATCTTTGTATATGTTGCTTCTATATAGTCTAAGAAACATATATGCAAAGCATCCAAACAGTACAATTCGCCAATTTTTTGTTCCTCAAGTTTAAGTGAACAATGAGCCCCAATGGTTAATCCTTTATCGGAAATTATTTGTAACTTTCGACAAGTAGAACAATGAATGGAACATTTAGACAGTTGAAATCTTTGTATATATTGCTTCTATATAGTCTAAGAAACATATATGCAAAGCATCCAAACAGTACCATTCGCCAATTTTTCTTTCTTCAAGTTTAAGTGAACAACGAGCCCCAATGGTTAATCCTTTATCGGAAATTATTTGTAACTTTCGACAAGTAGAACAATGAATGGAACAGGTAGACGGTTGAAATCTTTGTATATATTGCGTCTATATAGTCTAAGAAACATATATGCAAAGCATCCAAACAGTACCATTCGCCAATTTATTGTTCTTCAAGTTTAAGTGAACTACGAGCCCCAATGGTTAATCATTTATCGGAAATTATTTGTAACTTTCGACAAGTAGAACAATGAATGGAACAGGTAGACGGTTGAATTCTTTGTATATATTGCTTCTATATAGTCTAAGAAACATATATGCAAAGCATCGAAACAGTACAATTCGCCAATTTATTGTTCTTCAAGTTTAAGTGAACAACGAGCCCCATTGTTAATCCTTTAAAGGAAATTATTTGTAACTTTCGACAAGTAGAACAATGAATGGAACAGGTAGACGGTTGAATTCTTTGTATATATTGCTTCTATATAGTCTAAGAAACATATATGCAAAGCATCCAAACAGTACAATTCGCCAATTTATTGTTCTTCAAGTTTAAGTGAACAACGAGCCCCATTGTTAATCCTTTAAAGGAAATTATTTGTAAATTTCGACAAGTAGAACAATGATTGGAACACGTAGACTGTTGAAATCTTTGTATATATTGCGTCTATATAGTCTAAGAAACATATATGCAAAGGATCCAAACAGTACAATTCGCCAATTTTTTGTTTTTCAAGTTTAAGTGAACAATGAGCCCCAATGGTTAATCCTTTATCGGAAATTATTTGCAACTTTCGACAAGTAGAACAATGAATGGAACAGGTAGACGGTTGAAATCCTTGTATATATTGCGCCTATATAGTCTTAGAAACATATATGCAAAGCATCCAAACAGTACCATTCGCCAATTTTTTGTTCTTCAAGTTTAAGTGAATAATGAGACCCATTGTTAATCCTTTATCGGAAATTATTTGTAACTTTCGACAAGTAGAACAATGAATGGAACAGGTAGACGGTTGAAATCTTTCTATATATTGCTTCGAAATAAACTAAGAAACATATATGCAAAGCATGCAAACAGTACACTTCCCCAAATTTTTTGTTCTTCAAGTTTAAGTGAACTACGAGCCACATTGTTAATCCTTTAAAGGAAATTATTTGTAAATTTCGACAAGTAGAACAATAAATGGATCAGGTAGACGGTTGAAATAATTGTATATATTGCTTCTATATAATCTACGAAACATATATGCAAAGCATCCAAACAGTACAATTCGCCAATTTTTTGGTCTTCAAGTTTAAGTGAACTACGAGCCCCATTGTTAATACTTTAACGGAAATTAATTGTAACTTTCTACAAGTAGAACAATGATTGGAACACGTAGACGGTTGAAATCTTTGTATATATTGCTTCCATATAGTCTAAGAAACATATATGCAAAGCATCCAAACAGTACAATTCGCCAATTTTTTGTCCTTCAAGTTTAAGTGAACAATGAGCCCCATTGTTAATTCTTTATCGGAAATTATTTGTAACTTTCGACAAGTAGAACAATGAATGGAACAGGTAGACGGTTGAAATCTTTGTATATATTGCTTCTATATAATCTAAGAAACATATATGCAAAGCATCCAAACAGTACCATAGGCCAATTTATTGTTCTTCAAGTTTAAGTGAACAACGAGCCCCAATGGTTAATCATTTATCGGAAATTATTTGTAATTTTCGACAAGTAGAACAATGAATGGAACAGGTAGACGGTTGAAATCTTTGTATATATTGCTTCTATATAGTCTAAGAAACATATATGCATAGCGTCCAAACAGAACAATTCGCCAATTTTTTGTTCCTCAAGTTTAAGTGAACAATGAGCCCCAATGGTTAATCCTTTATCGGAAATTATTTGTAACTTTCGACAAGTAGAACAATGAATGGAACAGGTAGACAGTTGAAATCTTTGTATATATTGCTTCTATATAGTCTAAGAAACATACGTGCAAAGCATCCTAACAGTACAATTCGCCAATTTATTGTTCTTCAAGTTTAAGTGAACAACAAGCCCCAATGGTTAATCCTTTATCGGAAATTATTTGTAATTTTCGACAAGTAGAACAATGAATGGAACAGGTAGACGGTTGAAATCATTGTATATGTTGCTTCTATATAGTCTAAGAAACATATATGCAAAGCATCCAAACAGTACAATTCGCCAATTTTTTGTTCCTCAAGTTTAAGTGAACAATGAGCCCCAATGGTTAATCCTTTATCGGAAATTATATGTAACTTTCGACAAGTAGAACAATGAATGGAACAGGTAGACAGTTGAAATCTTTGTATATATTGCTTCTATATAGTCTAAGAAACATACGTGCAAAGCATCCTAACAGTACAATTCGCCAATTTATTGTCCTTCAAGTTTAATTGAACAATGAGCCCCATTGTTAATCCTTTATCGGAAATTATTTGTAACTTTCGACAAGTAGAACAATGAATGGAAAAGGTAGACGGTTGAAATCTTTGTATATATTGCTTCTATATAGTCTAAGAAACATATATGCAAAGCATCCAAACAGTACAGTTCGCCAATTTTTTGTTCTTCAAGTTTAAGTGAACAATGAGCCCCAATGGTTAATCCTTTATCGGTAATTATTTGTAACATTCGACAAGTAGAACAATGAATGGAACAGGTAGACGGTTGAAATCCTTGTATATATTGCGTCTATATAGTCTAAGAAACATATTTGCAAAGGATCCAAACAGTACAATTCGCCAATTTTTTGTTTTTCAAGTTTAAGTGAACAATGAGCCCCAATGGTTAATCCTTTATCGGAAATTATTTGTAACTTTCGACAAGTAGAACAATGAATGGAACATGTAGACGGTTGAATTCTTTGTATATATTGCTTCTACATAGTCTAAGAAACATATATGCAAAGCATCCAAACAGTACAATTCGCCAATTCATTGTTCATCAAGTTTAAGTGTACAACGAGCCCCATTGTTAATCCTTTAAAGGAAATTATTTGTAAATTTCGACAAGTAGAACAATGAATGGAATAGGTAGACGGTTGAAATCATTGTATATATTGCTTCCATATAGTCTAAGAAACATATATGCAAAGCATCCAAACAGTACAATTCGCCAATTTTTTGTTTTCCAAGTTTATGTGAACAATGAGCCCCAATGGTTAATCCTTTATCGGAAATTATTTGTAACTTTCGACAAGTAGAACAATGAATGGAACAGGTAGACGGTTGAAATCTTTATATATATTGATTCTATATAGTCTAAGAAACATATATGCAAAGCATCCAAACAGTACCATTCGCCAATTTTTTGTTCTTCAAGTTTAAGTGAACAACGAGCCCCATTGTTAATCCTTTAAAGGAAATTATTTGTAAATTTCGGCAAGTAGAACAATGAATGGAATAGGTAGACGGTTGAAATCATTGTATATATTGCTTCTATATAGTCTAAGAAACATATATGCAAAGCATCCAAACAGTACAATTCGCCAATTCATTGTTCTTCAAGTTTAAGTGTACAACGAGCCCCATTGTTAATCCTTTAAAGGAAATTATTTGTAACTTTCGACAAGTAGAACAACGAATGGAACAGGTAGACGGGTGAAATCTTTCTATATATTGCTTCTAAATAGTCTAAGAAACATATATGCAAAGCATCCAAACAGTACACTTCCCCAAATTTTTTGTTCTTCAAGTTTAAGTGAACTACGAGCCACATTGTTAATCCTTTAAAGGAAATTATTTGTAAATTTCGACAAGTAGAACTATAAATGGATCAGGTAGACGGTTGAAATAATTGTATATATTGCTTCTATATAATCTACGAAACATATATGCAAAGCATCCAAACAGTGCAATTCGCCAATTTTTTGGTCTTCAAGTTTAAGTGAACTACGAGCCCCATTGTTAATACTTTAACGGAAATTAATTGTAACTTTCTACAAGTAGAACAATGATTGGAACACGTAGACGGTTGAAATCTTTGTATATATTGCTTCCATATAGTCTAAGAAACATATATGCAAAGCATCCAAACAGTACAATTCGCCAATTTTTTGTCCTTCAAGTTTAAGTGAACAATGAGCCCCATTGTTAATCCTTTATCGGAAATTATTTGTAACTTTCGACAAGTAGAACAATGAATGGAACAGGTAGACGGTTGAAATCTTTGTATATATTGCTTCTATATAATCTAAGAAACATATATGCAAAGCATCCAAACAGTACCTTTCACCAATTTTTTGTTCTTCAAGTTTAAGTGAACAACGAGCCCCATTGATAATCATGAAACGGAAATTATTTGTAACTTTTTACAAGTAGAACAATGAATAGAACAGGTAGACGGTTGAAATCTTTGTATATGTTGCTTCTATATAGTCTAAGAAACATATATGCAAAGCATCCAAACAGTACAATTCGCCAATTTTTTGTTCCTCAAGTTTAAGTGAACAATGAGCCCCAATGGTTAATCCTTTATCGGAAATTATTTGTAACTTTCGACAAGTAGAACAATGAATGGAACAGGTAGACAGTTGAAATCTTTGTATATATTGCTTCTATATAGTCTAAGAAACATATATGCAAAGCATCCAAACAGTACAATTCGCCAATTTTTTGTCCTTCAAGTTTAAGTGAACAATGAGCCCCATTGTTAATCCTTTATCGGAAATTATTTGTAACTTTCGACAAGTAGAACAATGAATGGAACAGGTAGACGGTTGAAATCTTTGTATATATTGCTTCTATATAATCTAAGAAACATATATGCAAAGCATCCAAACAGTACCATTCGCCAATTTATTGTTCTTCAAGTTTAAATGAACTACGAGCCCCAATGGTTAATCATTTATCGGAAATTATTTGTAACTTTCGACAAGTAGAACAATGAATGGAACAGGTAGACGGTTGAATTCTTTGTATATATTGCTTCTATATAGTCTAAGAAACATATATGCAAAGCATCGAAACAGTACAATTCGCCAATTTATTGTTCTTCAAGTTTAAGTGAACAACGAGCCCCATTGTTAATCCTTTAAAGGAAATTATTTGTAACTTTCGACAAGTAGAACAATGAATGGAACAGGTAGACGGTTGAAATCTTTGTATATATTGCTTCTATATAGTCTAAGAAACATATATGCATAGCGTCCAAACAGAACAATTCGCCAATTTTTTGTTCCTCAAGTTTAAGTGAACAATGAGCCCCAATGGTTAATCCTTTATCGGAAATTATTTGTAACTTTCGACAAGTAGAACAATGAATGGAACAGGTAGACAGTTGAAATCTTTGTATATATTGCTTCTATATAGTCTAAGAAACATACGTGCAAAGCATCCTAACAGTACAATTCGCCAATTTATTGTTCTTCAAGTTTAAGTGAACAACAAGCCCCAATGGTTAATCCTTTATCGGAAATTATTTGTAATTTTCGACAAGTAGAATAATGAATGGAACAGGTAGACGGTTGAAATCATTGTATATATTGCTTCTATATAGTCTAAGAAACATATATGCAAAGCATCCAAACAGTACAATACGCCAATTTCTTGTTCTTCAAGTTTAAGTGAACTACGAGCCCCATTGTTAATCCTTTAAAGGAAATTATTTGTAACTTTCGACAAGCAGAACAATGAATGGTACAGGTAGACGGTTAAAGTCTTTGTATATATTGCTTCTATATAATCTAAGAAACATATATGCAAAGCATCCAAACAGTACCTTTCACCAATTTTTTGTTCTTCAAGTTTAAGTGAACAACGAGCCCCATTGATAATCATGAAACGGAAATTATTTGTAACTTTTACAAGTAGAACAATGAATAGAACAGGTAGACGGTTGAAATCTTTGTATATGTTGCTTCTATATAGTCTAAGAAACATATATGCAAAGCATCCAAACAGTACAATTTTTCCAATTTTTTGTTCCTCAAGTTTAAGTGAAAAATGAGCCCCAATGGTTAATCCTTTATCGGAAATTATTTGTAACTTTCGACAAGTAGAACAATGAATGGAACAGGTAGACAGTTGAAATCTTTGTATATATTGCTTCTATATAGTCTAAGAAACATACGTGCAAAGCATCCTAACAGTACAATTCGCCAATTTATTGTTCTTCAAGTTTAATTGAACAATGAGCCCCATTGTTAATTCTTTATCGGAAATTATTTGTAACTTTCGACAAGTAGAACAATGAATGGTACAGGTAGACGGTTAAAGTCTTTGTATATATTGCTTCTATATAATCTAAGAAACATATATGCAAAGCATCCAAACAGTATCTTTCACCAATTTTTTGTTCTTCAAGTTTAAGTGAACAACGAGCCCCATTGATAATCATGAAACGGAAATTATTTGTAACTTTTACAAGTAGAACAATGAATAGAACAGGTAGACGGTTGAAATCTTTGTATATATTGCTTCCATATAGTCTAAGAAACATATATGCAAAGCATCCAAACAGTACAATTCGCCAATTTTTTGTCCTTCAAGTTTAAGTGAACAATGAGCCCCATTGTTAATCCTTTATCGGAAATTATTTGTAACTTTCGACAAGTAGAACAATGAATGGAACAGGTAGACGGTTGAATTCTTTGTATATATTGCTTCTACATAGTCTAAGAAACATATATGCAAAGCATCCAAACAGTACAATTCGCCAATTCATTGTTCATCAAGTTTAAGTGTACAACGAGCCCCATTGTTAATCCTTTAAAGGAAATTATTTGTAAATTTCGACAAGTAGAACAATGAATGGAATAGGTAGACGGTTGAAATCATTGTATATATTGCTTCCATATAGTCTAAGAAACATATATGCAAAGCATCCAAACAGTACAATTCGCCAATTTTTTGGTCTTCAAGTTTAAGTGAACTACGAGCCCCATTGTTAATACTTTAACGGAAATTAATTGTAACTTTCGACAAGTAGAACAATGAATGGAACAGGTAGACGGTTGAAATCTTTGTATATATTGCTTCTATATAATCTAAGAAACATATATGCAAAGCATCCAAACAGTACCATTCGCCAATTTATTGTTCTTCAAGTTTAAGTGAACAACGAGCCCCAATGGTTAATCATTTATCGGAAATTATTTGTAATTTTCGACAAGTAGAACAATGAATGGAACAGGTAGACGGTTGAAATCTTTGTATATATTGCTTCTATATAGTCTAAGAAACATATATGC
Source organism: Cerceris ruficornis (assembly GCA_963989415.1). Taxonomy (NCBI): domain Eukaryota; kingdom Metazoa; phylum Arthropoda; class Insecta; order Hymenoptera; family Crabronidae; genus Cerceris; species Cerceris ruficornis. The sequence goes on along the minus strand of CAXDIW010000294.1, from coordinate 257,655 downwards.
ATAGCGTCCAAACAGAACAATTCGCCAATTTTTTGTTCCTCAAGTTTAAGTGAACAATGAGCCCCAATGGTTAATCCTTTATCGGAAATTATTTGTAACTTTCGACAAGTAGAACAATGAATGGAACAGGTAGACGGTTGAAATCTTTGTATATATTGCTTCTATATAATCTAAGAAACATATATGCAAAGCATCCAAACAGTACCATAGGCCAATTTATTGTTCTTCAAGTTTAAGTGAACAACGAGCCCCAATGGTTAATCATTTATCGGAAATTATTTGTAATTTTCGACAAGTAGAACAATGAATGGAACAGGTAGACGGTTGAAATCTTTGTATATATTGCTTCTATATAGTCTAAGAAACATATATGCATAGCGTCCAAACAGAACAATTCGCCAATTTTTTGTTCCTCAAGTTTAAGTGAACAATGAGCCCCAATGGTTAATCCTTTATCGGAAATTATTTGTAACTTTCGACAAGTAGAACAATGAATGGAACAGGTAGACAGTTGAAATCTTTGTATATATTGCTTCTATATAGTCTAAGAAACATACGTGCAAAGCATCCTAACAGTACAATTCGCCAATTTATTGTTCTTCAAGTTTAAGTGAACAACAAGCCCCAATGGTTAATCCTTTATCGGAAATTATTTGTAATTTTCGACAAGTAGAACAATGAATGGAACAGGTAGACGGTTGAAATCATTGTATATGTTGCTTCTATATAGTCTAAGAAACATATATGCAAAGCATCCAAACAGTACAATTCGCCAATTTTTTGTTCCTCAAGTTTAAGTGAACAATGAGCCCCAATGGTTAATCCTTTATCGGAAATTATATGTAACTTTCGACAAGTAGAACAATGAATGGAACAGGTAGACAGTTGAAATCTTTGTATATATTGCTTCTATATAGTCTAAGAAACATACGTGCAAAGCATCCTAACAGTACAATTCGCCAATTTATTGTCCTTCAAGTTTAATTGAACAATGAGCCCCATTGTTAATCCTTTATCGGAAATTATTTGTAACTTTCGACAAGTAGAACAATGAATGGAAAAGGTAGACGGTTGAAATCTTTGTATATATTGCTTCTATATAGTCTAAGAAACATATATGCAAAGCATCCAAACAGTACAGTTCGCCAATTTTTTGTTCTTCAAGTTTAAGTGAACAATGAGCCCCAATGGTTAATCCTTTATCGGTAATTATTTGTAACATTCGACAAGTAGAACAATGAATGGAACAGGTAGACGGTTGAAATCCTTGTATATATTGCGTCTATATAGTCTAAGAAACATATTTGCAAAGGATCCAAACAGTACAATTCGCCAATTTTTTGTTTTTCAAGTTTAAGTGAACAATGAGCCCCAATGGTTAATCCTTTATCGGAAATTATTTGTAACTTTCGACAAGTAGAACAATGAATGGAACATGTAGACGGTTGAATTCTTTGTATATATTGCTTCTACATAGTCTAAGAAACATATATGCAAAGCATCCAAACAGTACAATTCGCCAATTCATTGTTCATCAAGTTTAAGTGTACAACGAGCCCCATTGTTAATCCTTTAAAGGAAATTATTTGTAAATTTCGACAAGTAGAACAATGAATGGAATAGGTAGACGGTTGAAATCATTGTATATATTGCTTCCATATAGTCTAAGAAACATATATGCAAAGCATCCAAACAGTACAATTCGCCAATTTTTTGTTTTCCAAGTTTATGTGAACAATGAGCCCCAATGGTTAATCCTTTATCGGAAATTATTTGTAACTTTCGACAAGTAGAACAATGAATGGAACAGGTAGACGGTTGAAATCTTTATATATATTGCTTCTATATAGTCTAAGAAACATATATGCAAAGCATCCAAACAGTACCATTCGCCAATTTTTTGTTCTTCAAGTTTAAGTGAACAACGAGCCCCATTGTTAATCCTTTAAAGGAAATTATTTGTAAATTTCGGCAAGTAGAACAATGAATGGAATAGGTAGACGGTTGAAATCATTGTATATATTGCTTCTATATAGTCTAAGAAACATATATGCAAAGCATCCAAACAGTACAATTCGCCAATTCATTGTTCTTCAAGTTTAAGTGTACAACGAGCCCCATTGTTAATCCTTTAAAGGAAATTATTTGTAACTTTCGACAAGTAGAACAATGAATGGAACAGGTAGACGGGTGAAATCTTTCTATATATTGCTTCTAAATAGTCTAAGAAACATATATGCAAAGCATCCAAACAGTACAATTCGCCAATTTTTTGTCCTTCAAGTTTAAGTGAACAATGAGCCCCATTGTTAATACTTTAACGGAAATTAATTGTAACTTTCTACAAGTAGAACAATGATTGGAACACGTAGACGGTTGAAATCTTTGTATATATTGCTTCCATATAGTCTAAGAAACATATATGCAAAGCATCCAAACAGTACAATTCGCCAATTTTTTGTCCTTCAAGTTTAAGTGAACAATGAGCCCCATTGTTAATCCTTTATCGGAAATTATTTGTAACTTTCGACAAGTAGAACAATGAATGGAACAGGTAGACGGTTGAAATCTTTGTATATATTGCTTCTATATAATCTAAGAAACATATATGCAAAGCATCCAAACAGTACCTTTCACCAATTTTTTGTTCTTCAAGTTTAAGTGAACAACGAGCCCCATTGATAATCATGAAACGGAAATTATTTGTAACTTTTTACAAGTAGAACAATGAATAGAACAGGTAGACGGTTGAAATCTTTGTATATGTTGCTTCTATATAGTCTAAGAAACATATATGCAAAGCATCCAAACAGTACAATTCGCCAATTTTTTGTTCCTCAAGTTTAAGTGAACAATGAGCCCCAATGGTTAATCCTTTATCGGAAATTATTTGTAACTTTCGACAAGTAGAACAATGAATGGAACAGGTAGACAGTTGAAATCTTTGTATATATTGCTTCTATATAGTCTAAGAAACATATATGCAAAGCATCCAAACAGTACAATTCGCCAATTTTTTGTCCTTCAAGTTTAAGTGAACAATGAGCCCCATTGTTAATCCTTTATCGGAAATTATTTGTAACTTTCGACAAGTAGAACAATGAATGGAACAGGTAGACGGTTGAAATCTTTGTATATATTGCTTCTATATAATCTAAGAAACATATATGCAAAGCATCCAAACAGTACCATTCGCCAATTTATTGTTCTTCAAGTTTAAGTGAACTACGAGCCCCAATGGTTAATCATTTATCGGAAATTATTTGTAACTTTCGACAAGTAGAACAATGAATGGAACAGGTAGACGGTTGAATTCTTTGTATATATTGCTTCTATATAGTCTAAGAAACATATATGCAAAGCATCGAAACAGTACAATTCGCCAATTTATTGTTCTTCAAGTTTAAGTGAACAACGAGCCCCATTGTTAATCCTTTAAAGGAAATTATTTGTAACTTTCGACAAGTAGAACAATGAATGGAACAGGTAGACGGTTGAAATCTTTGTATATATTGCTTCTATATAGTCTAAGAAACATATATGCATAGCGTCCAAACAGAACAATTCGCCAATTTTTTGTTCCTCAAGTTTAAGTGAACAATGAGCCCCAATGGTTAATCCTTTATCGGAAATTATTTGTAACTTTCGACAAGTAGAACAATGAATGGAACAGGTAGACAGTTGAAATCTTTGTATATATTGCTTCTATATAGTCTAAGAAACATACGTGCAAAGCATCCTAACAGTACAATTCGCCAATTTATTGTTCTTCAAGTTTAATTGAACAATGAGCCCCATTGTTAATTCTTTATCGGAAATTATTTGTAACTTTCGACAAGTAGAACAATGAATGGAAAAGGTAGACGGTTGAAATCTTTGTATATATTGCTTCTATATAATCTAAGAAACATATATGCAAAGCATCCAAACAGTATCTTTCACCAATTTTTTGTTCTTCAAGTTTAAGTGAACAACGAGCCCCATTGATAATCATGAAACGGAAATTATTTGTAACTTTTACAAGTAGAACAATGAATAGAACAGGTAGACGGTTGAAATCTTTGTATATGTTGCTTCTATATAGTCTAAGAAACATATATGCAAAGCATCCAAACAGTACAATTTTGCCAATTTTTTGTTCCTCAAGTTTAAGTGAAAAATGAGCCCCAATGGTTAATCCTTTATCGGAAATTATTTGTAACTTTCGACAAGTAGAACAATGAATGGAACAGGTAGACAGTTGAAATCTTTGTATATATTGCTTCTATATAGTCTAAGAAACATACGTGCAAAGCATCCTAACAGTACAATTCGCCAATTTATTGTTCTTCAAGTTTAATTGAACAATGAGCCCCATTGTTAATTCTTTATCGGAAATTATTTGTAACTTTCGACAAGTAGAACAATGAATGGAAAAGGTAGACGGTTGAAATCTTTGTATATATTGCTTCTATATAGTCTAAGAAACATATATGCAAAGCATCCAAACAGTACAATTCGCCAATTTTTTGTTCTTCAAGTTTAAGTGAACAATGAGCCCCAATGGTTAATCCTTTATCGGTAATTATTTGTAACATTCGACAAGTAGAACAATGAATGGAACAGGTAGACGGTTGAAATCCTTGTATATATTGCGTCTATATAGTCTAAGAAACATATTTGCAAAGGATCCAAACAGTACAATTAGCCAATTTTTTGTTTTTCAAGTTTAAGTGAACAATGAGCCCCAATGGTTAATCCTTTATCGGAAATTATTTGTAACTTTCGACAAGTAGAACAATGAATGGAACAGGTAGACGGTTGAATTCTTTGTATATATTGCTTCTACATAGTCTAAGAAACATATATGCAAAGCATCCAAACAGTACAATTCGCCAATTCATTGTTCATCAAGTTTAAGTGTACAACGAGCCCCATTGTTAATCCTTTAAAGGAAATTATTTGTAAATTTCGACAAGTAGAACAATGAATGGAATAGGTAGACGGTTGAAATCATTGTATATATTGCTTCCATATAGTCTAAGAAACATATATGCAAAGCATCCAAACAGTACAATTCGCCAATTTTTTGGTCTTCAAGTTTAAGTGAACTACGAGCCCCATTGTTAATACTTTAACGGAAATTAATTGTAACTTTCGACAAGTAGAACAATGAATGGAACAGGTAGACGGTTGAAATCTTTGTATATATTGCTTCTATATAATCTAAGAAACATATATGCAAAGCATCCAAACAGTACCATTCGCCAATTTATTGTTCTTCAAGTTTAAGTGAACAACGAGCCCCAATGGTTAATCATTTATCGGAAATTATTTGTAATTTTCGACAAGTAGAACAATGAATGGAACAGGTAGACGGTTGAAATCTTTGTATATATTGCTTCTATATAGTCTAAGAAACATATATGCAAAGCATCCAAACAGTACAATTCGCCAATTTATTGTTCTTCAAGTTTAAGTGAACAACGAGCCCCATTGTTAATCCTTTATCGGAAATTATTTGTAACTTTCGACAAGTAGAACAATGAATGGAACAGGTAGACGGTTGAAATCTTTGTATATATTGCTTCTATATAATCTAAGAAACATATATGCAAAGCATCCAAACAGTACCTTTCACCAATTTTTTGTTCTTCAAGTTTAAGTGAACAACGAGCCCCATTGATAATCATGAAACGGAAATTATTTGTAACTTTTTACAAGTAGAACAATGAATAGAACAGGTAGACGGTTGAAATCTTTGTATATGTTGCTTCTATATAGTCTAAGAAACATATATGCAAAGCATCCAAACAGTACCATTCGCCAATTTTTTGTTCTTCATGTTTAAGTGAACAATGAGCCCCAATGGTTAATCCTTTACCGGATATTATTTGTAATTTTCGACAAGTAGAACAATGAATGGATCAGGTAGACGGTTGAAATCATTGTATATATTGCTTCTATATAGTCTAAGAAACATATATGCAAAGCATCCAAACAGTACAATTCGCCAATTTTTTGTTCTTCAAGGTTAAGTGAACTACGAGCCCCATTGTTAATACTTTAACGGAAATTTTTTGTAACTTTCGACAAGTAGAACAAAGAATGGAACAGGTAGACGGTTGAAATCAATGTATATATTGTTTCTATATAGTCTAAGAAACATATATGCAAAGCATACAAACAGTACAATTCGCCAATTTTTTGTTCTTCAAGTTTAAGTAAACTACGATCCCCATTGTTAATCCTTTAACGGAAATTATTTGTAACTTTCGACAAGTAGAACAATGAATGGAACACGTGGACGGTTGAAATCTTTGTATATATTGCTTCCATATAGTCTAAGAAACATATATGCAAAGCATCCAAACAGTACAATTCGCCAATTTTTTGTCCTTCAAGTTTAAGTGAACAATGAGCCCCATTGTTAATTCTTTATCGGAAATTATTTGTAACTTTCGACAAGTAGAACAATGAATGGAACAGGTAGACGGTTGAAATCTTTGTATATATTGCTTCTATATAATCTAAGAAACATATATGCAAAGCATCCAAACAGTACCATTCGCCAATTTATTGTTCATCAAGTTTAAGTGAACAACGAGCCCCAATGGTTAATCATTTATCGGAAATTATTTGTAATTTTCGACAAGTAGAACAATGAATGGAACAGGTAGACGGTTGAAATCTTTGTATATATTGCTTCTATATAGTCTAAGAAACATATATGCATAGCGTCCAAACAGAACAATTCGCCAATTTTTTGTTCCTCAAGTTTAAGTGAACAATGAGCCCCAATGGTTAATCCTTTATCGGAAATTATTTGTAACTTTCGACAAGTAGAACAATGAATGGAACAGGTAGACAGTTGAAATCTTTGTATATATTGCTTCTATATAGTCTAAGAAACATACGTGCAAAGCATCCTAACAGTACAATTCGCCAATTTATTGTTCTTCAAGTTTAAGTGAACAACAAGCCCCAATGGTTAATCCTTTATCGGAAATTATTTGTAATTTTCGACAAGTAGAACAATGAATGGAACAGGTAGACGGTTGAAATCATTGTATATATTGCTTCTATATAGTCTAAGAAACATATATGCAAAGCATCCAAACAGTACAATACGCCAATTTCTTGTTCTTCAAGTTTAAGTGAACTACGAGCCCCATTGTTAATCCTTTAAAGGAAATTATTTGTAACTTTCGACAAGCAGAACAATGAATGGAACAGGTAGACGGTTAAAGTCTTTGTATATATTGCTTCTATATAATCTAAGAAACATATATGCAAAGCATCCAAACAGTACCTTTCACCAATTTTTTGTTCTTCAAGTTTAAGTGAACAACGAGCCCCATTGATAATCATGAAACGGAAATTATTTGTAACTTTTACAAGTAGAACAATGAATAGAACAGGTAGACGGTTGAAATCTTTGTATATGTTGCTTCTATATAGTCTAAGAAACATATATGCAAAGCATCCAAACAGTACAATTTTGCCAATTTTTTGTTCCTCAAGTTTAAGTGAAAAATGAGCCCCAATGGTTAATCCTTTATCGGAAATTATTTGTAACTTTCGACAAGTAGAACAATGAATGGAACAGGTAGACAGTTGAAATCTTTGTATATATTGCTTCTATATAGTCTAAGAAACATACGTGCAAAGCATCCTAACAGTACAATTCGCCAATTTATTGTTCTTCAAGTTTAATTGAACAATGAGCCCCATTGTTAATTCTTTATCGGAAATTATTTGTAACTTTCGACAAGTAGAACAATGAATGGAAAAGGTAGACGGTTGAAATCTTTGTATATATTGCTTCTATATAGTCTAAGAAACATATATGCAAAGCATCCAAACAGTACAATTCGCCAATTTTTTGTTCTTCAAGTTTAAGTGAACAATGAGCCCCAATGGTTAATCCTTTATCGGTAATTATTTGTAACATTCGACAAGTAGAACAATGAATGGAACAGGTAGACGGTTGAAATCCTTGTATATATTGCCTCTATATAGTCTAAGAAACATATTTGCAAAGGATCCAAACAGTACAATTCGCCAATTTTTTGTTTTTCAAGTTTAAGTGAACAATGAGCCCCAATGGTTAATCCTTTATCGGAAATTATTTGTAACTTTCGACAAGTAGAACAATGAATGGAACAGGTAGACGGTTGAATTCTTTGTATATATTGCTTCTACATAGTCTAAGAAACATATATGCAAAGCATCCACACAGTACAATTCGCCAATTCATTGTTCATCAAGTTTAAGTGTACAACGAGCCCCATTGTTAATCCTTTAAAGGAAATTATTTGTAAATTTCGACAAGTAGAACAATGAATGGAATAGGTAGACGGTTGAAATCATTGTATATATTGCTTCCATATAGTCTAAGAAACATATATGCAAAGCATCCAAACAGTACAATTCGCCAATTTTTTGTTTTCCAAGTTTATGTGAACAATGAGCCCCAATGGTTAATCCTTTATCGGAAATTATTTGTAACTTTCGACAAGTAGAACAATGAATGGAACAGGTAGACGGTTGAAATCTTTGTATATATTGCTTCTATATAGTCCAAGAAACATATATGCAAAGCATCCAAACAGTACCATTCGCCAATTTTTTGTTCTTCAAGTTTAAGTGAACAACGAGCCCCATTGTTAATCCATTAAAGGAAATTATTTGTAAATTTCGGCAAGTAGAACAATGAATGGAATAGGTAGACGGTTGAAATCATTGTATATATTGCTTCTATATAGTCTAAGAAACATATATGCAAAGCATCCAAACAGTACAATTCGCCAATTCATTGTTCTTCAAGTTTAAGTGTACAACGAGCCCCATTGTTAATCCTTTAAAGGAAATTATTTGTAACTTTCGACAAGTAGAACAATGAATGGAACAGGTAGACGGGTGAAATCTTTCTATATATTGCTTCTAAATAGTCTAAGAAACATATATGCAAAGCATCCAAACAGTACACTTCCCCCAATTTTTTGTTTTTCAAGTTTAAGTGAACTACGAGCCACATTGTTAATCCTTTAAAGGAAATTATTTGTAAATTTCGACAAGTAGAACTATAAATGGATCAGGTAGACGGTTGAAATAATTGTATATATTGCTTCTATATAATCTACGAAACATATATGCAAAGCATCCAAACAGTGCAATTCGCCAATTTTTTGGTCTTCAAGTTTAAGTGAACTACGAGCCCCATTGTTAATACTTTAACGGAAATTAATTGTAACTTTCTACAAGTAGAACAATGATTGGAACACGTAGACGGTTGAAATCTTTGTATATATTGCTTCCATATAGTCTAAGAAACATATATGCAAAGCATCCAAACAGTACAATTCGCCAATTTATTGTTCTTCAAGTTTAATTGAACAATGAGCCCCATTGTTAATCCTTTATCGGAAATTATTTGTAACTTTCGACAAGTAGAACAATGAATGGAAAAGGTAGACGGTTGAAATCTTTGTATATATTGCTTCTATATAGTCTAAGAAACATATATGCAAAGCATCCAAACAGTACAATTCGCCAATTTTTTGTTCTTCAAGTTTAAGTGAACAATGAGCCCCAATGGTTAATCCTTTATCGGTAATTATTTGTAACATTCGACAAGTAGAACAACGAATGGAACAGGTAGACGCTTGAAATCCTTGTATATATTGCGTTTATATAGTCTAAGAAACATATTTGCAAAGGATCCAAACAGTACAATTCGCCAATTTTTTGTTTTTCAAGTTTAAGTGAACAATGAGCCCCAATGGTTAATCCTTTATCGGAAATTATTTGTAACTTTCGACAAGTAGAACAATGAATGGAACAGGTAGACGGTTGAAATCATTGTATATATTGCTTCCATATAGTCTAAGAAACATATATGCAAAGCATACAAACAGTACAATTCGCCAATTTTTTGTTTTCCAAGTTTATGTGAACAATGAGCCCCAATGGTTAATCCTTTATCGGAAATTATTTGTAACTTTCGACAAGTAGAACAATGAATGGAACAGGTAGACGGTTGAAATCATTGTATATATTGCTTCTATATAGTCTAAGAAACATATATGCAAAGCATCCAAACAGTACAATTCGCCAATTCATTGTTCTTCAAGTTTAAGTGTACAACGAGCCCCATTGTTAATCCTTTAAAGGAAATTATTTGTAACTTTCGACAAGTAGAACATTGAATGGAACAGGTAGACGGGTGAAATCTTTCTATATATTGCTTCTATATAGTCTAAGAAACATATATGCAAAGCATCCAAACAGTACCATTCGCCAATTTTTTGTTCTTCAAGTTTAAGTGAACAACGAGCCCCATTGTTAATCCTTTAAAGGAAATTATTTGTAAATTTCGGCAAGTAGAACAATGAATGGAACAGGTAGACGGTTGAAATCTTTGTATATATTGCTTCTATATAGTCTAAGAAACATATACGCAAAGCATCCAAACAGTACCATTCGCCAATTTTTTGTTCTTCAAGTTTAAGTGAACAACGAGCCCCATTGTTAATCCTTTAAAGGAAATTATTTGTAAATTTCGGCAAGTAGAACAATGAATGGAATAGGTAGACGGTTGAAATCATTGTATATATTGCTTCTATATAGTCTAAGAAAGATATATGCAAAGCATCCAAACAGTACAATTCGCCAATTCATTGTTCTTCAAGTTTAAGTGTACAACGAGCCCCATTGTTAATCCTTTAAAGGAAATTATTTGTAACTTTCGACAAGTAGAACAATGAATGGAACAGGTAGACGGGTGAAATCTTTCTATATATTGCTTCTATATAGTCTAAGAAACATATATGCAAAGCATCCAAACAGTACCATTCGCCAATTTTTTGTTCTTCAAGTTTAAGTGAACAACGAGCCCCATTGTTAATCCTTTAAAGGAAATTATTTGTAAATTTCGGCAAGTAGAACAATGAATGGAACAGGTAGACGGTTGAAATCTTTGTATATATTGCTTCTATATAGTCTAAGAAACATATATGCAAAGCATCCAAACAGTACCATTCGCCAATTTTTTGTTCTTCAAGTTTAAGTGAACAACGAGCCCCATTGTTAATCCTTTAAAGGAAATTATTTGTAAATTTCGGCAAGTAGAACAATGAATGGAATAGGTAGACGGTTGAAATCATTGTATATATTGCTTCTATATAGTCTAAGAAACATATATGCAAAGCATCCAAACAGTACAATTCGCCAATTCATTGTTCTTCAAGTTTAAGTGTACAACGAGCCCCATTGTTAATCCTTTAAAGGAAATTATTTGTAACTTTCGACAAGTAGAACAATGAATGGAACAGGTAGACGGGTGAAATCTTTCTATATATTGCTTCTAAATAGTCTAAGAAACATATATGCAAAGCATCCAAACAGTACACTTCCCCAAATTTTTTGTTCTTCAAGTTTAAGTGAACTACGAGCCACATTGTTAATCCTTTAAAGGAAATTATTTGTAAATTTCGACAAGTAGAACTATAAATGGATCAGGTAGACGGTTGAAATAATTGTATATATTGCTTCTATATAATCTACGAAACATATATGCAAAGCATCCAAACAGTGCAATTCGCCAATTTTTTGGTCTTCAAGTTTAAGTGAACTACGAGCCCCATTGTTAATACTTTAACGGAAATTAATTGTAACTTTCTACAAGTAGAACAATGATTGGAACACGTAGACGGTTGAAATCTTTGTATATATTGCTTCCATATAGTCTAAGAAACATATATGCAAAGCATCCAAACAGTACAATTCGCCAATTTTTTGTCCTTCAAGTTTAAGTGAACAATGAGCCCCATTGTTAATCCTTTATCGGAAATTATTTGTAACTTTCGACAAGTAGAACAATGAATGGAACAGGTAGACGGTTGAAATCTTTGTATATATTGCTTCTATATAATCTAAGAAACATATATGCAAAGCATCCAAACAGTACGTTTCACCAATTTTTTGTTCTTCAAGTTTAAGTGAACAACGAGCCCCATTGATAATCATGAAACGGAAATTATTTGTAACTTTTACAAGTAGAACAATGAATAGAACAGGTAGACGGTTGAAATCTTTGTATATGTTGCTTCTATATAGTCTAAGAAACATATATGCAAAGCATCCAAACAGTACAATTCGCCAATTTTTTGTTCCTCAAGTTTAAGTGAACAATGAGCCCCAATGGTTAATCCTTTATCGGAAATTATTTGTAACTTTCGACAAGTAGAACAATGAATGGAACAGGTAGACAGTTGAAATCTTTGTATATATTGCTTCTATATAGTCTAAGAAACATATATGCAAAGCATCCAAACAGTACCATTCGCCAATTTATTGTTCTTCAAGTTTAAGTGAACAACGAGCCCCAATGGTTAATCATTTATCGGAAATTATTTGTAACTTTCGACAAGTAGAACAATGAATGGAACAGGTAGACGGTTGAATTCTTTGTATATATTGCTTCTATATAGTCTAAGAAACATATATGCAAAGCATCGAAACAGTACAATTCGCCAATTTATTGTTCTTCAAGTTTAAGTGAACAACGAGCCCCATTGTTAATCCTTTAAAGGAAATTATTTGTAACTTTCGACAAGTAGAACAATGAATGGAACAGGTAGACGGTTGAATTCTTTGTATATATTGCTTCTATATAGTCTAAGAAACATATATGCAAAGCATCCAAACAGTACAATTCGCCAATTTATTGTTCTTCAAGTTTAAGTGCAGAACGAGCCCCATTGTTAATCCTTTAAAGGAAATTATTTGTAAATTTCGACAAGTAGAACAATGATTGGAACACGTAGACTGTTGAAATCTTTGTATATATTGCGTCTATATAGTCTAAGAAACATATATGCAAAGGATCCAAACAGTACAATTCGCCAATTTATTGTTCTTCAAGTTTAAGTGAACAACAAGCCCCAATGGTTAATCCTTTATCGGAAATTATTTGTAATTTTCGACAAGTAGAACAATGAATGGAACAGGTAGACGGTTGAAATCATTGTATATATTGCTTCTATATAGTCTAAGAAACATATATGCAAAGCATCCAAACAGTACAATACGCCAATTTCTTGTTCTTCAAGTTTAAGTGAACTACGAGCCCCATTGTTAATCCTTTAAAGGAAATTATTTGTAACTTTCGACAAGCAGAACAATGAATGGTACAGGTAGACGGTTAAAGTCTTTGTATATATTGCTTCTATATAATCTAAGAAACATATATGCAAAGCATCCAAACAGTACCTTTCACCAATTTTTTGTTCTTCAAGTTTAAGTGAACAACGAGCCCCATTGATAATCATGAAACGGAAATTATTTGTAACTTTTTACAAGTAGAACAATGAATAGAACAGGTAGACGGTTGAAATCTTTGTATATGTTGCTTCTAAATAGTCTAAGAAACATATATGCAAAGCATCCAAACAGTACAATTCGCCAATTTTTTGTTCCTCAAGTTTAAGTGAACAATGAGCCCCAATGGTTAATCCTTTATCGGAAATTATTTGTAACTTGCGACAAGTAGAAAAATGAATGGAACAGGTAGACGGTTGAAATCATAGTATATATTGCGTCTATATAGTCTAAGAAACATATTTGCAAAGGATCCAAACAGTACAATTCGCCAATTTTTTGTTTTTCAAGTTTAAGTGAACAATGAGCCCCAATGGTTAATCCTTTATCGGAAATTATTTGTAACTTTCGACAAGTAGAACAATGAATGGAACAGGTAGACGGTTGAATTCTTTGTATATATTGCTTCTACATAGTCTAAGAAACATATATGCAAAGCATCCAAACAGTACAATTCGCCAATTCATTGTTCATCAAGTTTAAGTGTACAACGAGCCCCATTGTTAATCCTTTAAAGGAAATTAATTGTAAATTTCGACAAGTAGAACAGTGAATGGAACAGGTAGACGGTTGAAATCTTTGTATATATTGCTTCTATATAGTCTAAGAAACATATATGCAAAGCATCCAAACAGTACAATTCGCCAATTTATGGTTCTTCAAGTTTAAGTGAACAATGAGCCCCAATGGTTAATCCGTTATCGGAAATTATTTGTAACTTTCGACAAGTAGAACAATGAATGGAACAGGTAGACGGTTGAAATCTTTGTATATATTGCTTCTATATAGTCTAAGAAACATATATGCAAAGCATCCAAACAGTACCATTCGCCAATTTTTTGTTCTTCAAGTTTAAGTGAACAACGAGCCCCATTGTTAATCCTTTAAAGGAAATTATTTGTAAATTTCGGCAAGTAGAACAATGAATGGAATAGGTAGACAGTTGAAATCATTGTATATATTGCTTCTATATAGTCTAAGAAACATATATGCAAAGCATCCAAACAGTACAATTCGCCAATTCATTGTTCTTCAAGTTTAAGTGTACAACGAGCCCCATTGTTAATCCTTTAAAGGAAATTATTTGTAAATTTCGACAAGTAGAACAATGATTGGAACACGTAGACTGTTGAAATCTTTGTATATATTGCGTCTATATAGTCTAAGAAACATATATGCAAAGGATCCAAACAGTACAATTCGCCAATTTATTGTTCTTCAAGTTTAAGTGAACAACGAGCCCCATTGTTAATCCTTTAAAGGAAATTATTTGTAACTTTCGACAAGTAGAACAATGAATGGAACAGGTAGACGGTTGAATTCTTTGTATATATTGCTTCTATATAGTCTAAGAAACATATATGCAAAGCATCCAAACAGTACAATTCGCCAATTTATTGTTCTTCAAGTTTAAGTGCAGAACGAGCCCCATTGTTAATCCTTTAAAGGAAATTATTTGTAAATTTCGACAAGTAGAACAATGATTGGAACACGTAGACTGTTGAAATCTTTGTATATATTGCGTCTATATAGTCTAAGAAACATATATGCAAAGGATCCAAACAGTACAATTCGCCAATTTATTGTTCTTCAAGTTTAAGTGAACAACAAGCCCCAATGGTTAATCCTTTATCGGAAATTATTTGTAATTTTCGACAAGTAGAACAATGAATGGAACAGGTAGACGGTTGAAATCATTGTATATATTGCTTCTATATAGTCTAAGAAACATATATGCAAAGCATCCAAACAGTACAATACGCCAATTTCTTGTTCTTCAAGTTTAAGTGAACTACGAGCCCCATTGTTAATCCTTTAAAGGAAATTATTTGTAACTTTCGACAAGCAGAACAATGAATGGTACAGGTAGACGGTTAAAGTCTTTGTATATATTGCTTCTATATAATCTAAGAAACATATATGCAAAGCATCCAAACAGTACCTTTCACCAATTTTTTGTTCTTCAAGTTTAAGTGAACAACGAGCCCCATTGATAATCATGAAACGGAAATTATTTGTAACTTTTTACAAGTAGAACAATGAATAGAACAGGTAGACGGTTGAAATCTTTGTATATGTTGCTTCTAAATAGTCTAAGAAACATATATGCAAAGCATCCAAACAGTACAATTCGCCAATTTTTTGTTCCTCAAGTTTAAGTGAACAATGAGCCCCAATGGTTAATCCTTTATCGGAAATTATTTGTAACTTGCGACAAGTAGAAAAATGAATGGAACAGGTAGACGGTTGAAATCATAGTATATATTGCGTCTATATAGTCTAAGAAACATATTTGCAAAGGATCCAAACAGTACCATTCGCCAATTTTTTGTTTTTCAAGTTTAAGTGAACAATGAGCCCCAATGGTTAATCCTTTATCGGAAATTATTTGTAACTTTCGACAAGTAGAACAATGAATGGAACAGGTAGACGGTTGAATTCTTTGTATATATTGCTTCTACATAGTCTAAGAAACATATATGCAAAGCATCCAAACAGTACAATTCGCCAATTCATTGTTCATCAAGTTTAAGTGTACAACGAGCCCCATTGTTAATCCTTTAAAGGAAATTAATTGTAAATTTCGACAAGTAGAACAGTGAATGGAACAGGTAGACGGTTGAAATCTTTGTATATATTGCTTCTATATAGTCTAAGAAACATATATGCAAAGCATCCAAACAGTACAATTCGCCAATTTATGGTTCTTCAAGTTTAAGTGAACAATGAGCCCCAATGGTTAATCCGTTATCGGAAATTATTTGTAACTTTCGACAAGTAGAACAATGAATGGAACAGGTAGACGGTTGAAATCTTTGTATATATTGCTTCTATATAGTCTAAGAAACATATATGCAAAGCATCCAAACAGTACCATTCGCCAATTTTTTGTTCTTCAAGTTTAAGTGAACAACGAGCCCCATTGTTAATCCTTTAAAGGAAATTATTTGTAAATTTCGGCAAGTAGAACAATGAATGGAATAGGTAGACAGTTGAAATCATTGTATATATTGCTTCTATATAGTCTAAGAAACATATATGCAAAGCATCCAAACAGTACAATTCGCCAATTCATTGTTCTTCAAGTTTAAGTGTACAACGAGCCCCATTGTTAATCCTTTAAAGGAAATTATTTGTAAATTTCGACAAGTAGAACAATGATTGGAACACGTAGACTGTTGAAATCTTTGTATATATTGCGTCTATATAGTCTAAGAAACATATATGCAAAGGATCCAAACAGTACAATTCGCCAATTTATTGTTCTTCAAGTTTAAGTGAACAACAAGCCCCAATGGTTAATACTTTATCGGAAATTATTTGTAATTTTCGACAAGTAGAACAATGAATGGAACAGGTAGACGGTTGAAATCATTGTATATATTGCTTCTATATAGTCTAAGAAACATATATGCAAAGCATCCAAACAGTACAATACGCCAATTTCTTGTTCTTCAAGTTTAAGTGAACTACGAGCCCCATTGTTAATCCTTTAAAGGAAATTATTTGTAACTTTCGACAAGCAGAACAATGAATGGTACAGGTAGACGGTTAAAGTCTTTGTATATATTGCTTCTATATAATCTAAGAAACATATATGCAAAGCATCCAAACAGTACCTTTCACCAATTTTTTGTTCTTCAAGTTTAAGTGAACAACGAGCCCCATTGATAATCATGAAACGGAAATTATTTGTAACTTTTTACAAGTAGAACAATGAATAGAACAGGTAGACGGTTGAAATCTTTGTATATGTTGCTTCTAAATAGTCTAAGAAACATATATGCAAAGCATCCAAACAGTACAATTCGCCAATTTTTTGTTCCTCAAGTTTAAGTGAACAATGAGCCCCAATGGTTAATCCTTTATCGGAAATTATTTGTAACTTGCGACAAGTAGAAAAATGAATGGAACAGGTAGACGGTTGAAATCATAGTATATATTGCGTCTATATAGTCTAAGAAACATATTTGCAAAGGATCCAAACAGTACAATTCGCCAATTTTTTGTTTTTCAAGTTTAAGTGAACAATGAGCCCCAATGGTTAATCCTTTATCGGAAATTATTTGTAACTTTCGACAAGTAGAACAATGAATGGAACAGGTAGACGGTTGAATTCTTTGTATATATTGCTTCTACATAGTCTAAGAAACATATATGCAAAGCATCCAAACAGTACAATTCGCCAATTCATTGTTCATCAAGTTTAAGTGTACAACGAGCCCCATTGTTAATCCTTTAAAGGAAATTATTTGTAAATTTCGACAAGTAGAACAGTGAATGGAACAGGTAGACGGTTGAAATCTTTGTATATATTGCTTCTATATAGTCTAAGAAACATATATGCAAAGCATCCAAACAGTACAATTCGCCAATTTATGGTTCTTCAAGTTTAAGTGAACAATGAGCCCCAATGGTTAATCCGTTATCGGAAATTATTTGTAACTTTCGACAAGTAGAACAATGAATGGAACAGGTAGACGGTTGAAATCTTTGTATATATTGCTTCTATATAGTCTAAGAAACATATATGCAAAGCATCCAAACAGTACCATTCGCCAATTTTTTGTTCTTCAAGTTTAAGTGAACAACGAGCCCCATTGTTAATCCTTTAAAGGAAATTATTTGTAAATTTCGGCAAGTAGAACAATGAATGGAATAGGTAGACAGTTGAAATCATTGTATATATTGCTTCTATATAGTCTAAGAAACATATATGCAAAGCATCCAAACAGTACAATTCGCCAATTCATTGTTCTTCAAGTTTAAGTGTACAACGAGCCCCATTGTTAATCCTTTAAAGGAAATTATTTGTAAATTTCGACAAGTAGAACAATGAATGGAATAGGTAGACGGTTGAAATCATTGTATATATTGCTTCCATATAGTCTAAGAAACATATATGCAAAACATCCAAACAGTACAAATCGCCCGTTTTTGTTCTTCAAGTTTAAGTGAACAATGAGCCCCAATGGTTAATCCTTTATCGGTAATTATTTGTAACTTTCGACAAGTAGAACAATGAATGGAACAGGTAGACAGTTGAAATCCTTGTATATATTTCGTCTATATAGTCTTAGAAACATATATGCAAAGCATCCAAACAGTACCATTCGCCAATTTTTGGTCGTCAAGTTTAAGTGAACAATGAGACCCATTGTTAATCCTTTAAAGGAAATTATTTGTAAATTTCGACAAGTTAAACAATGATTGGAACACGTAGACGGTTGAAATCTTTGTATATAATGCTTCCATATAGTCTAAGAAACATGTACGCAAAGCATCCAAACATTACCATTCGCCAATTTTTTGTTCTTCAAGTTTAAGTGAACAATGAGCCCCAATGGTTAATCCTTTATCGGAAATTATTTGTAACTTGCGACAAGTAGAACAATGAATGGAACAGGTAGCCGGTTGAAATCAATGTATATATTGCTTCTATATAGTCTAAGAAACATATATGCAAAGCATCCAAACAGTAACATTCGCCAATTTTTTGTTCTTCAAGTTTAAGTGAACAACGAGCCCCAATGGTTAATCCTTTATCGGAAATTATTTGTAACTTTCGACAAGTAGAACAATGAATGGAACAGGTAGACGGTTGAAATCTTAGTATATATTGCGTCTACATAGTCTAAGAAACATATATGCAAAGCATCCAAACAGTACCAATCGCCAATTTTTTGTTCTTCAAGTTTAAGTGAACTACGAGCCCCATTGTTAATCCTTTAAAGGAAATTATTTGTAAATTTCGACAAGTAGAACTATGATTGGAACACGTAGACGGTTGAAATCTTTGTATATATTGCTTCCATATAGTCTAAGAAACATGTACGCAAAGCATCCAAACAGTACCATTCGCCAATTTTTTGTTCTTCAAGTTTAAGTGAACTACGAGCCCCATTGTTAATCCTTTAAAGGAAATTATTTGTAAATTTCGACAAGTAGAACAATGAATCGAACAGGTAGACTGTTGAAATCATTGTATATATTGCTTCTATATAGCCTAAGAAACATATATGCAAAGCGTCCAATCAGTACAATTCGCCAATTATTTGATCTTCAAGGTTAAGTGAACTACGAGCCCCATTGTTAATACTTTAACGGAAATTATTTGTAACTTTCGACAAGTAGAACAATGAATGGAACAGGTAGACGGTTGAAATCATTGTATATATTGCTTCTATATAGTCTAAGAAACATATCTGCAAATCATCCAAACAGTACCATTCGCCAATTATTTGTTCTTCAAGTTTAAGTGAACTACGAGTCCCATTGTTAATACTTTAACGGAAATTATTTGTAACTTGCGACAAGTAGAACAATGAATGGAACAGGTAGACGGTTGAAATCATAGTATATATTGCTTCTATATAGTCTAAGAAACATACGTGCAAAGCATCCTAACAGTACAATTCGCCAATTTATTGTTCTTCAAGTTTAATTGAACAATGAGCCCCATTGTTAATCCTTTATCGGAAATTATTTGTAACTTTCGACAAGTAGAACAATGAATGGAAAAGGTAGACGGTTGAAATCTTTGTATATGTTGCTCCTATATAGTCTGAGAAACATATATGCAAAGCATCCAAACAGTACAATTCGCCAATTTTTTGTTCTTCAAGTTTAAGTGAACAATGAGCCCCAATGGTTAATCCTTTATCGGTAATTATTTGTAACATTCGACAAGTAGAACAATGAATGGAACAGGTAGACGGTTGAAATCCTTGTATATATTGCGTCTATATAGTCTAAGAAACATATTTGCAAAGGATCCAAACAGTACAATTCGCCAATTTTTTGTTTTTCAAGTTTAAGTGAACAATGAGCCCCAATGGTTAATCCTTTATCGGAAATTATTTGTAACTTTCGACAAGTAGAACAATGAATGGAACAGGTAGACGGTTGAATTCTTTGTATATATTGCTTCTACATAGTCTAAGAAACATATATGCAAAGCATCCAAACAGTACAATTCGCCAATTCATTGTTCATCAAGTTTAAGTGTACAACGAGCCCCATTGTTAATCCTTTAAAGGAAATTATTTGTAAATTTCGACAAGTAGAACAGTGAATGGAACAGGTAGACGGTTGAAATCTTTGTATATATTGCTTCTATATAGTCTAAGAAACATATATGCAAAGCATCCAAACAGTACAATTCGCCAATTTATGGTTCTTCAAGTTTAAGTGAACAATGAGCCCCAATGGTTAATCCGTTATCGGAAATTATTTGTAACTTTCGACAAGTAGAACAATGAATGGAACAGGTAGACGGTTGAAATCTTTGTATATATTGCTTCTATATAGTCTAAGAAACATATATGCAAAGCATCCAAACAGTACCATTCGCCAATTTTTTGTTCTTCAAGTTTAAGTGAACAACGAGCCCCATTGTTAATCCTTTAAAGGAAATTATTTGTAATTTTCGACAAGTAGAACAATGAATGGAACAGGTAGACGGTTGAAATCTTTGTATATATTGCTTCCATATAGTCTAAGAGACATATATGCAAAGCATCCAAACAGTACCATTCGCCAATTTTTTTTCTTCAAGTGTACGTGAACAACGAGCCCCATTGATAATCATGAAATGGAAATTATTTGTAACTTTCTACAAGTAGAACAATGAATAGTACAGGTAGAGTGTTGAAATCATTGTATATATTGCTTCTATATAGTCTAAGAAACATATATGCAAAGCATCCAAACAGTACCATTCGCTAATTTTTTGTTCTTAAGTTTAAGTGAACTATGAGCCCCATTGATAATCATGAAACGGAAATTATTTGTAAGTTTCTACAAGTAGAACAATGAATAGAACGGGTAGACGGTAGAAATCTTTGTATATGTTGCTTCTATATAGTCTCAGAAACATATATGCAAAGCATCCAAACAGTACCATTCGCTAATTTTTTGTTCATAAGTTTAAGTGAACTATGAGCCCCATTGTTAACCCTTTAACGGAAATTATTTGTAACTTTCGACAAGTAGAACAATGAATGGAACAGGTAGACGTTTGAAATCATTGTATATATTGCTTCTATATTGTCTAGGAAACCTATATGCAAAGCATCCAAACAGTACAATTCGCCAATATATTGTTCTTCAAGTTTAAGTGAACAACGAGCCCCATTGTTAATCCTTTAAAGGAAATTATTTGTAAATTTCGACAAATTAAACACTGATTGGAGCACGTAGACGGTTGAAATCTTTGTATATAATGCTTCCATATAGTCTAAGAAACATGTACGCAAGCATCCAAACATTACCATTCGCCAATTTTTTGTTCTTCAAGTTTAAGTGAAGAATGAGCCCCAATGGTTAATCCTTTATCGGAAATTATTTGTAACTTTCGACAAGTAGAACAATGAACGGAACAGTTAGACGGTTGAAATCATTGTATATATTGCTTCTATATAGTCTAAGAAACATATATGCAAAGCATCCAAACAGTACAATTCGCCAATTTATTGTTCTTCAAGTTTAAGTGAACTACGAGCCCCATTGTTAATCCTTTAACGGAAATTAATTGTAACTTTCTACAAGTAGAACAATGAATGGAACAGGTAGACGGATGAAATCTTTGTATATATTGCATCTATATAGTCTGAGAAACATATATGCAAAGCATCCAAACAGTACCATTCGCCAATTTTTTGTTCTTCAAGTTTAAGTGAACTACGAGCCCCATTGTTAATCCTTTAAAGGAAATTATTTGTAAATTTCGACAAGTTGAAAAATGAATGGAACAGGTAGACGGTTGAAATCTTTGTATATATTGCTTTTATATAGTCTAAGAAACATATATGCAAAGCATCCAAACAGTACCATTCGCCAATTTTTTGTTCTTCAAGTTTAAGTGAACTACGAGCCCCATTGTTAATCCTTTAAAGGAAATTATTTGTAAATTTCGACAAGTAGAACAATGAATGGAACAGGTAGACGGATGAAATCTTTATATATATTGCATCTATATAGTCTAAGAAACATATATGCAAAGCATCCAAACAGTAACATTCGCCAATTTTTTGTTCTTCAAGTTTAAGTGAACTACGAGCCCCATTGTTAATCCTTTAACGGAAATTATTTGTAACTTTCGACAAGTAGAACAATGAATGGAACAGGTAGACGGTAGAAATCATTGTATATGTTGCTTCTATATAGTTTAGGAAACCTGTATGCAAAGTATCCAAACAGTAACATTCGCCAATTTTTTGTTCTTCAAGTTTAAGTGAACAACGAGCCCCATTGATAATCATGGAAGGGAAATTATTTGTAAGTTTCTACAAGTAGAACAATGAATAGAACAGGTAGACGGTTGAAATCTTTGTATATGTTGCTTTTATATAGTCTAGGAAACCTGTATGCAAAGTATCCAAACAGTAACATTCGCCAATTTTTTGTTCTTCAAGTTTAAGTGAACTACGAGCTCCATTGTTAACCCTTTAAAGGAAATTATTTGTAAATTTCGACAAGTAGAACAATGAATGGAACAGGTAGACGGATGAAATCTTTATATATATTGCATCTATATAGTCTAAGAAACATATATGCAAAGCATCCAAGCAGTAACATTCGCCAATTTTTTGTTCTTCAAGTTTAATGAACTACGAGCCCCATTGTTAATCCTTTAACGGAAATTATTTGTAACTTTCGACAAGTAGAACAATGAATGGAACAGGTAGACGGTAGAAATCATTGTATATGTTACTTCTATATAGTCTAGGAAACCTGTATGCAAAGTATCCAAACAGTAACATTCGCCAATTTTTTGTTCTTCAAGTTTAAGTGAACAACGAGCCCCATTGATAATCATGGAAGGGAAATTATTTGTAAGTTTCTACAAGTAGAACAATGAATAGAACAGGTAGACGGTTGAAATCTTTGTATATGTTGCTTCGATATAGTCTAGGAAACCTGTATGCAAAGTATCCAAACAGTAACATTCGCCAATTTTTTGTTCTTCAAGTTTAAGTGAACAACGAGCCCCATTGATAATCATGGAAGGGAAATTATTTGTAAGTTTCTACAAGTAGAACAATGAATAGAACAGGTAGACGGTTGAAATCTTTGTATATGTTGCTTCTATATAGTCTAGGAAACCTGTATGCAAAGCATCCAAACAGTAACATTCGCCAATTTTTTGTTCTTCAAGTTTCAGTGAACTACGAGCCCCATTGTTAATCCTTTAACGGAAATTATTTGTAACTTTCGACATTTAGAACAATGAATGGAACAGGTAGACGGTTGAAATCATTGTATATATTGCTTCTATATAGTCTAAGAAACATATATGCAAAGCATCCAAACAGTACAATTCGCCAATTTTTTGTTCTTCAAGTTTCAGTGAACTACGAGCCCCATTGTTGATCCTTTAAAGGAAATTATTTCTAAATTTCGACAAGTAGAACAATGATTGGAACACGTAGACGGTTGAAATCTTTGTATATATTGCTTCCATATAGTCTAAGAAACATGTACGCAAAGCATCCAAACAGTACCATTCGCCAATTTTTTGTTCTTCATGTTTAAGTGAACAATGAGCCCCATTCTTAATCCTTTATCGGAAATTATTTGTAATTTTCGACAAGTAGAACAATGAATGGAACAGGTAGACGGTTGAAATCTTTGTATATATTGCTTCCATATAGTCTAAGAGACATATATGCAAAGCATCCAAACAGTACCATTCGCCAATTTTTTTTCTTCAAGTGTACGTGAACAACGAGCCCCATTGATAATCATGAAATGGAAATTATTTGTAACTTTCTACAAGTAGAACAATGAATAGTACAGGTAGAGTGTTGAAATCATTGTATATATTGCTTCTATATAGTCTAAGAAACATATATGCAAAGCATCCAAACAGTACCATTCGCTAATTTTTTGTTCTTAAGTTTAAGTGAACTATGAGCCCCATTGATAATCATGAAACGGAAATTATTTGTAAGTTTCTACAAGTAGAACAATGAATAGAACGGGTAGACGGTAGAAATCTTTGTATATGTTGCTTCTATATAGTCTCAGAAACATATATGCAAAGAATCCAAACAGTACAATTCGCCAATTTTTTGTTCTTCAAGTATAAGTGAACAATGAGCCCCAATGGTTAATCCTTTATCGGAAATTATTTGTAACATTCGACAAGTAGAACAATGAATGGAACAGGTAGACGGTTGAGAACTTTGTATATATTGCTTCTATATAGTCTAAGAAACATATATGCAAAGCATCCAAACAGTGCCATTCGCTAATTTTTTGTTCTTAAGTGTAAGTGAACTATGATCCCCATTGTTAATCCTTTAACGGAAATTATTTGTAACTTTCGACAAGTAGAACAATGAATGGAACAGGTAGACGGATGAAATCTTTGTATATATTGCATCTATATAGTCTGAGAAACATATATGCAAAGCATCCAAACAGTACAATTCGCCAATTTTTTGTTCTTCAAGTTTCAGTGAAGTACGAGCCCCATTGTTAATCCTTTAAAGGAAATTATTTGTAAATTTCGACAAGTAGAACAATGAATGGAACAGGTAGACGGTTGAAATCTTTGTATATATTGCTTTTATATAGTCTAAGAAACATATATGCAAAGCATCCAAACAGTACCATTCGCCAATTTTTTGTTCTTCAAGTTTAAGTGAACTACGAGCCACATTGTTAATCCTTTAAAGGAAATTATTTGTTAATTTCGACAAGTAGAACTATAAATGGATCAGGTAGACGGTTGAAATAATTGTATATATTGCTTCTATATAATCTACGAAACATATATGCAAAGCATCCAAACAGTGCAATTCGCCAATTTTTTGGTCTTCAAGTTTAAGTGAACTACGAGCCCCATTGTTAATACTTTAACGGAAATTAATTGTAACTTTCTACAAGTAGAACAATGATTGGAACACGTAGACGGTTGAAATCTTTGTATATATTGCTTCTATATAGTCTGAGAAACATATATGCAAAGCATCCAAACAGTATAATTCGCCAATTTTTTGTTCTTCATGTTTCAGTGAACTACGAGCCCCATTGTTAATCCTTTAACGGAAATTATTTGTAACTTTCGACAATTAGAACAATGAATGGAACAGGTAGACGGTTGAAATCATTGTATATATTGCTTCTATATAGTCTAAGAAACATATATGCAAAGCATCCAAACAGTACAATTCGCCAATATATTGTTCTTCAAGTTTAAGTGAACAACGAGCCCTATTGTTAATCCTTTAAAGGAAATTATTTGTAAATTTCGACAAGTAGAACAATGATTGGAACACGTAGACGGTTGAAATCTTTGAATATATTGCTTCCATATAGTCTAAAAAACATATATCCAAAGCATCCAAACAGTCCCATTCGCCAATTTTTTGTTCTTCAAGATTAAGTGAACAATGAGCCCCATTGTTAATCCTTTATCGGAAATTATTTGTAACTTTCTACAAGTAGAACAATGAATAGAACATGTAGACGGTTGAAATCTTTGTATATATTGCTTTTATATAGTCTAAGAAACATATATGCAAAGCATCCAAACAGTACCATTCGCCAATTTTTTGTTCTTCAAGTTTAAGTGAACTACGAGCCCCATTGTTAATCCTTTAAAGGAAATTATTTGTAAATTTCGACAAGTAGAACAATGAATGGAACAGGTAGACGGATGAAATCTTTGTATATATTGCATCTATATAGTCTAAGAAACATATATGCAAAGCATCCAAACAGTACAAGTCGCCAAATCATTGTTCTTCAAGTTAAAGTGAACAACGAGCCCCATTGTTAATCCTTTAACGGAAATTATTTGTAACTTTTTACAAGTAGAACAATGAATAGAACAGTTAGACTGTTGAAATCTTTGTATATATTGCTTCTATATATTCTAAGAAACATATATGCAAAGCATCCAAACAGTACCATTCGCCAATTTATTGTTCTTCAAGTTTAAGTGAACAACGAGCCCCATTGATAATCATGAAAGGGAAATTATTTATAACTTTCTACAAGTAGAACAATGAATAGAACAGTTAGACTGTTGAAATCTTTGTATATATTGCTTCTATATAGTTTAAGAAACATATATGCAAAGCATCCAAACAGTACAATTCGCCAATTTATTGTTCTTCAAGTTTAAGTGAACAACGAGCCCCATTGTTAATCCTTTAAAGGAAATTATTTGTAAATTTCGACAAGTAGAACAATGAATGGAACAGGTAGACTGTTGAAATCATTGTATATATTGCTTCCATATAGTTTAAGAAACATATATGCAAAGCATCCAAACAGTACCATTCGCTAATTTTTTGTTCTTAAGTTTAAGTGAATTATGAGCCCCATTGTTAATCCTTTAACGGAAATTATTTGTAACTTTCGACAAGTAGAACAATGAATGGAACAGGTAGACGGTTGAAATCATTGTATATATTGCTTCTATATAGTCTAAGAAACATATATGCAAAGCATCCAAACATTACCATTCGCCAATTTATTGTTCTTCAAGTTTAAGTGAACAACGAGCCCCATTGACAATCATGAAAGGGAAATTATTTCTAACTTTCTACAAGTAGAACAATGAATAGAACAGTTAAACTGTTGAAATCTTTGTATATATTGCTTCTATATAGTCTAAGAAACATATATGCAAAGCATCGAAACAGTACCATTCGCCAATTCCTTGTTCTTCAAGTTTAAGTGAACAATGAGCCCCATTGTTAATCCTTTAAAGGAAATTATTTGTAACTTTCGACAAGTAGAATAAGGAATGGAACAGGTAGACGGTTGAAATCATTGTATATATTGCTTCTATATAGTCTAAGAAATATATGTACAAAGCATCCAAACAGTACAATTCGCCAATTTTTTGTTCTTCAAGTTTAAGTGAACTACGAGCCCCATTGTTAATCCTTTAAAGGAAATTATTTGTAAATTTCGACAAGTAGAACAATGAATGGAACAGGTAGACGGATGAAATCTTTGTATATATTGCATCTATATAGTCTAAGAAACATATATGCAAATAATCCAAACAGTACAATTCGTCAATTTATTGTTCTTCAAGTTTAAGTGAACATCGGGCCCCATTGTTAATTCTTTAAAGGAATTTATTTATAATTTTCGACAAGTAGAACAATGAATGGAATAGGTAGACGGTTGAAATCATTGTATATATTGCTTCTATATAGTCTAAGAAACATATATGCAAAGCATCCAAACAGTACAATTCGCTAATTTTTTGTTCTTCAAGATTAAGTAAACTACGATCCCCATTGATAATCCTTTAACGGAAATTATTTGTAACTTTCGACAAGTAGAACAATGAATGGAACAGATAAACGGTTGAAATCTTTGTATATATTGCTTCCATATAGTCTAAGAAACATATATAGAAAGCATCCAAACAGTACAATTCGCCAATTTTTTGTTCTTCAAGTTTAAGTGAACTACGATCCCCATTGTTAATCCTTTAACGGAAATTATTTGTAACTTTCTACAAGTAGAACTATGTATAGAACAGTTAGACCTTTAAAATCATTGTATATATTGCATCCATATAGTCTAAGAAACATATATGCAAAGCATCCAAACAGTACCATTCGCCAATTCCTTGTTCTTCAAGTTTAAGTGAACAATGAGCCCCATTGTTAATCCTTTATCGGAAAATATTTGTAACTTTCGACAAGTAGAACAATGAATGGAACATGTAGACGGTTGAAATCGTTGTATATATTGCTTCTATATAGTCTAAGGAACATATATGCAAAGCATCCAAACAGTAACATTCGCCAATTTTTTGTTCTTCAAGTTTAAGTGAACTACGAGCCCCATTGTTAACCCTTTAAAGGAAATTATTTGTAAATTTCGACAAGTAGAACAATGAATGGAACAGGTAGACGGATGAAATCTTTATATATATTGCATCTATATAGTCTAAGAAACATATATGCAAAGCATCCAAGCAGTAACATTCGCCAATTTTTTGTTCTTCAAGTTTAATGAACTACGAGCCCCATTGTTAATCCTTTAACGGAAATTATTTGTAACTTTCGACAAGTAGAACAATGAATGGAACAGGTAGACGGTAGAAATCATTGTATATGTTACTTCTATATAGTCTAGGAAACCTGTATGCAAAGTATCCAAACAGTAACATTCGCCAATTTTTTGTTCTTCAAGTTTAAGTGAACAACGAGCCCCATTGATAATCATGGAAGGGAAATTATTTGTAAGTTTCTACAAGTAGAACAATGAATAGAACAGGTAGACGGTTGAAATCTTTGTATATGTTGCTTCTATATAGTCTAGGAAACCTGTATGCAAAGTATCCAAACAGTAACATTCGCCAATTTTTTGTTCTTCAAGTTTAAGTGAACTACGAGCCCAATGGTTAATCCTTTATCGGAAATTATTTGTAATTTTCGACAAGTAGAACAATGAATGGAACAGGTAGACGGTTGAAATCATTGTATATATTGCTTCTATATAGTCTAAGAAACATATATGCAAAGCATCCAAACAGTGCCATTCGCTAATTTTTTGTTCTTAAGTGTAAGTGAACTATGATCCCCATTGTTAATCCTTTAACGGAAATTATTTGTAACTTTCGACAAGTAGAACAATGAATGGAACAGGTAGACGGATGAAATCTTTGTATATATTGCATCTATATAGTCTGAGAAACATATATGCAAAGCATCCAAACAGTACAATTCGCCAATTTTTTGTTCTTCAAGTTTCAGTGAACTACGAGCCCCATTGTTAATCCTTTAACGGAAATTATTTGTAACTTTCGACATTTAGAACAATGAATGGAACAGGTAGACGGTTGAAATCATTGTATATATTGCTTCTATATAGTCTAAGAAACATATATGCAAAGCATCCAAACAGTACAATTCGCCAATATATTGTTCTTCAAGTTTAAGTGAACAACGAGCCCTATTGTTAATCCTTTAAAGGAAATTATTTGTAAATTTCGACAAGTAGAACAATGATTGGAACACGTAGACGGTTGAAATCTTTGAATATATTGCTTCCATATAGTCTAAAAAACATATATCCAAAGCATCCAAACAGTCCCATTCGCCAATTTTTTGTTCTTCAAGATTAAGTGAACAATGAGCCCCATTGTTAATCCTTTATCGGAAATTATTTGTAACTTTCTACAAGTAGAACAATGAATAGAACATGTAGACGGTTGAAATCTTTGTATATATTG
Organism: Cerceris ruficornis; assembly: GCA_963989415.1. Lineage (NCBI taxonomy): Eukaryota > Metazoa > Arthropoda > Insecta > Hymenoptera > Crabronidae > Cerceris > Cerceris ruficornis. Next base: position 228,074 of record CAXDIW010000294.1, on the reverse strand, counting down.
CTTTTATATAGTCTAAGAAACATATATGCAAAGCATCCAAACAGTACAATTCGCCAATTTTTTGTTCTTCAAGTTTAAGTGAACTACGATCCCCATTGTTAATCCTTTAACGGAAATTATTTGTAACTTTCTACAAGTAGAACTATGTATAGAACAGTTAGACCTTTAAAATCATTGTATATATTGCATCTATATAGTCTAAGAAACATATATGCAAAGCATCCAAACAGTACCATTCGCCAATTCCTTGTTCTTCAAGTTTAAGTGAACAATGAGCCCCATTGTTAATCCTTTATCGGAAATTATTTGTAACTTTCGACAAGTAGAACAATGATTGGAACACGTAGACGGTTGAAATCTTTGAATATATTGCTTCCATATAGTCTAAAAAACATATATCCAAAGCATCCAAACAGTCCCATTCGCCAATTTTTTGTTCTTCAAGATTAAGTGAACAATGAGCCCCATTGTTAATCCTTTATTGGAAATTATTTGTAACATTCTACAAGTAGAACAATGAATAGAATAGGTAGACAGGTGAAATCTTTCTATATATTGCTTCTATATAGTCTAAGAAACTTATATGCAAAGCATCCGAACAGTACAATTCGCCAATTTTTTTTCTTCAAGTTTAAGTGAACTACGAGCCCCATTGTTAAACCTTTAACGTAAATTAATTGTAACATTCTACAAGTAGAACAATGAATGGAACAGGTAGACGGTTGAAATCGATGTATATATTGCTACTATATAGTCTAAGAAACATATATGCAAAGCATCCAAACAGTACATTTCTCCAATTTTTTGTTCTTCAAGTTTAAGTGAACAATGAGCCCCATTGTTAATCCTTTATCGGAAATTATTTGTAACTTTCTACAAGTAGAACAATGAATAGAACAGGTAGACGGGTGAAATCTTTCCATATATTGCTTCTATATAGTCTAAGAAACTTATATGCAAAGCATCCAAACAGTACAATTCGCCAATTTTTTGTTCTTCAAGTTTATGTGAACTACGAGCCCCATTGTTAATCCTTTAACGGAAATTATTTGTAACTTTCGACAATTAGAACAATGAATGGAACAGGTAGACGGTTGAAATCATTGTATATATTGCTTCTATATAGTCTAAGAAACATATATGCAAAGCATCCAAACAGTACAATTCGCCAATATATTGTTCTTCAAGTTTAAGTGAACAACGAGCCCCATTGTTAATCCTTTAAAGGAAATTATTTGTAAATTTCGACAAGTAGAACAATGATTGGAACACGTAGACGGTTGAAATCTTTGAATATATTGCTTCCATATAGTCTAAAAAACATATATCCAAAGCATCCAAACAGTCCCATTCGCCAATTTTTTGTTCTTCAAGATTAAGTGAACAATGAGCCCCATTGTTAATCCTTTATCGGAAATTATTTGTAACTTTCTACAAGTAGAACAATGAATAGAACAGGTAGACAGGTGAAATCTTTCTATATATTGCTTCTATATAGTCTAAGAAACTTATATGCAAAGCATCCGAACAGTACAATTCGCCAATTTTTTATCTTCAAGTTTAAGTGAACTACGAGCCCCATTGTTAAACCTTTAACGTAAATTAATTGTAACATTCTACAAGTAGATAAATGAATGGAACAGGTAGACGGTTGGATTCGTTGTATACATTGCTTCTATGTAGTCTAAGAAACATATATGCAAAGCATCCAAACAGTACATTTCTCCAATTTTTTGTTCTTCAAGTTTAAGTGAACAATGAGCCCCATTGTTAATCCTTTATCGGAAATTATTTGTAACCTTCTACAAGTAGAACAATGAATAGAACAGGTAGACGGGTGAAATCTTTCTATATATTGCTTCTATATAGTCTAAGAAACTTATATGCAAAGCATCCGAACAGTACAATTCGCCAATTTTTTGATCTTCAAGTTTAAGTGAACAACGAGCCCCATTGATAATCATGAAATGGAAATTATTTGTAACTTACTACAAGTAGAACAATGAATGGAGCAGGAAGACGGTTGAAATCATTGTATATATTACTTCTATATAGTCTAAGAAACATTTATGCAAAGCATGCAAACAATACAATTCGCCAATTTTTTGTTCTTCAAGTTTAAGTGAACTACGATTCCCATTGTTAATCCTTTAACAGAAATTATTTGTAACTTTCGACAAGTAGAACAATGAATAGAACAGGTAGACGGTTGAAATCATTGTATATATTGCATCTATATAGTCTAAGAAACATTTATGCAAAGCATCCAAACAGTACCATTCGCCAATTTTTTGTTCTTCAAGTTGAAGTGAACTACGAGCCCCATTGTTAATCCTTTAAAGGAAATTATTTGTAAATTTCGACAAGTAGAACAATGAATGGAACAGGTAGATTGTTGAAATCATTGTATATATTGCTGCTATATAGTCTAAGAAACATATATGCAAAGAATCCAAACAGTACAATTCGCCAATTTTTTGTTCTTCAAGTATAAGTGAACAATGAGCCCCAATGGTTAATCCTTTATCGGAAATTATTTGTAACATTCGACAAGTAGAACAATGAATGGAACAGGTAGACGGTTGAGAACTTTGTATATATTGCTTCTATATAGTCTAAGAAACATATATGCAAAGCATCCAAACAGTGCCATTCGCTAATTTTTTGTTCTTAAGTGTAAGTGAACTATGATCCCCATTGTTAATCCTTTAACGGAAATTATTTGTAACTTTCGACAAGTAGAACAATGAATGGAACAGGTAGACGGATGAAATCTTTGTATATATTGCATCTATATAGTCTGAGAAACATATATGCAAAGCATCCAAACAGTACAATTCGCCAATTTTTTGTTCTTCAAGTTTCAGTGAAGTACGAGCCCCATTGTTAATCCTTTAAAGGAAATTATTTGTAAATTTCGACAAGTAGAACAATGAATGGAACAGGTAGACGGTTGAAATCTTTGTATATATTGCTTTTATATAGTCTAAGAAACATATATGCAAAGCATCCAAACAGTACCATTCGCCAATTTTTTGTTCTTCAAGTTTAAGTGAACTACGAGCCACATTGTTAATCCTTTAAAGGAAATTATTTGTAAATTTCGACAAGTAGAACTATAAATGGATCAGGTAGACGGTTGAAATAATTGTATATATTGCTTCTATATAATCTACGAAACATATATGCAAAGCATCCAAACATTGCAATTCGCCAATTTTTTGGTCTTCAAGTTTAAGTGAACTACGAGCCCCATTGTTAATACTTTAACGGAAATTAATTGTAACTTTCTACAAGTAGAACAATGATTGGAACACGTAGACGGTTGAAATCTTTGTATATATTGCTTCTATATAGTCTGAGAAACATATATGCAAAGCATCCAAACAGTACAATTCGCCAATTTTTTGTTCTTCAAGTTTCAGTGAACTACGAGCCCCATTGTTAATCCTTTAACGGAAATTATTTGTAACTTTCGACAATTAGAACAATGAATGGAACAGGTAGACGGTTGAAATCATTGTATATATTGCTTCTATATAGTCTAAGAAACATATATGCAAAGCATCCAAACAGTACAATTCGCCAATATATTGTTCTTCAAGTTTAAGTGAACAACGAGCCCTATTGTTAATCCTTTAAAGGAAATTATTTGTAAATTTCGACAAGTAGAACAATGATTGGAACACGTAGACGGTTGAAATCTTTGAATATATTGCTTCCATATAGTCTAAAAAACATATATCCAAAGCATCCAAACAGTACAATTCGCCAATTTTTTGTTCTTCAAGTTTAAGTGAACTACGAGCCCCATTGTTAATCCTTTAAAGGAAATTATTTGTAAATTTCGACAAGTAGAACAATGAATGGAACAGGTAGACGGTTGAAATATTTGTATATATTGCTTCTATATAATATAAGAAACGTATATGCAAAGCATCCAAACAGTACAATTCGCCAATTTATTGTTCTTCAAGTTTAAGTGAACAACGAGCCCCATTGTTAATCCTTTAAAGGAAATTATTTGTAAATTTCGACAAGTAGAACAATGATTGGAACACGTAGACGGTTGAAATCTTTGTATATATTGCTTCCATATAGTCTACGAAACATGTACGCAAAGCATCCAAACAGTACCATTCGCCAATTTTTTGTTCTTCAAGTTTAAGTGAACAATGAGCCCCAATGGTTAATCCTCTATCGGAAATTATTTGTAATTTTCGACAAGTAGAACAATGAATGGAACAGGTAGACGGCTTAAATCTTTGTATATATTGCTTCTATATAATCTAAGAAACATATATGCAAAGCATCTAAACAGTAACAATCGCCAATTTTTTGATCTTCAAGTTTAAGTGAACAGCGAGCCCCATTGATAATCATGAAATGGAAATTATTTGTAACTTTCTACAAGTAGAACAATGAATAGTACAGGTAGACGGGTGAAATCTTTCTTTATATTGCTTCTAAATAGTCTAAGAAACACATATGCAAAGCATCCAAACAGTACAATTCGCCAATTTTTTGTTCTTCAAGATTAAGTGAACAATGAGCCCCATTGTTAATCCTTTATCGGAAATTATTTGTAACTTTCTACAAGTAGAACAATGAATAGAACATGTAGACGGTTGAAATCTTTGTATATATTGCTTTTATATAGTCTAAGAAACATATATGCAAAGCATCCAAACAGTACCATTCGCCAATTTTTTGTTCTTCAAGTTTAAGTGAACTACGAGCCCCACTGTTAATCCTTTAAAGGAAATTATTTGTAAATTTCGACAAGTAGAACAATGAATGGAACAGGTAGACGGATGAAATCTTTGTATATATTGCATCTATATAGTCTAAGAAACATATAATGCAAAGCATCCAAACAGTACAAGTCGCCAAATCATTGTTCTTCAAGTTAAAGTGAACAACGAGCCCCATTGTTAATCCTTTAACGGAAATTATTTGTAACTTTTTACAAGTAGAACAATGAATAGAACAGTTAGACTGTTGAAATCTTTGTATATATTGCTTCTATATATTCTAAGAAACATATATGCAAAGCATCCAAACAGTACCATTCGCCAATTTATTGTTCTTCAAGTTTAAGTGAACAACGAGCCCCATTGATAATCATGAAAGGGAAATTATTTATAACTTTCTACAAGTAGAACAATGAATAGAACAGTTAGACTGTTGAAATCTTTGTATATATTGCTTCTATATAGTTTAAGAAACATATATGCAAAGCATCCAAACAGTACAATTCGCCAATTTATTGTTCTTCAAGTTTAAGTGAACAACGAGCCCCATTGTTAATCCTTTAAAGGAAATTATTTGTAAATTTCGACAAGTAGAACAATGAATGGAACAGGTAGACTGTTGAAATCATTGTATATATTGCTTCCATATAGTTTAAGAAACATATATGCAAAGCATCCAAACAGTACCATTCGCTAATTTTTTGTTCTTAAGTTTAAGTGAACTATGAGCCCCATTGTTAATCCTTTAACGGAAATTATTTGTAACTTTCGACAAGTAGAACAATGAATGGAACAGGTAGACGGTTGAAATCATTGTATATATTGCTTCTATATAGTCTAAGAAACATATATGCAAAGCATCCAAACATTACCATTCGCCAATTTATTGTTCTTCAAGTTTAAGTGAACAACGAGCCCCATTGACAATCATGAAAGGGAAATTATTTCTAACTTTCTACAAGTAGAACAATGAATAGAACAGTTAAACTGTTGAAATCTTTGTATATATTGCTTCTATATATTCTAAGAAACATATATGCAAAGCATCGAAACAGTACCATTCGCCAATTCCTTGTTCTTCAAGTTTAAGTGAACAATGAGCCCCATTGTTAATCCTTTAAAGGAAATTATTTGTAACTTTCGACAAGTAGAATAAGGAATGGAACAGGTAGACGGTTGAAATCATTGTATATATTGCTTCTATATAGTCTAAGAAATATATGTACAAAGCATCCAAACAGTACAATTCGCCAATTTTTTGTTCTTCAAGTTTAAGTGAACTACGAGCCCCATTGTTAATCCTTTAAAGGAAATTATTTGTAAATTTCGACAAGTAGAACAATGAATGGAACAGGTAGACGGATGAAATCTTTGTATATATTGCATCTATATAGTCTAAGAAACATATATGCAAATAATCCAAACAGTACAATTCGTCAATTTATTGTTCTTCAAGTTTAAGTGAACATCGGGCCCCATTGTTAATTCTTTAAAGGAATTTATTTATAATTTTCGACAAGTAGAACAATGAATGGAATAGGTAGACGGTTGAAATCATTGTATATATTGCTTCTATATAGTCTAAGAGACATATATGCAAAGCATCCAAACAGTACAATTCGCTAATTTTTTGTTCTTCAAGATTAAGTAAACTACGATCCCCATTGATAATCCTTTAACGGAAATTATTTGTAACTTTCGACAAGTAGAACAATGAATGGAACAGATAAACGGTTGAAATCTTTGTATATATTGCTTCCATATAGTCTAAGAAACATATATAGAAAGCATCCAAACAGTACAATTCGCCAATTTTTTGTTCTTCAAGTGTAAGTGGACTACGAGCCCCATTGTTAATCCTTTAACGGAAATTATTTGTAAATTTCGACAAGTAGAACAATGAATGGAACAGGTAGACGGATGAAATCTTTGTATATATTGCATCTATATAGTCTAAGAAACATATATGCAAAGCATCCAAACAGTACAAGTCGCCAAATCATTGTTCTTCAAGTTAAAGTGAACAACGAGCCCCATTGTTAATCCTTTAACGGAAATTATTTGTAACTTTTTACAAGTAGAACAATGAATAGAACAGTTAGACTGTTGAAATCTTTGTATATATTGCTTCTATATATTCTAAGAAACATATATGCAAAGCATCCAAACAGTACCATTCGCCAATTCCTTGTTCTTCAAGTTTAAGTGAACAATGAGCCCCATTGTTAATCCTTTATCGGAAATTATTTGTAACTTTCGACAAGTAGAACAATGATTGGAACACGTAGACGGTTGAAATCTTTGTATATATTGCATCTATATAGTCTAAGAAACATATATGCAAAGCATCCAAACAGTACAAGTCGCCAAATCATTGTTCTTCAAGTTAAAGTGAACAACGAGCCCCATTGTTAATCCTTTAACGGAAATTATTTGTAACTTTTTACAAGTAGAACAATGAATAGAACAGTTAGACTGTTGAAATCTTTGTATATATTGCTTCCATATAGTCTAAAAAACATATATCCAAAGCATCCAAACAGTCCCATTCGCCAATTTTTTGTTCTTCAAGATTAAGTGAACAATGAGCCCCATTGTTAATCCTTTATTGGAAATTATTTGTAACATTCTACAAGTAGAACAATGAATAGAATAGGTAGACAGGTGAAATCTTTCTATATATTGCTTCTATATAGTCTAAGAAACTTATATGCAAAGCATCCGAACAGTACAATTCGCCAATTTTTTTTCTTCAAGTTTAAGTGAACTACGATCCCCATTGTTAATCCTTTAACGGAAATTATTTGTAACTTTCTACAAGTAGAACTATGTATAGAACAATTAGACCTTTAAAATCATTGTATATATTGCATCTATATAGTCTAAGAAACATATATGCAAATCATCCAAACAGTACCATTCGCCAATTTATTGTTCTTCAAGTTTAAGTGAACAACGAGCCCCATTGATAATCATGAAAGGGAAATTATTTATAACTTTCTACAAGTAGAACAATGAATAGAACAGTTAGACTGTTGAAATCTTTGTATATATTGCTTCTATATAGTTTAAGAAACATATATGCAAAGCATCCAAACAGTACAATTCGCCAATTTATTGTTCTTCAAGTTTAAGTGAACAACGAGCCCCATTGTTAATCCTTTAAAGGAAATTATTTGTAAATTTCGACAAGTAGAACAATGAATGGAACAGGTAGACTGTTGAAATCATTGTATATATTGCTTCCATATAGTTTAAGAAACATATATGCAAAGCATCCAAACAGTACCATTCGCTAATTTTTTGTTCTTAAGTTTAAGTGAACTATGAGCCCCATTGTTAATCCTTTAACGGAAATTATTTGTAACTTTCAACAAGTAGAACAATGAATGGAACAGGTAGACGGTTGAAATCATTGTATATATTGCTTCTATATAGTCTAAGAAACATATATGCAAAGCATCCAAACATTACCATTCGCCAATTTATTGTTCTTCAAGTTTAAGTGAACAACGAGCCCCATTGATAATCATGAAAGGGAAATTATTTCTAACTTTCTACAAGTAGAACAATGAATAGAACAGTTAAACTGTTGAAATCTTTGAATATATTGCTTCTATATAGTCTAAGAAACATATATGCAAAGCATCCAAACAGTACCATTCGCCAATTCCTTGTTCTTCAAGTTTAAGTGAACAATGAGCCCCATTGTTAATCCTTTAAAGGAAATTATTTGTAACTTTCGACAAGTAGAATAAGGAATGGAACAGGTAGACGGTTGAAATCATTGTATATATTGCTTCTATATAGTCTAAGAAATATATGTACAAAGCATCCAAACAGTACAATTCGCCAATTTTTTGTTCTTCAAGTTTAAGTGAACTACGAGCCCCATTGTTAATCCTTTAAAGGAAATTATTTGTAAATTTCGACAAGTAGAACAATGAATGGAACAGGTAGACGGATGAAATCTTTGTATATATTGCATCTATATAGTCTAAGAAACATATATGCAAATAATCCAAACAGTACAATTCGTCAATTTATTGTTCTTCAAGTTTAAGTGAACATCGGGCCCCATTGTTAATTCTTTAAAGGAATTTATTTATAATTTTCGACAAGTACAACAATGAATGGAATAGGTAGACGGTTGAAATCATTGTATATATTGCTTCTATATAGTCTAAGAAACATATATGCAAAGCATCCAAACAGTACAATTCGCTAATTTTTTGTTCTTCAAGATTAAGTAAACTACGATCCCCATTGATAATCCTTTAACGGAAATTATTTGTAACTTTCGACAAGTAGAACAATGAATGGAACAGATAAACGGTTGAAATCTTTGTATATATTGCTTCCATATAGTCTAAGAAACATATATAGAAAGCATCCAAACAGTACAATTCGCCAATTTTTTGTTCTTCAAGTGTAAGTGGACTACGAGCCCCATTGTTAATCCTTTAACGGAAATTATTTGTAAATTTCGACAAGTAGAACAATGAATGGAACAGGTAGACGGTTGAAATCATTGTATATATTGCTTCTATATAGTCTAAGAAACATATATGCAAAGCATCCAAACATTACAATTCGCCAATTTTTTGTTCTTCATGTTTAAGTGAACTACGAGCCCCATTGATAATCATGAAACGGAAATTATTTGTAACTTTCTACAAGTAGAACAATGAACAGAACAGCTAGACGGTTGAAATCATTGTATATAATGCTTCTATATAGTCTAAGAAACATATATGCAAAGCATCCAAACTGTACAATTCGCCAATTTTTTGTTCTTCAAGTTTAAGTGAACAATGAGACCCAATGGTTAATCCTTTATCGGAAATTATTTGTAACTTTCTACAAGTAGAACAATGAACAGAACAGGTAGACGGTTGAAATCATTGTATATATTGCTTCTATATAGTCTAAGATACATATATGCAAAGCATCCAAACTGTACAATTCGCCAATTTATTGTTCTTCAAGTTTAAGTGAACAATGAGCCCCAATGGTTAATCCTTTATCGGAAATTATTTGTAACTTTCGACAAGTAGAACAATGAATGGAACAGGTAGACGGTTGAAATCTTTGTATATATTGCAGCTATATAGTCTAAGAAACATATATGCATAGCATCCAAACAGTACAATTCGCCAATTTATTGTTCTTCAAGTTTGAGTGAACAACGGGCCCCATTGTTAATCCTTTAAAGGAAATTATTTGTAACTTTCGACAAGTAGAACAATGAATGGAACAGGTAGACGGATGAAATCTTTGTATATATTGCATCTATATAGTCTAAGAAACATATATGCATAGCATCCAAACAGTACAATTCGCCAATTTATTATTCTTCCAGTTTGAGTGAACAACGGGCTCCATTGTTAATCCTTTAAAGGAATTTATTTGTAAATTTCGACAAGTAGAACAATGAATGGAAATGGTAGACGGTTGAAATCATTGTATATATTGCTTCTATATAGTCTAAGAAACATATATGCAAAGCATCCAAACAGTACAATTCGCCAATTTTTTGTTCTTCAAGATTAAGTAAACTACGATCCCCATTGTTAATCCTTTAACGGAAATTATTTGTAACTTTCGACAAGTAGAACAATGAATGGAACAGGTAGACGGTTGAAATCATTGTATATATTGCTTCTATATAGTCCAAGAAACATATATGCAAAGCATCCAAACAGTACCATTCGCCAATTTATTGTTCTTCAAGTTTAAGTGAATAACGAGCCCCATTGATAATCATGAAAGGGAAATTATTTGTAACCTTCTACAAGTAGAACAATGAATAGAACAGTTAGACTGTTGAAATCTTTGTACATATTGCTTCTATATAGTCTAAGAGACATATGTGCAAAGCATCCAAACAGTATCATTCGCCAATTTTTTGTTCTTCAAGTTTAAGTGAACAATGAGCCCCAATGATTAATTCTTTATCGGAAATTATTTGTAACTTTCGACAAGTAGAACAATGAATGGAACAGGTAGACGTTTGAAATATTTGTATATATTGCTTCCGTATAGTCTAAGAAACATATATGCAAATCATCCAAACAGTATCATTCGCCAATTTTTTGTTCTTCGTGTTTAAGTGAATAATGAGCCCCATTGTTAATCCTTTAACGGAGATTAATTGTAATTTTCTACAAGTAGAACAATGATTGGAACACGTAGACGGTTGAAATCTTTGTATATATTGCTTCCATATAGTCTAAGAAACATATATGCAAAGCATCCAAACAGTACCATTCGCCAATTTTTTGTTCTTCAAGTTTAAGTGAACAATGAGCCCCATTGTTAATCCTTTATCGGAAATTATTTGTAACTTTCGACAAGTAGAACAATGAATGGAACTGGTAGACGGTTGAATTCTTGTTATATATTGCTTCTGTATAGTCTATGAAACATATATGCAAAGCATCCAAACAGTACCATTCGCCAATTTATTGTTCTTCAAGTTTAAGTGAACAACGAGCCCCATTGTTGATCCTTTAAAGGAAATTATTTGTAAATTTCGACAAGTAGAACAATGAATGGAGCAGGTAGACGGTTGAAATCTTTGTATATATTGCTTCCATATAGTCTAAGAAACATATATGCAAAGCATCCAAACAGTACCATTCGACAATTTTTTGATCTTCAAGTTTAAGTGAACTACGATCCCCATTGTTAATCCTTTAACGGAAATTATTTGTTAATTTCAACAAGTAGAACAATGAATGGAGCAGGTAGACGGTTGAAATCTTTGTATATATTGCTTCTGTATAGTCTAAGAAACATATATGCAAAGCATCCAAACAGTACAATTCGCCAATTTTTTGTTCTTCAAGTTTAAGTGAACAATGAGCCCCAATGGTTAATCCTTTATCGGAAATTATTTGTAACTTTCGACAAGTAGAACAATGAATGGAACAGGTAGACGTTTGAAATATTTGTATATATTGCTTCCGTATAGTCTAAGAAACATATATGCAAATCATCCAAACAGTATCATTCGCCAATTTTTTGTTCTTCAAGTTTAAGTGAATAATGAGCCCCATTGTTAATCCTTTAACGGAAATTAATTGTAACTTTCTACAAGTAGAACAATGATTGGAACACGTAGACGGTTGAAATCTTTGTATATATTGCTTCTATATAGTCTAAGAGACATATGTGCAAAGCATCCAAACAGTATCATTCGCCAATTTTTTGTTCTTCAAGTTCAAGTGAACAATGAGCCCCAATGATTAATTCTTTATCGGAAATTATTTGTAACTTTCGACAAGTAGAACAATGAATGGAACAGGTAGACGTTTGAAATATTTGTATATATTGCTTCCGTATAGTCTAAGAAACATATATGCAAATCATCCAAACAGTATCATTCGCCAATTTTTTGTTCTTCATGTTTAAGTGAATAATGAGCCCCATTGTTAATCCTTTAAAGGATATTATTTGTAAATTTCGACAAGTAGAACAATGAATGGATCAGGTAGACGGTTGAAATCATTGTATATATTGCTTCCATATAGTCTAAGAAACATGTACGCAAAGCATCCAAACAGTACAATTCGCCAATTTTTTGCTCTTCAAGTTTAAGTGAACTACGAGCCCCATTGTTAATCCTTTAAAGGAAATTATTTGTAAATTTCGGCAAGTAGAACAATGAATGGAACAGGTAGACGGTTGAAATCTTTGTATATATTGCTTCTATATAATCTAAGAAACATATATTCAAAGCATCCAAACAGTACCAATCGCCAATTTTTTGTTCTTCCAGTTTAAGTGAACTACGAGCCCCATTGTTAATCCTTTAAAGGAAATTATTTGTAAATTTCGGCAAGTAGAACAATGAATGGAACAGGTAGACGGTTGAAATCTTTGTATATATTGCTTCTATATAATCTAAGAAACATATATTCAAAGCATCCAAACAGTACCATTCGCCAATTTTTTGTTCTTCCAGTTTAAGTGAACTACGAGCCCCATTGTTAATCCTTTAAAGGAAATTATTTGTAAATTTCGACATGTAGAAGAATGATTGGAACACGTAGACGGTTGAAATCTTTGCATATATTGCTTTCATATAGTCTAAGATACATATATGCAAAGCATCCAAACAGTACCAATCGCCTATTTTTTGTTCTTGAAGTTTAAGTGAACAATGAGCCCCATTGTTGATCCTTTAAAGGAAATTATTTGTAAATTTCGACAAGTAGAACAATGAATGGAGCAGATAGACGGTTGAAATCTTTGTATATATTGCTTCCATATAGTCTAAGAAACATGTACGCAAAGCATCCAGACAGTACCGTTCACCAATTTTTTGTTCTTCAAGTTAAAGTGAAGAATGAGCCCCTATTGTTAATCCTTTATCGGAAATTATTTGTAACTTTCGACAAGTAGAACAATGAATGGAACAGGCAGACTGTTGAAATTTTTGTATATATTGCTTCTATATAGACTAAGAAACATATGTGCATAGCATCCAAACAGTACCATTCGCCAATTTATTGTTCTTCAAGTTTAAGTGAACAACGAGCCCCATTGATAATCATGAAATGGAAATTATTTGTAACTATCGACAAGTAGAACAATGAATGGAACAGGTAGAGGGTAGAAATCTTTGTATATATTGCTTCTATATAGACTAAGAACCATATCAGTATCAGTTTACCCTGATGAAGCTAGCTGAAATGCTGGCGAAACGTCGGAATTTTCTTATTTCCCAACGCGGCTTTAACCCGAAAAACGCTAACCATTGTATATATGCACAGCATCCAAACAGTACAATTCGCCAATTTTTTGTTCTTCAAGTTTATGTGAACTACGAGCCCCATTGTTAATCCTTTAACGGAAATTATTTGTAACTTTCGACAATTAGAACAATGAATGGAACAGGTAGACGGTTGAAATCATTGTATATATTGCTTCTATATAGTCTAAGAAACATATATGCAAAGCATCCAAACAGTACAATTCGCCAATATATTGTTCTTCAAGTTTAAGTGAACAACGAGCCCCATTGTTAATCCTTTAAAGGAAATTATTTGTAAATTTCGACAAGTAGAACAATGATTGGAACACGTAGACGGTTGAAATCTTTGAATATATTGCTTCCATATAGTCTAAAAAACATATATCCAAAGCATCCAAACAGTCCCATTCGCCAATTTTTTGTTCTTCAAGATTAAGTGAACAATGAGCCCCATTGTTAATCCTTTATCGGAAATTATTTGTAACTTTCTACAAGTAGAACAATGAATAGAACAGGTAGACAGGTGAAATCTTTCTATATATTGCTTCTATATAGTCTAAGAAACTTATATGCAAAGCATCCGAACAGTACAATTCGCCAATTTTTTATCTTCAAGTTTAAGTGAACTACGAGCCCCATTGTTAAACCTTTAACGTAAATTAATTGTAACATTCTACAAGTAGATAAATGAATGGAACAGGTAGACGGTTGGATTCGTTGTATACATTGCTTCTATGTAGTCTAAGAAACATATATGCAAAGCATTCAAACAGTACATTTCTCCAATTTTTTGTTCTTCAAGTTTAAGTGAACAATGAGCCCCATTGTTAATCCTTTATCGGAAATTATTTGTAACTTTCTACAAGTAGAACAATGAATAGAACAGGTAGACGGGTGAAATCTTTCTATATATTGCTTCTATATAGTCTAAGAAACTTATATGCAAAGCATCCGAACAGTACAATTCGCCAATTTTTTGATCTTCAAGTTTAAGTGAACAACGAGCCCCATTGATAATCATGAAATGGAAATTATTTGTAACTTTCTACAAGTAGAACAATGAATGGAGCAGGAAGACGGTTGAAATCATTGTATATATTACTTCTATATAGTCTAAGAAACATATATGCAAAGCATCCAAACAATACAATTCGCCAATTTTTTGTTCTTCAAGTTTAAGTGAACTACGATTCCCATTGTTAATCCTTTAACAGAAATTATTTGTAACTTTCGACAAGTAGAACAATGAATAGAACAGGTAGACGGTTGAAATCATTGTATATATTGCATCTATATAGTCTAAGAAACATTTATGCAAAGCATCCAAACAGTACCATTCGCCAATTTTTTGTTCTTCAAGTTGAAGTGAACTACGAGCCCCATTGTTAATCCTTTAAAGGAAATTATTTGTAAATTTCGACAAGTAGAACAATGAATGGAACAGGTAGATTGTTGAAATCATTGTATATATTGCTGCTATATAGTCTAAGAAACATATATGCAAAGAATCCAAACAGTACAATTCGCCAATTTTTTGTTCTTCAAGTATAAGTGAACAATGAGCCCCAATGGTTAATCCTTTATCGGAAATTATTTGTAACATTCGACAAGTAGAACAATGAATGGAACAGGTAGACGGTTGAGAACTTTGTATATATTGCTTCTATATAGTCTAAGAAACATATATGCAAAGCATCCAAACAGTGCCATTCGCTAATTTTTTGTTCTTAAGTGTAAGTGAACTATGATCCCCATTGTTAATCCTTTAACGGAAATTATTTGTAACTTTCGACAAGTAGAACAATGAATGGAACAGGTAGACGGATGAAATCTTTGTATATATTGCATCTATATAGTCTGAGAAACATATATGCAAAGCATCCAAACAGTACAATTCGCCAATTTTTTGTTCTTCAAGTTTCAGTGAAGTACGAGCCCCATTGTTAATCCTTTAAAGGAAATTATTTGTAAATTTCGACAAGTAGAACAATGAATGGAACAGGTAGACGGTTGAAATCTTTGTATATATTGCTTCTATATAATCTACGAAACATATATGCAAAGCATCCAAACAGTACCATTCGCCAATTTTTTGTTCTTCAAGTTGAAGTGAACTACGAGCCCCATTGTTAATCCTTTAAAGGAAATTATTTGTAAATTTCCACAAGTAGAACAATGAATGGAACAGGTAGATTGTTGAAATCATTGTATATATTGCTGCTATATAGTCTAAGAAACATATATGCAAAGAATCCAAACAGTACAATTCGCCAATTTTTTGTTCTTCAAGTATAAGTGAACAATGAGCCCCAATGGTTAATCCTTTATCGGAAATTATTTGTAACATTCGACAAGTAGAACAATGAATGGAACAGGTAGACGGTTGAGAACTTTGTATATATTGCTTCTATATAGTCTAAGAAACATATATGCAAAGCATCCAAACAGTGCCATTCGCTAATTTTTTGTTCTTAAGTGTAAGTGAACTATGATCCCCATTGTTAATCCTTTAACGGAAATTATTTGTAACTTTCGACAAGTAGAACAATGAATGGAACAGGTAGACGGATGAAATCTTTGTATATATTGCATCTATATAGTCTGAGAAACATATATGCAAAGCATCCAAACAGTACAATTCGCCAATTTTTTGTTCTTCAAGTTTCAGTGAAGTACGAGCCCCATTGTTAATCCTTTAAAGGAAATTATTTGTAAATTTCGACAAGTAGAACAATGAATGGAACAGGTAGACGGTTGAAATCTTTGTATATATTGCTTCTATATAATCTACGAAACATATATGCAAAGCATCCAAACAGTGCAATTCGCCAATTTTTTGGTCTTCAAGTTTAAGTGAACTACGAGCCCCATTGTTAATACTTTAACGGAAATTAATTGTAACTTTCTACAAGTAGAACAATGATTGGAACACGTAGACGGTTGAAATCTTTGTATATATTGCTTCTATATAGTCTGAGAAACATATATGCAAAGCATCCAAACAGTACAATTCGCCAATTTTTTGTTCTTCAAGTTTCAGTGAACTACGAGCCCCATTGTTAATCCTTTAACGGAAATTATTTGTAACTTTCGACAATTAGAACAATGAATGGAACAGGTAGACGGTTGAAATCATTGTATATATTGCTTCTATATAGTCTAAGAAACATATATGCAAAGCATCCAAACAGTACAATTCGCCAATATATTGTTCTTCAAGTTTAAGTGAACAACGAGCCCTATTGTTAATCCTTTAAAGGAAATTATTTGTAAATTTCGACAAGTAGAACAATGATTGGAACACGTATACGGTTGAAATCTTTGAATATATTGCTTCCATATAGTCTAAAAAACATATATCCAAAGCATCCAAACAGTCCCATTCGCCAATTTTTTGTTCTTCAAGATTAAGTGAACAATGAGCCCCATTGTTAATCCTTTATCGGAAATTATTTGTAACTTTCTACAAGTAGAACAATGAATAGAACATGTAGACGGTTGAAATCTTTGTATATATTGCTTTTATATAGTCTAAGAAACATATATGCAAAGCATCCAAACAGTACCATTCGACAATTTTTTGTTCTTCAAGTTTAAGTGAACAACGAGCCCCATTGTTAATCCTTTAAAGGAAATTATTTGTAAATTTCGACAAGTAGAACAATGAATGGAACAGGTAGACTGTTGAAATCATTGTATATATTGCTTCCATATAGTTTAAGAAACATATATGCAAAGCATCCAAACAGTACCATTCGCTAATTTTTTGTTCTTAAGTTTAAGTGAACTATGAGCCCCATTGTTAATCCTTTAACGGAAATTATTTGTAACTTTCGACAAGTAGAACAATGAATGGAACAGGTAGACGGTTGAAATCATTGTATATATTGCTTCTATATAGTCTAAGAAACATATATGCAAAGCATCCAAACATTACCATTCGCCAATTTATTGTTCTTCAAGTTTAAGTGAACAACGAGCCCCATTGACAATCATGAAAGGGAAATTATTTCTAACTTTCTACAAGTAGAACAATGAATAGAACAGTTAAACTGTTGAAATCTTTGTATATATTGCTTCTATATAGTCTAAGAAACATATATGCAAAGCATCGAAACAGTACCATTCGCCAATTCCTTGTTCTTCAAGTTTAAGTGAACAATGAGCCCCATTGTTAATCCTTTAAAGGAAATTATTTGTAACTTTCGACAAGTAGAATAAGGAATGGAACAGGTAGACGGTTGAAATCATTGTATATATTGCTTCTATATAGTCTAAGAAATATATGTACAAAGCATCCAAACAGTACAATTCGCCAATTTTTTGTTCTTCAAGTTTAAGTGAACTACGAGCCCCATTGTTAATCCTTTAAAGGAAATTATTTGTAAATTTCGACAAGTAGAACAATGAATGGAACAGGTAGACGGATGAAATCTTTGTATATATTGCATCTATATAGTCTAAGAAACATATATGCAAATAATCCAAACAGTACAATTCGTCAATTTATTGTTCTTCAAGTTTAAGTGAACATCGGGCCCCATTGTTAATTCTTTAAAGGAATTTATTTATAATTTTCGACAAGTAGAACAATGAATGGAATAGGTAGACGGTTGAAATCATTGTATATATTGCTTCTATATAGTCTAAGAAACATATATGCAAAGCATCCAAACAGTACAATTCGCTAATTTTTTGTTCTTCAAGATTAAGTAAACTACGATCCCCATTGATAATCCTTTAACGGAAATTATTTGTAACTTTCGACAAGTAGAACAATGAATGGAACAGATAAACGGTTGAAATATTTGTATATATTGCTTCCATATAGTCTAAGAAACATATATAGAAAGCATCCAAACAGTACAATTCGCCAATTTTTTGTTCTTCAAGTGTAAGTGGACTACGAGCCCCATTGTTAATCCTTTAACGGAAATTATTTGTAAATTTCGACAAGTAGAACAATGAATGGAACAGGTAGACGGTTGAAATCATTGTATATATTGCTTCTATATAGTCTAAGAAACATATATGCAAAGCATCCAAACATTACAATTCGCCAATTTTTTGTTCTTCATGTTTAAGTGAACTACGAGCCCCATTGTTAATCCTTTAAAGGAAATTATTTGTAAATTTCGACAAGTAGAACAATGAATGGAACAGGTAGACGGATGAAATCTTTGTATATATTGCATCTATATAGTCTAAGAAACATATATGCAAAGCATCCAAACAGTACAAGTCGCCAAGTCATTGTTCTTCAAGTTAAAGTGAACAACGAGCCCCATTGTTAATCCTTTAACGGAAATTATTTGTAACTTTTTACAAGTAGAACAATGAATAGAACAGTTAGACTGTTGAAATCTTTGTATATATTGCTTCTATATATTCTAAGAAACATATATGCAAAGCATCCAAACAGTACCATTCGCCAATTCCTTGTTCTTCAAGTTTAAGTGAACAATGAGCCCCATTGTTAATCCTTTATCGGAAATTATTTGTAACTTTCTACAAGTAGAACAATGAATAGAACATGTAGACGGTTGAAATCTTTGTATATATTGCTTTTATATAGTCTAAGAAACATATATGCAAAGCATCCAAACAGTACCATTCGACAATTTTTTGTTCTTCAAGTTTAAGTGAACAACGAGCCCCATTGTTAATCCTTTAAAGGAAATTATTTGTAAATTTCGACAAGTAGAACAATGAATGGAACAGGTAGACTGTTGAAATCATTGTATATATTGCTTCCATATAGTTTAAGAAACATATATGCAAAGCATCCAAACAGTACCATTCGCTAATTTTTTGTTCTTAAGTTTAAGTGAACTATGAGCCCCATTGTTAATCCTTTAACGGAAATTATTTGTAACTTTCGACAAGTAGAACAATGAATGGAACAGGTAGACGGTTGAAATCATTGTATATATTGCTTCTATATAGTCTAAGAAACATATATGCAAAGCATCCAAACATTACCATTCGCCAATTTATTGTTCTTCAAGTTTAAGTGAACAACGAGCCCCATTGACAATCATGAAAGGGAAATTATTTCTAACTTTCTACAAGTAGAACAATGAATAGAACAGTTAAACTGTTGAAATCTTTGTATATATTGCTTCTATATAGTCTAAGAAACATATATGCAAAGCATCGAAACAGTACCATTCGCCAATTCCTTGTTCTTCAAGTTTAAGTGAACAATGAGCCCCATTGTTAATCCTTTAAAGGAAATTATTTGTAACTTTCGACAAGTAGAATAAGGAATGGAACAGGTAGACGGTTGAAATCATTGTATATATTGCTTCTATATAGTCTAAGAAATATATGTACAAAGCATCCAAACAGTACAATTCGCCAATTTTTTGTTCTTCAAGTTTAAGTGAACTACGAGCCCCATTGTTAATCCTTTAAAGGAAATTATTTGTAAATTTCGACAAGTAGAACAATGAATGGAACAGGTAGACGGATGAAATCTTTGTATATATTGCATCTATATAGTCTAAGAAACATATATGCAAATAATCCAAACAGTACAATTCGTCAATTTATTGTTCTTCAAGTTTAAGTGAACATCGGGCCCCATTGTTAATTCTTTAAAGGAATTTATTTATAATTTTCGACAAGTAGAACAATGAATGGAATAGGTAGACGGTTGAAATCATTGTATATATTGCTTCTATATAGTCTAAGAAACATATATGCAAAGCATCCAAACAGTACAATTCGCTAATTTTTTGTTCTTCAAGATTAAGTAAACTACGATCCCCATTGATAATCCTTTAACGGAAATTATTTGTAACTTTCGACAAGTAGAACAATGAATGGAACAGATAAACGGTTGAAATATTTGTATATATTGCTTCCATATAGTCTAAGAAACATATATAGAAAGCATCCAAACAGTACAATTCGCCAATTTTTTGTTCTTCAAGTGTAAGTGGACTACGAGCCCCATTGTTAATCCTTTAACGGAAATTATTTGTAAATTTCGACAAGTAGAACAATGAATGGAACAGGTAGACGGTTGAAATCATTGTATATATTGCTTCTATATAGTCTAAGAAACATATATGCAAAGCATCGAAACAGTACCATTCGCCAATTCCTTGTTCTTCAAGTTTAAGTGAACAATGAGCCCCATTGTTAATCCTTTAAAGGAAATTATTTGTAACTTTCGACAAGTAGAATAAGGAATGGAACAGGTAGACGGTTGAAATCATTGTATATATTGCTTCTATATAGTCTAAGAAATATATGTACAAAGCATCCAAACAGTACAATTCGCCAATTTTTTGTTCTTCAAGTTTAAGTGAACTACGAGCCCCATTGTTAATCCTTTAACGGAAATTATTTGTAAATTTCGACAAGTAGAACAATGAATGGAACAGGTAGACGGTTGAAATCATTGTATATATTGCTTCTATATAGTCTAAGAAACATATATGCAAAGCATCCAAACATTACAATTCGCCAATTTTTTGTTCTTCATGTTTAAGTGAACTACGAGCCCCATTGTTAATCCTTTAAAGGAAATTATTTGTAAATTTCGACAAGTAGAACAATGAATGGAACAGGTAGACGGATGAAATCTTTGTATATATTGCATCTATATAGTCTAAGAAACATATATGCAAAGCATCCAAACAGTACAAGTCGCCAAGTCATTGTTCTTCAAGTTAAAGTGAACAACGAGCCCCATTGTTAATCCTTTAACGGAAATTATTTGTAACTTTTTACAAGTAGAACAATGAATAGAACAGTTAGACTGTTGAAATCTTTGTATATATTGCTTCTATATATTCTAAGAAACATATATGCAAAGCATCCAAACAGTACCATTCGCCAATTCCTTGTTCTTCAAGTTTAAGTGAACAATGAGCCCCATTGTTAATCCTTTATCGGAAATTATTTGTAACTTTCTACAAGTAGAACAATGAATAGAACATGTAGACGGTTGAAATCTTTGTATATATTGCTTTTATATAGTCTAAGAAACATATATGCAAAGCATCCAAACAGTACCATTCGACAATTTTTTGTTCTTCAAGTTTAAGTGAACAACGAGCCCCATTGTTAATCCTTTAAAGGAAATTATTTGTAAATTTCGACAAGTAGAACAATGAATGGAACAGGTAGACTGTTGAAATCATTGTATATATTGCTTCCATATAGTTTAAGAAACATATATGCAAAGCATCCAAACAGTACCATTCGCTAATTTTTTGTTCTTAAGTTTAAGTGAACTATGAG
This sequence comes from Cerceris ruficornis, assembly GCA_963989415.1. Lineage (NCBI taxonomy): Eukaryota > Metazoa > Arthropoda > Insecta > Hymenoptera > Crabronidae > Cerceris > Cerceris ruficornis. The sequence goes on along the minus strand of CAXDIW010000294.1, from coordinate 206,303 downwards.
CCCCATTGTTAATCCTTTAACGGAAATTATTTGTAACTTTCGACAAGTAGAACAATGAATGGAACAGGTAGACGGTTGAAATCATTGTATATATTGCTTCTATATAGTCTAAGAAACATATATGCAAAGCATCCAAACATTACCATTCGCCAATTTATTGTTCTTCAAGTTTAAGTGAACAACGAGCCCCATTGACAATCATGAAAGGGAAATTATTTCTAACTTTCTACAAGTAGAACAATGAATAGAACAGTTAAACTGTTGAAATCTTTGTATATATTGCTTCTATATAGTCTAAGAAACATATATGCAAAGCATCGAAACAGTACCATTCGCCAATTCCTTGTTCTTCAAGTTTAAGTGAACAATGAGCCCCATTGTTAATCCTTTAAAGGAAATTATTTGTAACTTTCGACAAGTAGAATAAGGAATGGAACAGGTAGACGGTTGAAATCATTGTATATATTGCTTCTATATAGTCTAAGAAATATATGTACAAAGCATCCAAACAGTACAATTCGCCAATTTTTTGTTCTTCAAGTTTAAGTGAACTACGAGCCCCATTGTTAATCCTTTAAAGGAAATTATTTGTAAATTTCGACAAGTAGAACAATGAATGGAACAGGTAGACGGATGAAATCTTTGTATATATTGCATCTATATAGTCTAAGAAACATATATGCAAATAATCCAAACAGTACAATTCGTCAATTTATTGTTCTTCAAGTTTAAGTGAACATCGGGCCCCATTGTTAATTCTTTAAAGGAATTTATTTATAATTTTCGACAAGTAGAACAATGAATGGAATAGGTAGACGGTTGAAATCATTGTATATATTGCTTCTATATAGTCTAAGAAACATATATGCAAAGCATCCAAACAGTACAATTCGCTAATTTTTTGTTCTTCAAGATTAAGTAAACTACGATCCCCATTGATAATCCTTTAACGGAAATTATTTGTAACTTTCGACAAGTAGAACAATGAATGGAACAGATAAACGGTTGAAATATTTGTATATATTGCTTCCATATAGTCTAAGAAACATATATAGAAAGCATCCAAACAGTACAATTCGCCAATTTTTTGTTCTTCAAGTGTAAGTGGACTACGAGCCCCATTGTTAATCCTTTAACGGAAATTATTTGTAAATTTCGACAAGTAGAACAATGAATGGAACAGGTAGACGGTTGAAATCATTGTATATATTGCTTCTATATAGTCTAAGAAACATATATGCAAAGCATCCAAACATTACAATTCGCCAATTTTTTGTTCTTCATGTTTAAGTGAACTACGAGCCACATTGTTAATCCTTTAAAGGAAATTATTTGTAAATTTCGACAAGTAGAACAATGAATGGAACAGGTAGACGGATGAAATCTTTGTATATATTGCATCTATATAGTCTAAGAAACATATATGCAAAGCATCCAAACAGTACAAGTCGCCAAGTCATTGTTCTTCAAGTTAAAGTGAACAACGAGCCCCATTGTTAATCCTTTAACGGAAATTATTTGTAACTTTTTACAAGTAGAACAATGAATAGAACAGTTAGACTGTTGAAATCTTTGTATATATTGCTTCTATATATTCTAAGAAACATATATGCAAAGCATCCAAACAGTACCATTCGCCAATTCCTTGTTCTTCAAGTTTAAGTGAACAATGAGCCCCATTGTTAATCCTTTATCGGAAATTATTTGTAACTTTCGACAAGTAGAACAATGATTGGAACACGTAGACGGTTGAAATCTTTGAATATATTGCTTCCATATAGACTAAAAATCATATATCCAAAGCATCCAAACAGTACCATTCGCCAATTTTTTGTTCTTCAAGTTTAAGTGAACTACGAGCCCCATTGTTAATCCTTTAAAGGAAATTATTTGTAAATTTCGACAAGTAGAACAATGAATGGAACAGGTAGACGGATGAAATCTTTGTATATATTGCATCTATTTAGTCTAAGAAACATATATGCAAAGCATCCAAACAGTACAAGTCGCCAAATCATTGTTCTTCAAGTTAAAGTGAACAACGAGCCCCATTGTTAATCCTTTAACGGAAATTATTTGTAACTTTTTACAAGTAGAACAATGAATAGAACAGTTAGACTGTTGAAATCTTTGTATATATTGCTTCTATATAGTTTAAGAAACATATATGCAAAGCATCCAAACAGTACAATTCGCCAATTTATTGTTCTTCAAGTTTAAGTGAACAACGAGCCCCATTGTTAATCCTTTAAAGGAAATTATTTGTAAATTTCGACAAGTAGAACAATGAATGGAACAGGTAGACTGTTGAAATCATTGTATATATTGCTTCCATATAGTTTAAGAAACATATATGTAAAGCATCCAAACAGTACCATTCGCTAATTTTTTGTTCTTAAGTTTAAGTGAACTATGAGCCCCATTGTTAATCCTTTAACGGAAATTATTTGTAACTTTCGACAAGTAGAACAATGAATGGAACAGGTAGACGGTTGAAATCATTGTATATATTGCTTCTATATAGTCTAAGAAACATATATGCAAAGCATCCAAACATTACCATTCGCCAATTTATTGTTCTTCAAGTTTAAGTGAACAACGAGCCCCATTGACAATCATGAAAGGGAAATTATTTCTAACTTTCTACAAGTAGAACAATGAATAGAACAGTTAAACTGTTGAAATCTTTGTATATATTGCTTCTATATAGTCTAAGAAACATATATGCAAAGCATCGAAACAGTACCATTCGCCAATTCCTTGTTCTTCAAGTTTAAGTGAACAATGAGCCCCATTGTTAATCCTTTAAAGGAAATTATTTGTAACTTTCGACAAGTAGAATAAGGAATGGAACAGGTAGACGGTTGAAATCATTGTATATATTGCTTCTATATAGTCTAAGAAATATATGTACAAAGCATCCAAACAGTACAATTCGCCAATTTTTTGTTCTTCAAGTTTAAGTGAACTACGAGCCCCATTGTTAATCCTTTAAAGGAAATTATTTGTAAATTTCGACAAGTAGAACAATGAATGGAACAGGTAGACGGATGAAATCTTTGTATATATTGCATCTATATAGTCTAAGAAACATATATGCAAATAATCCAAACAGTACAATTCGTCAATTTATTGTTCTTCAAGTTTAAGTGAACATCGGGCCCCATTGTTAATTCTTTAAAGGAATTTATTTATAATTTTCGACAAGTAGAACAATGAATGGAATAGGTACACGGTTGAAATCATTGTATATATTGCTTCCATATAGTTTAAGAAACATATATGCAAAGCATCCAAACAGTACCATTCGCTAATTTTTTGTTCTTAAGTTTAAGTGAACTATGAGCCCCATTGTTAATCCTTTAACGGAAATTATTTGTAACTTTCAACAAGTAGAACAATGAATGGAACAGGTAGACGGTTGAAATCATTGTATATATTGCTTCTATATAGTCTAAGAAACATATATGCAAAGCATCCAAACATTACCATTCGCCAATTTATTGTTCTTCAAGTTTAAGTGAACAACGAGCCCCATTGATAATCATGAAAGGGAAATTATTTCTAACTCTCTACAAGTAGAACAATGAATAGAACAGTTAAACTGTTGAAATCTTTGAATATATTGCTTCTATATAGTCTAAGAAACATATATGCAAAGCATCCAAACAGTACCATTCGCCAATTCCTTGTTCTTCAAGTTTAAGTGAACAATGAGCCCCATTGTTAATCCTTTAAAGGAAATTATTTGTAACTTTCGACAAGTAGAATAAGGAATGGAACAGGTAGACGGTTGAAATCATTGTATATATTGCTTCTATATAGTCTAAGAAATATATGTACAAAGCATCCAAACAGTACAATTCGCCAATTTTTTGTTCTTCAAGTTTAAGTGAACTACGAGCCCCATTGTTAATCCTTTAAAGGAAATTATTTGTAAATTTCGACAAGTAGAACAATGAATGGAACAGGTAGACGGATGAAATCTTTGTATATATTGCATCTATATAGTCTAAGAAACATATATGCAAATAATCCAAACAGTACAATTCGTCAATTTATTGTTCTTCAAGTTTAAGTGAACATCGGGCCCCATTGTTAATTCTTTAAAGGAATTTATTTATAATTTTCGACAAGTAGAACAATGAATGGAATAGGTAGACGGTTGAAATCATTGTATATATTGCTTCTATATAGTCTAAGAAACATATATGCAAAGCATCCAAACAGTACAATTCGCTAATTTTTTGTTCTTCAAGATTAAGTAAACTACGATCCCCATTGATAATCCTTTAACGGAAATTATTTGTAACTTTCGACAAGTAGAACAATGAATGGAACAGATAAACGGTTGAAATCTTTGTATATATTGCTTCCATATAGTCTAAGAAACATATATAGAAAGCATCCAAACAGTACAATTCGCCAATTTTTTGTTCTTCAAGTGTAAGTGGACTACGAGCCCCATTGTTAATCCTTTAACGGAAATTATTTGTAAATTTCGACAAGTAGAACAATGAATGGAACAGGTAGACGGTTGAAATCATTGTATATATTGCTTCTATATAGTCTAAGAAACATATATGCAAAGCATCCAAACATTACAATTCGCCAATTTTTTGTTCTTCATGTTTAAGTGAACTACGAGCCCCATTGATAATCATGAAACGGAAATTATTTGTAACTTTCTACAAGTAGAACAATGAACAGAACAGCTAGACGGTTGAAATCATTGTATATAATGCTTCTATATAGTCTAAGAAACATATATGCAAAGCATCCAAACTGTACAATTCGCCAATTTTTTGTTCTTCAAGTTTAAGTGAACAATGAGACCCAATGGTTAATCCTTTATCGGAAATTATTTGTAACTTTCTACAAGTAGAACAATGAACAGAACAGGTAGACGGTTGAAATCATTGTATATATTGCTTCTATATAGTCTAAGATACATATATGCAAAGCATCCAAACTGTACAATTCGCCAATTTATTGTTCTTCAAGTTTAAGTGAACAATGAGCCCCAATGGTTAATCCTTTATCGGAAATTATTTGTAACTTTCGACAAGTAGAACAATGAATGGAACAGGTAGACGGTTGAAATCTTTGTATATATTGCATCTATATAGTCTAAGAAACATATATGCATAGCATCCAAACAGTACAATTCGCCAATTTATTGTTCTTCAAGTTTGAGTGAACAACGGGCCCCATTGTTAATCCTTTAAAGGAAATTATTTGTAACTTTCGACAAGTAGAACAATGAATGGAACAGGTAGACGGATGAAATCTTTGTATATATTGCATCTATATAGTCTAAGAAACATATATGCATAGCATCCAAACAGTACAATTCGCCAATTTATTATTCTTCCAGTTTGAGTGAACAACGGGCCCCATTGTTAATCCTTTAAAGGAATTTATTTGTAAATTTCGACAAGTAGAACAATGAATGGAAATGGTAGACGGTTGAAATCATTGTATATATTGCTTCTATATAGTCTAAGAAACATATATGCAAAGCATCCAAACTGTACAATTCGCCAATTTTTTGTTCTTCAAGATTAAGTAAACTACGATCCCCATTGTTAATCCTTTAACGGAAATTATTTGTAACTTTCGACAAGTAGAACAATGAATGGAACAGGTAGACGGTTGAAATCATTGTATATATTGCTTCTATATAGTCCAAGAAACATATATGCAAAGCATCCAAACAGTACCATTCGCCAATTTATTGTTCTTCAAGTTTAAGTGAATAACGAGCCCCATTGATAATCATGAAAGGGAAATTATTTGTAACCTTCTACAAGTAGAACAATGAATAGAACAGTTAGACTGTTGAAATCTTTGTACATATTGCTTCTATATAGTCTAAGAAACATATGTGCAAAGCATCCAAACAGTATCATTCGCCAATTTTTTGTTCTTCAAGTTTAAGTGAACAATGAGCCCCAATGATTAATTCTTTATCGGAAATTATTTGTAACTTTCGACAAGTAGAACAATGAATGGAACAGGTAGACGTTTGAAATATTTGTATATATTGCTTCCGTATAGTCTAAGAAACATATATGCAAATCATCCAAACAGTATCATTCGCCAATTTTTTGTTCTTCATGTTTAAGTGAATAATGAGCCCCATTGTTAATCCTTTAACGGAAGTTAATTGTAATTTTCTACAAGTAGAACAATGATTGGAACACGTAGACGGTTGAAATCTTTGTATATATTGCTTCCATATAGTCTAAGAAACATATATGCAAAGCATCCAAACAGTACCATTCGCCAATTTTTTGTTCTTCAAGTTTAAGTGAACAATGAGCCCCATTGTTAATCCTTTATCGGAAATTATTTGTAACTTTCGACAAGTAGAACAATGAATGGAACTGGTAGACGGTTGAATTCTTGTTATATATTGCTTCTGTATAGTCTAAGAAACATATATGCAAAGCATCCAAACAGTACCATTCGCCAATTTATTGTTCTTCAAGTTTAAGTGAACAACGAGCCCCATTGATAATCATGAAAGGGAAATTATTTCTAACTTTCTACAAGTAGAACAATGAATAGAACAGTTAGACTGTTGAAATCTTTGTACATATTGCTTCTATATAGTCTAAGAAACATATATGCAAAGCATCCAAACAGTACCATTCGCCAATTCCTTGTTCTTCAAGTTTAAGTGAACAATGAGCCCCATTGTTAATCCTTTATCGGAAATTATTTGTAACTTTCGACAAGTGGAACAATGAATGCAACAGGTAGACGGTTGAAATCTTTGTATATATTGCTTCTATATAGTCTAAGAAACATATATGCAAAGCATCCAAACAGTACAATTCGCCAATTTATTGTTCTTCAAGTTTAAGTGAACAATGAGCCCCATTGTTACTCCTTTATCGGAAATTATTTGTAACTTTCGACAAGTAGCACAATGAATGGAACAGGTAGACGGTTGCAATCTTTGTATATATTGCTTTAATATAGTCTAAGAAACATATATGCAAAGCATCCAAACAGTACAATTCGCCAATTTTTTGTTCTTCAAGTTTAAGTGAACAATGAGCCCCAATGGTTAATCCTTTATCGGAAATTATTTGTAACTTTCGACAAGTAGAACAATGAATGGAACAGGTAGACGTTTGAAATATTTGTATATATTGCTTCCGTATAGTCTAAGAAACATATATGCAAATCATCCAAACAGTATCATTCGCCAATTTTTTGTTCTTCTAGTTTAAGTGAATAATGAGCCCCATTGTTAATCCTTTAACGGAAATTAATTGTAACTTTCTACAAGTAGAACAATGATTGGAACACGTAGACGGTTGAAATCTTTGTATATATTGCTTCTATATAGTCTAAGAGACATATGTGCAAAGCATCCAAACAGTATCATTCGCCAATTTTTTGTTCTTCAAGTTTAAGTGAACAATGAGGCCCAATGATTAATTCTTTATCGGAAATTATTTGTAACTTTCGACAAGTAGAACAATGAATGGAACAGGTAGACGTTTGAAATATTTGTATATATTGCTTCCGTATAGTCTAAGAAACATATATGCAAATCATCCAAACAGTATCATTCGCCAATTTTTTGTTCTTCATGTTTAAGTGAATAATGAGCCCCATTGTTAATCCTTTAAAGGATATTATTTGTAAATTTCGACAAGTAGAACAATGAATGGAACAGGTAGTCTTTTGAAATCTTTGTATATATTGCTTCTATATAATCTAAGAAACATATATGCAAAGCATCCAAACAGTACCATTCGCCAATTTTTTGTTCTTCAAGTTTAAGTGAACAATGAGCCCCAATGGTTAATCCTTTATCGGAAATTATTTGTAACTTTCGACAAGTAGAACAATAAATGGAACAGGTAGACGGGTGAAATCTTTCTATATATTGCTTCTATATAGACTAAGAAACATATATGCAAATCATCCAAACAGTACAATTCGCCAATTATTTGATCTTCAAGTTTAAGTGAACTACGAGCCCCATTGTTAATACTTTAACGGTAATTATTTGTAACTTGCGACAAGTAGAACAATGAATGGATCAGGTAGACGGTTGAAATCATTGTATATATTGCTTCCATATAGTCTAAGAAACATGTACGCAAAGCATCCAAACAGTACAATTCGCCAATTTTTTGCTCTTCAAGTTTAAGTGAACTACGAGCCCCATTGTTAATCCTTTAAAGGAAATTATTTGTAAATTTCGGCAAGTAGAACAATGAATGGAACTGGTAGACGGTTGAAATCTTTGTATATATTGCTTCTATATAATCTAAGAAACATATATTCAAAGCATCCAAACAGTACCATTCGCCAATTTTTTGTTCTTCCAGTTTAAGTGAACTACGAGCCCCATTTTTAATCCTTTAAAGGAAATTATTTGTAAATTTCGGCAAGTAGAACAATGAATGGAACAGGTAGACGGTTGAAATCTTTGTATATATTGCTTCTATATAATCTAAGAAACATATATTCAAAGCATCCAAACAGTACCATTCGCCAATTTTTTGTTCTTCCAGTTTAAGTGAACTACGAGCCCCATTGTTAATCCTTTAAAGGAAATTATTTGTAAATTTCGGCAAGTAGAACAATGAATGGAACAGGTAGACGGTTGAAATCTTTGTATATATTGCTTCTATATAATCTAAGAAACATATATTCAAAGCATCCAAACAGTACCATTCGCCAATTTTTTGTTCTTCCAGTTTAAGTGAACTACGAGCCCCATTTTTAATCCTTTAAAGGAAATTATTTGTAAATTTCGGCAAGTAGAACAATGAATGGAACAGGTAGACGGTTGAAATCTTTGTATATATTGCTTCCGTATAGTCTAAGAAACATATATGCAAAGCATCCAAACAGTACAATTCGCCAATTTTTTGCTCTTCAAGTTTAAGTGAACTACGAGCCCCATTGTTAATCTTTTAACGGAAATTATTTGTAACTTGCGACAAGTAGAACAATGAATGGAACAGGTAGACGGTTGAAATCTGTGTATATATTGCTTCTATATAGTCTAAGAAACATATATGCAAAGCATCCAAACAGTACCATTCGCCAATTTTTTGTTCGTCAAGTTTAACTGAACAACGAGCCCCATTGTTAATCCTTCAAAGGAAATTATTTGTAAATTTCGACAAGTAGAACAATGAATGGAATAGGTAGACGGTTGAAATCATTGTATATATTGCTTCTATAAAGTCTAAGAAACATATATGCAAAGCATCCAAACAGTACAATTCGCCAATTTCTTGTTCTTCAAGTTTAAGTAAACTACGATCCCCATTGTTAATCCCTTAACGGAAATTATTTGTAACTTTCGACAAGTAGAACAATGAATAGAACAGGTAGACGGTTGAAATCTTTGTATATATTGCTTTCATATAGTCTAAGATACATATATGCAAAGCATCCAAACAGTACCAATCGCCTATTTTTTGTTCTTGAAGTTTAAGTGAACAATGAGCCCCATTGTTGATCCTTTAAAGGAAATTATTTGTAAATTTCGACAAGTAGAACAATGAATGGAGCAGGTAGACGGTTGAAATCTTTGTATATATTGCTTCCATATAGTCTAAGAAACATATATGCAAAGCATTCAAACAGTACCATTCGACAATTTTTTGATCTTCAAGTTTAAGTGAACTACGATCCCCATTGTTAATCCTTTAACGGAAATTATTTGTTAATTTCAACAAGTAGAACAATGAATGGAACACGTAGACGGTTGAAATCTTTGTATATATTCCTTCCATATAGGCTAAGAAACAAGTACACAAAGCATCCAAACAGTACCATTCGCCAATTTTTTGTTCTTCAAGTTTAAGTGAACAATGAGCCCCATTGTTAATCCTTTAAAGGAAATTATTTGTAAATTTCGACAAGTAGAACAATGAATGGAGCAGGTAGACGGTGGAAATCTTTGTATATATTGCTTCCATATAGTCTAAGAAACATATATGCAAAGCATCTAAACAGTACAATTCGCCAATTTATTGTTCTTCAAGTTTAAGTGAACTACGATCCCCATTGTTAATCCTTTAACGGAAATTATTTGTTAATTTCAACAAGTAGAACAATGAATGGAACAGGTAGACGGTTGAAATCTTTGTATATATTCCTTCCATATAGGCTAAGAAACAAATATGCAAAGCATCCAAACAGTACCATACGCCAATTTTTTGTTCTTCAAGTTTAAGTGAAGAATTAGCCCAATTGTTAATCCTTTAAAGGAAATTATTTGTAAATTTCGACAAGTAGAACAATGCATGGAACAGGTAGACGGTTGAAATCATTGTATATGTTGCTTCTATGTAGTATAAGAAGCATATATGCAAAGCATCCAAACAGTACAATTCGCCAATTTATTGTTCTTCAAGTTTAAGTGAACAACGAGCCCCATTGTTAATCCTTTAAAGGAAATTATTTGTAAATTTCGACATGTAGAAGAATGATTGGAACACGTAGACGGTTGAAATCTTTGTATATATTGCTTTCATATAGTCTAAGATACATATATGCAAAGCATCCAAACAGTACCAATCGCCTATTTTTTGTTCTTGAAGTTTAAGTGAACAATGAGCCCCATTGTTGATCCTTTAAAGGAAATTATTTGTAAATTTCGACAAGTAGAACAATGAATGGAGCAGGTAGACGGTTGAAATCTTTGTATATATTGCTTCCATATAGTCTAAGAAACATATATGCAAAGCATTCAAACAGTACCATTCGACAATTTTTTGATCTTCAAGTTTAAGTGAACTACGATCCCCATTGTTAATCCTTTAACGGAAATTATTTGTTAATTTCAACAAGTAGAACAATGAATGGAACACGTAGACGGTTGAAATCTTTGTATATATTCCTTCCATATAGGCTAAGAAACAAGTACACAAAGCATCCAAACAGTACCATTCGCCAATTTTTTGTTCTTCAAGTTTAAGTGAACAATGAGCCCCATTGTTAATCCTTTAAAGGAAATTATTTGTAAATTTCGACAAGTAGAACAATGAATGGAGCAGGTAGACGGTGGAAATCTTTGTATATATTGCTTCCATATAGTCTAAGAAACATATATGCAAAGCATCTAAACAGTACAATTCGCCAATTTATTGTTCTTCAAGTTTAAGTGAACTACGATCCCCATTGTTAATCCTTTAACGGAAATTATTTGTTAATTTCAACAAGTAGAACAATGAATGGAACAGGTAGACGGTTGAAATCTTTGTATATATTCCTTCCATATAGGCTAAGAAACAAATATGCAAAGCATCCAAACAGTACCATACGCCAATTTTTTGTTCTTCAAGTTTAAGTGAAGAATTAGCCCAATTGTTAATCCTTTAAAGGAAATTATTTGTAAATTTCGACAAGTAGAACAATGCATGGAACAGGTAGACGGTTGAAATCATTGTATATGTTGCTTCTATGTAGTATAAGAAACATATATGCAAAGCATCCAAACAGTACAATTCGCCAATTTATTGTTCTTCAAGTTTAAGTGAACAACGAGCCCCATTGTTAATCCTTTAAAGGAAATTATTTGTAAATTTCGACAAGTAGAACAATGATTGGAACACGTAGACGGTTGAAATCTTTGTATATATTGCTTTCATATAGTCTAAGATACATATATGCAAAGCATCCAAACAGTACCATTCGCCTATTTTTTGTTCTTGAAGTTTAAGTGAACAATGAGCCCCATTGTTGATCCTTTAAAGGAAATTATTTGTAAATTTCGACAAGTAGAACAATGAATGGAGCAGGTAGACGGTTGAAATCTTTGTATATATTGCTTCCATATAGTCTAAGAAACATAAATGCAAAGCATCCAAACAGTACCATTCGACAATTTTTTGATCTTCAAGATTAAGTGAACTACGATCCCCATTGTTAATCCTTTAACGGAAATTATTTGTTAATTTCAACAAGTAGAACAATGAATGGAACAGGTAGACGGTTGAAATCTTTGTATATATTCCTTCCATATAGGCTAAGAAACATGTACACAAAGCATCCAAACAGTACCATTCGCCAATTTTTTGTTCTTCAAGTTTAAGTGAACTACGAGCCCCATTGTTAATCCTTTAAAGGAAATTATTTGTAAATTTCGACAAGTAGAACAATGAATGGAACAGGTAGATTGTTGAAATCATTGTATATATTGCTGCTATATAGTCTAAGAAACATATATGCAAAGAATCCAAACAGTACAATTCGCCAATTTTTTGTTCTTCAAGTATAAGTGAACAATGAGCCCCAATGGTTAATCCTTTATCGGAAATTATTTGTAACATTCGACAAGTAGAACAATGAATGGAACAGGTAGACGGTTGAGAACTTTGTATATATTGCTTCTATATAGTCTAAGAAACATATATGCAAAGCATCCAAACAGTGCCATTCGCTAATTTTTTGTTCTTAAGTGTAAGTGAACTATGATCCCCATTGTTAATCCTTTAACGGAAATTATTTGTAACTTTCGACAAGTAGAACAATGAATGGAACAGGTAGACGGATGAAATCTTTGTATATATTGCATCTATATAGTCTGAGAAACATATATGCAAAGCATCCAAACAGTACAATTCGCCAATTTTTTGTTCTTCAAGTTTCAGTGAAGTACGAGCCCCATTGTTAATCCTTTAAAGGAAATTATTTGTAAATTTCGACAAGTAGAACAATGAATGGAACAGGTAGACGGTTGAAATCTTTGTATATATTGCTTTTATATAGTCTAAGAAACATATATGCAAAGCATCCAAACAGTACCATTCGCCAATTTTTTGTTCTTCAAGTTTAAGTGAACTACGAGCCACATTGTTAATCCTTTAAAGGAAATTATTTGTAAATTTCGACAAGTAGAACTATAAATGGATCAGGTAGACGGTTGAAATAATTGTATATATTGCTTCTATATAATCTACGAAACATATATTCAAAGCATCCAAACAGTGCAATTCGCCAATTTTTTGGTCTTCAAGTTTAAGTGAACTACGAGCCCCATTGTTAATACTTTAACGGAAATTAATTGTAACTTTCTACAAGTAGAACAATGATTGGAACACGTAGACGGTTGAAATCTTTGTATATATTGCTTCTATATAGTCTGAGAAACATATATGCAAAGCATCCAAACAGTACAATTCGCCAATTTTTTGTTCTTCAAGTTTCAGTGAACTACGAGCCCCATTGTTAATCCTTTAACGGAAATTATTTGTAACTTTCGACAATTAGAACAATGAATGGAACAGGTAGACGGTTGAAATCATTGTATATATTGCTTCTATATAGTCTAAGAAACATATATGCAAAGCATCCAAACAGTACAATTCGCCAATATATTGTTCTTCAAGTTTAAGTGAACAACGAGCCCTATTGTTAATCCTTTAAAGGAAATTATTTGTAAATTTCGACAAGTAGAACAATGATTGGAACACGTATACGGTTGAAATCTTTGAATATATTGCTTCCATATAGTCTAAAAAACATATATCCAAAGCATCCAAACAGTCCCATTCGCCAATTTTTTGTTCTTCAAGATTAAGTGAACAATGAGCCCCATTGTTAATCCTTTATCGGAAATTATTTGTAACTTTCTACAAGTAGAACAATGAATAGAACATGTAGACGGTTGAAATCTTTGTATATATTGCTTTTATATAGTCTAAGAAACATATATGCAAAGCATCCAAACAGTACCATTCGACAATTTTTTGTTCTTCAAGTTTAAGTGAACAACGAGCCCCATTGTTAATCCTTTAAAGGAAATTATTTGTAAATTTCGACAAGTAGAACAATGAATGGAACAGGTAGACTGTTGAAATCATTGTATATATTGCTTCCATATAGTTTAAGAAACATATATGCAAAGCATCCAAACAGTACCATTCGCTAATTTTTTGTTCTTAAGTTTAAGTGAACTATGAGCCCCATTGTTAATCCTTTAACGGAAATTATTTGTAACTTTCGACAAGTAGAACAATGAATGGAACAGGTAGACGGTTGAAATCATTGTATATATTGCTTCTATATAGTCTAAGAAACATATATGCAAAGCATCCAAACATTACCATTCGCCAATTTATTGTTCTTCAAGTTTAAGTGAACAACGAGCCCCATTGACAATCATGAAAGGGAAATTATTTCTAACTTTCTACAAGTAGAACAATGAATAGAACAGTTAAACTGTTGAAATCTTTGTATATATTGCTTCTATATAGTCTAAGAAACATATATGCAAAGCATCGAAACAGTACCATTCGCCAATTCCTTGTTCTTCAAGTTTAAGTGAACAATGAGCCCCATTGTTAATCCTTTAAAGGAAGTTATTTGTAACTTTCGACAAGTAGAATAAGGAATGGAACAGGTAGACGGTTGAAATCATTGTATATATTGCTTCTATATAGTCTAAGAAATATATGTACAAAGCATCCAAACAGTACAATTCGCCAATTTTTTGTTCTTCAAGTTTAAGTGAACTACGAGCCCCATTGTTAATCCTTTAAAGGAAATTATTTGTAAATTTCGACAAGTAGAACAATGAATGGAACAGGTAGACGGATGAAATCTTTGTATATATTGCATCTATATAGTCTAAGAAACATATATGCAAATAATCCAAACAGTACAATTCGTCAATTTATTGTTCTTCAAGTTTAAGTGAACATCGGGCCCCATTGTTAATTCTTTAAAGGAATTTATTTATAATTTTCGACAAGTAGAACAATGAATGGAATAGGTAGACGGTTGAAATCATTGTATATATTGCTTCTATATAGTCTAAGAAACATATATGCAAAGCATCCAAACAGTACAATTCGCTAATTTTTTGTTCTTCAAGATTAAGTAAACTACGATCCCCATTGATAATCCTTTAACGGAAATTATTTGTAACTTTCGACAAGTAGAACAATGAATGGAACAGATAAACGGTTGAAATCTTTGTATATATTGCTTCCATATAGTCTAAGAAACATATATAGAAAGCATCCAAACAGTACAATTCGCCAATTTTTTGTTCTTCAAGTGTAAGTGGACTACGAGCCCCATTGTTAATCCTTTAACGGAAATTATTTGTAAATTTCGACAAGTAGAACAATGAGTGGAACAGGTAGACGGTTGAAATCATTGTATATATTGCTTCTATATAGTCTAAGAAACATATATGCAAAGCATCCAAACATTACAATTCGCCAATTTTTTGTTCTTCATGTTTAAGTGAACTACGAGCCCCATTGTTAATCCTTTAAAGGAAATTATTTGTAAATTTCGACAAGTAGAACAATGAATGGAACAGGTAGACGGATGAAATCTTTGTATATATTGCATCTATATAGTCTAAGAAACATATATGCAAAGCATCCAAACAGTACAAGTCGCCAAATCATTGTTCTTCAAGTTAAAGTGAACAACGAGCCCCATTGTTAATCCTTTAACGGAAATTATTTGTAACTTTTTACAAGTAGAACAATGAATAGAACAGTTAGACTGTTGAAATCTTTGTATATATTGCTTCTATATATTCTAAGAAACATATATGCAAAGCATCCAAACAGTACCATTCGCCAATTCCTTGTTCTTCAAGTTTAAGTGAACAATGAGCCCCATTGTTAATCCTTTATCGGAAATTATTTGTAACTTTCGACAAGTAGAACAATGATTGGAACACGTAGACGGTTGAAATCTTTGAATATATTGCTTCCATATAGACTAAAAATCATATATCCAAAGCATCCAAACAGTACCATTCGCCAATTTTTTGTTCTTCAAGTTTAAGTGAACTACGAGCCCCATTGTTAATCCTTTAAAGGAAATTATTTGTAAATTTCGACAAGTAGAACAATGAATGGAACAGGTAGACGGATGAAATCTTTGTATATATTGCATCTATTTAGTCTAAGAAACATATATGCAAAGCATCCAAACAGTACAAGTCGCCAAATCATTGTTCTTCAAGTTAAAGTGAACAACGAGCCCCATTGTTAATCCTTTAACGGAAATTATTTGTAACTTTTTACAAGTAGAACAATGAATAGAACAGTTAGACTGTTGAAATCTTTGTATATATTGCTTCTATATATTCTAAGAAACATATATGCAAAGCATCCAAACTGTACAATTCGCCAATTTTTTGTTCTTCAAGTTTCAGTGAACTACGAGCCCCATTGTTAATCCTTTAACGGAAATTATTTGTAACTTTCGACAATTAGAACAATGAATGGAACAGGTAGACGGTTGAAATCATTGTTTATATTGCTTCTATATAGTCTAAGAAACATATATGCAAAGCATCCAAACAGTACAATTCGCCAATATATTGTTCTTCAAGTTTAAGTGAACAACGAGCCCTATTGTTAATCCTTTAAAGGAAATTATTTGTAAATTTCGACAAGTAGAACAATGATTGGAACACGTAGACGGTTGAAATCTTTGAATATATTGCTTCCATATAGTCTAAAAAACATATATCCAAAGCATCCAAACAGTCCCATTCGCCAATTTTTTGTTCTTCAAGATTAAGTGAACAATGAGCCCCATTGTTAATCCTTTATTGGAAATTATTTGTAACATTCTACAAGTAGAACAATGAATAGAATAGGTAGACAGGTGAAATCTTTCTATATATTGCTTCTATATAGTCTAAGAAACTTATATGCAAAGCATCCGAGCAGTACAATTCGCCAATTTTTTTTCTTCAAGTTTAAGTGAACTACGATCCCCATTGTTAATCCTTTAACGGAAATTATTTGTAACTTTCTACAAGTAGAACTATGTATAGAACAATTAGACCTTTAAAATCATTGTATATATTGCATCTATATAGTCTAAGAAACATATATGCAAATCATCCAAACAGTACCATTCGCCAATTTATTGTTCTTCAAGTTTAAGTGAACAACGAGCCCCATTGATAATCATGAAAGGGAAATTATTTATAACTTTCTACAAGTAGAACAATGAATGGAACAGGTAGACGGTTGAAATCTTTGTATATATTCCTTCCATATAGGCTAAGAAACAAATATGCAAAGCATCCAAACAGTACCATACGCCAATTTTTTGTTCTTCAAGTTTAAGTGAAGAATTAGCCCAATTGTTAATCCTTTAAAGGAAATTATTTGTAAATTTCGACAAGTAGAACAATGCATGGAACAGGTAGACGGTTGAAATCATTGTATATGTTGCTTCTATGTAGTATAAGAAACATATATGCAAAGCATCCAAACAGTACAATTCGCCAATTTATTGTTCTTCAAGTTTAAGTGAACAACGAGCCCCATTGTTAATCCTTTAAAGGAAATTATTTGTAAATTTCGACAAGTAGAACAATGATTGGAACACGTAGACGGTTGAAATCTTTGTATATATTGCTTTCATATAGTCTAAGATACATATAAGCAAAGCATCCAAACAGTACCATTCGCCTATTTTTTGTTCTTGAAGTTTAAGTGAACAATGAGCCCCATTGTTGATCCTTTAAAGGAAATTATTTGTAAATTTCGACAAGTAGAACAATGAATGGAGCAGGTAGACGGTTGAAATCTTTGTATATATTGCTTCCATATAGTCTAAGAAACATAAATGCAAAGCATCCAAACAGTACCATTCGACAATTTTTTGATCTTCAAGATTAAGTGAACTACGATCCCCATTGTTAATCCTTTAACGGAAATTATTTGTTAATTTCAACAAGTAGAACAATGAATGGAACAGGTAGACGGTTGAAATCTTTGTATATATTCCTTCCATATAGGCTAAGAAACATGTACACAAAGCATCCAAACAGTACCATTCGCCAATTTTTTGTTCTTCAAGTTTAAGTGAACAATGAGCCCCATTGTTAATCCTTTAAAGGAAATTATTTGTAAATTTCGACAAGTAGAACAATGAATGGAGCAGGTAGACGGTTGAAATCTTTGTATATATTCCTTCCATATTGGCTAAGAAACATGTACACAAAGCATCCAAACAGTACCATTCGCCAATTTTTTGTTCTTCAAGTTTAAGTGAACTACGAGCCCCATTGTTAATCCTTTAAAGGAAATTATTTGTAAATTTCGACAAGTAGAACAATGAATGGAACAGGTAGATTGTTGAAATCATTGTATATATTGCTGCTATATAGTCTAAGAAACATATATGCAAAGAATCCAAACAGTACAATTCGCCAATTTTTTGTTCTTCAAGTATAAGTGAACAATGAGCCCCAATGGTTAATCCTTTATCGGAAATTATTTGTAACATTCGACAAGTAGAACAATGAATGGAACAGGTAGACGGTTGAGAACTTTGTATATATTGCTTCTATATAGTCTAAGAAACATATATGCAAAGCATCCAAACAGTGCCATTCGCTAATTTTTTGTTCTTAAGTGTAAGTGAACTATGATCCCCATTGTTAATCCTTTAACGGAAATTATTTGTAACTTTCGACAAGTAGAACAATGAATGGAACAGGTAGACGGATGAAATCTTTGTATATATTGCATCTATATAGTCTGAGAAACATATATGCAAAGCATCCAAACAGTACAATTCGCCAATTTTTTGTTCTTCAAGTTTCAGTGAAGTACGAGCCCCATTGTTAATCCTTTAAAGGAAATTATTTGTAAATTTCGACAAGTAGAACAATGAATGGAACAGGTAGACGGTTGAAATCTTTGTATATATTGCTTTTATATAGTCTAAGAAACATATATGCAAAGCATCCAAACAGTACCATTCGCCAATTTTTTGTTCTTCAAGTTTAAGTGAACTACGAGCCACATTGTTAATCCTTTAAAGGAAATTATTTGTAAATTTCGACAAGTAGAACTATAAATGGATCAGGTAGACGGTTGAAATAATTGTATATATTGCTTCTATATAATCTACGAAACATATATTCAAAGCATCCAAACAGTGCAATTCGCCAATTTTTTGGTCTTCAAGTTTAAGTGAACTACGAGCCCCATTGTTAATACTTTAACGGAAATTAATTGTAACTTTCTACAAGTAGAACAATGATTGGAACACGTAGACGGTTGAAATCTTTGTATATATTGCTTCTATATAGTCTGAGAAACATATATGCAAAGCATCCAAACAGTACAATTCGCCAATTTTTTGTTCTTCAAGTTTCAGTGAACTACGAGCCCCATTGTTAATCCTTTAACGGAAATTATTTGTAACTTTCGACAATTAGAACAATGAATGGAACAGGTAGACGGTTGAAATCATTGTATATATTGCTTCTATATAGTCTAAGAAACATATATGCAAAGCATCCAAACAGTACAATTCGCCAATATATTGTTCTTCAAGTTTAAGTGAACAACGAGCCCTATTGTTAATCCTTTAAAGGAAATTATTTGTAAATTTCGACAAGTAGAACAATGATTGGAACACGTATACGGTTGAAATCTTTGAATATATTGCTTCCATATAGTCTAAAAAACATATATCCAAAGCATCCAAACAGTCCCATTCGCCAATTTTTTGTTCTTCAAGATTAAGTGAACAATGAGCCCCATTGTTAATCCTTTATCGGAAATTATTTGTAACTTTCTACAAGTAGAACAATGAATAGAACATGTAGACGGTTGAAATCTTTGTATATATTGCTTTTATATAGTCTAAGAAACATATATGCAAAGCATCCAAACAGTACCATTCGACAATTTTTTGTTCTTCAAGTTTAAGTGAACAACGAGCCCCATTGTTAATCCTTTAAAGGAAATTATTTGTAAATTTCGACAAGTAGAACAATGAATGGAACAGGTAGACTGTTGAAATCATTGTATATATTGCTTCCATATAGTTTAAGAAACATATATGCAAAGCATCCAAACAGTACCATTCGCTAATTTTTTGTTCTTAAGTTTAAGTGAACTATGAGCCCCATTGTTAATCCTTTAACGGAAATTATTTGTAACTTTCGACAAGTAGAACAATGAATGGAACAGGTAGACGGTTGAAATCATTGTATATATTGCTTCTATATAGTCTAAGAAACATATATGCAAAGCATCCAAACATTACCATTCGCCAATTTATTGTTCTTCAAGTTTAAGTGAACAACGAGCCCCATTGACAATCATGAAAGGGAAATTATTTCTAACTTTCTACAAGTAGAACAATGAATAGAACAGTTAAACTGTTGAAATCTTTGTATATATTGCTTCTATATAGTCTAAGAAACATATATGCAAAGCATCGAAACAGTACCATTCGCCAATTCCTTGTTCTTCAAGTTTAAGTGAACAATGAGCCCCATTGTTAATCCTTTAAAGGAAGTTATTTGTAACTTTCGACAAGTAGAATAAGGAATGGAACAGGTAGACGGTTGAAATCATTGTATATATTGCTTCTATATAGTCTAAGAAATATATGTACAAAGCATCCAAACAGTACAATTCGCCAATTTTTTGTTCTTCAAGTTTAAGTGAACTACGAGCCCCATTGTTAATCCTTTAAAGGAAATTATTTGTAAATTTCGACAAGTAGAACAATGAATGGAACAGGTAGACGGATGAAATCTTTGTATATATTGCATCTATATAGTCTAAGAAACATATATGCAAATAATCCAAACAGTACAATTCGTCAATTTATTGTTCTTCAAGTTTAAGTGAACATCGGGCCCCATTGTTAATTCTTTAAAGGAATTTATTTATAATTTTCGACAAGTAGAACAATGAATGGAATAGGTAGACGGTTGAAATCATTGTATATATTGCTTCTATATAGTCTAAGAAACATATATGCAAAGCATCCAAACAGTACAATTCGCTAATTTTTTGTTCTTCAAGATTAAGTAAACTACGATCCCCATTGATAATCCTTTAACGGAAATTATTTGTAACTTTCGACAAGTAGAACAATGAATGGAACAGATAAACGGTTGAAATCTTTGTATATATTGCTTCCATATAGTCTAAGAAACATATATAGAAAGCATCCAAACAGTACAATTCGCCAATTTTTTGTTCTTCAAGTGTAAGTGGACTACGAGCCCCATTGTTAATCCTTTAACGGAAATTATTTGTAAATTTCGACAAGTAGAACAATGAATGGAACAGGTAGACGGTTGAAATCATTGTATATATTGCTTCTATATAGTCTAAGAAACATATATGCAAAGCATCCAAACATTACAATTCGCCAATTTTTTGTTCTTCATGTTTAAGTGAACTACGAGCCCCATTGTTAATCCTTTAAAGGAAATTATTTGTAAATTTCGACAAGTAGAACAATGAATGGAACAGGTAGACGGATGAAATCTTTGTATATATTGCATCTATATAGTCTAAGAAACATATATGCAAAGCATCCAAACAGTACAAGTCGCCAAATCATTGTTCTTCAAGTTAAAGTGAACAACGAGCCCCATTGTTAATCCTTTAACGGAAATTATTTGTAACTTTTTACAAGTAGAACAATGAATAGAACAGTTAGACTGTTGAAATCTTTGTATATATTGCTTCTATATATTCTAAGAAACATATATGCAAAGCATCCAAACAGTACCATTCGCCAATTCCTTGTTCTTCAAGTTTAAGTGAACAATGAGCCCCATTGTTAATCCTTTATCGGAAATTATTTGTAACTTTCGACAAGTAGAACAATGATTGGAACACGTAGACGGTTGAAATCTTTGAATATATTGCTTCCATATAGACTAAAAATCATATATCCAAAGCATCCAAACAGTACCATTCGCCAATTTTTTGTTCTTCAAGTTTAAGTGAACTACGAGCCCCATTGTTAATCCTTTAAAGGAAATTATTTGTAAATTTCGACAAGTAGAACAATGAATGGAACAGGTAGACGGATGAAATCTTTGTATATATTGCATCTATTTAGTCTAAGAAACATATATGCAAAGCATCCAAACAGTACAAGTCGCCAAATCATTGTTCTTCAAGTTAAAGTGAACAACGAGCCCCATTGTTAATCCTTTAACGGAAATTATTTGTAACTTTTTACAAGTAGAACAATGAATAGAACAGTTAGACTGTTGAAATCTTTGTATATATTGCTTCTATATATTCTAAGAAACATATATGCAAAGCATCCAAACTGTACAATTCGCCAATTTTTTGTTCTTCAAGTTTCAGTGAACTACGAGCCCCATTGTTAATCCTTTAACGGAAATTATTTGTAACTTTCGACAATTAGAACAATGAATGGAACAGGTAGACGGTTGAAATCATTGTTTATATTGCTTCTATATAGTCTAAGAAACATATATGCAAAGCATCCAAACAGTACAATTCGCCAATATATTGTTCTTCAAGTTTAAGTGAACAACGAGCCCTATTGTTAATCCTTTAAAGGAAATTATTTGTAAATTTCGACAAGTAGAACAATGATTGGAACACGTAGACGGTTGAAATCTTTGAATATATTGCTTCCATATAGTCTAAAAAACATATATCCAAAGCATCCAAACAGTCCCATTCGCCAATTTTTTGTTCTTCAAGATTAAGTGAACAATGAGCCCCATTGTTAATCCTTTATTGGAAATTATTTGTAACATTCTACAAGTAGAACAATGAATAGAATAGGTAGACAGGTGAAATCTTTCTATATATTGCTTCTATATAGTCTAAGAAACTTATATGCAAAGCATCCGAGCAGTACAATTCGCCAATTTTTTTTCTTCAAGTTTAAGTGAACTACGATCCCCATTGTTAATCCTTTAACGGAAATTATTTGTAACTTTCTACAAGTAGAACTATGTATAGAACAATTAGACCTTTAAAATCATTGTATATATTGCATCTATATAGTCTAAGAAACATATATGCAAATCATCCAAACAGTACCATTCGCCAATTTATTGTTCTTCAAGTTTAAGTGAACAACGAGCCCCATTGATAATCATGAAAGGGAAATTATTTATAACTTTCTACAAGTAGAACAATGAATAGAACAGTTAGACTGTTGAAATCTTTGTATATATTGCTTCTATATAGTTTAAGAAACATATATGCAAAGCATCCAAACAGTACAATTCGCCAATTTATTGTTCTTCAAGTTTAAGTGAACAACGAGCCCCATTGTTAATCCTTTAAAGGAAATTATTTGTAAATTTCGACAAGTAGAACAATGAATGGAACAGGTAGACTGTTGAAATCATTGTATATATTGCTTCCATATAGTTTAAGAAACATATATGCAAAGCATCCAAACAGTACCATTCGCTAATTTTTTGTTCTTAAGTTTAAGTGAACTATGAGCCCCATTGTTAATCCTTTAACGGAAATTATTTGTAACTTTCGATAAGTAGAACAATGAATGGAACAGGTAGACGGTTGAAATCATTGTATATATTGCTTCTATATAGTCTAAGAAACATATATGCAAAGCATCCAAACATTACCATTCGCCAATTTATTGTTCTTCAAGTTTAAGTGAACAACGAGCCCCATTGACAATCATGAAAGGGAAATTATTTCTAACTTTCTACAAGTAGAACAATGAATAGAACAGTTAAACTGTTGAAATCTTTGTATATATTGCTTCTATATAGTCTAAGAAACATATATGCAAAGCATCGAAACAGTACCATTCGCCAATTCCTTGTTCTTCAAGTTTAAGTGAACAATGAGCCCCAATGTTAATCCTTTAAAGGAAATTATTTGTAACTTTCGACAAGTAGAATAAGGAATGGAACAGGTAGACGGTTGAAATCATTGTATATATTGCTTCTATATAGTCTAAGAAATATATGTACAAAGCATCCAAACAGTACAATTCGCCAATTTTTTGTTCTTCAAGTTTAAGTGAACTACGAGCCCCATTGTTAATCCTTTAAAGGAAATTATTTGTAAATTTCGACAAGTAGAACAATGAATGGAACAGGTAGACGGATGAAATCTTTGTATATATTGCATCTATATAGTCTAAGAAACATATATGCAAATAATCCAAACAGTACAATTCGTCAATTTATTGTTCTTCAAGTTTAAGTGAACATCGGGCCCCATTGTTAATTCTTTAAAGGAATTTATTTATAATTTTCGACAAGTAGAACAATGAATGGAATAGGTAGACGGTTGAAATCATTGTATATATTGCTTCCATATAGTTTAAGAAACATATATGCAAAGCATCCAAACAGTACCATTCGCTAATTTTTTGTTCTTAAGTTTAAGTGAACTATGAGCCCCATTGTTAATCCTTTAACGGAAATTATTTGTAACTTTCAACAAGTAGAACAATGAATGGAACAGGTAGACGGTTGAAATCATTGTATATATTGCTTCTATATAGTCTAAGAAACATATATGCAAAGCATCCAAACATTACCATTCGCCAATTTATTGTTCTTCAAGTTTAAGTGAACAACGAGCCCCATTGATAATCATGAAAGGGAAATTATTTCTAACTCTCTACAAGTAGAACAATGAATAGAACAGTTAAACTGTTGAAATCTTTGAATATATTGCTTCTATATAGTCTAAGAAACATATATGCAAAGCATCCAAACAGTACCATTCGCCAATTCCTTGTTCTTCAAGTTTAAGTGAACAATGAGCCCCATTGTTAATCCTTTAAAGGAAATTATTTGTAACTTTCGACAAGTAGAATAAGGAATGGAACAGGTAGACGGTTGAAATCATTGTATATATTGCTTCTATATAGTCTAAGAAATATATGTACAAAGCATCCAAACAGTACAATTCGCCAATTTTTTGTTCTTCAAGTTTAAGTGAACTACGAGCCCCATTGTTAATCCTTTAAAGGAAATTATTTGTAAATTTCGACAAGTAGAACAATGAATGGAACAGGTAGACGGATGAAATCTTTGTATATATTGCATCTATATAGTCTAAGAAACATATATGCAAATAATCCAAACAGTACAATTCGTCAATTTATTGTTCTTCAAGTTTAAGTAAACATCGGGCCCCATTGTTAATTCTTTAAAGGAATTTATTTATAATTTTCGACAAGTAGAACAATGAATGGAATAGGTAGACGGTTGAAATCATTGTATATATTGCTTCTATATAGTCTAAGAAACATATATGCAAAGCATCCAAACAGTACAATTCGCTAATTTTTTGTTCTTCAAGATTAAGTAAACTACGATCCCCATTGATAATCCTTTAACGGAAATTATTTGTAACTTTCGACAAGTAGAACAATGAATGGAACAGATAAACGGTTGAAATCTTTGTATATATTGCTTCCATATAGTCTAAGAAACATATATAGAAAGCATCCAAACAGTACAATTCGCCAATTTTTTGTTCTTCAAGTGTAAGTGGACTACGAGCCCCATTGTTAATCCTTTAACGGAAATTATTTGTAAATTTCGACAAGTAGAACAATGAATGGAACAGGTAGACGGTTGAAATCATTGTATATATTGCTTCTATATAGTCTAAGAAACATATATGCAAAGCATCCAAACATTACAATTCGCCAATTTTTTGTTCTTCATGTTTAAGTGAACTACGAGCCCCATTGATAATCATGAAACGGAAATTATTTGTAACTTTCTACAAGTAGAACAATGAACAGAACAGCTAGACGGTTGAAATCATTGTATATAATGCTTCTATATAGTCTAAGAAACATATATGCAAAGCATCCAAACTGTACAATTCGCCAATTTTTTGTTCTTCAAGTTTAAGTGAACAATGAGACCCAATGGTTAATCCTTTATCGGAAATTATTTGTAACTTTCTACAAGTAGAACAATGAACAGAACAGGTAGACGGTTGAAATCATTGTATATATTGCTTCTATATAGTCTAAGATACATATATGCAAAGCATCCAAACTGTACAATTCGCCTATTTATTGTTCTTCAAGTTTAAGTGAACAATGAGCCCCAATGGTTAATCCTTTATCGGAAATTATTTGTAACTTTCGACAAGTAGAACAATGAATGGAACAGGTAGACGGTTGAAATCTTTGTATATATTGCATCTATATAGTCTAAGAAACATATATGCATAGCATCCAAACAGTACAATTCGCCAATTTATTGTTCTTCAAGTTTGAGTGAACAACGGGCCCCATTGTTAATCCTTTAAAGGAAATTATTTGTAACTTTCGACAAGTAGAACAATGAATGGAACAGGTAGACGGATGAAATCTTTGTATATATTGCATCTATATAGTCTAAGAAACATATATGCATAGCATCCAAACAGTACAATTCGCCAATTTATTATTCTTCCAGTTTGAGTGAACAACGGGCCCCATTGTTAATCCTTTAAAGGAATTTATTTGTAAATTTCGACAAGTAGAACAATGAATGGAAATGGTAGACGGTTGAAATCATTGTATATATTGCTTCTATATAGTCTAAGAAACATATATGCAAAGCATCCAAACAGTACAATTCGCCAATTTTTTGTTCTTCAAGATTAAGTAAACTACGATCCCCATTGTTAATCCTTTAACGGAAATTATTTGTAACTTTCGACAAGTAGAACAATGAATGGAACAGGTAGACGGTTGAAATCATTGTATATATTGCTTCTATATAGTCCAAGAAACATATATGCAAAGCATCCAAACAGTACCATTCGCCAATTTATTGTTCTTCAAGTTTAAGTGAATAACGAGCCCCATTGATAATCATGAAAGGGAAATTATTTGTAACCTTCTACAAGTAGAACAATGAATAGAACAGTTAGACTGTTGAAATCTTTGTACATATTGCTTCTATATAGTCTAAGAGACATATGTGCAAAGCATCCAAACAGTATCATACGCCAATTTTTTGTTCTTCAAGTTTAAGTGAACAATGAGCCCCAATGATTAATTCTTTATCGGAAATTATTTGTAACTTTCGACAAGTAGAACAATGAATGGAACAGGTAGACGTTTGAAATATTTGTATATATTGCTTCCGTATAGTCTAAGAAACATATATGCAAATCATCCAAACAGTATCATTCGCCAATTTTTTGTTCTTCATGTTTAAGTGAATAATGAGCCCCATTGTTAATCCTTTAACGGAAATTAATTGTAATTTTCTACAAGTAGAACAATGATTGGAACACGTAGACGGTTGAAATCTTTGTATATATTGCTTCCATATAGTCTAAGAAACATATATGCATAGCATCCAAACAGTACCATTCGCCAATTTTTTGTTCTTCAAGTTTAAGTGAACAATGAGCCCCATTGTTAATCCTTTATCGGAAATTATTTGTAACTTTCGACAAGTAGAACAATGAATGGAACTGGTAGACGGTTGAATTCTTGTTATATATTGCTTCTGTATAGTCTAAGAAACATATATGCAAAGCATCCAAACAGTACCATTCGCCAATTTATTGTTCTTCAAGTTTAAGTGAACAACGAGACCCATTGATAATCATGAAAGGGAAATTATTTCTAACTTTCTACAAGTAGAACAATGAATAGAACAGTTAGACTGTTGAAATCTTTGTACATATTGCTTCAATATAGTCTAAGAAACATATATGCAAAGCATCCAAACAGTACCATTCGCCAATTCCTTGTTCTTCAAGTTTAAGTGAACAATGAGCCCCATTGTTAATCCTTTATCGGAAATTATTTGTAACTTTCGACAAGTGGAACAATGAATGCAACAGGTAGACGGTTGAAATCTTTGTATATATTGCTTCTATATAGTCTAAGAAACATATATGCAAAGCATCCAAACAGTACAATTCGCCAATTTATTGTTCTTCAAGTTTAAGTGAACAATGAGCCCCATTGTTACTCCTTTATCGGAAATTATTTGTAACTTTCGACAAGTAGCACAATGAATGGAACAGGTAGACGGTTGCAATCTTTGTATATATTGCTTTAATATAGTCTAAGAAACATATATGCAAAGCATCCAAACAGTACAATTCGCCAATTTTTTGTTCTTCAAGTTTAAGTGAACAATGAGCCCCAATGGTTAATCCTTTATCGGAAATTATTTGTAAATTTCGACAAGTAGAACAATGAATGGAACAGGTAGACGTTTGAAATATTTGTATATATTGCTTCCGTATAGTCTAAGAAACATATATGCAAATCATCCAAACAGTATCATTCGCCAATTTTTTGTTCTTCAAGTTTAAGTGAATAATGAGCCCCATTGTTAATCCTTTAACGGAAATTAATTGTAACTTTCTACAAGTAGAACAATGATTGGAACACGTAGACGGTTGAAATCTTTGTATATATTGCTTCTATATAGTCTAAGAGACATATGTGCAAAGCATCCAAACAGTATCATTCGCCAATTTTTTGTTCTTCAAGTTTAAGTGAACAATGAGCCCCAATGATTAATTCTTTATCGGAAATTATTTGTAACTTTCGACAAGTAGAACAATGAATGGAACAGGTAGACGTTTGAAATATTTGTATATATTGCTTCCGTATAGTCTAAGAAACATATATGCAAATCATCCAAACAGTATCATTCGCCAATTTTTTGTTCTTCATGTTTAAGTGAATAATGAGCCCCATTGTTAATCCTTTAAAGGATATTATTTGTAAATTTCGACAAGTAGAACAATGAATGGAACAGGTAGTCTTTTGAAATCTTTGTATATATTGCTTTTATATAATCTAAGAAACATATATGCAAAGCATCCAAACAGTACCATTCGCCAATTTTTTGTTCTTCAAGTTTAAGTGAACAATGAGCCCCAATGGTTAATCCTTTATCGGAAATTATTTGTAACTTTCGACAAGTAGAACAATAAATGGAACAGGTAGACGGGTGAAATCTTTCTATATATTGCTTCTATATAGACTAAGAAACATATATGCAAATCATCCAAACAGTACAATTCGCCAATTATTTGATCTTCAAGTTTAAGTGAACTACGAGCCCCATTGTTAATACTTTAACGGTAATTATTTGTAACTTGCGACAAGTAGAACAATGAATGGATCAGGTAGACGGTTGAAATCATTGTATATATTGCTTCCATATAGTCTAAGAAACATGTACGCAAAGCATCCAAACAGTACAATTCGCCAATTTTTTGCTCTTCAAGTTTAAGTGAACTACGAGCCCCATTGTTAATCCTTTAAAGGAAATTATTTGTAAATTTCGGCAAGTAGAACAATGAATGGAACAGGTAGACGGTTGAAATCTTTGTATATATTGCTTCTATATAATCTAAGAAACATATATTCAAAGCATCCAAACAGTACCATTCGCCAATTTTTTGTTCTTCCAGTTTAAGTGAACTACGAGCCCCATTTTTAATCCTTTATCGGAAATTATTTGTAAATTTCGGCAAGTAGAACAATGAATGGAACAGGTAGACGGTTGAAATCTTTGTATATATTGCTTCTATATAATCTAAGAAACATATATTCAAAGCATCCAAACAGTACCATTCGCCAATTTTTTGTTCTTCCAGTTTAAGTGAACTACGAGCCCCATTGTAAATCCTTTATCGGAAATTATTTGTAACTTTCGACAAGTAGAACAATGAATGGAACAGGTAGACGTTTGAAATATTTGTATATATTGCTTCCGTATAGTCTAAGAAACATATATGCAAAGCATCCAAACAGTACAATTCGCCAATTTATTGTTCTTCAAGTTTAAGTGAACAATGAGCCCCATTGTTACTCCTTTATCGGAAATTATTTGTAACTTTCGACAAGTAGCACAATGAATGGAACAGGTAGACGGTTGCAATCTTTGTATATATTGCTTTAATATAGTCTAAGAAACATATATGCAAAGCATCCAAACAGTACAATTCGCCAATTTTTTGTTCTTCAAGTTTAAGTGAACAATGAGCCCCAATGGTTAATCCTTTATCGGAAATTATTTGTAAATTTCGACAAGTAGAACAATGAATGGAACAGGTAGACGTTTGAAATATTTGTATATATTGCTTCCGTATAGTCTAAGAAACATATATGCAAATCATCCAAACAGTATCATTCGCCAATTTTTTGTTCTTCAAATTTAAGTGAATAATGAGCCCCATTGTTAATCCTTTAACGGAAATTAATTGTAACTTTCAACAAGTAGAACAATGATTGGAACACGTAGACGGTTGAAATCTTTGTATATATTGCTTCTATATAGTCTAAGAGACATATGTGCAAAGCATCCAAACAGTATCATTCGCCAATTTTTTGTTCTTCAAGTTTAAGTGAACAATGAGCCCCAATGATTAATTCTTTATCGGAAATTATTTGTAACTTTCGACAAGTAGAACAATGAATGGAACAGGTAGACGTTTGAAATATTTGTATATATTGCTTCCGTATAGTCTAAGAAACATATATGCAAATCATCCAAACAGTATCATTCGCCAATTTTTTGTTCTTCATGTTTAAGTGAATAATGAGCCCCATTGTTAATCCTTTAAAGGATATTATTTGTAAATTTCGACAAGTAGAACAATGAATGGAACAGGTAGTCTTTTGAAATCTTTGTATATATTGCTTCTATATAATCTAAGAAACATATATGCAAAGCATCCAAACAGTACCATTCGCCAATTTTTTGTTCTTCAAGTTTAAGTGAACAATGAGCCCCAATGGTTAATCCTTTATCGGAAATTATTTGTAACTTTCGACAAGTAGAACAATAAATGGAACAGGTAGACGGGTGAAATCTTTCTATATATTGCTTCTATATAGACTAAGAAACATATATGCAAATCATCCAAACAGTACAATTCGCCAATTATTTGATCTTCAAGTTTAAGTGAACTACGAGCCCCATTGTTAATACTTTAACGGTAATTATTTGTAACTTGCGACAAGTAGAACAATGAATGGATCAGGTAGACGGTTGAAATCATTGTATATATTGCTTCCATATAGTCTAAGAAACATGTACGCAAAGCATCCAAACAGTACAATTCGCCAATTTTTTGCTCTTCAAGTTTAAGTGAACTACGAGCCCCATTGTTAATCCTTTAAAGGAAATTATTTGTAAATTTCGGCAAGTAGAACAATGAATGGAACAGGTAGACGGTTGAAATCTTTGTATATATTGCTTCTATATAATCTAAGAAACATATATTCAAAGCATCCAAACAGTACCATTCGCCAATTTTTTGTTCTTCCAGTTTAAGTGAACTACGAGCCCCATTTTTAATCCTTTAAAGGAAATTATTTGTAAATTTCGGCAAGTAGAACAATGAATGGAACAGGTAGACGGTTGAAATCTTTGTATATATTGCTTCTATATAATCTAAGAAACATATATTCAAAGCATCCAAACAGTACCATTCGCCAATTTTTTGTTCTTCCAGTTTAAGTGAACTACGAGCCCCATTGTAAATCCTTTATCGGAAATTATTTGTAACTTTCGACAAGTAGAACAATGAATGGAACAGGTAGACGTTTGAAATATTTGTATATATTGCTTCCGTATAGTCTAAGAAACATATATGCAAAGCATCCAAACAGTACAATTCGCCAATTTATTGTTCTTCAAGTTTAAGTGAACAATGAGCCCCATTGTTACTCCTTTATCGGAAATTATTTGTAACTTTCGACAAGTAGCACAATGAATGGAACAGGTAGACGGTTGCAATCTTTGTATATATTGCTTTAATATAGTCTAAGAAACATATATGCAAAGCATCCAAACAGTACAATTCGCCAATTTTTTGTTCTTCAAGTTTAAGTGAACAATGAGCCCCAATGGTTAATCCTTTATCGGAAATTATTTGTAACTTTCGACAAGTAGAACAATGAATGGAACAGGTAGACGTTTGAAATATTTGTATATATTGCTTCCGTATAGTCTAAGAAACATATATGCAAAGCATCCAAACAGTACAATTCGCCAATTTTTTGCTCTTCAAGTTTAAGTGAAATACGAGCCCCATTGTTAATCTTTTAACGGAAATTATTTGTAACTTGCGACAAGTAGAACAATGAATGGAACAGGTAGACGGTTGAAATCTGTGTATATATTGCTTCTATATAGTCTAAGAAACATATATGCAAAGCATCCAAACAGTACCATTCGCCAATTTTTTGTTCGTCAAGTTTAACTGAACAACGAGCCCCATTGTTAATCCTTCAAAGGAAATTATTTGTAAATTTCGACAAGTAGAACAATGAATGGAATAGGTAGACGGTTGAAATCATTGTATATATTGCTTCTATATAGTCTAAGAAACATATATGCAAAGCATCCAAACAGTACAATTCGCCAATTTCTTGTTCTTCAAGTTTAAGTAAACTACGATCCCCATTGTTAATCCCTTAACGGAAATTATTTGTAACTTTCGACAAGTAGAACAATGAATGGAACAGGTAGACGGTTGAAATCATTGTATATATTGCTTGTATATAGTCTAAGAAACATATATGCAAATCATCCAAACAGTACAATTCGCCAATTTATTGTTCTTCAAGTTTAAGTGAACAATGAGCCCCATTGTTAATCCTTTAAAGGAAATTATTTGTAAATTTCGACAAGTAGAACAATGATTGGAACACGTAGACGGTTGAAATCTTTGTATATATTGCTTTCATATAGTCTAAGAAACATATATGCAAAGCATCCAAACAGTACCATTCGCCTATTTTTTGTTCTTGAAGTTTAAGTGAACAATGAGCCCCATTGTTGATCCTTTAAAGGAAATTATTTGTAAATTTCGACAAGTAGAACAATGAATGGAGCAGGTAGACGGTTGAAATCTTTGTATATATTCCTTCCATATAGGCTAAGAAACATATATGCAAAGCATCCAAACAGTACCATACGCCAATTTTTTGTTCTTCAAGTTTAAGTGAAGAATGAGCCCAATTATTAATCCTTTAAAGGAAATTATTTGTACATTTCGACAAGTAGAACAATGCATGGAAAAGGTAGACGGTTGAAATCATTGTATATGTTGCTTCTATGTAGTATAAGAAGCATATATGCAAAGCATCCAAACAGTACAATTCGCCAATTTATTGTTCTTCAAGTTTAAGTGAACTACGATCCCCATTGTTAATCCTTTAACGGAAATTATTTGTTAATTTCAACAAGTAGAACAATGAATGGAACAGGTAGACGGTTGAAATCTTTGTATATATTCCTTCCATATAGGCTAAGAAACAAATATGCAAAGCATCCAAACAGTACCATACGCCAATTTTTTGTTCTTCAAGTTTAAGTGAAGAATTAGCCCAATTGTTAATCCTTTAAAGGAAATTATTTGTTAATTTCAACAAGTAGAACAATGAATGGAACACGTAGACGGTTGAAATCTTTGTATATATTCCTTCCATATAGGCTAAGAAACAAGTACACAAAGCATCCAAACAGTACCATTCGCCAATTTTTTGTTCTTCAAGTTTAAGTGAACAATGAGCCCCATTGTTAATCCTTTAAAGGAAATTATTTGTAAATTTCGACAAGTAGAACAATGAATGGAGCAGGTAGACGGTGGAAATCTTTGTATATATTGCTTCCATATAGTCTAAGAAACATATATGCAAAGCATCTAAACAGTACAATTCGCCAATTTATTGTTCTTCAAGTTTAAGTGAACTACGATCCCCATTGTTAATCCTTTAACGGAAATTATTTGTTAATTTCAACAAGTAGAACAATGAATGGAACAGGTAGACGGTTGAAATCTTTGTATATATTCCTTCCATATAGGCTAAGAAACAAATATGCAAAGCATCCAAACAGTACCATACGCCAATTTTTTGTTCTTCAAGTTTAAGTGAAGAATTAGCCCAATTGTTAATCCTTTAAAGGAAATTATTTGTAAATTTCGACAAGTAGAACAATGCATGGAACAGGTAGACGGTTGAAATCATTGTATATGTTGCTTCTATGTAGTATAAGAAACATATATGCAAAGCATCCAAACAGTACAATTCGCCAATTTATTGTTCTTCAAGTTTAAGTGAACAACGAGCCCCATTGTTAATCCTTTAAAGGAAATTATTTGTAAATTTCGACAAGTAGAACAATGATTGGAACACGTAGACGGTTGAAATCTTTGTATATATTGCTTTCATATAGTCTAAGATACATATATGCAAAGCATCCAAACAGTACCATTCGCCTATTTTTTGTTCTTGAAGTTTAAGTGAACAATGAGCCCCATTGTTGATCCTTTAAAGGAAATTATTTGTAAATTTCGACAAGTAGAACAATGAATGGAGCAGGTAGACGGTTGAAATCTTTGTATATATTGCTTCCATATAGTCTAAGAAACATAAATGCAAAGCATCCAAACAGTACCATTCGACAATTTTTTGATCTTCAAGATTAAGTGAACTACGATCCCCATTGTTAATCCTTTAACGGAAATTATTTGTTAATTTCAACAAGTAGAACAATGAATGGAACAGGTAGACGGTTGAAATCTTTGTATATATTCCTTCCATATAGGCTAAGAAACATGTACACAAAGCATCCAAACAGTACCATTCGCCAATTTTTTGTTCTTCAAGTTTAAGTGAACAATGAGCCCCATTGTTAATCCTTTAAAGGAAATTATTTGTAAATTTCGACAAGTAGAACAATGAATGGAGCAGGTAGACGGTTGAAATCTTTGTATATATTCCTTCCATATAGGCTAAGAAACATGTACACAAAGCATCCAAACAGTACCATTCGCCAATTTTTTGTTCTTCAAGTTTAAGTGAACAATGAGCCCCATTGTTAATCCTTTAAAGGAAATTATTTGTAAATTTCGACAAGTAGAACAATGCATGGAACAGGTAGACGGTTGAAATCTTTGTATATATTCCTTCCATATAGGCTAAGAAACATATATGCAAAGCATCCAAACAGTACCATACGCCAATTTATTGTTCTTCAAGTTTAAGTGAACAATGAGCCCCATTGTTAATCCTTTAAAGGAAATTATTTGTAAATTTCGACAAGTAGAACAATGAATGGAGCAGGTAGACGGTTGAAATCTTTGTATATATTGCTTCCATATAGTATAAGAAACGTATATATACAAAGCATCCAAACAGTACAATTCGCCAATTTATTGTTCTTCAAGTTTAAGTGAACTACGATCCCCATTGTTAATCCCTTAAAGGAAATTATTTGTAAATTTCGACAAGTAGAACAATGCATGGAACAGGTAGACGGTTGAAATCTTTGTATATATTCCTTCCATATAGGCTAAGAAACATATATGCAAAGCATCCAAACAGTACCATACGACAATTTTTTGTTCTTCAAGTTTAAGTGAACAATGAGCCCCATTGTTAATCCTTTAAAGGAAATTATTTGTAAATTTCGACAAGTAGAACAATGAATGGAGCAGGTAGACGGTTGAAATCTTTGTATATATTGCTTCCATATAATATAAGAAACATATATGCAAAGCATCCAAACAGTACAATTCGCCAATTTATTGTTCTTCAAGTTTAAGTGAACTACGATCCCCATTGTTAATCCTTTAAAGGAAATTATTTGTAAATTTCGACAAGTAGAACAATGAATGGAGCAGGTAGACGGTTGAAATCTTTGTATATTTTGCTGCCATATAGTCTAAGAAACATATATGCAAAGCATCCAAACAGTACCATTCGCCAATTTTTTGTTCTTCAAGTTTAAGTGAACAATGAGCCCATTGTTAATACTTTATCGGAAATTATTTGTAACTTTCGACAAGTAGAACAATCAATGGAACAGGTAGACGTTTGAAATCTTTGTATATCTTGCTACTATATAGTCTAGGAAACCTATATGCACAGCATCCAAACAGTACAATTCGCCAATTTTTTGTTCTTCAAGTTTAAGTGAACTACGAACCCCATTGATAATCATGAAATGGAAATTATTTGTAACTTTCTACAAGCAGAACAATGAATAGAACAGGTAGACGGTTGAAATCTTTGTATATGTTGCTACTATATAGTCTAGGAAACCTATATGCAAAGCATCCAAACAGTACAATTCGCCAATTTTTTGTTCTTCAAGTTTAAGTGAACAATGAGCCCCATTGTTAATCCTTTATCGGAAATTATTTGTAATTTTCGACAAGTAGAACAATGAATGCAACAGTTAGACGGTTGAAATATTTGTATATATTGCTTCTATATAGTCTATGAAACATATATGCAAAGCATCCAAACAGTAGCATTCGCGAATTTATTGTTCTACAAGTTTTAGTGAACAACGAGCCCCATTGATAATCATGAAATGGAAATTATTTGTAACTTTCTACAAGCAGAACAATGAATAGCACAGGTAGACGGTTGAAATCTTTGTATATGTTGCTACTATATAGTCTAGGAAACCTATATGCAAAGCATCCAAACAGTACAATTCGCCATTGTTAATCCATTAACGGAAATTATTTGTAACTTTCGACAAGTTGAACAATGAATGGAACAGGTAGACGGTTGATATCTTTGTATAAATTGCTTCTATATATGCTAAGAAACATAAATGCAAAGCATCCAATCAGTACAATTCGCCAATTTTTTGTTCTTCAAGATTAAGTGAACTACGAGCCCCATTGTTGATCCTTTAAAGGAAATTATTTGTAAATTTCGACAAGTAGAACAATGAATGGAGCAGATAGACGGTTGAAATCTTTGTATATATTGCTTCCATATAGTCTAAGAAACATGTACGCAAAGCATCCAGACAGTACCGTTCACCAATTTTTTGTTCTTCAAGTTAAAGTGAAGAATGAGCCCCTATTGTTAATCCTTTATCGGAAATTATTTGTAACTTTCGACAAGTAGAACAATGAATGGAACAGGCAGACTGTTGAAATTTTTGTATATATTGCTTCTATATAGACTAAGAAACATATGTGCATAGCATCCAAACAGTACCATTCGCCAATTTATTGTTCTTCAAGTTTAAGTGAACAACGAGCCCCATTGATAATCATGAAATGGAAATTATTTGTAACTATCGACAAGTAGAACAATGAATGGAACAGGTAGAGGGTAGAAATCTTTGTATATATTGCTTCTATATAGACTAAGACCCATATCAGTATCAGTTTACCCTGATGAAGCTAGCTGAAATGCTGGCGAAACGTCGGAATTTTCTTATTTCCCAACGCGGCTTTAACCCGAAAAACGCTAACCATTGTATATATGCACAGCATCCAAACAGTACAATTCGCCAATTTTTTGTTCTTCAAGTTTAAGTGAACTACGAGCCTCATTGTTAATCCTTTAACGGAAATTATTTGTAACTTTCGACAAGTTGAACAATGAATGGAACAGGTAGACGGTTGATATCTTTGTATAAATTGCTTCTATATATGCTAAGAAACATAAATGCAAAGCATCCAATCCGTACAATTCGCCAATTTATTGTTCTTCAAGTTTAAGTGAACAACGAGCCCCATTGATAATCATGAACCGGAAATTATTTGTAACTTTCGACAAGTATAACAATGAATGGAACAGGTAGACGGTTGAAATCTTTGTATATAGTGCTTCTATATAGTCTAAGAAACATATATGCAAAGCACCCAAACAGTACCATTCGCCAATTTATTGTTCTTCAAGTTTAAGTGAACAACGAGCCCCATTGATAATCATGAAATGGAAATTATTTGTAAATTTCGACAAGTAGAACTATAAATGGATCAGGTAGACGGTTGAAATAATTGTATATATTGCTTCTATATAATCTACGAAACATATATGCAAAGCATCCAAACAGTGCAATTCGCCAATTTATTGTTCTTCAAGTTTAAGTGAACTACAATCCCCATTGTTAATCCTTTAACGGAAATTATTTGTTAATTTCAACAAGAAGAACAATGAATGGAACAGGTAGACGGTTGAAATCATTGAATATATTGCTTCTATATAGTCTAAGAAACACACATGCAAAGCATTCAAACAGTACCATTCGCGAAATTAATGTTCTTCAAGTTTAAGTGAACTACGAGCCCCATTGTTAATCCTTTAAAGGAAATTATTTGTAAATTTCGATAAGTAGAACAATGATTGGAACACGTAGACGGTTGAAATCTTTGAATATATTGCTTCCATATAGTCTAAGAATCATATATGCTAAGCATCCAAAAAGTACAATTCGCGAATTTATTGTTCTTCAAGTTTTAGTGAACAACGAGCCCCATTGATAATCATGAAATGGAAATTATTTGTAACTTTCTACAAGCAGAACAATGAATAGAACAGGTAGACGGTTGAAATCTTTGTATATGTTGCTACTATATAGTCTAGGAAACCTATATGCAAAGCATCCAAACAGTACAATTCGCCAATTTTTTGTTCTTCAAGTTTAAGTGAACAATGAGCCCCATTGTTAATCCTTTATCGGAAATTATTTGTAACTTTCGACAAGTAGAACAATGAATGCAACAGTTAGACGGTTGAAATCTTTGTATATATTCCTTCCATATAGGCTAAGAAACAAATATGCAAAGCATCCAAACAGTACCATACGCCAATTTTTTGTTCTTCAAGTTTAAGTGAAGAATTAGCCCAATTGTTAATCCTTTAAAGGAAATTATTTGTAAATTTCGACAAGTAGAACAATGCATGGAACAGGTAGACGGTTGAAATCATTGTATATGTTGCTTCTATGTAGTATAAGAAACATATATGCAAAGCATCCAAACAGTACAATTCGCCAATTTATTGTTCTTCAAGTTTAAGTGAACAACGAGCCCCATTGTTAATCCTTTAAAGGAAATTATTTGTAAATTTCGACAAGTAGAACAATGATTGGAACACGTAGACGGTTGAAATCTTTGTATATATTGCTTTCATATAGTCTAAGATACATATATGCAAAGCATCCAAACAGTACCATTCGCCTATTTTTTGTTCTTGAAGTTTAAGTGAACAATGAGCCCCATTGTTGATCCTTTAAAGGAAATTATTTGTAAATTTCGACAAGTAGAACAATGAATGGAGCAGGTAGACGGTTGAAATCTTTGTATATATTGCTTCCATATAGTCTAAGAAACATAAATGCAAAGCATCCAAACAGTACCATTCGACAATTTTTTGATCTTCAAGATTAAGTGAACTACGATCCCCATTGTTAATCCTTTAACGGAAATTATTTGTTAATTTCAACAAGTAGAACAATGAATGGAACAGGTAGACGGTTGAAATCTTTGTATATATTCCTTCCATATAGGCTAAGAAACATGTACACAAAGCATCCAAACAGTACCATTCGCCAATTTTTTGTTCTTCAAGTTTAAGTGAACAATGAGCCCCATTGTTAATCCTTTAAAGGAAATTATTTGTAAATTTCGACAAGTAGAACAATGAATGGAGCAGGTAGACGGTTGAAATCTTTGTATATATTGCTTCCATATAGTATAAGAAACATATATGCAAAGCATCCAAACAGTACGATTCGCCAATTTATTGTTCTTCAAGTTTAAGTGAACTACGATCCCCATTGTTAATCCCTTAAAGGAAATTATTTGTAAATTTCGACAAGTAGAACAATGCATGGAACAGGTAGACGGTTGAAATCTTTGTATATATTCCTTCCATATAGGCTAAGAAACATAAATGCAAAGCATCCAATCCGTACAATTCGCCAATTTATTGTTCTTCAAGTTTAAGTGAACAACGAGCCCCATTGATAATCATGAACCGGAAATTATTTGTAACTTTCGACAAGTATAACAATGAATGGAACAGGTAGACGGTTGAAATCTTTGTATATAGTGCTTCTATATAGTCTAAGAAACATATATGCAAAGCACCCAAACAGTACCATTCGCCAATTTATTGTTCTTCAAGTTTAAGTGAACAACGAGCCCCATTGATAATCATGAAATGGAAATTATTTGTAAATTTCGACAAGTAGAACTATAAATGGATCAGGTAGACGGTTGAAATAATTGTATATATTGTTTCTATATAATCTACGAAACATATATGCAAAGCATCCAAACAGTGCAATTCGCCAATTTATTGTTCTTCAAGTTTAAGTGAACTACAATCCCCATTGTTAATCCTTTAACGGAAATTATTTGTTAATTTCAACAAGAAGAACAATGAATGGAACAGGTAGACGGTTGAAATCTTTGTATATGTTGCTACTATATAGTCTAGGAAACCTATATGCAAAGCATCCAAACAGTACAATTCGCCATTGTTAATCCATTAACGGAAATTATTTGTAACTTTCGACAAGTTGAACAATGAATGGAACAGGTAGACGGTTGATATCTTTGTATAAATTGCTTCTATATATGCTAAGAAACATAAATGCAAAGCATCCAATCAGTACAATTCGCCAATTTTTTGTTCTTCAAGATTAAGTGAACTACGAGCCCCATTGTTGATCCTTTAAAGGAAATTATTTGTAAATTTCGACAAGTAGAACAATGAATGGAGCAGATAGACGGTTGAAATCTTTGTATATATTGCTTCCATATAGTCTAAGAAACATGTACGCAAAGCATCCAGACAGTACCGTTCACCAATTTTTTGTTCTTCAAGTTAAAGTGAAGAATGAGCCCCTATTGTTAATCCTTTATCGGAAATTATTTGTAACTTTCGACAAGTAGAACAATGAATGGAACAGGCAGACTGTTGAAATTTTTGTATATATTGCTTCTATATAGACTAAGAAACATATGTGCATAGCATCCAAACAGTACCATTCGCCAATTTATTGTTCTTCAAGTTTAAGTGAACAACGAGCCCCATTGATAATCATGAAATGGAAATTATTTGTAACTATCGACAAGTAGAACAATGAATGGAACAGGTAGAGGGTAGAAATCTTTGTATATATTGCTTCTATATAGACTAAGACCCATATCAGTATCAGTTTACCCTGATGAAGCTAGCTGAAATGCTGGCGAAACGTCGGAATTTTCTTATTTCCCAACGCGGCTTTAACCCGAAAAACGCTAACCATTGTATATATGCACAGCATCCAAACAGTACAATTCGCCAATTTTTTGTTCTTCAAGTTTAAGTGAACTACGAGCCTCATTGTTAATCCTTTAACGGAAATTATTTGTAACTTTCGACAAGTTGAACAATGAATGGAACAGGTAGACGGTTGATATCTTTGTATAAATTGCTTCTATATATGCTAAGAAACATAAATGCAAAGCATCCAATCCGTACAATTCGCCAATTTATTGTTCTTCAAGTTTAAGTGAACAACGAGCCCCATTGATAATCATGAACCGGAAATTATTTGTAACTTTCGACAAGTATAACAATGAATGGAACAGGTAGACGGTTGAAATCTTTGTATATAGTGCTTCTATATAGTCTAAGAAACATATATGCAAAGCACCCAAACAGTACCATTCGCCAATTTATTGTTCTTCAAGTTTAAGTGAACAACGAGCCCCATTGATAATCATGAAATGGAAATTATTTGTAAATTTCGACAA
Source organism: Cerceris ruficornis (assembly GCA_963989415.1). NCBI lineage: Eukaryota > Metazoa > Arthropoda > Insecta > Hymenoptera > Crabronidae > Cerceris > Cerceris ruficornis. The sequence continues at coordinate 165,006 of CAXDIW010000294.1, read as the reverse complement.
GTAGAACTATAAATGGATCAGGTAGACGGTTGAAATAATTGTATATATTGCTTCTATATAATCTACGAAACATATATGCAAAGCATCCAAACAGTGCAATTCGCCAATTTATTGTTCTTCAAGTTTAAGTGAACTACAATCCCCATTGTTAATCCTTTAACGGAAATTATTTGTTAATTTCAACAAGAAGAACAATGAATGGAACAGGTAGACGGTTGAAATCATTGAATATATTGCTTCTATATAGTCTAAGAAACACACATGCAAAGCATTCAAACAGTACCATTCGCGAAATTAATGTTCTTCAAGTTTAAGTGAACTACGAGCCCCATTGTTAATCCTTTAAAGGAAATTATTTGTAAATTTCGATAAGTAGAACAATGATTGGAACACGTAGACGGTTGAAATCTTTGAATATATTGCTTCCATATAGTCTAAGAATCATATATGCTAAGCATCCAAAAAGTACAATTCGCGAATTTATTGTTCTTCAAGTTTTAGTGAACAACGAGCCCCATTGATAATCATGAAATGGAAATTATTTGTAACTTTCTACAAGCAGAACAATGAATAGAACAGGTAGACGGTTGAAATCTTTGTATATGTTGCTACTATATAGTCTAGGAAACCTATATGCAAAGCATCCAAACAGTACAATTCGCCAATTTTTTGTTCTTCAAGTTTAAGTGAACAATGAGCCCCATTGTTAATCCTTTATCGGAAATTATTTGTAACTTTCGACAAGTAGAACAATGAATGCAACAGTTAGACGGTTGAAATCTTTGTATATATTCCTTCCATATAGGCTAAGAAACAAATATGCAAAGCATCCAAACAGTACCATACGCCAATTTTTTGTTCTTCAAGTTTAAGTGAAGAATTAGCCCAATTGTTAATCCTTTAAAGGAAATTATTTGTAAATTTCGACAAGTAGAACAATGCATGGAACAGGTAGACGGTTGAAATCATTGTATATGTTGCTTCTATGTAGTATAAGAAACATATATGCAAAGCATCCAAACAGTACAATTCGCCAATTTATTGTTCTTCAAGTTTAAGTGAACAACGAGCCCCATTGTTAATCCTTTAAAGGAAATTATTTGTAAATTTCGACAAGTAGAACAATGATTGGAACACGTAGACGGTTGAAATCTTTGTATATATTGCTTTCATATAGTCTAAGATACATATATGCAAAGCATCCAAACAGTACCATTCGCCTATTTTTTGTTCTTGAAGTTTAAGTGAACAATGAGCCCCATTGTTGATCCTTTAAAGGAAATTATTTGTAAATTTCGACAAGTAGAACAATGAATGGAGCAGGTAGACGGTTGAAATCTTTGTATATATTGCTTCCATATAGTCTAAGAAACATAAATGCAAAGCATCCAAACAGTACCATTCGACAATTTTTTGATCTTCAAGATTAAGTGAACTACGATCCCCATTGTTAATCCTTTAACGGAAATTATTTGTTAATTTCAACAAGTAGAACAATGAATGGAACAGGTAGACGGTTGAAATCTTTGTATATATTCCTTCCATATAGGCTAAGAAACATGTACACAAAGCATCCAAACAGTACCATTCGCCAATTTTTTGTTCTTCAAGTTTAAGTGAACAATGAGCCCCATTGTTAATCCTTTAAAGGAAATTATTTGTAAATTTCGACAAGTAGAACAATGAATGGAGCAGGTAGACGGTTGAAATCTTTGTATATATTGCTTCCATATAGTATAAGAAACATATATGCAAAGCATCCAAACAGTACAATTCGCCAATTTATTGTTCTTCAAGTTTAAGTGAACTACGATCCCCATTGTTAATCCCTTAAAGGAAATTATTTGTAAATTTCGACAAGTAGAACAATGCATGGAACAGGTAGACGGTTGAAATCTTTGTATATATTCCTTCCATATAGGCTAAGAAACATAAATGCAAAGCATCCAATCCGTACAATTCGCCAATTTATTGTTCTTCAAGTTTAAGTGAACAACGAGCCCCATTGATAATCATGAACCGGAAATTATTTGTAACTTTCGACAAGTATAACAATGAATGGAACAGGTAGACGGTTGAAATCCTTGTATATAGTGCTTCTATATAGTCTAAGAAACATATATGCAAAGCACCCAAACAGTACCATTCGCCAATTTATTGTTCTTCAAGTTTAAGTGAACAACGAGCCCCATTGATAATCATGAAATGGAAATTATTTGTAAATTTCGACAAGTAGAACTATAAATGGATCAGGTAGACGGTTGAAATAATTGTATATATTGTTTCTATATAATCTACGAAACATATATGCAAAGCATCCAAACAGTGCAATTCGCCAATTTATTGTTCTTCAAGTTTAAGTGAACTACAATCCCCATTGTTAATCCTTTAACGGAAATTATTTGTTAATTTCAACAAGAAGAACAATGAATGGAACAGGTAGACGGTTGAAATCATTGAATATATTGCTTCTATATAGTCTAAGAAACACACATGCAAAGCATTCAAACAGTACCATTCGCGAAATTAATGTTCTTCAAGTTTAAGTGAACTACGAGCCCCATTGTTAATCCTTTAAAGGAAATTATTTGTAAATTTCGATAAGTAGAACAATGATTGGAACACGTAGACGGTTGAAATCTTTGAATATATTGCTTCCATATAGTCTAAGAATCATATATGCTAAGCATCCAAAAAGTACAATTCGCGAATTTATTGTTCTTCAAGTTTTAGTGAACAACGAGCCCCATTGATAATCATGAAATGGAAATTATTTGTAACTTTCTACAAGCAGAACAATGAATAGAACAGGTAGACGGTTGAAATCTTTGTATATGTTGCTACTATATAGTCTAGGAAACCTATATGCAAAGCATCCAAACAGTACAATTCGCCAATTTTTTGTTCTTCAAGTTTAAGTGAACAACGAGCCCCATTGATAATCATGAAACGGAAATTATTTGTAACTTTCGACAAGTAGAACAATGAATGGAACAGGTAGACGGTTGAAATCTTTGTATATATTGCTTCTATATAGACTAAGAAACATATATGCAAAGCATCCAACAGCAGCATTCGCCAATTTTTTGTTCTTCAAGTTTTAGTGAACAACGAGCCCCATTGATAATCAAGAACCGGAAATTATTTGTAACTTTCGACAAGTATAACAATGAATCGAACAGGTAGACGGTTGAAATCTTTGTATATATTGCTTCTATATAGTCTAAGAAACATATGTGCAAAGCATCCAAAGAGTACCATTCGCCAATTTATTGTTCTTCAAGTTTAAGTGAACAACGAGCCCCATTGATAATCATGAAATGGAAATTATTTGTAACTTGCTACAAGTAGAACACTGAATGGAACAGGTAGACGGTTGAAATCTTTGTATATATTGCTTCCATATAGTCTAAGAAACGTATATGCAAAGCATCCAAACAGTACCATTCGCCAATTTTTTGTTCTTCAAGTTTAAGTGAACAATGAGCCCCATTGTTAATCCTTTATCGGAAATTAATTCTAACTTTCGACAAGTAGAACAATGAATGGAACAGGTAGACGGTTGAAATCTTTGTATATATTGCTTCTATATAATCTATGAAACATATATGCAAAGCATCCAAACAGTACCATTCGCCAATTTTTTGATCTTCAAGTTTAAGTGAACAGCGAGCCCCATTGATAATCATGAAACGGAAATTATTTGTAACTTTCTACAAGTAGAACAATGAATAGTACAGGTAGACGGGAGAAATCTTTCTATATATTGCTTCTAAATAGTCTAAGAAATATATATGCAAAGCATCCAAACAGTACAATTCGCCAATTTTTTGTTCTTCAAGTTTAAGTGAACTACGAGCCCCATTGTTAATCCTTTAAAGGAAATTATTTGTAACATTCGACAAGTAGAACAATGAATGGAACAGGTAGACGGTTGAAATCCTTGTATATATTGCGTCTATATAATCTAAGAAACATATATGCAAAGCATCCAAACAGTACCATTCAACAATTTCTTGTTCTGCAAGTTTAAGTGAACAACGAGCCCCATTGATAATCATGAAATGGAAATTATTTGTAACTTTCGACAAGTAGAACATTGAATGGAACAGGTAGACGGTTGAAATCTTTGTATATCTTAGTTCCATATAGTCTAAGAAACATATATGCAAAGCATCCAAACAATACCATTCGCCAATTTTTTGTCCTTCAAGTTTAAGTGAACAACGAGCCACATTGATAATCATGAAATGGAAATTATTTGTAACTTTCTACAAGCAGAACAATGAATAGAACTGGTAGACGGTTGAAATCTTTGTATATATTGCTTCTATATAATCTATGAAACATATATGCAAAGCATCCAAACAGTACCATTCGCCAATTTTTTGATCTTCAAGTTTAAGTGAACAGCGAGCCCCATTGATAATCATGAAACGGAAATTATTTGTAACTTTCTACAAGTAGAACAATGAATAGTACAGGTAGACGGGAGAAATCTTTCTATATATTGCTTCTAAATAGTCTAAGAAATATATATGCAAAGCATCCAAACAGTACAATTCGCCAATTTTTTGTTCTTCAAGTTTAAGTGAACTACGAGCCCCATTGTTAATCCTTTAAAGGAAATTATTTGTAACATTCGACAAGTAGAACAATGAATGGAACAGGTAGACGGTTGAAATCCTTGTATATATTGCGTCTATATAATCTAAGAAACATATATGCAAAGCATCCAAACAGTACCATTCAACAATTTCTTGTTCTGCAAGTTTAAGTGAACAACGAGCCCCATTGATAATCATGAAATGGAAATTATTTGTAACTTTCGACAAGTAGAACATTGAATGGAACAGGTAGACGGTTGAAATCTTTGTATATCTTAGTTCCATATAGTCTAAGAAACATATATGCAAAGCATCCAAACAATACCATTCGCCAATTTTTTGTCCTTCAAGTTTAAGTGAACAACGAGCCACATTGATAATCATGAAATGGAAATTATTTGTAACTTTCTACAAGCAGAACAATGAATAGAACTGGTAGACGGTTGAAATCTTTGTATACATTGCTTCTATATAGTCTATGAAACATATATGCAAAGCATCCAAACAGTACAATTCGCCAATTTATTGTTCTTCAAGTTTAAGTGAACAACGAGCCCCATTGATAATCTTGAAACGGAAATTATTTGTAACTTTCGACAAGTAGAACAATGAATGGAACAGGTAGACGGTTGAAATCTTTGTATATATTGCTTCTATATAGTCTATGAAACATATATGCAAAGCATCCAAACAGTACCATTCAACAATTTTTTGTTCTTCAAGTTTAAGTGAACAACGAGCCCCATTGATAATCATGAAATGGAAATTATTTGTAACTTTCGACAAGTAGAACATTGAATGGAACAGGTAGACGGTTGAAATCTTTGTATATATTGCTTCCATATAGTCAAAGAAACATATATGCAAAGCATCCAAACAGTACCACTCGCCAATTTTATGTTCCTCAAGTTTAAGTGAACAACGAGCCCCATTGATAATCATGAAACGGAAATTATTTGTAACTTTCGACAAGTAGAACAATGAATGGAACAGGTAGACCGTTGAAATCTTTGTATATATTGCTTCTATATAGACAAAGAAACATATATGCAAAGCATCCAACAGCAGCCTTCGCCAATTTTTTGTCCTTCAAGTTTAAGTGAACAACGAGCCACATTGATAATCATGAAATGGAAATTATTTGTAACTTTCTACAAGCAGAACAATGAATAGAACAGGTAGACGGTTGAAATCTTTGTATATGTTGCTACTATATAGTCGAGGAAACCTATATGCAAAGCATCCAAACAGTACAATTCGCCAATTTTTTGTTCTTCAAGTTTAAGGGAAATACGAGCCTCATTGTTAATCCTTTAACGGAAATTATTTGTAAATTTCGACAAGTAGAACAATGAATGGAGCAGGTAGACGGTTGAAATCTTTGTATATATTGCTTCCATATAGTCTAAGAAACATGTACGCAAAGCATCCAGACAGTACCGTTCACCAATTTTTTGTTCTTCAAGTTAAAGTGAAGAATGAGCCCCTATTGTTAATCCTTTATCGGAAATTATTTGTAACTTTCGACAAGTAGAACAATGAATGGAACAGGTAGACGGTTGAAATCTTTGTATATATTGCTTCCATATAGTCTAAGAAACATGTACGCAAAGCATCCAGACAGTACCGTTCACCAATTTTTTGTTCTTCAAGTTAAAGTGAAGAATGAGCCCCTATTGTTAATCCTTTATCGGAAATTATTTGTAACTTTCGACAAGTAGAACAATGAATGGAACAGGTAGACGTTTGAAATCTTTGTATATCTTGCTACTATATAGTCTAGGAAACCTATATGCACAGCATCCAAACAGTACAATTCGACAATTTTTTGTTCTTCAAGTTTAAGTGAACTACGAACCCCATTGATAATCATGAAATGGAAATTATTTGTAACTTTCTACAAGCAGAACAATGAATAGAACAGGTAGACGGTCGAAATCTTTGTATATGTTGCTACTATATAGTCTAGGAAACCTATATGCAAAGCATCCAAACAGTACAATTCGCCAATTTTTTGTTCTTCAAGTTTAAGTGAACAATGAGCCCCATTGTTAATCCTTTATCGGAAATTATTTGTAACTTTCGACAAGTAGAACAATGAATGCAACAGTTAGACGGTTGAAATATTTCTATATATTGCTTCTATATAGTCTATGAAACATATATGCAAAGCATCCAAACAGTAGCATTCGCGAATTTATTGTTCTACAAGTTTTAGTGAACAACGAGCCCCATTGATAATCATGAAATGGAAATTATTTGTAACTTTCTACAAGCAGAACAATGAATAGAACAGGTAGACGGTTGAAATCTTTGTATATGTTGCTACTATATAGTCTAGGAAACCTATATGCAAAGCATCCAAACAGTACAATTCGCCATTGTTAATCCATTAACGGAAATTATTTGTAACTTTCGACAAGTTGAACAATGAATGGAACAGGTAGACGGTTGATATCTTTGTATAAATTGCTTCTATATATGCTAAGAAACATAAATGCAAAGCATCCAATCAGTACAATTCGCCAATTTTTTGTTCTTCAAGATTAAGTGAACTACGAGCCCCATTGTTGATCCTTTAAAGGAAATTATTTGTAAATTTCGACAAGTAGAACAATGAATGGAGCAGATAGACGGTTGAAATCTTTGTATATATTGCTTCCATATAGTCTAAGAAACATGTACGCAAAGCATCCAGACAGTACCGTTCACCAATTTTTTGTTCTTCAAGTTAAAGTGAAGAATGAGCCCCTATTGTTAATCCTTTATCGGAAATTATTTGTAACTTTCGACAAGTAGAACAATGAATGGAACAGGCAGACTGTTGAAATTTTTGTATATATTGCTTCTATATAGACTAAGAAACATATGTGCATAGCATCCAAACAGTACCATTCGCCAATTTATTGTTCTTCAAGTTTAAGTGAACAACGAGCCCCATTGATAATCATGAAATGGAAATTATTTGTAACTTTCTACAAGTAGAACAATGAATGGAACAGGTAGAGGGTAGAAATCTTTGTATATATTGCTTCTATATAGACTAAGAAACATATCAGTATCAGTTTACCCTGATGAAGCTAGCTGAAATGCTGGCGAAACGTCGGAATTTTCTTATTTCCCAACGCGGCTTTAACCCGAAAAACGCTAACCATTGTATATATGCACAGCATCCAAACAGTACAATTCGCCAATTTTTTGTTCTTCAAGTTTAAGTGAACTACGAGCCTCATTGTTAATCCTTTAACGGAAATTATTTGTAACTTTCGACAAGTTGAACAATGAATGGAACAGGTAGACGGTTGATATCTTTGTATAAATTGCTTCTATATATGCTAAGAAACATAAATGCAAAGCATCCAATCCGTACAATTCGCCAATTTATTGTTCTTCAAGTTTAAGTGAACAACGAGCCCCATTGATAATCATGAAATGGAAATTATTTGTAACTTTCTACAAGCAGAACAATGAATAGAACTGGTAGACGGTTGAAATCTTTGTATATGTTGCTACTATATAGTCTAGGAAACCTATATGCAAAGCATCCAAACAGTACAATTCGCCAATTTTTTGTTCTTCAAGTTTAAGTGAACTACGAGCCTCATTGTTAATACTTTAACGGAAATTATTTGTAACTTTCGACAAGTTGAACAATGAATGGAACAGGTAGACGGTTGAAATCATTGTATATATTGCTTCTATATAGTCTAGGAAACATAGATGCAAAGCATCCAAACAGTACAATTCGTCAATTTATTGTTCTTCAAGTTTAAGTGAACAACGAGCCCCATTGTTAATCCTTTAAAGGAAATTTTTTGTAAATTTCGAGAAGTATAACAATGAATGGAACAGGTAGACGGTTGAAATCTTTGTATATATTGCTTCCATATAGACTAAGAAACATATGTGCAAAGCATCCAAACAGTACCATTCGCCAATTTTTTGTTCTTCAACTTTAAGTGAACAATGAGCACAATTGTTAATCCTTTATCGGAAATTATTTGTAACTTTCGACAAGTAGAACAATGAATGGAACAGGTAGACGGTTGAAATCTTTGTATATATTGCTTACATATAGTCTAAGAAACATGTACGCAAAGCATCCAGACAGTACCGTTCACCAATTTTTTGTTCTTCAAGTTAAAGTGAAGAATGAGCCCCTATTGTTAATCCTTTATCGGAAATTATTTGTAACTTTCGACAAGTAGAACAATGAATGGAACAGGCAGACTGTTGAAATTTTTGTATATATTGCTTTTATATAGACTAAGAAACATATGTGCATAGCATCCAAACAGTATCATTCGCCAATTTATTGTTCTTCAAGTTTAAGTGAACAGCGAGCCCCATTGATAATCATGAAACGGAAATTATTTGTAACTTTCTACAAGTAGAACAATGAATAGTACAGGTAGACGGGTGAAATCTTTCTATATATTGCTTCTAAATAGTCTAAGAAATATATATGCAAAGCATCCAAACAGTACAATTCGCCAATTTTTTGTTCTTCAAGTTTAAGTGAACTACGAGCCCCATCGTTAATCCTTTAAAGGAAATTATTTGTAACATTCGACAAGTAGAACAATGAATGGAACAGGTAGACGGTTGAAATCCTTGTATATATTGCGTCTATATAATCTAAGAAACATATATGCAAAGCATCCAAACAGTACAATTAGCCAATTTTTTGTTCTTCAAGTTTAAGTGAACAATGAGCCCCATTGTTAATCCTTTAAAGGAAATTATTTGTAACTTTCGACAAGTAGAACAATGAATGGAACAGGTAGACGGTTGAAATCATTGTATATATTGCTTCTATATAGTCTAAGAAACATATATGCAAAGCATCCAAACAGTACCATTCGCCAATTTTTTGTTCTTCAAGTTTAAGTGAACAACGAGCCCCATTGATAATCATGAAACGGAAATTATTTGTAACTTTTTACAAGTAGAACAATGAATAGAACAAGTAGACGGTTGAAATCTTTGTATATGTTGCTTCTATATTGTCTAAGAAACCTATATGCAAAGCATCTAAACAGTAACAATCGCCAATTTTTTGATCTTCAAGTTTAAGTGAACAGCGAGCCCCATTGATAATCATGAAATGGAATTATTTCTAATTTTGTACAAGTAGAACAATGAATAGTACAGGTAGACGGGTGAAATCTTTCTATATATTGCTTCTAAATAGTCTAAGAAACATATATGCAAATCATCCAAACAGTACAATTCGCCAATTTTTTGTTCTTCAAGTTTAAGTGAACTACGAGCCCCATTGTTAATCCTTTAACGGAAATTAATTGTAACTTTCTACAAGTAGAACAATGATTGGAACACGTAGACGGTTGAAATCTTTGTATATATTGATTCCATATAGTCTAAGAAACATATATGCAAAGCATCCAAACAGTACCATTCACCAATTTTTTGTTCTTCAAGTTTAAGTGAACAATGAGCCCCAATGGTTAATCCTTTATCGGAAATTATTTGTAACATTCGGCAAGTAGAACAATGAATGGAACAGGTAGACGTTTGAAATCTTTGTATATATTGCTTCTATATAGTCTAAGAAACATATATGCAAAGCATCCAAAAGTACCATTCACCAATTTTTTGTTCTTCAAGTTTAAGTGAACAATGAGCCCCAATGGTTAATCCTTTATCGGAAATTATTTGTAACATTCGGCAAGTAGAACAATGAATGGAACAGGTAGACGTTTGAAACCTTTGTATATATTGCTTCTATATAGTCTAAGAAACGTATATGCAAAGCATCCAAACAGTACAATTCGCCAATTTTTTGTTCTTCAAGTTTAAGTGAACTACGAGCCCCATTGTTAGTCCTTTAAAGGAAATTAGTTGTAAATTTCGACACGTAGAACAATGAATGGATCAGGTAGACGGTTGAAATCATTGTATATATTGCTTCTATATAATCTACGAAACATATATGCAAAGCATCCAAACAGTCCAATTCGCCAATTTTTTGTTCTTCAAGTTTAAGTGAACTACGAGCCCCATTGTTAATCCTTTAACGGAAATTAATTGTAACTTTCTACAAGTAGAACAATGATTGGAACACGTAGACGGTTAAAATCTTTGTATATATTGCTTCGATATAGTCTAAGAAACATATATGCAAAGCATCCAAACAGTACAATTCGCCAATTTTTTGTTCTTCAAGTTTAAGTGAACAATGAGCCCCAATGGTTAATCCTTTATCGGAAATTATTTGTAACATTCGGCAAGTAGAACAATGAATGGAACAGGTAGACGGTTGAAATCTTTGTATATATTGCTTCTATATAGTCTAAGAAACATATATGCAAAGCATCCAAACAGTACAATTCGTCAATTTTTAGTTCTTCATGTTTAAGTGAACAATGAGCCCCAATGGTTAATCCTTTATCGGTAATTATTTGTAACTTTCGACAAGTATAACAATGAATCGAACAGGTAGACGGTTGAAATCTTTGTATATATTGCTTCTATATAGTCTAAGAAACATATGTGCAAAGCATCCAAACAGTACCATTCGCCAATTTATTGTTCGTCAAGTTTAAGTGAACAACGAGCCCCATTGATAATCATGAAATGGAAATTATTTGTAACTTGCTACAAGTAGAACACTGAATGGAACAGGTAGACGGTTGAAATCTTTGTATATATTGCTTCCATATAGTCTAAGAAACATATATGCAAAGCATCCAAACAGTACCATTCGCCAATTTTTTGTTCTTCAAGTTTAAGTGAACAATGAGCCCCATTGTTAATCCTTTATCGGAAATTAATTGTAACTTTCGACAAGTAGAACAATGAATGGAACAGGTAGACGGTTGAAATCTTTGTATATATTGCTTCTATATAGTCTCAGAAACATATATGCAAAGCATCCAAACAGTACCATTCGCCAATTTTTTGTTCTTCAAGTTTAAGTGAACTGCGAGCCCCATTGTTAATCCTTTAAAGGAATTTATTTGCAACTTTCGATAAATAGAACAATGAATGGAACAGGTAGACGGTTGTAATATTTGTATATATTGCTTCTATATAGTATAAGAAACATATATGCAAAGCATCCAAACAGTACAATTCGCCAATTATTTGTTCTTCAAGTTTAAGTAAACTACGATCCCCATTGTTAATCCCTTAACGGAAATTATTTGTAAATTTCGACAAGTAAAACAATGAATGGAACAGGTAGACGGTTGAATTCTTTGTATATATTGCTTCTATATAGTCTAAGAAACATATATGCAAAGCATCCAAACAGTACAATTCGCCAATTCTTTGTTTTTCAAGTTTAAGTGAACAATGAGCCCCAATGGTTAATCGTTTATCGGAAATTATTTGTAATTTTCGACAAGTAGAACAATGAATGGAACAGGTAGACGGTTGAAATCTTTGTATATATTGCTTCTATATAATCTAAGAAACATATATGCAAAGCATCTAAACAGTAACAATCGCCAATTTTTTGATCTTCAAGTTTAAGTGAACAACGAGCCCCATTGTTAATCCTTTAAAGGAAATTATTTGTAAATTTCGACAAGTAGAACAATGAATGGAACAGGTAGACGGTTGAAATCTTTGTATATATTTCTTCTATATAATCTAAGAAACATATATGCAAAGCATCCAAACAGTACAATTCGCCAATGTTTTGATCTTCAAGTTTAAGTGAACAGCGAGCCCCATTGATAATCATGAAATGGAAATTATTTGTAACTTTCTACAAGTAGAACAATGAATAGTACAGGTAGACGGGTGAATTCTTTCTATATATTGCTTCTAAATAGTCTAAGAAACATATATGCAAAGCATCCAAACAGTACAATTCGCCAATTTATTGTTCTTCAAGTTTAAGTGAACAACGAGCCCCATTGATAATCATGAAATGGAAATTATTTGTAACTTGCTACAAGTAGAACACTGAATGGAACAGGTAGACGGTTGAAATCTTTGTATATATTGCTTCCATATAGTCTAAGAAACATATATGCAAAGCATCCAAACAGTACCATTCGCCAATTTTTTGTTCTTCAAGTTTAAGTGAACAATGAGCCCCATTTTTAATCCTTTATCGGAAATTAATTGTAACTTTCGACAAGTAGAACAATGAATGGAACAGGTAGACGGTTGAAATCTTTGTATATATTGCTTCTATATAGTCTCAGAAACATATATGCAAAGCATCCAAACAGTACCATTCGCCAATTTTTTGTTCTTCAAGTTTAAGTGAACTGCGAGCCCCATTGTTAATCCTTTAAAGGAATTTATTTGCAACTTTCGATAAATAGAACAATGAATGGAACAGGTAGACGGTTGAAATATTTGTATATATTGCTTCTATATAGTATAAGAAACATATATGCAAAGCATCCAAACAGTACAATTCGCCAATTATTTGTTCTTCAAGTTTAAGTAAACTACGATCCCCATTGTTAATCCCTTAACGGAAATTATTTGTAAATTTCGACAAGTAAAACAATGAATGGAACAGGTAGACGGTTGAATTCTTTGTATATATTGCTTCTATATAGTCTAAGAAACATATATGCAAAGCATCCAAACAGTACAATTCGCCAATTCTTAGTTTTTCAAGTTTAAGTGAACAATGAGCCCCAATGGTTAATCGTTTATCGGAAATTATTTGTAATTTTCGACAAGTAGAACAATGAATGGAACAGGTAGACGGTTGAAATCTTTGTATATATTGCTTCTATATAATCTAAGAAACATATATGCAAAGCATCTAAACAGTAACAATCGCCAATTTTTTGATCTTCAAGTTTAAGTGAACAACGAGCCCCATTGTTAATCCTTTAAAGGAAATTATTTGTAAATTTCGACAAGTAGAACAATGAGTGGAACAGGTAGACGGTTGAAATCTTTGTATATATTGCTTCTATATAATCTAAGAAACATATATGCAAAGCATCCAAACAGTACAATTCGCCAATGTTTTGATCTTCAAGTTTAAGTGAACAGCGAGCCCCATTGATAATCATGAAATGGAAATTATTTGTAACTTTCTACAAGTAGAACAATGAATAGTACAGGTAGACGGGTGAATTCTTTCTATATATTGCTTCTAAATAGTCTAAGAAACATATATGCAAAGCATCCAAACAGTACCATTCGCCAATTTTTTGTTCTTCAAGTTTAAGTGAACAATGAGCCCCATTGTTAATCCTTTATCGGAAATTAATTGTAACTTTCGACAAGTAGAACAATGAATGGAACAGGTAGACGGTTGAAATCTTTGTATATATTGCTTCTATATAGTATAAGAAACATATATGCAAAGCATCCAAACAGTACAATTCGCCAATTATTTGTTCTTCAAGTTTAAGTAAACTACGATCCCCATTGTTAATCCCTTAACGGAAATTATTTGTAAATTTCGACAAGTAAAACAATGAATGGAACAGGTAGACGGTTGAATTCTTTGTATATATTGCTTCTATATAGTCTAAGAAACATATATGCAAAGCATCCAAACAGTACAATTCGCCAATTCTTTGTTTTTCAAGTTTAAGTGAACAATGAGCCCCAATGGTTAATCGTTTATCGGAAATTATTTGTAATTTTCGACAAGTAGAACAATGAATGGAACAGGTAGACGGTTGAAATCTTTGTATATATTGCTTCTATATAATCTAAGAAACATATATGCAAAGCATCTAAACAGTAACAATCGCCAATTTTTTGATCTTCAAGTTTAAGTGAACAACGAGCCCCATTGTTAATCCTTTAAAGGAAATTATTTGTAAATTTCGACAAGTAGAACAATGATTGGCACACGTTGACGGTTGAAATATTTGTATATATTGCTTCCATATAGTCTAAGAAACATATATGCAAAGCATCCAAACAGTACCATTCGCCAATTTTTTGTTCTTCAAGGTTAAGTGAACAATGAGCCCCATTGTTAATCCTTTATCGGAAATTATTGGTAACTTTCGACAATTAGAACAATGAATGGAACAGGTATACGGTTGAAATCTTTGTATATAGTGCTTCTATATAGTCTAAGAAACATGTACGCAAAGCATCCAAACAGTACAATTTGCCAATTTATTGTTCTTCAAGTTTAAGTAAACATCGAGCCACATTGATAATCATGAAACGGAAATTATTTGTAAATTTCGACATGTAGAACAATGAATGGAACAGGTTGACGGTTGAAATCATTATATACATTGCTTCTACATAGTCTAAGAAACATATATGCAAAGCATCCAATCAGTACCATTCGCCAATTTTTTGTTCTTCAAGTTTATGTGAACTACGAGCCCCATTGTTAATCCTTTAAAGGAAATTATTTGTAACTTGCGACAAGTAGAACAATGAAAGGAACAGGTAGACGGTTGAAATCAATGTATATATTGCTTCTATATAGTCTAAGAAACATATATGCAAAGCATCTAAACAGTACCATTCGCCAATTCTTTGTTCTTCAAGTTTAAGTGAACAATGAGCCCCATTGTTAATCCTTTATCGGAAATTATTTGTAACTTTCGACAAGTAGAACAATGAATGGAACTGGTAGACGGTTGAAATCTTTGTATATGTTGCTTCTATATAGTCTAAGAAACCTATATGCAAAGCATCCAAACAGTACAATTCGCCAATTTTTTGTTCTTCAAGATTAAGTGAACTACGAGTCCCATTGTTAATCCTTTAACGGAAATTATTTCTAACTTTCGACAAGTAGAACAATGAATGGAACAGTTAGACGGTTGAAATCTTTCTATATATTGCTTCTATATAGTCTAAGAAACATATATGCAAAGCATCCAAACAGTACAATTCGCCAATTTATTGTTCTTCAAGTTTAAGTGAACAACGAGCCCCATTGTTAATCCTTTAAAGGAAATTATTTGTAAATTTCGACAGGTAGAACAATGATAGGCACACGTAGACGGTTGAAATATTTGTATATATTGCTTCCATATAGTCTAAGAAACCTATATGCAAAGCATCCAAACAGTACCATTCGCCAATTTTTTGTTCTTCAAGTTGATGTGAACTACGAGCCCCATTGTTAATACTTTAACGGAAATTAATTGTAATTTTCTACAAGTAGAACAATGAATGGAACAGGTAGACGGAGGAAATCCTTCTATATATTGCTTCTATATAGTCTAAGAAACATATCTGCATATCATCCAAACAGTACAATTCGCCAATTATTTGATCTTCAAGTTTAAGTGAACTACGAGCCCCATTGTTAATCCTTTAACGGAAATTAATTGTAACTTTCTACAAGTAGAACAATGATTGGAACACGTAGACGGTTGAAATCTTTGTATATATTGCTTCTATATAGTCTAAGAAACATATATGCAAAGCATCCAAACAGTACAATTCGCCAATTTTTTGTTCTTCAAGTTTAAGTGAACTACGAGCCCCATTGTTAATCCTTTAAAGGAAATTATTTGTAACTTGCGACAAGTAGAACAATGAATGGAACAGGTAGACGGTTGAAATCAATGTATATATTGCTTCTATATAGTCTAAGAAACATATATGCAAAGCATCTAAACAGTACCATTCGCCAATTCTTTGTTCTTCAAGTTTAAGTGAACAATGAGCCCCATTGTTAATCCTTTATCGGAAATTATTTGTAACTTTCGACAAGTAGAACAATGAATGGAACTGTAAGACGGTTGAAATCTTTGTATATGTTGCTTCTATATAGTCTAAGAAACCTATATGCAAAGCATCCAAACAGTACAATTCGCCAATTTTTTGTTCTTCAAGTTTAAGTGAACTACGAGTCCCATTGTTAATCCCTTAACGGAAATTATTTCTAACTTTCGACAAGTAGAACAATGAATGGAACAGTTAGACGGTTGAAATCTTTGTATATATTGCTTCTATTTAGTCTGAAAAACATATATGCAAAGCATCCAAACAGTACAATTCGCCAATTATTTGATCTTCAAGTTTAAGTGAACTACGAGCCCCATTGTTAATCCTTTAACGGAAATTAATTGTAACTTTCTACAAGTAGAACAATGATTGGAACACGTATACGGTTGAAATCTTTGTATATATTGCTTCCATATAGTCTAAGAAACATGTACGCAAAGCATCCAAACAGTACCATTCGCCAATTTTTTGTTCTTCAAGTTTAAGTGAACAATGAGCCCCATTGTTAATCCTTTAAAGGAAATTATTTGTAAATTTCGACGAGTAGAACAATGATTGGCACACGTAGACGGTTGAAATATTTGTATATATTGCTTCCATATAGTCTAAGAAACATATATGCAAAGCATCCAAACAGTACCATTCGCCAATTTTTTGTTCTTCAAGGTTAAGTGAACAATGAGCCCCATTGTTAATCCTTTATCGGAAATTATTTGTAATTTTCGACAAGTAGAACAATGAATGGAACAGGTAGACGGTTGAAATCTCGTATATATAGCTTCTATATAGTCTAAGAAACATATATGCAAAGCATCCAAACAGTACCAGTCGCCAATTCATTGTTCTTCAAGTTTAAGTGAACAACGAGCCCCATTGTTAATCCTTTAAAGGAAATTATTTGTAACTTTCGACAAGTAGAACAAGGAATGGAACACGTAGACGGTTGAAATCTTTGTATATATTGCTTCTATATAGTCTAAGAAACATATATGCAAAGCATCCAAACAGTACAATTCGCCAATTTTTTGTTCTTCAAGTTTAAGTGAACTACGAGCCCCATTGTTAATCCTTTAAAGGAAATTATTTGTAAATTTCGACGAGTAGAACAATGATTGGCACACGTAGACGGTTGAAATATTTGTATATATTGCTTCCATATAGTCTAAGAAACATATATGCAAAGCATCCAAACAGTACCATTCGCCAATTTTTTGTTCTTCAAGGTTAAGTGAACAATGAGCCCCATTGTTAATCCTTTATCGGAAATTATTTGTAATTTTCGACATGTAGAACAATGAATGGAACAGGTTGACGGTTGAAATCATTATATATATTGCTTCTACATAGTCTAAGAAACATATATGCAAAGCATCCAATCAGTACCATTCGCCAATTTTTTGTTCTTCAAGTTGATGTGAACTACGAGCCCCATTGTTAATACTTTAACGGAAATTAATTGTAATTTTCTACAAGTAGAACAATGAATGGAACAGGTAGACGGAGGAAATCCTTCTATATATTGCTTCTATATAGTCTAAGAAACATATCTGCATATCATCCAAACAGTACAATTCGCCAATTATTTGATCTTCAAGTTTAAGTGAACTACGAGCCCCATTGTTAATCCTTTAACGGAAATTAATTGTAACTTTCTACAAGTAGAACAATGATTGGAACACGTAGACGGTTGAAATCTTTGTATATATTGCTTCTATATAGTCTAAGAAACATATATGCAAAGCATCCAAACAGTACAATTCGCCAATTTTTTGTTCTTCAAGTTTAAGTGAACTACGAGCCCCATTGTTAATCCTTTAAAGGAAATTATTTGTAACTTGCGACAAGTAGAACAATGAATGGAACAGGTAGACGGTTGAAATCAATGTATATATTGCTTCTATATAGTCTAAGAAACATATATGCAAAGCATCTAAACAGTACCATTCGCCAATTCTTTGTTCTTCAAGTTTAAGTGAACAATGAGCCCCATTGTTAATCCTTTATCGGAAATTATTTGTAACTTTCGACAAGTAGAACAATGAATGGAACTGTAAGACGGTTGAAATCTTTGTATATGTTGCTTCTATATAGTCTAAGAAACCTATATGCAAAGCATCCAAACAGTACAATTCGCCAATTTTTTGTTCTTCAAGTTTAAGTGAACTACGAGTCCCATTGTTAATCCCTTAACGGAAATTATTTCTAACTTTCGACAAGTAGAACAATGAATGGAACAGTTAGACGGTTGAAATCTTTGTATATATTGCTTCTATTTAGTCTGAAAAACATATATGCAAAGCATCCAAACAGTACAATTCGCCAATTATTTGATCTTCAAGTTTAAGTGAACTACGAGCCCCATTGTTAATCCTTTAACGGAAATTAATTGTAACTTTCTACAAGTAGAACAATGATTGGAACACGTATACGGTTGAAATCTTTGTATATATTGCTTCCATATAGTCTAAGAAACATGTACGCAAAGCATCCAAACAGTACCATTCGCCAATTTTTTGTTCTTCAAGTTTAAGTGAACAATGAGCCCCATTGTTAATCCTTTAAAGGAAATTATTTGTAAATTTCGACGAGTAGAACAATGATTGGCACACGTAGACGGTTGAAATATTTGTATATATTGCTTCCATATAGTCTAAGAAACATATATGCAAAGCATCCAAACAGTACCATTCGCCAATTTTTTGTTCTTCAAGGTTAAGTGAACAATGAGCCCCATTGTTAATCCTTTATCGGAAATTATTTGTAATTTTCGACAAGTAGAACAATGAATGGAACAGGTAGACGGTTGAAATCTCGTATATATAGCTTCTATATAGTCTAAGAAACATATATGCAAAGCATCCAAACAGTACCAGTCGCCAATTCATTGTTCTTCAAGTTTAAGTGAACAACGAGCCCCATTGTTAATCCTTTAAAGGAAATTATTTGTAACTTTCGACAAGTAGAACAAGGAATGGAACACGTAGACGGTTGAAATCTTTGTATATATTGCTTCTATATAGTCTAAGAAACATATATGCAAAGCATCCAAACAGTACAATTCGCCAATTTTTTGTTCTTCAAGTTTAAGTGAACTACGAGCCCCATTGTTAATCCTTTAAAGGAAATTATTTGTAACTTGCGACAAGTAGAACAATGAATGGAACAGGTAGACGGTTGAAATCAATGTATATATTGCTTCTATATAGTCTAAGAAACATATATGCAAAGCATCTAAACAGTACCATTCGCCAATTCTTTGTTCTTCAAGTTTAAGTGAACAATGAGCCCCATTGTTAATCCTTTAAAGGAAATTATTTGTAACTTTCGACAAGTAGAACAAGGAATGGAACACGTAGACGGTTGAAATCTTTGTATATATTGCTTCTATATAGTCTAAGAAACATATATGCAAAGCATCCAAACAGTACAATTCGCCAATTTTTTGTTCTTCAAGTTTAAGTGAACTACGAGCCCCATTGTTAATCCTTTAAAGGAAATTATTTGTAACTTGCGACAAGTAGAACAATGAATGGAACAGGTAGACGGTTGAAATCAATGTATATATTGCTTCTATATAGTCTAAGAAACATATATGCAAAGCATCTAAACAGTACCATTCGCCAATTCTTTGTTCTTCAAGTTTAAGTGAACAATGAGCCCCATTGTTAATCCTTTAAAGGAAATTATTTGTAACTTTCGACAAGTAGAACAAGGAATGGAACACGTAGACGGTTGAAATCTTTGTATATATTGCTTCTATATAGTCTAAGAAACATATATGCAAAGCATCCAAACAGTACAATTCGCCAATTTTTTGTTCTTCAAGTTTAAGTGAACTACGAGCCCCATTGTTAATCCTTTAAAGGAAATTATTTGTAACTTGCGACAAGTAGAACAATGAATGGAACAGGTAGACGGTTGAAATCAATGTATATATTGCTTCTATATAGTCTAAGAAACATATATGCAAAGCATCTAAACAGTACCATTCGCCAATTCTTTGTTCTTCAAGTTTAAGTGAACAATGAGCCCCATTGTTAATCCTTTATCGGAAATTATTTGTAACTTTCGACAAGTAGAACAATGAATGGAACTGTAAGACGGTTGAAATCTTTGTATATGTTGCTTCTATATAGTCTAAGAAACCTATATGCAAAGCATCCAAACAGTACAATTCGCCAATTTTTTGTTCTTCAAGTTTAAGTGAACTACGAGTCCCATTGTTAATCCCTTAACGGAAATTATTTCTAACTTTCGACAAGTAGAACAATGAATGGAACAGTTAGACGGTTGAAATCTTTGTATATATTGCTTCTATTTAGTCTGAAAAACATATATGCAAAGCATCCAAACAGTACAATTCGCCAATTTTATGTTCTTCAAGTTTAAGTGAACAATGAGCCCCATTGTTAATCCTTTAAAGGAAATTATTTGTAAATTTCGACGAGTAGAACAATGATTGGCACACGTAGACGGTTAAAATATTTGTATATATTGCTTCCATATAGTCTAAGAAACATATATGCAAAGCATCCAAACAGTACCATTCGCCAATTTTTTGTTCTTCAAGTTTAGGTGAACAATGAGCCCCATTGTTAATCCTTTAAAGGAAATTATTTGTAAATTTCGACAAGTAGAACAATGATTGGAACACGCCGACGGTTGAAATCTTTGTATATATTGCTTCCATATAGTCTAAGAAACATGTACACAAAGCATCCAAACAGTACCATTCGCCAATTTTTTGTTCTTCAAGTTTAAGTGAACTACGAGCCCCATTGTTAATCCTTTAAAGGAAATTATTTGTAAATTTCGACAAGTAGAACAATGATTGGAACACGCCGACGGTTGAAATCTTTGTATATATTGCTTCCATATAGTCTAAGAAACATGTACGCAAAGCATCCAAACAGTACCATTCGCCAATTTTTTGTTCTTCAAGTTTAAGTGAACAATGAGCCCCATTGTTAATCCTTTAACGGAAATTAATTGTAACTTTCTACAAGTAGAACAATGATTGGAACACGTAGACGGTTGAAATCTTTGTATATATTGCTTCTATATAGTCTAAGAAACATATATGCATAGCATCCAAACAGTACAATTCGCCAATTTATTGTTCTTCAAGTTTAAGTGAACAACGAGCCCCATTGTTAATCCTTTAAAGGAAATTATTTGTAAATTTCGACAGGTAGAACAATGATAGGCACACGTAGACGGTTGAAATATTTGTATATATTGCTTCCATATAGTCTAAGAAACATATATGCAAAGCATCCAAACAGTACCATTCGCTAATTTTTTGTTCTTCAAGTTTAAGTGAACAATGAGCCCCATTGTTAATCCTTTATCGGAAATTATTTGTAACTTTCGACAAGTAGAACAATGAATGGAACAGGTAGACGGTTGAAATCTTTGTATATATTGCTTCTATTTAGTCTGAAAAACATATATGCAAAGCATCCAAACAGTACAATTCGCCAATTTTATGTTCTTCAAGTTTAAGTGAACAATGAGCCCCATTGTTAATCCTTTAAAGGAAATTATTTGTAAATTTCGACGAGTAGAACAATGATTGGCACACGTAGACGGTTGAAATATTTGTATATATTGCTTCCATAAAGTCTAAGAAACATATATGCAAAGCATCCAAACAGTACCATTCGCCAATTTTTTGTTCTTCAAGGTTAAGTGAACAATGAGCCCCATTGTTAATCCTTTATCGGAAATTATTAGTAACTTTCGACAATTAGAACAATGAATGGAACAGGTATACGGTTGAAATCTTTGTATATAGTGCTTCTATATAGTCTAAGAAACATGTACGCAAAGCATCCAAACAGTACAATTTGCCAATTTATTGTTCTTCAAGTTTAAGTAAACAACGAGCCCCATTGATAATCATGAAAAGGAAATTATTTGTAAATTTCGACATGTAGAACAATGAATGGAACAGGTTGACGGTTGAAATCATTATATATATTGCTTCTACATAGTCTAAGAAACATATATGCAAAGCATCCAATCAGTACCATTCGCCAATTTTTTGTTCTTCAAGTTGATGTGAACTACGAGCCCCATTGTTAATACTTTAACGGAAATTAATTGTAATTTTCTACAAGTAGAACAAGGAATGGAACAGGTAGACGGTTGAAATCATTATATATATTGCTTCTATATAGTCTAAGAAACATATCTGCATAACATCCAAACAGTACAATTCGCCAATTATTTGATCTTCAAGTTTAAGTGAACTACGAGCCCCATTGTTAATACTTTAACGGAAATTATTTGTAACTTGCGACAAGTAGAACAATGAATGGAACAGGTAGACGGTTGAAATCATTGTATATATTGCTTCCATATAGTCTAAGAAACATGTACGCAAAGCATCCAAACAGTACCATTCGCCAATTTCTTGTTCTTCAAGTTTAAGTGAACAATGAGCCCCATTGTTAATCCTTTAACGGAAATTAATTGTAACTTTCTACAAGTAGAACAATGATTGGAACACGTAGACGGTTGAAATCTTTGTATATATTGCTTCTATATAGTCTAAGAAACATATATGCAAAGCATCCAAACAGTACAATTCGCCAATTTTTTGTTCTTCAAGTTTAAGTGAACTACGAGCCCCATTGTTAATCCTTTAAAGGAAATTATTTGTAACTTGCGACAAGTAGAACAATGAATGGAACAGGTAGACGGTTGAAATCATTGTATATATTGCTTCTATATAGTCTAAGAAACATATGTGCAAAGCATCCAAACAGTACAATTCGCCAATTCATTGTTCTTCAAGTTTAAGTGAACAAAGAACCCCATTGTTAATCCTTTAAAGGAAATTATTTCTAAATTTCGACAAGTAGAACAATGAATGGATCATGTAGACGGTTGAAATCATTGTATATATTGCTTCTATATAGTCTAAGAAACATATGTGCAAAGCATCCAAACAGTACAATTCGCCAATTCATTGTTCTTCAAGTTTAAGTGAACAAAGAACCCCATTGTTAATCCTTTAAAGGAAATTATTTCTAAATTTCGACAAGTAGAACAATGAATGGATCATGTAGACGGTTGAAATCATTGTATATATTGCTTCTATATAGTCTAAGAAACATATGTGCAAAGCATCCAAACAGTACAATTCGCCAATTTATTGTTCTTCAAGTTTCAGTGAACTACGATCCCCATTGTTATTCCTTTAACGGTAATTATTTCTAACTTTCGACAAGTAAAACAATGAATGGAACAGGTAGACGGTTGAAATCTTTGTATATATTGCTTCTGTATAGTCTAAGAAACATATATGCAAAGCATCCAAACAGTACAATTCGCCAATTTTTTGTTCTTCAAGTTTAAGTGAACTACGAGCCCCATTGTGAATCCTTTAAAGGAAATTATTTGTAAATTTCGACAAGTAAATCAATGAATGGATCAGGTAGACGGTTGAAATCATTGTATATATTGCTTCTATATAATCTACGAAACATATATGCAAAGCATCCAAACTGTACAATTCACGAATTTTTTGTGCTTCAAGTTTAAGTGAACTACGAGCCCATTGTTAATCCTTTAACGGAAATTAATTGTAACTTTCTACAAGTAGAACAATGATTGGAACACGTAGACGGTTGAAATCTTTGTATATATTGCTTCCATATAGTCTAAGAAACATGTACGCAAAGCATCCAAACAGTACCATTCGCCAATTTTTTGTTCTTCAAGTTTAAGTGAACAATGAGCTTCAATGATTAATCCTTTATCGGAAATTATTTGTAATTTTCGACAAGTAGAACAATGAATAGAACAGGTAGACGGTTGACATCTTTGTATATGTTGCTTCTATATAGTCTAAGAAACCTATATGCAAAGCATCTAAACAGTAACAATCGCCAATTTTTTGATCTTCAAGTTTAAGTGAACAGCGAGCCCCATTGATAATCATGAAATGGAAATTATTTGTAACTTTCTACAAGTAGAACAATGAATAGTAAAGGTAGACGGGTGAAATCTTTCTATATATTGCTTCTAAATAGTCTAAGAAACATATATGCAAAGCATCCAAATAGTACAATTCGCCAATTTTTTGTTCTTCAAGTTTAGGTGAACTACGAGCCCCATTGTTAATCCTTTAAAGGAAATTTTTTGTAAATTTCGACAAGTAGAACAATGAATGGATCATGTAGACGGTTGAAATCATTGTATTTGCTTCTATATAGTCTACGAAACATATATGCAAAGCATCCAAACAGTACAATTCGCCAATTTGTTGTTCTTCAAGTTTAAGTGAACTACGAGCCCCATTGTTAATCCTTTAACGGAAATTAATTGTAACGTTCTACAAGTAGAACAATGATTGGAACACGTAGACGGTTGAAATCTTTGTATATATTGCTTCCATATAGTCTAAGAAACATATATGCAAAGCATCCAAACAGTACCATTCGCCAATTTTTTGTTCTTCAAGTTTAAGTGAACAAAGAGCCCCATTGTTAATCCTTTAAATGAAATTATTTGTAAATTTCGAAAAGTAGAACAATGATTGGAACAGGTAGACGGTTGAAATCTTTGTATATATTGCTTCCATATAGTCTAAGAAACATGTACGCAAAGCATCCAAACAGTACCATTCGCCAATTTTATGTTCTTCAAGTTTAAGTGAACAATGAGCCCCAATGGTTAATCCTTTATCGGAAATTATTTGTAATTTTCGACAAGTAGAACAATGAATGGAACAGGTAGACGGTTGAAATCAATGTATATATTGCTTCTATATAGTCTAAGAAACATATATGCAAAGCATCCAAACAGTACAATTCGCCAATTCATTGTTCTTCAAGTTTAAGTGAACAAAGAACCCCATTGTTAATCCTTTAAAGGAAATTATTTCTAAATTTCGACAAGTAGAACAATGAATGGATCATGTAGACGGTTGAAATCATTGTATATATTGCTTCTATATAGTCTAAGAAACATATGTGCAAAGCATCCAAACAGTACAATTCGCCAATTTATTGTTCTTCAAGTTTCAGTGAACTACGATCCCCATTGTTATTCCTTTAACGGTAATTATTTCTAACTTTCGACAAGTAAAACAATGAATGGAAAAGGTAGACGGTTGAAATCTTTGTATATATTGCTTCTATATAGTCTAAGAAACATATATGCAATGCATCCAAACAGTACAATTCGCCAATTTTTTGTTCTTCAAGTTTAAGTGAACTACGAGCCCCATTGTGAATCCTTTAAAGGAAATTATTTGTAAATTTCGACAAGTAAATCAATGAATGGATCAGGTAGACGGTTGAAATCATTGTATATATTGCTTCTATATAATCTACGAAACATATATGCAAAGCATCCAAACTGTACAATTCACGAATTTTTTGTTCTTCAAGTTTAAGTGAACTACGAGCCCATTGTTAATCCTTTAACGGAAATTAATTGTAACTTTCTACAAGTAGAACAATGATTGGAACAAGTAGACGGTTGAAATCTTTGTATATATTGCTTCCATATAGTCTAAGAAACATGTACGCAAAGCATCCAAACAGTACCATTCGCCAATTTTTTGTTCTTCAAGTTTAAGTGAACAATGAGCTTCAATGATTAATCCTTTATCGGAAATTATTTGTAATTTTCGACAAGTAGAACAATGAATAGAACAGGTAGACGGTTGAAATCTTTGTATATGTTGCTTCTATATAGTCTAAGAAACCTATATGCAAAGCATCTAAACAGTAACAATCGCCAATTTTTTGATCTTCAAGTTTAAGTGAACAGCGAGCCCCATTGATAATCATGAAATGGAAATTATTTGTAACTTTCTACAAGTAGAACAATGAATAGTAAAGGTAGACGGGTGAAATCTTTCTATATATTGCTTCTAAATAGTCTAAGAAACATATATGCAAAGCATCCAAATAGTACAATTCGCCAATTTTTTGTTCTTCAAGTTTAGGTGAACTACGAGCCCCATTGTTAATCCTTTAAAGGAAATTTTTTGTAAATTTCGACAAGTAGAACAATGAATGGATCATGTAGACGGTTGAAATCATTGTATATATTGCTTCTATATAGTCTACGAAACATATATGCAAAGCATCCAAACAGTACAATTCGCCAATTTGTTGTTCTTCAAGTTTAAGTGAACTACGAGCCCCATTGTTAATCCTTTAACGGAAATTAATTGTAACGTTCTACAAGTAGAACAATGATTGGAACACGTAGACGGTTGAAATCTTTGTATATATTGCTTCCATATAGTCTAAGAAACATATATGCAAAGCATCCAAACAGTACCATTCGCCAATTTTTTGTTCTTCAAGTTTAAGTGAACAATGAGCCCCAATAGTTAATCATTTATCGGAAATTATTTGTAACTTTCGACAAGTAGAACAATGAATGGAACAGGTAGACGGTTGAAAACATTGTTTATATTGCTTCTATATAGTCTAAGAAACATATCTGCATATCATCCAAACAGTACAATTCGACAATTATTTGATCTTCAAGTTTAAGTGAACTACGAGCCCCATTGTTAATACTTTAACGGAAATTATTTGTAACTTGCGACAAGTAGAACAATGAATGGAACAGGTAGACGGTTGAAATCAATGTATATATTGCTTCTATATAGTCTAAGAAACATATATGCAAAGCATCCAAACAGTACAATTCGCCAATTTTTTGTTCTTCAAGTTTAAGTGAACTACGAGCCCCATTGTTAATCCTTTAACGGAAATTAATTGTAACTTTCTACAAGTAGAACAATGATTGGAACACGTAGACGGTTGAAATCTTTGTATATATTGCTTCCATATAGTCTAAGAAACATACATGCAAAGCATCCAAACAGTACCGTTCGCCAATTTTTTGTTATTCAAGTTTAAGTGAACAATGAACCCCAATGGTTAATCCTTTATCGGAAAATATTTGTAACATTCGACAAGTAGAACAATGAATGGAACAGGTAGACGGTTGAATTCTTTGTATATATTGCTTCTATATAATCTAAGAAACATATATGCAAAGCATCCAAACAGTACCATTCGCCAATTTTTTGTTCTTCAAGTTTAAGTGAACGATGAAACCCATTGTTAATCCTTTATCGGAAATTATTTGTAACTTTCGACAAGTAGAACAATGAATGGAACAGGTAGACGGTTGAAATCTTTGTATATATTGCTTCCATATAGTCTAAGAAACATGTACGCAAAGCATCCAAACAGTACCATTCGCCAATTTTATGTTCTTCAAGTTTAAGTGAACAATGAGCCCCAATGGTTAATCCTTGATCGGAAATTATTTGTAATTTTCGACAAGTAGAACAATGAATGGAACAGGTAGACGGTTGAAATCAATGTATATATTGCTTCTATATAGTCTAAGAAACATATATGCAAAGCATCCAAACAGTACAATTCGCCAATTTTTTGTTCTTCAAGTTTAAGTGAACAATGAGCCCCAATCGTTAATCCTTTATCGGAAATTATTTGTAACTTTCGACAAGTAGAACAATGGATGGATGAGGTAGACGGTTGAAATCTTTGTATATATTGCTTCTATATAATCTAAGAAACATATATGCAAAGCATCCAAACAGTACCATTCGCCAATTTTTTGTTCTTCAAGTTTAAGTGAACAGCGAGCCCCATTGATAATCCTTTAAAGGAAATTATTTGTAAATTTCGACAAGTAGAACAATGAATGGATCATGTAGACGGTTGAAATCATTGTATATATTGCTTCTATATAGTCTACGAAACATATATGCAAAGCATCCAAACAGTACAATTCGCCAATTTTTTGCTCTTCAAGTTTAAGTGAACAGCGAGCCCCATTGATAATCATGAAACGGGAATTATTTGTAACTTTCTACAAGTAGAACAATGAATAGAACAGGTAGACGGTTGAAATCTTTGTATATGTTGCTTCTATATAGTCTAAGAAACCTATATGCAAAGCATCTAAACAGTAACATTCGCCAATGTTTTGATCTTCAAGTTTAAGTGAACAGCGAGCCTCATTGATAATCATGAAATGGAAATTATTTGTAACTTTCTAC
The DNA here is from genome assembly GCA_963989415.1 of Cerceris ruficornis. Lineage (NCBI taxonomy): Eukaryota > Metazoa > Arthropoda > Insecta > Hymenoptera > Crabronidae > Cerceris > Cerceris ruficornis. The sequence continues at coordinate 136,662 of CAXDIW010000294.1, read as the reverse complement.
AAGTAGAACAATGAATAGTACAGGTAGACGGGTGAAATCTTTCTATATATTGCTTCTATATAGTCTACGAAACATATATGCAAAGCATCCAACAGTACAATTCGCCAATTTTTTGTTCTTCAAGTTTAAGTGAACTACGAGCCCCATTGTTAATCCTTTAACGGAAATTAATTGTAACTTTCGACAAGTAGAACAATGAATGGAACAGGTAGACGGTTGAAATCAATGTATATATTGCTTCTATATAGTCTAAGAAACATATATGCAAAGCATCCAAACAGTACATTTCTCTAATTTTTTGTCCTTCAAGTTTAAGTGAACTGCGAGCCCCATTGTTAATCCTTTAACGGAAATTAATTGTAACTTTCTACAAGTAGAACAATGATTGGAACAGGTAGACGGTTGAAATCTTTGTATATATTGCTTCCATATAGTCTAAGAAACATATATGCCAAGCATCCAAACAGTACCATTCTCCAATTTTTTGTTCTTCAAGTTTAAGTGAACAATGAGCCCCATTGTTAATCCTTTATCGGAAATTATTTGTAACTTACGACAAGTAGAAGAATGAATGGAACAGGTAGACGGTTGAAATCTTTGTATATATTGCTTCCATATAGTCTAAGAAACATGTACGCAAAGCATCCAAACAGTACCATTCGCCAATTTTATGTTCTTCAAGTTTAAGTGAACAATGAGCCCCATTGTTAATCCTTTAAAGGAAATTATTTGTAAATTTCGACAAGTAGAACAATGAATGGATCATGTAGACGGTTGAAATCATTGTATATATTGCTTCTATATAGTCTAAGAAACATATGTGCAAAGCATCCAAACAGTACAATTCGCCAATTTATTGTTCTTCAAGTTTCAGTGAACTACGATCCCCATTGTTATTCCTTTAACGGTAATTATTTCTAACTTTCGACAAGTAAAACAATGAATGGAACAGGTAGACGGTTGAAATCTTTGTATATATTGCTTCTGTATAGTCTAAGAAACATATATGCAAAGCATCCAAACAGTACAATTCGCCAATTTTTTGTTCTTCAAGTTTAAGTGAACTACGAGCCCCATTGTGAATCCTTTAAAGGAAATTATTTGTAAATTTCGACAAGTAAATCAATGAATGGATCAGGTAGACGGTTGAAATCATTGTATATATTGCTTCTATATAATCTACGAAACATATATGCAAAGCATCCAAACTGTACAATTCACGAATTTTTTGTTCTTCAAGTTTAAGTGAACTACGAGCCCATTGTTAATCCTTTAACGGAAATTAATTGTAACTTTCTACAAGTAGAACAATGATTGGAACACGTAGACGGTTGAAATCTTTGTATATATTGCTTCCATATAGTCTAAGAAACATGTACGCAAAGCATCCAAACAGTACCATTCGCCAATTTTTTGTTCTTCAAGTTTAAGTGAACAATGAGCTTCAATGATTAATCCTTTATCGGAAATTATTTGTAATTTTCGACAAGTAGAACAATGAATAGAACAGGTAGACGGTTGACATCTTTGTATATGTTGCTTCTATATAGTCTAAGAAACCTATATGCAAAGCATCTAAACAGTAACAATCGCCAATTTTTTGATCTTCAAGTTTAAGTGAACAGCGAGCCCCATTGATAATCATGAAATGGAAATTATTTGTAACTTTCTACAAGTAGAACAATGAATAGTAAAGGTAGACGGGTGAAATCTTTCTATATATTGCTTCTAAATAGTCTAAGAAACATATATGCAAAGCATCCAAATAGTACAATTCGCCAATTTTTTGTTCTTCAAGTTTAGGTGAACTACGAGCCCCATTGTTAATCCTTTAAAGGAAATTTTTTGTAAATTTCGACAAGTAGAACAATGAATGGATCATGTAGACGGTTGAAATCATTGTATTTGCTTCTATATAGTCTACGAAACATATATGCAAAGCATCCAAACAGTACAATTCGCCAATTTGTTGTTCTTCAAGTTTAAGTGAACTACGAGCCCCATTGTTAATCCTTTAACGGAAATTAATTGTAACGTTCTACAAGTAGAACAATGATTGGAACACGTAGACGGTTGAAATCTTTGTATATATTGCTTCCATATAGTCTAAGAAACATATATGCAAAGCATCCAAACAGTACCATTCGCCAATTTTTTGTTCTTCAAGTTTAAGTGAACAAAGAACCCCATTGTTAATCCTTTAAAGGAAATTATTTCTAAATTTCGACAAGTAGAACAATGAATGGATCATGTAGACGGTTGAAATCATTGTATTTGCTTCTATATAGTCTACGAAACATATATGCAAAGCATCCAAACAGTACCATTCGCCAATTTTTTGTTCTTCAAGTTTAAGTGAACAATGAGCCCCAATAGTTAATAATTTATCGGAAATTATTTGTAACTTTCGGCAAGTAGAACAATGAATGGAACAGGTAGACGGTTGAAAACATTGTTTATATTGCTTCTATATAGTCTAAGAAACATACATGCAAAGCATCCAAACAGTACCATTCGCCAATTTTTTGTTATTCAAGTTTAAGTGAACAATGAACCCCAATGGTTAATCCTTTATCGGAAATTATTTGTAACATTCGACAAGTAGAACAATGAATGGAACAGGTAGACGGTTGAATTCTTTGCATATATTGCTTCTATATAGTCTAAGAAACATATATGCAAAGCATCCAAACAGTACAATTCGCCAATTTATTGTTCTTCAAGTTTAAGTGAACAACGAGCCCCATTGTTAATCCATTAACGGAAATTATTTGTAACTTTCGACAAGTAGAACAATGAATAGAACAGGTAGACGGTTGAAATCTTTGTATATATTGCTTCTATATAATCTAAGAAACATATATGCAAAGCATCCAAAAAGTACCATTCGCCTATTTTTTGTTCTTCAAGTTTAAGTGAACAACGAGCCCCATTAATAATCATGAAAGGGAAATTATTTGTAACTTTCTACAAGTAGAACAATGAATAGTACAGGTAGACGGGTGAAATCTTTCTATATATTACTTATAAATAGTCTAAGAAACATATATGCAAAGCATCCAAACAGTACAATTCGACAATTTTTTGTTCTTCAAGTTTAAGTGAACTACGAGCCCCATTGTTAATCCTTTAAAGGAAATTATTTGTAAATTTCGACAAGTAGAACAATGAATGGATCATGTAGACGGTTGAAATCATTGTATATATTGCTTCTATATAGTCTACGAAACATATATGCAAAGCATCCAAACAGTACCATTCGCCAATTTTTTGTTCTTCAAGTTTAAGTGAACAAAGAGCCCCATTGTTAATCCTTTAAATGAAATTATTTGTAAATTTCGAAAAGTAGAACAATGATTGGAACAGGTAGACGGTTGAAATCTTTGTATATATTGCTTCCATATAGTCTAAGAAACATGTACGCAAAGCATCCAAACAGTACCATTCGCCAATTTTTTGTTCTTCAAGTTTAAGTGAACAATGAGCTTCAATGATTAATCCTTTATCGGAAATTATTTGTAATTTTCGACAAGTAGAACAATGAATAGAACAGGTAGACGGTTGAAATCTTTGTATATGTTGCTTCTATATAGTCTAAGAAACCTATATGCAAAGCATCTAAACAGTAACAATCGCCAATTTTTTGATCTTCAAGTTTAAGTGAACAGCGAGCCCCATTGATAATCATGAAATGGAAATTATTTGTAACTTTCTACAAGTAGAACAATGAATAGTAAAGGTAGACGGGTGAAATCTTTCTATATATTGCTTCTAAATAGTCTAAGAAACATATATGCAAAGCATCCAAATAGTACAATTCGCCAATTTTTTGTTCTTCAAGTTTAGGTGAACTACGAGCCCCATTGTTAATCATTTAAAGGAAATTTTTTGTAAATTTCGACAAGTAGAACAATGAATGGATCATGTAGACGGTTGAAATCATTGTATATATTGCTTCTATATAGTCTAAGAAACATATGTGCAAAGCATCCAAACAGTACAATTCGCCAATTTATTGTTCTTCAAGTTTCAGTGAACTACGATCCCCATTGTTATTCCTTTAACGGTAATTATTTCTAACTTTCGACAAGTAAAACAATGAATGGAACAGGTAGACGGTTGAAATCTTTGTATATATTGCTTCTATATAGTCTAAGAAACATATATGCAATGCATCCAAACAGTACAATTCGCCAATTTTTTGTTCTTCAAGTTTAAGTGAACTACGAGCCCCATTGTGAATCCTTTAAAGGAAATTATTTGTAAATTTCGACAAGTAAATCAATGAATGGATCAGGTAGACGGTTGAAATCATTGTATATATTGCTTCTATATAATCTACGAAACATATATGCAAAGCATCCAAACTGTACAATTCACGAATTTTTTGTTCTTCAAGTTTAAGTGAACTACGAGCCCATTGTTAATCCTTTAACGGAAATTAATTGTAACTTTCTACAAGTAGAACAATGATTGGAACACGTAGACGGTTGAAATCTTTGTATATATTGCTTCCATATAGTCTAAGAAACATGTACGCAAAGCATCCAAACAGTACCATTCGCCAATTTTTTGTTCTTCAAGTTTAAGTGAACAATGAGCTTCAATGATTAATCCTTTATCGGAAATTATTTGTAATTTTCGACAAGTAGAACAATGAATAGAACAGGTAGACGGTTGAAATCTTTGTATATGTTGCTTCTATATAGTCTAAGAAACCTATATGCAAAGCATCTAAACAGTAACAATCGCCAATTTTTTGATCTTCAAGTTTAAGTGAACAGCGAGCCCCATTGATAATCATGAAATGGAAATTATTTGTAACTTTCTACAAGTAGAACAATGAATAGTAAAGGTAGACGGGTGAAATCTTTCTATATATTGCTTCTAAATAGTCTAAGAAACATATATGCAAAGCATCCAAATAGTACAATTCGCCAATTTTTTGTTCTTCAAGTTTAGGTGAACTACGAGCCCCATTGTTAATCATTTAAAGGAAATTTTTTGTAAATTTCGACAAGTAGAACAATGAATGGATCATGTAGACGGTTGAAATCATTGTATATAATGCTTCTATATAGTCTACGAAACATATATGCAAAGCATCCAAACAGTACAATTCGCCAATTTGTTGTTCTTCAAGTTTAAGTGAACTACGAGCCCCATTGTTAATCCTTTAACGGAAATTAATTGTAACGTTCTACAAGTAGAACAATGATTGGAACACGTAGACGGTTGAAATCTTTGTATATATTGCTTCCATATAGTCTAAGAAACATATATGCAAAGCATCCAAACAGTACCATTCGCCAATTTTTTGTTCTTCAAGTTTAAGTGAACAATGAGCCCCAATAGTTAATCATTTATCGGAAATTATTTGTAACTTTCGACAAGTAGAACAATGAATGGAACAGGTAGACGGTTGAAAACATTGTTTATATTGCTTCTATATAGTCTAAGAAACATATCTGCATATCATCCAAACAGTACAATTCGACAATTATTTGATCTTCAAGTTTAAGTGAACTACGAGCCCCATTGTTAATACTTTAACGGAAATTATTTGTAACTTGCGACAAGTAGAACAATGAATGGAACAGGTAGACGGTTGAAATCAATGTATATATTGCTTCTATATAGTCTAAGAAACATATATGCAAAGCATCCAAACAGTACAATTCGCCAATTTTTTGTTCTTCAAGTTTAAGTGAACTACGAGCCCCATTGTTAATCCTTTAACGGAAATTAATTGTAACTTTCTACAAGTAGAACAATGATTGGAACACGTAGACGGTTGAAATCTTTGTATATATTGCTTCCATATAGTCTAAGAAACATACATGCAAAGCATCCAAACAGTACCGTTCGCCAATTTTTTGTTATTCAAGTTTAAGTGAACAATGAACCCCAATGGTTAATCCTTTATCGGAAAATATTTGTAACATTCGACAAGTAGAACAATGAATGGAACAGGTAGACGGTTGAATTCTTTGTATATATTGCTTCTATATAATCTAAGAAACATATATGCAAAGCATCCAAACAGTACCATTCGCCAATTTTTTGTTCTTCAAGTTTAAGTGAACAATGAAACCCATTGTTAATCCTTTATCGGAAATTATTTGTAACTTTCGACAAGTAGAACAATGAATGGAACAGGTAGACGGTTGAAATCTTTGTATATATTGCTTCCATATAGTCTAAGAAACATGTACGCAAAGCATCCAAACAGTACCATTCGCCAATTTTTTGTTCTTCAAGTTTAAGTGAACAACGAGCCCCATTAATAATCATGAAAGGGAAATTATTTGTAACTTTCTACAAGTAGAACAATGAATAGTACAGGTAGACGGGTGAAATCTTTCTATATATTACTTATAAATAGTCTAAGAAACATATATGCAAAGCATCCAAACAGTACAATTCGACAATTTTTTGTTCTTCAAGTTTAAGTGAACTACGAGCCCCATTGTTAATCCTTTAAAGGAAATTATTTGTAAATTTCGACAAGTAGAACAATGAATGGATCATGTAGACGGTTGAAATCATTGTATATATTGCTTCTATATAGTCTACGAAACATATATGCAAAGCATCCAAACAGTACCATTCGCCAATTTTTTGTTCTTCAAGTTTAAGTGAACAAAGAGCCCCATTGTTAATCCTTTAAATGAAATTATTTGTAAATTTCGAAAAGTAGAACAATGATTGGAACAGGTAGACGGTTGAAATCTTTGTATATATTGCTTCCATATAGTCTAAGAAACATGTACGCAAAGCATCCAAACAGTACCATTCGCCAATTTTTTGTTCTTCAAGTTTAAGTGAACAATGAGCTTCAATGATTAATCCTTTATCGGAAATTATTTGTAATTTTCGACAAGTAGAACAATGAATAGAACAGGTAGACGGTTGAAATCTTTGTATATGTTGCTTCTATATAGTCTAAGAAACCTATATGCAAAGCATCTAAACAGTAACAATCGCCAATTTTTTGATCTTCAAGTTTAAGTGAACAGCGAGCCCCATTGATAATCATGAAATGGAAATTATTTGTAACTTTCTACAAGTAGAACAATGAATAGTAAAGGTAGACGGGTGAAATCTTTCTATATATTGCTTCTAAATAGTCTAAGAAACATATATGCAAAGCATCCAAATAGTACAATTCGCCAATTTTTTGTTCTTCAAGTTTAGGTGAACTACGAGCCCCATTGTTAATCATTTAAAGGAAATTTTTTGTAAATTTCGACAAGTAGAACAATGAATGGATCATGTAGACGGTTGAAATCATTGTATATATTGCTTCTATATAGTCTAAGAAACATATGTGCAAAGCATCCAAACAGTACAATTCGCCAATTTATTGTTCTTCAAGTTTCAGTGAACTACGATCCCCATTGTTATTCCTTTAACGGTAATTATTTCTAACTTTCGACAAGTAAAACAATGAATGGAACAGGTAGACGGTTGAAATCTTTGTATATATTGCTTCTATATAGTCTAAGAAACATATATGCAATGCATCCAAACAGTACAATTCGCCAATTTTTTGTTCTTCAAGTTTAAGTGAACTACGAGCCCCATTGTGAATCCTTTAAAGGAAATTATTTGTAAATTTCGACAAGTAAATCAATGAATGGATCAGGTAGACGGTTGAAATCATTGTATATATTGCTTCTATATAATCTACGAAACATATATGCAAAGCATCCAAACTGTACAATTCACGAATTTTTTGTTCTTCAAGTTTAAGTGAACTACGAGCCCATTGTTAATCCTTTAACGGAAATTAATTGTAACTTTCTACAAGTAGAACAATGATTGGAACACGTAGACGGTTGAAATCTTTGTATATATTGCTTCCATATAGTCTAAGAAACATGTACGCAAAGCATCCAAACAGTACCATTCGCCAATTTTTTGTTCTTCAAGTTTAAGTGAACAATGAGCTTCAATGATTAATCCTTTATCGGAAATTATTTGTAATTTTCGACAAGTAGAACAATGAATAGAACAGGTAGACGGTTGAAATCTTTGTATATGTTGCTTCTATATAGTCTAAGAAACCTATATGCAAAGCATCTAAACAGTAACAATCGCCAATTTTTTGATCTTCAAGTTTAAGTGAACAGCGAGCCCCATTGATAATCATGAAATGGAAATTATTTGTAACTTTCTACAAGTAGAACAATGAATAGTAAAGGTAGACGGGTGAAATCTTTCTATATATTGCTTCTAAATAGTCTAAGAAACATATATGCAAAGCATCCAAATAGTACAATTCGCCAATTTTTTGTTCTTCAAGTTTAGGTGAACTACGAGCCCCATTGTTAATCATTTAAAGGAAATTTTTTGTAAATTTCGACAAGTAGAACAATGAATGGATCATGTAGACGGTTGAAATCATTGTATATAATGCTTCTATATAGTCTACGAAACATATATGCAAAGCATCCAAACAGTACAATTCGCCAATTTGTTGTTCTTCAAGTTTAAGTGAACTACGAGCCCCATTGTTAATCCTTTAACGGAAATTAATTGTAACGTTCTACAAGTAGAACAATGATTGGAACACGTAGACGGTTGAAATCTTTGTATATATTGCTTCCATATAGTCTAAGAAACATATATGCAAAGCATCCAAACAGTACCATTCGCCAATTTTTTGTTCTTCAAGTTTAAGTGAACAATGAGCCCCAATAGTTAATCATTTATCGGAAATTATTTGTAACTTTCGACAAGTAGAACAATGAATGGAACAGGTAGACGGTTGAAAACATTGTTTATATTGCTTCTATATAGTCTAAGAAACATATCTGCATATCATCCAAACAGTACAATTCGACAATTATTTGATCTTCAAGTTTAAGTGAACTACGAGCCCCATTGTTAATACTTTAACGGAAATTATTTGTAACTTGCGACAAGTAGAACAATGAATGGAACAGGTAGACGGTTGAAATCAATGTATATATTGCTTCTATATAGTCTAAGAAACATATATGCAAAGCATCCAAACAGTACAATTCGCCAATTTTTTGTTCTTCAAGTTTAAGTGAACTACGAGCCCCATTGTTAATCCTTTAACGGAAATTAATTGTAACTTTCTACAAGTAGAACAATGATTGGAACACGTAGACGGTTGAAATCTTTGTATATATTGCTTCCATATAGTCTAAGAAACATACATGCAAAGCATCCAAACAGTACCGTTCGCCAATTTTTTGTTATTCAAGTTTAAGTGAACAATGAACCCCAATGGTTAATCCTTTATCGGAAAATATTTGTAACATTCGACAAGTAGAACAATGAATGGAACAGGTAGACGGTTGAATTCTTTGTATATATTGCTTCTATATAATCTAAGAAACATATATGCAAAGCATCCAAACAGTACCATTCGCCAATTTTTTGTTCTTCAAGTTTAAGTGAACAATGAAACCCATTGTTAATCCTTTATCGGAAATTATTTGTAACTTTCGACAAGTAGAACAATGAATGGAACAGGTAGACGGTTGAAATCTTTGTATATATTGCTTCCATATAGTCTAAGAAACATGTACGCAAAGCATCCAAACAGTACCATTCGCCAATTTTATGTTCTTCAAGTTTAAGTGAACAATGAGCCCCAATGGTTAATCCTTTATCGGAAATTATTTGTAATTTTCGACAAGTAGAACAATGAACGGAACAGGTAGACGGTTGAAATCAATGTATATATTGCTTCTATATAGTCTAAGAAACATATATGCAAAGCATCCAAACAGTACAATTCGCCAATTTTTTGTTCTTCAAGTTTAAGTGAACAATGAGCCCCAATCGTTAATCCTTTATCGGAAATTATTTGTAACTTTCGACAAGTAGAACAATGAATGGATGAGGTAGACGGTTGAAATCTTTGTATATATTGCTTCTATATAATCTAAGAAACATATGTGCAAAGCATCCAAACAGTACCATTCGCCAATTTTTTGTTCTTCAAGTTTAAGTGAACAGCGAGCCCCATTGATAATCCTTTAAAGGAAATTATTTGTAAATTTCGACAAGTAGAACAATGAATGGATCATGTAGACGGTTGAAATCATTGTATATATTGCTTCTATATAGTCTACGAAACATATATGCAAAGCATCCAAACAGTACAATTCGCCAATTTTTTGCTCTTCAAGTTTAAGTGAACAGCGAGCCCCATTGATAATCATGAAACGGGAATTATTTGTAACTTTCTACAAGTAGAACAATGAATAGAACAGGTAGACGGTTGAAATCTTTGTATATGTTGCTTCTATATAGTCTAAGAAACCTATATGCAAAGCATCTAAACAGTAACATTCGCCAATGTTTTGATCTTCAAGTTTAAGTGAACAGCGAGCCTCATTGATAATCATGAAATGGAAATTATTTGTAACTTTCTACAAGTAGAACAATGAATAGTACAGGTAGACGGGTGAAATCTTTCTATATATTGCTTCTATATAGTCTACGAAACATATATGCAAAGCATCCAACAGTACAATTCGCCAATTTTTTGTTCTTCAAGTTTAAGTGAACTACGAGCCCCATTGTTAATCCTTTAACGGAAATTAATTGTAACTTTCGACAAGTAGAACAATGAATGGAACAGGTAGACGGTTGAAATCAATGTATATATTGCTTCTATATAGTCTAAGAAACATATATGCAAAGCATCCAAACAGTACATTTCTCTAATTTTTTGTCCTTCAAGTTTAAGTGAACTGCGAGCCCCATTGTTAATCCTTTAACGGAAATTAATTGTAACTTTCTACAAGTAGAACAATGATTGGAACAGGTAGACGGTTGAAATCTTTGTATATATTGCTTCCATATAGTCTAAGAAACATATATGCCAAGCATCCAAACAGTACCATTCTCCAATTTTTTGTTCTTCAAGTTTAAGTGAACAATGAGCCCCATTGTTAATCCTTTATCGGAAATTATTTGTAACTTACGACAAGTAGAAGAATGAATGGAACAGGTAGACGGTTGAAATCTTTGTATATATTGCTTCCATATAGTCTAAGAAACATATATGCAAAGCATCCAAACAGTACATTTCTCTAATTTTTTGTCCTTCAAGTTTAAGTGAACTGCGAGCCCCATTGTTAATCCTTTAACGGAAATTAATTGTAACTTTCTACAAGTAGAACAATGAATGGATCATGTAGACGGTTGAAATCATTGTATATATTGCTTCTATATAGTCTACGAAACATATATCCAAAGCATCCAAACAGTACAATTCGCCAATTTTTTGTTCTTCAAGTTTAAGTGAACTACGAGCCCCATTGTTAATCCTTTAACGGAAATTAATTGTATCGTTCTAGAAGTAGAACAATGAATGGAACACGTAGACGGTTGAAATCTTTGTATATATTGCTTCCATATAGTCTAAGAAACATGTACGCAAAGCATCCAAACAGTACCATTCGCCAATTTTTTGTTCTTCAAGTTTAAGTGAACAATGAGCTTCAATGATTAATCCTTTATCGGAAATTATTTGTAATTTTCGACAAGTAGAACAATGAATAGAACAGGTAGACGGTTGAAATCTTTGTATATGTTGCTTCTATATAGTCTAAGAAACCTATATGCAAAGCATCTAAACAGTAACAATCGCCAATTTTTTGATCTTCAAGTTTAAGTGAACAGCGAGCCCCATTGATAATCATGAAATGGAAATTATTTGTAACTTTCTACAAGTAGAACAATGAATAGTAAAGGTAGACGGGTGAAATCTTTCTATATATTGCTTCTAAATAGTCTAAGAAACATATATGCAAAGCATCCAAATAGTACAATTCGCCAATTTTTTGTTCTTCAAGTTTAGGTGAACTACGAGCCCCATTGTTAATCATTTAAAGGAAATTTTTTGTAAATTTCGACAAGTAGAACAATGAATGGATCATGTAGACGGTTGAAATCATTGTATATAATGCTTCTATATAGTCTACGAAACATATATGCAAAGCATCCAAACAGTACAATTCGCCAATTTGTTGTTCTTCAAGTTTAAGTGAACTACGAGCCCCATTGTTAATCCTTTAACGGAAATTAATTGTAACGTTCTACAAGTAGAACAATGATTGGAACACGTAGACGGTTGAAATCTTTGTATATATTGCTTCCATATAGTCTAAGAAACATATATGCCAAGCATCCAAACAGTACCATTCTCCAATTTTTTGTTCTTCAAGTTTAAGTGAACAATGAGCCCCATTGTTAATCCTTTATCGGAAATTATTTGTAACTTACGACAAGTAGAAGAATGAATGGAACAGGTAGACGGTTGAAATCTTTGTATATATTGCTTCCATATAGTCTAAGAAACATATATGCAAAGCATCCAAACAGTACATTTCTCTAATTTTTTGTCCTTCAAGTTTAAGTGAACTGCGAGCCCCATTGTTAATCCTTTAACGGAAATTAATTGTAACTTTCTACAAGTAGAACAATGAATGGATCATGTAGACGGTTGAAATCATTGTATATATTGCTTCTATATAGTCTACGAAACATATATCCAAAGCATCCAAACAGTACAATTCGCCAATTTTTTGTTCTTCAAGTTTAAGTGAACTACGAGCCCCATTGTTAATCCTTTAACGGAAATTAATTGTATCGTTCTAGAAGTAGAACAATGAATGGAACAGGTAGACGGTTGAAATCAATGTATATATTGCTTCTATATAGTCTCAGAAACATATATGCAAAGCATCCAAACAGTACATTTCGCCAATCTTTTGTCCTTCAAGTTTAAGTGAACTGCGAGCCCCATTGTTAATCCTTTAACGGAAATTAATTGTAACTTTCGACAAGTAGAACAATGAATGGAACAGGTAGACGGTTGAAATCTTTGTATATATTGCTTCTATATAGTCTAAGAAACATATATGCAATGCATCCAAACAGTACAATTCGCCAATTTTTTGTTCTTCAAGTTTAAGTGAACTACGAGCCCCATTGTGAATCCTTTAAAGGAAATTATTTGTAAATTTCGACAAGTAAATCAATGAATGGATCAGGTAGACGGTTGAAATCATTGTATATATTGCTTCTATATAATCTACGAAACATATATGCAAAGCATCCAAACTGTACAATTCACGAATTTTTTGTTCTTCAAGTTTAAGTGAACTACGAGCCCATTGTTAATCCTTTAACGGAAATTAATTGTAACTTTCTACAAGTAGAACAATGATTGGAACACGTAGACGGTTGAAATCTTTGTATATATTGCTTCCATATAGTCTAAGAAACATGTACGCAAAGCATCCAAACAGTACCATTCGCCAATTTTTTGTTCTTCAAGTTTAAGTGAACAATGAGCTTCAATGATTAATCCTTTATCGGAAATTATTTGTAATTTTCGACAAGTAGAACAATGAATAGAACAGGTAGACGGTTGAAATCTTTGTATATGTTGCTTCTATATAGTCTAAGAAACCTATATGCAAAGCATCTAAACAGTAACAATCGCCAATTTTTTGATCTTCAAGTTTAAGTGAACAGCGAGCCCCATTGATAATCATGAAATGGAAATTATTTGTAACTTTCTACAAGTAGAACAATGAATAGTAAAGGTAGACGGGTGAAATCTTTCTATATATTGCTTCTAAATAGTCTAAGAAACATATATGCAAAGCATCCAAATAGTACAATTCGCCAATTTTTTGTTCTTCAAGTTTAGGTGAACTACGAGCCCCATTGTTAATCATTTAAAGGAAATTTTTTGTAAATTTCGACAAGTAGAACAATGAATAGTACAGGTAGACGGGTGAAATCTTTCTATATATTGCTTCTATATAGTCTACGAAACATATATGCAAAGCATCCAACAGTACAATTCGCCAATTTTTTGTTCTTCAAGTTTAAGTGAACTACGAGCCCCATTGTTAATCCTTTAACGGAAATTAATTGTAACTTTCGACAAGTAGAACAATGAATGGAACAGGTAGACGGTTGAAATCAATGTATATATTGCTTCTATATAGTCTAAGAAACATATATGCAAAGCATCCAAACAGTACATTTCTCTAATTTTTTGTCCTTCAAGTTTAAGTGAACTGCGAGCCCCATTGTTAATCCTTTAACGGAAATTAATTGTAACTTTCTACAAGTAGAACAATGATTGGAACAGGTAGACGGTTGAAATCTTTGTATATATTGCTTCCATATAGTCTAAGAAACATATATGCCAAGCATCCAAACAGTACCATTCTCCAATTTTTTGTTCTTCAAGTTTAAGTGAACAATGAGCCCCATTGTTAATCCTTTATCGGAAATTATTTGTAACTTACGACAAGTAGAAGAATGAATGGAACAGGTAGACGGTTGAAATCTTTGTATATATTGCTTCCATATAGTCTAAGAAACATATATGCAAAGCATCCAAACAGTACATTTCTCTAATTTTTTGTCCTTCAAGTTTAAGTGAACTGCGAGCCCCATTGTTAATCCTTTAACGGAAATTAATTGTAACTTTCTACAAGTAGAACAATGAATGGATCATGTAGACGGTTGAAATCATTGTATATATTGCTTCTATATAGTCTACGAAACATATATCCAAAGCATCCAAACAGTACAATTCGCCAATTTTTTGTTCTTCAAGTTTAAGTGAACTACGAGCCCCATTGTTAATCCTTTAACGGAAATTAATTGTATCGTTCTAGAAGTAGAACAATGAATGGAACACGTAGACGGTTGAAATCTTTGTATATATTGCTTCCATATAGTCTAAGAAACATGTACGCAAAGCATCCAAACAGTACCATTCGCCAATTTTTTGTTCTTCAAGTTTAAGTGAACAATGAGCTTCAATGATTAATCCTTTATCGGAAATTATTTGTAATTTTCGACAAGTAGAACAATGAATAGAACAGGTAGACGGTTGAAATCTTTGTATATGTTGCTTCTATATAGTCTAAGAAACCTATATGCAAAGCATCTAAACAGTAACAATCGCCAATTTTTTGATCTTCAAGTTTAAGTGAACAGCGAGCCCCATTGATAATCATGAAATGGAAATTATTTGTAACTTTCTACAAGTAGAACAATGAATAGTAAAGGTAGACGGGTGAAATCTTTCTATATATTGCTTCTAAATAGTCTAAGAAACATATATGCAAAGCATCCAAATAGTACAATTCGCCAATTTTTTGTTCTTCAAGTTTAGGTGAACTACGAGCCCCATTGTTAATCATTTAAAGGAAATTTTTTGTAAATTTCGACAAGTAGAACAATGAATGGATCATGTAGACGGTTGAAATCATTGTATATAATGCTTCTATATAGTCTACGAAACATATATGCAAAGCATCCAAACAGTACAATTCGCCAATTTGTTGTTCTTCAAGTTTAAGTGAACTACGAGCCCCATTGTTAATCCTTTAACGGAAATTAATTGTAACGTTCTACAAGTAGAACAATGATTGGAACACGTAGACGGTTGAAATCTTTGTATATATTGCTTCCATATAGTCTAAGAAACATATATGCCAAGCATCCAAACAGTACCATTCTCCAATTTTTTGTTCTTCAAGTTTAAGTGAACAATGAGCCCCATTGTTAATCCTTTATCGGAAATTATTTGTAACTTACGACAAGTAGAAGAATGAATGGAACAGGTAGACGGTTGAAATCTTTGTATATATTGCTTCCATATAGTCTAAGAAACATATATGCAAAGCATCCAAACAGTACATTTCTCTAATTTTTTGTCCTTCAAGTTTAAGTGAACTGCGAGCCCCATTGTTAATCCTTTAACGGAAATTAATTGTAACTTTCTACAAGTAGAACAATGAATGGATCATGTAGACGGTTGAAATCATTGTATATATTGCTTCTATATAGTCTACGAAACATATATCCAAAGCATCCAAACAGTACAATTCGCCAATTTTTTGTTCTTCAAGTTTAAGTGAACTACGAGCCCCATTGTTAATCCTTTAACGGAAATTAATTGTATCGTTCTAGAAGTAGAACAATGAATGGAACAGGTAGACGGTTGAAATCAATGTATATATTGCTTCTATATAGTCTCAGAAACATATATGCAAAGCATCCAAACAGTACATTTCGCCAATCTTTTGTCCTTCAAGTTTAAGTGAACTGCGAGCCCCATTGTTAATCCTTTAACGGAAATTAATTGTAACTTTCGACAAGTAGAACAATGAATGGAACAGGTAGACGGTTGAAATCTTTGTATATATTG
This sequence comes from Cerceris ruficornis, assembly GCA_963989415.1. Classification (NCBI taxonomy): domain Eukaryota; kingdom Metazoa; phylum Arthropoda; class Insecta; order Hymenoptera; family Crabronidae; genus Cerceris; species Cerceris ruficornis. Next base: position 120,425 of record CAXDIW010000294.1, on the reverse strand, counting down.
CTTCTATATAGTCTAAGAAACATATATGCAAATCATCCAAACAGTACAATTCGCCAATTATTTGATCTTCAACTTTAAGTGAACTACGAGCCCCATTATTAATACTTTAACGGAAATTATTTGTAAATTTCGACAAGTAGAACAATGAATGGAACAGGTAGCCGGTTGAAATCAATGTATATATTGCTTCTATATAGTCTAAGAAACATATATGCAATGCATCCAAACAGTACAATTCGCCAATTTTTTGTTCTTCAAGTTTAAGTGAACTACGAGCCCCATTGTGAATCCTTTAAAGGAAATTATTTGTAAATTTCGACAAGTAAATCAATGAATGGATCAGGTAGACGGTTGAAATCATTGTATATATTGCTTCTATATAATCTACGAAACATATATGCAAAGCATCCAAACTGTACAATTCACGAATTTTTTGTTCTTCAAGTTTAAGTGAACTACGAGCCCATTGTTAATCCTTTAACGGAAATTAATTGTAACTTTCTACAAGTAGAACAATGATTGGAACACGTAGACGGTTGAAATCTTTGTATATATTGCTTCCATATAGTCTAAGAAACATGTACGCAAAGCATCCAAACAGTACCATTCGCCAATTTTTTGTTCTTCAAGTTTAAGTGAACAATGAGCTTCAATGATTAATCCTTTATCGGAAATTATTTGTAATTTTCGACAAGTAGAACAATGAATAGAACAGGTAGACGGTTGAAATCTTTGTATATGTTGCTTCTATATAGTCTAAGAAACCTATATGCAAAGCATCTAAACAGTAACAATCGCCAATTTTTTGATCTTCAAGTTTAAGTGAACAGCGAGCCCCATTGATAATCATGAAATGGAAATTATTTGTAACTTTCTACAAGTAGAACAATGAATAGTAAAGGTAGACGGGTGAAATCTTTCTATATATTGCTTCTAAATAGTCTAAGAAACATATATGCAAAGCATCCAAATAGTACAATTCGCCAATTTTTTGTTCTTCAAGTTTAGGTGAACTACGAGCCCCATTGTTAATCATTTAAAGGAAATTTTTTGTAAATTTCGACAAGTAGAACAATGAATGGATCATGTAGACGGTTGAAATCATTGTATATAATGCTTCTATATAGTCTACGAAACATATATGCAAAGCATCCAAACAGTACAATTCGCCAATTTGTTGTTCTTCAAGTTTAAGTGAACTACGAGCCCCATTGTTAATCCTTTAACGGAAATTAATTGTAACGTTCTACAAGTAGAACAATGATTGGAACACGTAGACGGTTGAAATCTTTGTATATATTGCTTCCATATAGTCTAAGAAACATATATGCCAAGCATCCAAACAGTACCATTCTCCAATTTTTTGTTCTTCAAGTTTAAGTGAACAATGAGCCCCATTGTTAATCCTTTATCGGAAATTATTTGTAACTTACGACAAGTAGAAGAATGAATGGAACAGGTAGACGGTTGAAATCTTTGTATATATTGCTTCCATATAGTCTAAGAAACATATATGCAAAGCATCCAAACAGTACATTTCTCTAATTTTTTGTCCTTCAAGTTTAAGTGAACTGCGAGCCCCATTGTTAATCCTTTAACGGAAATTAATTGTAACTTTCTACAAGTAGAACAATGAATGGATCATGTAGACGGTTGAAATCATTGTATATATTGCTTCTATATAGTCTACGAAACATATATCCAAAGCATCCAAACAGTACAATTCGCCAATTTTTTGTTCTTCAAGTTTAAGTGAACTACGAGCCCCATTGTTAATCCTTTAACGGAAATTAATTGTATCGTTCTAGAAGTAGAACAATGAATGGAACAGGTAGACGGTTGAAATCAATGTATATATTGCTTCTATATAGTCTCAGAAACATATATGCAAAGCATCCAAACAGTACATTTCGCCAATCTTTTGTCCTTCAAGTTTAAGTGAACTGCGAGCCCCATTGTTAATCCTTTAACGGAAATTAATTGTAACTTTCGACAAGTAGAACAATGAATGGAACAGGTAGACGGTTGAAATCTTTGTATATATTGCTTCTATATAGTCTAAGAAACATATATGCAAATCATCCAAACAGTACAATTCGCCAATTATTTGATCTTCAACTTTAAGTGAACTACGAGCCCCATTATTAATACTTTAACGGAAATTATTTGTAAATTTCGACAAGTAGAACAATGAATGGAACAGGTAGCCGGTTGAAATCAATGTATATATTGCTTCTATATAGTCTAAGAAACATATATGCAATGCATCCAAACAGTACAATTCGCCAATTTTTTGTTCTTCAAGTTTAAGTGAACTACGAGCCCCATTGTGAATCCTTTAAAGGAAATTATTTGTAAATTTCGACAAGTAAATCAATGAATGGATCAGGTAGACGGTTGAAATCATTGTATATATTGCTTCTATATAATCTACGAAACATATATGCAAAGCATCCAAACTGTACAATTCACGAATTTTTTGTTCTTCAAGTTTAAGTGAACTACGAGCCCATTGTTAATCCTTTAACGGAAATTAATTGTAACTTTCTACAAGTAGAACAATGATTGGAACACGTAGACGGTTGAAATCTTTGTATATATTGCTTCCATATAGTCTAAGAAACATGTACGCAAAGCATCCAAACAGTACCATTCGCCAATTTTTTGTTCTTCAAGTTTAAGTGAACAATGAGCTTCAATGATTAATCCTTTATCGGAAATTATTTGTAATTTTCGACAAGTAGAACAATGAATAGAACAGGTAGACGGTTGAAATCTTTGTATATGTTGCTTCTATATAGTCTAAGAAACCTATATGCAAAGCATCTAAACAGTAACAATCGCCAATTTTTTGATCTTCAAGTTTAAGTGAACAGCGAGCCCCATTGATAATCATGAAATGGAAATTATTTGTAACTTTCTACAAGTAGAACAATGAATAGTAAAGGTAGACGGGTGAAATCTTTCTATATATTGCTTCTAAATAGTCTAAGAAACATATATGCAAAGCATCCAAATAGTACAATTCGCCAATTTTTTGTTCTTCAAGTTTAGGTGAACTACGAGCCCCATTGTTAATCATTTAAAGGAAATTTTTTGTAAATTTCGACAAGTAGAACAATGAATGGATCATGTAGACGGTTGAAATCATTGTATATAATGCTTCTATATAGTCTACGAAACATATATGCAAAGCATCCAAACAGTACAATTCGCCAATTTGTTGTTCTTCAAGTTTAAGTGAACTACGAGCCCCATTGTTAATCCTTTAACGGAAATTAATTGTAACGTTCTACAAGTAGAACAATGATTGGAACACGTAGACGGTTGAAATCTTTGTATATATTGCTTCCATATAGTCTAAGAAACATATATGCAAAGCATCCAAACAGTACCATTCGCCAATTTTTTGTTCTTCAAGTTTAAGTGAACAATGAGCCCCAATAGTTAATCATTTATCGGAAATTATTTGTAACTTTCGACAAGTAGAACAATGAATGGAACAGGTAGACGGTTGAAAACATTGTTTATATTGCTTCTATATAGTCTAAGAAACATATCTGCATATCATCCAAACAGTACAATTCGACAATTATTTGATCTTCAAGTTTAAGTGAACTACGAGCCCCATTGTTAATACTTTAACGGAAATTATTTGTAACTTGCGACAAGTAGAACAATGAATGGAACAGGTAGACGGTTGAAATCAATGTATATATTGCTTCTATATAGTCTAAGAAACATATATGCAAAGCATCCAAACAGTACAATTCGCCAATTTTTTGTTCTTCAAGTTTAAGTGAACTACGAGCCCCATTGTTAATCCTTTAACGGAAATTAATTGTAACTTTCTACAAGTAGAACAATGATTGGAACACGTAGACGGTTGAAATCTTTGTATATATTGCTTCCATATAGTCTAAGAAACATACATGCAAAGCATCCAAACAGTACCGTTCGCCAATTTTTTGTTATTCAAGTTTAAGTGAACAATGAACCCCAATGGTTAATCCTTTATCGGAAAATATTTGTAACATTCGACAAGTAGAACAATGAATGGAACAGGTAGACGGTTGAATTCTTTGTATATATTGCTTCTATATAATCTAAGAAACATATATGCAAAGCATCCAAACAGTACCATTCGCCAATTTTTTGTTCTTCAAGTTTAAGTGAACAATGAAACCCATTGTTAATCCTTTATCGGAAATTATTTGTAACTTTCGACAAGTAGAACAATGAATGGAACAGGTAGACGGTTGAAATCTTTGTATATATTGCTTCCATATAGTCTAAGAAACATGTACGCAAAGCATCCAAACAGTACCATTCGCCAATTTTATGTTCTTCAAGTTTAATTGAACAATGAGCCCCAATGGTTAATCCTTTATCGGAAATTATTTGTAATTTTCGACAAGTAGAACAATGAATGGAACAGGTAGACGGTTGAAATCAATGTATATATTGCTTCTATATAGTCTAAGAAACATATATGCAAAGCATCCAAACAGTACAATTCGCCAATTTTTTGTTCTTCAAGTTTAAGTGAACAATGAGCCCCAATCGTTAATCCTTTATCGGAAATTATTTGTAACTTTCGACAAGTAGAACAATGAATGGATGAGGTAGACGGTTGAAATCTTTGTATATATTGCTTCTATATAATCTAAGAAACATATGTGCAAAGCATCCAAACAGTACCATTCGCCAATTTTTTGTTCTTCAAGTTTAAGTGAACAGCGAGCCCCATTGATAATCCTTTAAAGGAAATTATTTGTAAATTTCGACAAGTAGAACAATGAATGGATCATGTAGACGGTTGAAATCATTGTATATATTGCTTCTATATAGTCTACGAAACATATATGCAAAGCATCCAAACAGTACAATTCGCCAATTTTTTGCTCTTCAAGTTTAAGTGAACAGCGAGCCCCATTGATAATCATGAAACGGGAATTATTTGTAACTTTCTACAAGTAGAACAATGAATAGAACAGGTAGACGGTTGAAATCTTTGTATATGTTGCTTCTATATAGTCTAAGAAACCTATATGCAAAGCATCTAAACAGTAACATTCGCCAATGTTTTGATCTTCAAGTTTAAGTGAACAGCGAGCCTCATTGATAATTATGAAATGGAAATTATTTGTAACTTTCTACAAGTAGAACAATGAATAGTACAGGTAGACGGGTGAAATCTTTCTATATATTGCTTCTATATAGTCTACGAAACATATATGCAAAGCATCCAACAGTACAATTCGCCAATTTTTTGTTCTTCAAGTTTAAGTGAACTACGAGCCCCATTGTTAATCCTTTAACGGAAATTAATTGTAACTTTCGACAAGTAGAACAATGAATGGAACAGGTAGACGGTTGAAATCAATGTATATATTGCTTCTATATAGTCTAAGAAACATATATGCAAAGCATCCAAACAGTACATTTCTCTAATTTTTTGTCCTTCAAGTTTAAGTGAACTGCGAGCCCCATTGTTAATCCTTTAACGGAAATTAATTGTAACTTTCTACAAGTAGAACAATGATTGGAACAGGTAGACGGTTGAAATCTTTGTATATATTGCTTCCATATAGTCTAAGAAACATATATGCCAAGCATCCAAACAGTACCATTCTCCAATTTTTTGTTCTTCAAGTTTAAGTGAACAATGAGCCCCATTGTTAATCCTTTATCGGAAATTATTTGTAACTTACGACAAGTAGAAGAATGAATGGAACAGGTAGACGGTTGAAATCTTTGTATATATTGCTTCCATATAGTCTAAGAAACATATATGCAAAGCATCCAAACAGTACATTTCTCTAATTTTTTGTCCTTCAAGTTTAAGTGAACTGCGAGCCCCATTGTTAATCCTTTAACGGAAATTAATTGTAACTTTCTACAAGTAGAACAATGAATGGATCATGTAGACGGTTGAAATCATTGTATATATTGCTTCTATATAGTCTACGAAACATATATCCAAAGCATCCAAACAGTACAATTCGCCAATTTTTTGTTCTTCAAGTTTAAGTGAACTACGAGCCCCATTGTTAATCCTTTAACGGAAATTAATTGTATCGTTCTAGAAGTAGAACAATGAATGGAACAGGTAGACGGTTGAAATCAATGTATATATTGCTTCTATATAGTCTCAGAAACATATATGCAAAGCATCCAAACAGTACATTTCGCCAATCTTTTGTCCTTCAAGTTTAAGTGAACTGCGAGCCCCATTGTTAATCCTTTAACGGAAATTAATTGTAACTTTCGACAAGTAGAACAATGAATGGAACAGGTAGACGGTTGAAATCTTTGTATATATTGCTTCTATATAGTCTAAGAAACATATATGCAAATCATCCAAACAGTACAATTCGCCAATTATTTGATCTTCAACTTTAAGTGAACTACGAGCCCCATTATTAATACTTTAACGGAAATTATTTGTAAATTTCGACAAGTAGAACAATGAATGGAACAGGTAGCCGGTTGAAATCAATGTATATATTGCTTCTATATAGTCTAAGAAACATATATGCAAAGCATCCAAACAGTACAATTCGCCAATTTATTGTTCTTCAAGTGTAAGTGAACAATGAGCCCCAATGCTTAATCCTTTATCGGAAATTATTTGTAAATTTCGACAAGTAGAACAATGAATGGAACTGTAAGACGGTTGAAATCTTTGTATATGTTGCTTCTATATAGTCTAAGAAACCTATATGCAAAGCATCCAAACAGTACAATTCGCCAATTTTTTGTTCTTCAAGTTTAAGTGAACTACGAGTCCCATTGTTAATCCCTTAACGGAAATTATTTCTAACTTTCGACAAGTAGAACAATGAATGGAACAGTTAGACGGTTGAAATCTTTCTATATATTGCTTCTATATAGTCTAAGAAACATATATGCAAAGCATCCAAACAGTACAATTCGCCAATTTATTGTTCTTCAAGTTTAAGTGAACAACGAGCCCCATTGTTAATCCTTTAAAGGAAATTATTTGTAAATTTCGACAAGTAGAACAATGATTGGAACACGTAGACGGTTGAAATCTTTGTATATATTGCTTCCATATGGTCTAAGAAACATGTACGCAAAGCATCCAAACAGTACCATTCGTCAATTTTTTGTTCTTCAAGTTTAAGTGAACAATGAGCTCCATTGTTAATCCTTTATCGGAAATTATTTGTAACTTTCGACAAGTAGAACATTGAATGGAACAGGTAGACGGTTGAAATCTTTGTATATATTGCTTCTATATAGTATAAGAAACATACATGCAATGCATCCAAACAGTACAATTCGCCAATTTTTTGTTCTTCAAGTTTAAGTGAACTACGAGCCCCATTGTTAATCCTTTAAAGGAAATTATTTGTAAATTTCGACAAGTAGAACAATGAATGGATCATGTAGACGGTTGAAATCATTGTATATATTGCTTCTATATAGTCTAAGAAACATATATGCAAAGCATCCAAACAGTACCATTCGCCAATTTTTTGTTCTTCAAGTTTAAGTGAACAATGAGCCCCAATGGTTAATCCTTTATCGGAAATTATTTGTAAATTTCGACAAGTAGAACAATGAATGGACCAGGTAGCCGGTTGAAATCAATGTATATATTGCTTCTATATAGTCTAAGAAACATATATGCAAAGCATCCTAACAGTACCATTCGACAATTTTTTGTTCTTCAAGTTTAAGTGAACTACGAGCCCCATTGTTAATCCTTTAAAGGAAATTATATGTAAATTTCGACAAGTAGAACAATGAATGGAACAGGTAGACTGTTGAAATCATTGTATATATTGCTTCTATATAGTCTAAGAAACATATATGCAAAGCATCCAAACAGTACAGTTCGCCAATTTTTTGTTCTTCAAGTTTAAGTGAACAATGAGCCCCAATGGTTAATCCTTTATCGGTAATTATTTGTAACTTTCGACAAGTAGAACAATGAATGGAACAGGTAGACGGTTGAAATCCTTGTATATATTGCTTCCATATAGTCTAAGAAACATGTACGCAAAGCATCCAAACAGTACCATTCGCCAATTTTTTGTCCTTCAAGTTTAAGTGAACAATGAGCCCCATTGTTAATCCTTTATAGGATATTATTTGTAACTTTCGACAAGTAGAACAATGAATGGAACAGGTAGCCGGTTGAAATCAATGTATATATTGCTTCTATATAGTCTAAGAAACATATATGCAAAGCATCCAAACAGTACCATTCGCCAATTTTTTGTTCTTCAAGTTTAAGTGAACAATGAGCCCCAATGGTTAATCCTTTATCGGAAATTATTTGTAAATTTCGACAAGTAGAACAATGAATGGAACAGGTAGCCGGTTGAAATCTTTGTATATATTGCATCTATATAGTCTAAGAAACATATATGCAAAGCATCCAAACAGTACCATTCGCCAATTTTTTGTTCTTCAAGTTTAAGTGAACAATGAGCCCCAATGGTTAATCCTTTATCGGAAATTATTTGTAAATTTCGACAAGTAGAACAATGAATGGAACAGGTAGCCGGTTGAAATGAATGTATATATTGCTTCTATATAGTCTAAGAAACATATATGCAAAGCATCCAAACAGTACCATTCGCCAATTTTTTGTTCTTCAAGTTTAAGTGAACTACGAGCCCCATTGTTAATCCCTTAACGGAAATTAATTGTAACTTTCTACAATTAGAACAATGATTGGAACACGTAGATGGTTGAAATCTTTGTATATATTGCTTCCATATAGTCTAAGAAACATGTACGCAAAGCATCCAAACAGTACAATTCGCCAATTGTTTGTTCTTCAAGTTTAAGTGAACAATGAGCCCCAATGGTTAATCCTTTATCGGAAATTATTTGTAAATTTCGACAAGTAGAACAATGAATGGAACAGGTAGCCGGTTGAAATCAATGTATATATTGCTTCTATATAGTCTAAGAAACATATATGCAAAGCATCCTAACAGTACCATTCGCCAATTTTTTGTTCTTCAAGTTTAAGTGAACAATGAGCCCCATTGTTAATCCTTTATAGGATATTATTTGTAACTTTCGACAAGTAGAACAATGAATGGAACAGGTAGCCGGTTGAAATCAATGTATATATTGCTTCTATATAGTCTAAGAAACATATATGCAAAGCATCCAAACAGTACCATTCGCCAATTTTTTGTTCTTCAAGTTTAAGTGAACAATGAGCCCCAATGGTTAATCCTTTATCGGAAATTATTTGTAAATTTCGACAAGTAGAACAATGAATGGAACAGGTAGCCGGTTGAAATCTTTGTATATATTGCATCTATATAGTCTAAGAAACATATATGCAAAGCATCCAAACAGTACAATTCGCCAATTGTTTGTTCTTCAAGTTTAAGTGAACAATGAGCCCCAATGGTTAATCCTTTATCGGAAATTATTTGTAAATTTCGACAAGTAGAACAATGAATGGAACAGGTAGCCGGTTGAAATCTTTGTATATATTGCATCTATATAGTCTAAGAAACATATATGCAAAGCATCCAAACAGTACAATTCGCCAATTGTTTGTTCTTCAAGTTTAAGTGAACAATGGGCCCCAATGGTTAATCCTTTATCGGAAATTATTTGTAAATTTCGACAAGTAGAACAATGAATGGAACAGGTAGCCGGTTGAAATCAATGTATATATTGCTTCTATATAGTCTAAGAAACATATATGCAAAGCATCCTAACAGTACCATTCGCCAATTTTTTGTTCTTCAAGTTTAAGTGAACTACGAGCCCCATTGTTAATCCTTTAAAGGAAATTATTTGTAAATTTCGACAAGTAGAACAATGAATGGAACAGGTAAACTGTTGAAATCATTGTATATATTGCTTCTATATAGTCTAAGAAACATATATGCAAAGCATCCAAACAGTACAGTTCGCCAATTTTTTGTTCTTCAAGTTTAAGTGAACAATGAGCCCCATTGTTAATCCTTTAAAGGAAATTATTTGTAACTTTTGACAAGTAGAACAATGAATGGAACAGGTAGACGGTTGAAATCTTTGTATATATTGCATCTATATAGTCTATGAAACATATATGCAAAGCATCCAAACAGTACAATTCGCCAATTTTTTGTTCTTGAAGTTTAAGTAAACTACGATCCCCATTGTTAATCACTTAACGGAAATTATTTGTAACTTTCGACAAGTAGAACAATGAATGGAACAGGTAGACGGTTGAAATCATTGTATATATTGCATCTATATAGTCTATGAAACATATATGCAAAGCATCCAAACAGTACAATTCGCCAATTTTTTGTTCTTGAAGTTTAAGTAAACTACGATCCCCATTGTTAATCACTTAACGGAAATTATTTGTAACTTTCGACAAGTAGAACAATGAATGGAACAGGTAGACGGTTGAAATCATTGTATATATTGCTTCTATATAGTCTAAGAAACATATAAGCAAAGCATCCAAACAGTACAATTCGCCAATTTTTTGTTCTTCAAGTTTAAGTAAACTACGATCCCCATTGTTAATTGCTTAACGGAAATTATTTGTAACTTTCGACAAGTAGAACAATGAATGGAACAGGTAGACGGTTGAAATCATTGTATATATTGCTTCCATATAGTCTAAGAAACATATATGCAAAGCATCCAAACAGTACAATTCGCCAATTTTTTGTTCTTCAAGTTTAAGTGAACAATGAGCCCCAATGTTTAATCCGTTATCGAAAATTATTTGTAACTTTCGACAAGTAGAACAATGAATGGAAAAGGTAGACGGTTGAAATCTTTGTATATATTGCTTCTATATAGTCTAAGAAACATATATGCAAAGCATCCAAACAGTACAATTCGCCAATTTTTTGTTCTTCAAGTTTAAGTGAACAATGAGCCCCAATGGTTAATCCTTTATCGGAAATTATTTGTAAATTTCGACAAGTAGAACAATGAATGGAACAGGTAGCCGGTTGAAATCTTTGTATATATTGCATCTATATAGTCTAAGAAACATATATGCAAAGCATCCAAACAGTACAATTCGCCAATTGTTTGTTCTTCAAGTTTAAGTGAACAATGAGCCCCAATGGTTAATCCTTTATCGGAAATTATTTGTAAATTTCGACAAGTAGAACAATGAATGGAACAGGTAGCCGGTTGAAATCAATGTATATATTGCTTCTATATAGTCTAAGAAACATATATGCAAAGCATCCTAACAGTACCATTCGCCAATTTTTTGTTCTTCAAGTTTAAGTGAACTACGAGCCCCATTGTTAATCCTTTAAAGGAAATTATTTGTAAATTTCGACAAGTAGAACAATGAATGGAACAGGTAAACTGTTGAAATCATTGTATATATTGCTTCTATATAGTCTAAGAAACATATACGCAAAGCATCCAAACAGTACCATTCGCCAATTTTTTGTCCTTCAAGTTTAAGTGAACAATGAGCCCCATTGTTAATCCTTTATAGGATATTATTTGTAACTTTCGACAAGTAGAACAATGAATGGAACAGGTAGCCGGTTGAAATCAATGTATATATTGCTTCTATATAGTCTAAGAAACATATATGCAAAGCATCCAAACAGTACCATTCGCCAATTTTTTGTTCTTCAAGTTTAAGTGAACAATGAGCCCCAATGGTTAATCCTTTATCGGAAATTATTTGTAAATTTCGACAAGTAGAACAATGAATGGAACAGGTAGCCGGTTGAAATCTTTGTATATATTGCATCTATATAGTCTAAGAAACATATATGCAAAGCATCCAAACAGTACAATTCGCCAATTGTTTGTTCTTCAAGTTTAAGTGAACAATGAGCCCCAATGTTTAATCCGTTATCGAAAATTATTTGTAACTTTCGACAAGTAGAACAATGAATGGAAAAGGTAGACGGTTGAAATCTTTGTATATATTGCTTCTATATAGTCTAAGAAACATATATGCAAAGCATCCAAACAGTACAATTCGCCAATTTTTTGTTCTTCAAGTTTAAGTGAACAATGAGCCCCAATGGTTAATCCTTTATCGGAAATTATTTGTAAATTTCGACAAGTAGAACAATGAATGGAACAGGTAGCCGGTTGAAATGAATGTATATATTGCTTCTATATAGTCTAAGAAACATATATGCAAAGCATCCAAACAGTACCATTCGCCAATTTTTTGTTCTTCAAGTTTAAGTGAACTACGAGCCCCATTGTTAATCCCTTAACGGAAATTAATTGTAACTTTCTACAATTAGAACAATGATTGGAACACGTAGATGGTTGAAATCTTTGTATATATTGCTTCCATATAGTCTAAGAAACATGTACGCAAAGCATCCAAACAGTACAATTCGCCAATTGTTTGTTCTTCAAGTTTAAGTGAACAATGAGCCCCAATGGTTAATCCTTTATCGGAAATTATTTGTAAATTTCGACAAGTAGAACAATGAATGGAACAGGTAGCCGGTTGAAATCAATGTATATATTGCTTCTATATAGTCTAAGAAACATATATGCAAAGCATCCTAACAGTACCATTCGCCAATTTTTTGTTCTTCAAGTTTAAGTGAACAATGAGCCCCATTGTTAATCCTTTATAGGATATTATTTGTAACTTTCGACAAGTAGAACAATGAATGGAACAGGTAGCCGGTTGAAATCAATGTATATATTGCTTCTATATAGTCTAAGAAACATATATGCAAAGCATCCAAACAGTACCATTCGCCAATTTTTTGTTCTTCAAGTTTAAGTGAACAATGAGCCCCAATGGTTAATCCTTTATCGGAAATTATTTGTAAATTTCGACAAGTAGAACAATGAATGGAACAGGTAGCCGGTTGAAATCTTTGTATATATTGCATCTATATAGTCTAAGAAACATATATGCAAAGCATCCAAACAGTACAATTCGCCAATTGTTTGTTCTTCAAGTTTAAGTGAACAATGAGCCCCAATGGTTAATCCTTTATCGGAAATTATTTGTAAATTTCGACAAGTAGAACAATGAATGGAACAGGTAGCCGGTTGAAATCTTTGTATATATTGCATCTATATAGTCTAAGAAACATATATGCAAAGCATCCAAACAGTACAATTCGCCAATTGTTTGTTCTTCAAGTTTAAGTGAACAATGGGCCCCAATGGTTAATCCTTTATCGGAAATTATTTGTAAATTTCGACAAGTAGAACAATGAATGGAACAGGTAGCCGGTTGAAATCAATGTATATATTGCTTCTATATAGTCTAAGAAACATATATGCAAAGCATCCTAACAGTACCATTCGCCAATTTTTTGTTCTTCAAGTTTAAGTGAACTACGAGCCCCATTGTTAATCCTTTAAAGGAAATTATTTGTAAATTTCGACAAGTAGAACAATGAATGGAACAGGTAAACTGTTGAAATCATTGTATATATTGCTTCTATATAGTCTAAGAAACATATATGCAAAGCATCCAAACAGTACAGTTCGCCAATTTTTTGTTCTTCAAGTTTAAGTGAACAATGAGCCCCATTGTTAATCCTTTAAAGGAAATTATTTGTAACTTTTGACAAGTAGAACAATGAATGGAACAGGTAGACGGTTGAAATCTTTGTATATATTGCATCTATATAGTCTATGAAACATATATGCAAAGCATCCAAACAGTACAATTCGCCAATTTTTTGTTCTTGAAGTTTAAGTAAACTACGATCCCCATTGTTAATCACTTAACGGAAATTATTTGTAACTTTCGACAAGTAGAACAATGAATGGAACAGGTAGACGGTTGAAATCATTGTATATATTGCATCTATATAGTCTATGAAACATATATGCAAAGCATCCAAACAGTACAATTCGCCAATTTTTTGTTCTTGAAGTTTAAGTAAACTACGATCCCCATTGTTAATCACTTAACGGAAATTATTTGTAACTTTCGACAAGTAGAACAATGAATGGAACAGGTAGACGGTTGAAATCATTGTATATATTGCTTCTATATAGTCTAAGAAACATATAAGCAAAGCATCCAAACAGTACAATTCGCCAATTTTTTGTTCTTCAAGTTTAAGTAAACTACGATCCCCATTGTTAATTGCTTAACGGAAATTATTTGTAACTTTCGACAAGTAGAACAATGAATGGAACAGGTAGACGGTTGAAATCATTGTATATATTGCTTCCATATAGTCTAAGAAACATATATGCAAAGCATCCAAACAGTACAATTCGCCAATTTTTTGTTCTTCAAGTTTAAGTGAACAATGAGCCCCAATGTTTAATCCGTTATCGAAAATTATTTGTAACTTTCGACAAGTAGAACAATGAATGGAAAAGGTAGACGGTTGAAATCTTTGTATATATTGCTTCTATATAGTCTAAGAAACATATATGCAAAGCATCCAAACAGTACAATTCGCCAATTTTTTGTTCTTCAAGTTTAAGTGAACAATGAGCCCCAATGGTTAATCCTTTATCGGAAATTATTTGTAAATTTCGACAAGTAGAACAATGAATGGAACAGGTAGCCGGTTGAAATGAATGTATATATTGCTTCTATATAGTCTAAGAAACATATATGCAAAGCATCCAAACAGTACCATTCGCCAATTTTTTGTTCTTCAAGTTTAAGTGAACTACGAGCCCCATTGTTAATCCCTTAACGGAAATTAATTGTAACTTTCTACAATTAGAACAATGATTGGAACACGTAGATGGTTGAAATCTTTGTATATATTGCTTCCATATAGTCTAAGAAACATGTACGCAAAGCATCCAAACAGTACAATTCGCCAATTTTTTGTTCTTGAAGTTTAAGTGAACAATGAGCCCCATTGTTAATCCTTTAAAGGAAATTATTTGTAACTTTTGACAAGCAGAACAATGAATGGAACAGGTAGACGGTTGAAATCTTTGTATATATTGCTTCTATATAGTCTAAGAAACATATATGCAAAGCATCCAAACAGTACAGTTCGCCAATTTTTTGTTCTTCAAGTTTAAGTGAACAATGAGCCCCATTGTTAATCCTTTAAAGGAAATTATTTGTAACTTTTGACAAGCAGAACAATGAATGGAACAGGTAGACGGTTGAAATCTTTGTATATATTGCATCTATATAGTCTATGAAACATATATGCAAAGCATCCAAACAGTACAATTCGCCAATTTTTTGTTCTTGAAGTTTAAGTGAACAATGAGCCCCAATGGTTAATCCTTTATCGGTAATTATTTGTAACTTTCGACAAGTAGAACAATGAATGGAACAGGTAGACGGTTGAAATCCTTGTATATATTGCTTCTATATAGTCTAAGAAACATATAAGCAAAGCATCCAAACAGTACAATTCGCCAATTTTTTGTTCTTCAAGTTTAAGTAAACTACGATCCCCATTGTTAATTGCTTAACGGAAATTATTTGTAACTTTCGACAAGTAGAACAATGAATGGAACAGGTAGACGGTTGAAATCATTGTATATATTGCTTCCATATAGTCTAAGAAACATATATGCAAAGCATCCAAACAGTACAATTCGCCAATTTTTTGTTCTTCAAGTTTAAGTGAACAATGAGCCCCAATGTTTAATCCGTTATCGAAAATTATTTGTAACTTTCGACAAGTAGAACAATGAATGGAAAAGGTAGACGGTTGAAATCTTTGTATATATTGCTTCTATATAGTCTAAGAAACATATATGCAAAGCATCCAAACAGTACAATTCGCCAATTTTTTGTTCTTCAAGTTTAAGTGAACTACGAGCCCCATTGTTAATCCTTTAAAGGAAATTATTTGTAAATTTCGACAAGTAGAACAATGAATGGAACAGGTAAACTGTTGAAATCATTGTATATATTGCTTCTATATAGTCTATGAAACATATATGCAAAGCATCCAAACAGTACAATTCGCCAATTTTTTGTTCTTGAAGTTTAAGTGAACAATGAGCCCCAATGGTTAATCCTTTATCGGTAATTATTTGTAACTTTCGACAAGTAGAACAATGAATGGAACAGGTAGACGGTTGAAATCCTTGTATATATTGCTTCTATATAGTCTAAGAAACATATATGCAAAGCATCCAAACAGTACCATTCGCCAATTTTTTGTTCTTCAAGTTTAAGTGAACTACGAGCCCCATTGTTAATCCCTTAACGGAAATTAATTGTAACTTTCTACAATTAGAACAATGATTGGAACACGTAGATGGTTGAAATCTTTGTATATATTGCTTCCATATAGTCTAAGAAACATGTACGCAAAGCATCCAAACAGTACAATTCGCCAATTTTTTGTTCTTCAAGTTTAAGTGAACTACGATCCCCATTGTTAATCCCTTAACGGAAATTATTTGTAACTTTCGACAAGTAGAACAGTGAATGGAACAGGTAGACGGTTGAAATCTTTGTATATATTGCTTCTATATAGTATAAGAAACATATATGCAAAGCATCCAAACAGTACAATTCGCCAATTTTTTGTTCTTCAAGTTTAAGTGAACAATGAGCCAAAATGTTTAATCCGTTATCGGAAATTATTTGGAACTTTCGACAAGTAGAACAATGAATGGAAAAGGTAGACGGTTGAAATCTTTGTATATATTGCTTCTATATAGTCTAAGAAACATATATGCAAAGCATCCAAACAGTACCATTCGCCAATTTTTTGTTCTTCAAGTTTAAGTGAACTACGAGCCCCATTGTTAATCCTTTAAAGGAAATTATTTGTAAATTTCGACAAGTAGAACAATGAATGGATCATGTAGACGGTTGAAATCATTGTATATATTGCATCTATATAGTCTAAGAAACATATATGCAAAGCATCCAAACAGTACAATTCGCCAATTGTTTGTTCTTCAAGTTTAAGTGAACAATGAGCCCCAATGGTTAATCCTTTATCGGAAATTATTTGTAAATTTCGACAAGTAGAACAATGAATGGAACAGGTAGACGGTTGAAATCTTTGTATATATTGCTTCTATATAGTCTAAGAAACATATATGCAAAGCATCCAAACAGTACAGTTCGCCAATTTTTTGTTCTTCAAGTTTAAGTGAACAATGAGCCCCATTGTTAATCCTTTAAAGGAAATTATTTGTAACTTTTGACAAGCAGAACAATGAATGGAACAGGTAGACGGTTGAAATCTTTGTATATATTGCATCTATATAGTCTATGAAACATATATGCAAAGCATCCAAACAGTACAATTCGCCAATTTTTTGTTCTTGAAGTTTAAGTGAACAATGAGCCCCAATGGTTAATCCTTTATCGGTAATTATTTGTAACTTTCGACAAGTAGAACAATGAATGGAACAGGTAGACGGTTGAAATCCTTGTATATATTGCTTCTATATAGTCTAAGAAACATATAAGCAAAGCATCCAAACAGTACAATTCGCCAATTTTTTGTTCTTCAAGTTTAAGTAAACTACGATCCCCATTGTTAATTGCTTAACGGAAATTATTTGTAACTTTCGACAAGTAGAACAATGAATGGAACAGGTAGACGGTTGAAATCATTGTATATATTGCTTCCATATAGTCTAAGAAACATATATGCAAAGCATCCAAACAGTACAATTCGCCAATTTTTTGTTCTTCAAGTTTAAGTGAACAATGAGCCCCAATGTTTAATCCGTTATCGAAAATTATTTGTAACTTTCGACAAGTAGAACAATGAATGGAAAAGGTAGACGGTTGAAATCTTTGTATATATTGCTTCTATATAGTCTAAGAAACATATATGCAAAGCATCCAAACAGTACAATTCGCCAATTTTTTGTTCTTCAAGTTTAAGTGAACAATGAGCCCCAATGGTTAATCCTTTATCGGAAATTATTTGTAAATTTCGACAAGTAGAACAATGAATGGAACAGGTAGCCGGTTGAAATGAATGTATATATTGCTTCTATATAGTCTAAGAAACATATATGCAAAGCATCCAAACAGTACCATTCGCCAATTTTTTGTTCTTCAAGTTTAAGTGAACTACGAGCCCCATTGTTAATCCCTTAACGGAAATTAATTGTAACTTTCTACAATTAGAACAATGATTGGAACACGTAGATGGTTGAAATCTTTGTATATATTGCTTCCATATAGTCTAAGAAACATGTACGCAAAGCATCCAAACAGTACAATTCGCCAATTTTTTGTTCTTCAAGTTTAAGTGAACTACGATCCCCATTGTTAATCCCTTAACGGAAATTATTTGTAACTTTCGACAAGTAGAACAGTGAATGGAACAGGTAGACGGTTGAAATCTTTGTATATATTGCTTCTATATAGTCTAAGAAACATATATGCAAAGCATCCAAACAGTACAATTCGCCAATTTTTTGTTCTTCAAGTTTAAGTGAACAATGAGCCCCAATGGTTAATCCTTTATCGGAAATTATTTGTAAATTTCGACAAGTAGAACAATGAATGGAACAGGTAGCCGGTTGAAATGAATGTATATATTGCTTCTATATAGTCTAAGAAACATATATGCAAAGCATCCAAACAGTACCATTCGCCAATTTTTTGTTCTTCAAGTTTAAGTGAACTACGAGCCCCATTGTTAATCCCTTAACGGAAATTAATTGTAACTTTCTACAATTAGAACAATGATTGGAACACGTAGATGGTTGAAATCTTTGTATATATTGCTTCCATATAGTCTAAGAAACATGTACGCAAAGCATCCAAACAGTACAATTCGCCAATTTTTTGTTCTTCAAGTTTAAGTGAACTACGATCCCCATTGTTAATCCCTTAACGGAAATTATTTGTAACTTTCGACAAGTAGAACAGTGAATGGAACAGGTAGACGGTTGAAATCTTTGTATATATTGCTTCTATATAGTATAAGAAACATATATGCAAAGCATCCAAACAGTACAATTCGCCAATTTTTTGTTCTTCAAGTTTAAGTGAACAATGAGCCAAAATGTTTAATCCGTTATCGGAAATTATTTGGAATTTTCGACAAGTAGAACAATGAATGGAAAAGGTAGACGGTTGAAATCTTTGTATATATTGCTTCTATATAGTCTAAGAAACATATATGCAAAGCATCCAAACAGTACCATTCGCCAATTTTTTGTTCTTCAAGTTTAAGTGAACTACGAGCCCCATTGTTAATCCTTTAAAGGAAATTATTTGTAAATTTCGACAAGTAGAACAATGAATGGATCATGTAGACGGTTGAAATCATTGTATATATTGCTTCTATATAGTCTACGAAACATATATGCAAAGCATCCAAACAGTACAATTCGCCAATTTTTTGCTCTTCAAGTTTAAGTGAACAGCGAGCCCCATTGATAATCATGAAACGGGAATTATTTGTAACTTTCTACAAGTAGAACAATGAATAGAACAGGTAGACGGTTGAAATCTTTGTATATGTTGCTTCTATATAGTCTAAGAAACCTATATGCAAAGCATCTAAACAGTAACATTCGCCAATGTTTTGATCTTCAAGTTTAAGTGAACAGCGAGCCTCATTGATAATCATGAAATGGAAATTATTTGTAACTTTCTACAAGTAGAACAATGAATAGTACAGGTAGACGGGTGAAATCTTTCTATATATTGCTTCTAAATAGTCTAAGAAACATATATGCAAAGCATCCAAACAGTACAATTCGACAATTTTTTGTTCTTCAAGTTTAAGTGAACTACGAGCCCCATTGTTAATCCTTTAAAGGAAATTATTTGTAAATTTCGACAAGTAGAACAATGAATGGATCATGTAGAAGGTTGAAATCATTGTATATATTGCTTCTATATAGTCTACGAAACATATATGCAAAGCATCCAACAGTACAATTCGCCAATTTTTTGTTCTTCAAGTTTAAGTGAACTACGAGCCCCATTGTTAATCCTTTAACGGAAATTAATTGTAACTTTCGACAAGTAGAACAATGAATGGAACAGGTAGACGGTTGAAATCAATGTATATATTGCTTCTATATAGTCTAAGAAACATATATGCAAAGCATCCAAACAGTACATTTCTCTAATTTTTTGTCCTTCAAGTTTAAGTGAACTGCGAGCCCCATTGTTAATCCTTTAACGGAAATTAATTGTAACTTTCTACAAGTAGAACAATGATTGGAACAGGTAGACGGTTGAAATCTTTGTATATATTGCTTCCATTTAGTCTAAGAAACATATATGCCAAGCATCCAAACAGTACCATTCTCCAATTTTTTGTTCTTCAAGTTTAAGTGAACAATGAGCCCCATTGTTAATACTTTATCGGAAATTATTTGTAACTTACGACAAGTAGAAGAATGAATGGAACAGGTAGACGGTTGAAATCTTTGTATATATTGCTTCCATATAGTCTAAGAAACATGTACGCAAAGCATCCAAACAGTACCATTCGCCAATTTTATGTTCTTCAAGTTTAAGTGAACAATGAGCCCCATTGTTAATCCTTTAAAGGAAATTATTTGTAAATTTCGACAAGTAGAACAATGAATGGATCATGTAGACGGTTGAAATCATTGTATATATTGCTTCTATATAGTCTACGAAACATATATGCAAAGCATCCAAACAGTACAATTCGCCAATTTTTTGTTCTTCAAGTTTAAGTGAACAATGAACCCCAATGTTTAATCCGTTATCGGAAATTATTTGTAACTTTCGACAAGTAGAACAATGAATGGAACAGGTAGACGGTTGAAATCTATGTATATATTGCATCTATATAGTCTAAGAAACATATATGCAAAGCATCCAAACAGTACAATTCGCCAATTTTTTGTTCTTCAAGTTTAATTAAACTACGATCCCCATTGTTAATCCCTTAACGGAAATTATTTGTAACTTTCGACAAGTAGAACAATGAATGGAACAGGTAGACGGTTGAAATCATTGTATATATTGCTTCTATATAGTCTAAGAAACATATATGCAAAGCATCCAAACAGTAAAATTCGACAATTTTTTGCTCTTCAAGTTTAAGTGAACTACGAGCCCCATTGTTAATCCTTTAAAGGAAATTATTTGTAAATTTCGGCAAGTAGAACAATGAATGGAATAGGTAGACAGTTGAAATCATTGTATATATTGCTTCTATATAGTCTAAGAAACATATATGCAAAGCATCCAAACAGTACAATTCGACAATTTTTTGTTCTTCAAGTTTAAGTGAACTACGAGCCCCATTGTTAATCCTTTATCGGAAATTATTTGTAACTTTCGACATGTAGAACAATGAATGGAACAGGTAGACGGTTGAAATCTTTGTATATATTGCTTCTATATAGTCTAAGAAACATATATGCAAAGCACCCAAACAGTACCATTCGCCACTTTTTTGTTCTTCAAGATTAAGTGAACAACGAGCCCCATTGTTAATCCTTTAAAGGAAATTATTTGTAAATTTCGACAAGTAGAACAATGATTGGAACAGGTAGACGGTTGAAATCATTGTATATATTGCTTCTATATAGTCTAAGAAACATATATGCAAAGCATCCAAACAGTACAATTCGCCAATTTTTTGTTCTTCAAGTTTAAGTAAACTACGATCCCCATTGTTAATCCGTTATCGGAAATTATTTGTAAATTTCGACAAGTAGAACAATGAATGGAACAGGTAGACGGTTGAAATCTTTGTATATATTGCTTCTATATAGTCTAAGAAACATATATGCAAAGCATCCAAACAGTACCATTCGCCAATTTTTTGTTCTTCAAGTTTAAGTGAACAACGAGCCCCATTGATAATCATGAAACGGAAATTATTTGTAACATTCGACAAGTAGAACAATGAATGGAACAGGTAGACGGTTGAAATCATGGTATATATTGCTTCTATATAGTCTAAGAAACATATATGCAAAGCATCCAAACAGTACAATTCGCCAATTTTTTGTTCTTCAAGTTTAAGTGAACAATGAGCCCCATTGTTAATCCTTTAAAGGAAATTATTTGTAAATTTCGACAAGTAGAACAATGAATGGAACAGGTAGACGGTTGAAATCTTTGTATATATTGCTTCTATATAGTCTAAGAAACATATATGCAAAGCATCCAAACAGTACCATTCGCCAATTTTTTGTTCTTCAAGTTTAAGTGAACAATGAGCCCCATTGTTAATCCTTTATCGGAAATTATTTGTAACTTTCGACAAGTAGAACAATGAATGGAACAGGTAGACGGTTGAAATCTTTGTATATATTGCTTCTATATAGTCTAAGAAACATATATGCAAAGCACCCAAACAGTACCATTCGCCACTTTTTTGTTCTTCAAGTTTAAGTGAACTACGAGCCCCATTGTTAATCCTTTAAAGGAAATTATTTGTAACTTTCGACAAGTAGAACAATGAATGGAACAGGTAGACGGTTGAAATCTTTGTATATATTGCATCTATATAGGCTATGAAACATATATGCAAAGCATCCAAACCGTACAATTCGCCAATTTTTTGTTCTTCAAGTGTAAGTGAACAATGAGCCCCAATGGTTAATCCTTTATCGGTAATTATTTGTATCTTTCGACAAGTAGAACAATGAATGGAACAGGTAGACGATTGAAATCCTTGTATATATTGCTTCCATATAGTCTAAGAAACATGTACGCAAAGCATCCAAACAGTACCATTCGCCAATTTTTTGTTCTTCAAGTTTAAGTGAACTACGAGCCCCATTGTTAATCCTTTAAAGGAAATTATTTGTAACTTTCGACAAGTAGAACAATGAATGGAACAGGTAGACGGTTGAAATCTTTGTATATATTGCATCTATATAGGCTATGAAACATATATGCAAAGCATCCAAACCGTACAATTCGCCAATTTTTTGTTCTTCAAGTGTAAGTGAACAATGAGCCCCAATGGTTAATCCTTTATCGGTAATTATTTGTATCTTTCGACAAGTAGAACAATGAATGGAACAGGTAGACGGTTGAAATCCTTGTATATATTGCTTCTATATTGTCTAAGAAACATATAAGCAAAGCATCCAAACAGTACAATTCGCCAATTTTTTGTTCTTCAAGTTTAAGTAAACTACGATCCCCATTGTTAATCACTTAACGGAAATTATTTGTAACTTTCGACAAGTAGAACAATGAATGGAACAGGTAGACGGTTGAAATCATTGTATATATTGCTTCTATATAGTCTAAGAAACATATATGCAAAGCATCCAAACAGTACAATTCGCCAATTTTTTGTTCTTCAAGTTTAAGTAAACTACGATCCCCATTCTTAATCCCTTAACGGTAATTATTTGTAACTTTCGACAAGTAGAACAATGAATGGAACAGGTAGACGGTTGAAATCATTGTATATATTGCTTCTATATAGTCTAAGAAACATATATGCAAAGCATCCAAACAGTACAATTCGCCAATTTTTTGTTCTTCAAGTTTAAGTAAACTACGATCCACATTGTTAATCCCTTAACGGAAACTATTTGTAACATTCGACAAGTAGAACAATGAATGGAACAGGTAGACGGTTGAAATCATTGTATATATTGCTTCTATATAGTCCAAGAAACATATATGCAAAGCATCCAAACAGTACAATTTGCCAATTTTTTGCTCTTCAAGTTTAAGTGAACTACGAGCCCCATTGTTAATACTTTAACGGAAATTAATTCTAACTTTCGACAAGTAGAACAATGAATGGAACACGTAGACGGTTGAAATCTTTGTATATATTGCTTCTATATTGTATAAAAACATATATGCAAAGCATCCAAACAGTACAATTCGCCAATTTTTTGTTCTTCAAGTTTAAGTGAACAATGAGCCCCAATGGTTAATCCTTTAAAGGAAATTATTTGTAACTTTCGACAAGTAGAACAATGAATGGAACAGTTAGACGGCTGAAATCTTTGTATATATTGCTTCTATATAGTCTAAGAAACATATATGCAAAGCATCCAAACAGTACAATTCGCCAATTTTTTGTTCTTCAAGTTTAAGTGAACTACGAGCCCCATTGTTAATACTTTAACGGAAATTAATTGTAACTTTCGACAAGTAGAACAATGAATGGAACACGTAGACGGTTGAAATCTTTGTATATATTGCTTCTATATAGTATAAGAAACATATATGCAAAGCATCCAAACAGTACAATTCGCCAATTTTTTGTTCTTCAAGTTTAAGTGAACAATGAGCCCCAATGGTTAATCCTTTAAAGGAAATTATTTGTAACTTTCGACAAGTAGAACAATGAATGGAACAGGTAGACGGTTGAAATCTTTGTATATATTGCTTCTATATAGTCTAAGAAACATATATGCAAAGCATCCAAACAGTACAATTCGCCAATTTTTTGTTCTTCGAGTTTAAGTGAACAATGAGCCCCATTGTTAATCCTTTAAAGGAAATTATTTGTAACTTTCGACAAGTAGAACAATGAATGGAACAGGTAGACGGTTGAAATCTTTGTATATATTGCACCTATATAGTCTATGAAACATATACGCAAAGCATCCAAACAGTACAAATCGCCAATTTTTTGTTCTTCAAGTGTAAGTGAACAATGAGCCCCAATGGTTAATCCTTTATCGGTAATTATTTGTAACTTTCGACAAGTAGAACAATGAATAGAACAGGTAGACGGTTGAAATCCTTGTATATATTGCTTCTATATAGTCTAAGAAACATATAAGCAAAGCATCCAAACAGTACAATTCGCCAATTTTTTGTTCTTCAAGTTTAAGTGAACAATGAGCCCCAATGGTTAATCCTTTATCGGTAATTATTTGTAACTTTCGACAAGTAGAACAATGAATGGAACAGGTAGACGGTTGAAATCCTTGTATATATTGCTTCTATATAGTCTAAGAAACATATAAGCAAAGCATCCAAACAGTACAATTCGCCAATTTTTTGTTCTTCAAGTTTAAGTAAACTACGATCCCCATTGTTAATTGCTTAACGGAAATTATTTGTAACTTTCGACAAGTAGAACAATGAATGGAACAGGTAGACGGTTGAAATCATTGTATATATTGCTTCCATATAGTCTAAGAAACATATATGCAAAGCATCCAAACAGTACAATTCGCCAATTTTTTGTTCTTCAAGTTTAAGTGAACAATGAGCCCCAATGTTTAATCCGTTATCGAAAATTATTTGTAACTTTCGACAAGTAGAACAATGAATGGAAAAGGTAGACGGTTGAAATCTTTGTATATATTGCTTCTATATAGTCTAAGAAACCTATATGCAAAGCATCCAAACAGTACAATTCGCCAATTTTTTGTTCTTCAAGTTTAAGTGAACAATGAGCCCCAATGGTTAATCCTTTATCGGAAATTATTTGTAAATTTCGACAAGTAGAACAATGAATGGAACAGGTAGCCGGTTGAAATGAATGTATATATTGCTTCTATATAGTCTAAGAAACATATATGCAAAGCATCCAAACAGTACCATTCGCCAATTTTTTGTTCTTCAAGTTTAAGTGAACTACGAGCCCCATTGTTAATCCCTTAACGGAAATTAATTGTAACTTTCTACAATTAGAACAATGATTGGAATACGTAGATGGTTGAAATCTTTGTATATATTGCTTCCATATAGTCTAAGAAACATGTACGCAAAGCATCCAAACAGTACAATTCGCCAATTGTTTGTTCTTCAAGTTTAAGTGAACAATGAGCCCCAATGGTTAATCCTTTATCGGAAATTATTTGTAAATTTCGACAAGTAGAACAATGAATGGAACAGGTAGCCGGTTGAAATCAATGTATATATTGCTTCTATATAGTCTAAGAAACATATATGCAAAGCATCCTAACAGTACCATTCGCCAATTTTTTGTTCTTCAAGTTTAAGTGAACAATGAGCCCCATTGTTAATCCTTTATAGGATATTATTTGTAACTTTCGACAAGTAGAACAATGAATGGAACAGGTAGCCGGTTGAAATCAATGTATATATTGCTTCTATATAGTCTAAGAAACATATATGCAAAGCATCCAAACAGTACCATTCGCCAATTTTTTGTTCTTCAAGTTTAAGTGAACAATGAGCCCCAATGGTTAATCCTTTATCGGAAATTATTTGTAAATTTCGACAAGTAGAACAATGAATGGAACAGGTAGCCGGTTGAAATCTTTGTATATATTGCATCTATATAGTCTAAGAAACATATATGCAAAGCATCCAAACAGTACAATTCGCCAATTGTTTGTTCTTCAAGTTTAAGTGAACAATGAGCCCCAATGGTTAATCCTTTATCGGAAATTATTTGTAAATTTCGACAAGTAGAACAATGAATGGAACAGGTAGCCGGTTGAAATCAATGTATATATTGCTTCTATATAGTCTAAGAAACATATATGCAAAGCATCCTAACAGTACCATTCGCCAATTTTTTGTTCTTCAAGTTTAAGTGAACTACGAGCCCCATTGTTAATCCTTTAAAGGAAATTATTTGTAAATTTCGACAAGTAGAACAATGAATGGAACAGGTAAACTGTTGAAATCATTGTATATATTGCTTCTATATAGTCTAAGAAACATATATGCAAAGCATCCAAACAGTACAGTTCGCCAATTTTTTGTTCTTCAAGTTTAAGTGAACAATGAGCCCCATTGTTAATCCTTTAAAGGAAATTATTTGTAACTTTTGACAAGTAGAACAATGAATGGAACAGGTAGACGGTTGAAATCTTTGTATATATTGCATCTATATAGTCTATGAAACATATATGCAAAGCATCCAAACAGTACAATTCGCCAATTTTTTGTTCTTGAAGTTTAAGTAAACTACGATCCCCATTGTTAATCACTTAACGGAAATTATTTGTAACTTTCGACAAGTAGAACAATGAATGGAACAGGTAGACGGTTGAAATCATTGTATATATTGCATCTATATAGTCTATGAAACATATATGCAAAGCATCCAAACAGTACAATTCGCCAATTTTTTGTTCTTGAAGTTTAAGTAAACTACGATCCCCATTGTTAATCACTTAACGGAAATTATTTGTAACTTTCGACAAGTAGAACAATGAATGGAACAGGTAGACGGTTGAAATCATTGTATATATTGCTTCTATATAGTCTAAGAAACATATAAGCAAAGCATCCAAACAGTACAATTCGCCAATTTTTTGTTCTTCAAGTTTAAGTAAACTACGATCCCCATTGTTAATTGCTTAACGGAAATTATTTGTAACTTTCGACAAGTAGAACAATGAATGGAACAGGTAGACGGTTGAAATCATTGTATATATTGCTTCCATATAGTCTAAGAAACATATATGCAAAGCATCCAAACAGTACAATTCGCCAATTTTTTGTTCTTCAAGTTTAAGTGAACAATGAGCCCCAATGTTTAATCCGTTATCGAAAATTATTTGTAACTTTCGACAAGTAGAACAATGAATGGAAAAGGTAGACGGTTGAAATCTTTGTATATATTGCTTCTATATAGTCTAAGAAACATATATGCAAAGCATCCAAACAGTACAATTCGCCAATTTTTTGTTCTTCAAGTTTAAGTGAACAATGAGCCCCAATGGTTAATCCTTTATCGGAAATTATTTGTAAATTTCGACAAGTAGAACAATGAATGGAACAGGTAGCCGGTTGAAATGAATGTATATATTGCTTCTATATAGTCTAAGAAACATATATGCAAAGCATCCAAACAGTACCATTCGCCAATTTTTTGTTCTTCAAGTTTAAGTGAACTACGAGCCCCATTGTAAATCCCTTAACGGAAATTAATTGTAACTTTCTACAATTAGAACAATGATTGGAACACGTAGATGGTTGAAATCTTTGTATATATTGCTTCCATATAGTCTAAGAAACATGTACGCAAAGCATCCAAACAGTACAATTCGCCAATTTTTTGTTCTTGAAGTTTAAGTGAACAATGAGCCCCATTGTTAATCCTTTAAAGGAAATTATTTGTAACTTTTGACAAGCAGAACAATGAATGGAACAGGTAGACGGTTGAAATCTTTGTATATATTGCTTCTATATAGTCTAAGAAACATATATGCAAAGCATCCAAACAGTACAGTTCGCCAATTTTTTGTTCTTCAAGTTTAAGTGAACAATGAGCCCCATTGTTAATCCTTTAAAGGAAATTATTTGTAACTTTTGACAAGCAGAACAATGAATGGAACAGGTAGACGGTTGAAATCTTTGTATATATTGCATCTATATAGTCTATGAAACATATATGCAAAGCATCCAAACAGTACAATTCGCCAATTTTTTGTTCTTGAAGTTTAAGTGAACAATGAGCCCCAATGGTTAATCCTTTATCGGTAATTATTTGTAACTTTCGACAAGTAGAACAATGAATGGAACAGGTAGACGGTTGAAATCCTTGTATATATTGCTTCTATATAGTCTAAGAAACATATAAGCAAAGCATCCAAACAGTACAATTCGCCAATTTTTTGTTCTTCAAGTTTAAGTAAACTACGATCCCCATTGTTAATTGCTTAACGGAAATTATTTGTAACTTTCGACAAGTAGAACAATGAATGGAACAGGTAGACGGTTGAAATCATTGTATATATTGCTTCCATATAGTCTAAGAAACATATATGCAAAGCATCCAAACAGTACAATTCGCCAATTTTTTGTTCTTCAAGTTTAAGTGAACAATGAGCCCCAATGTTTAATCCGTTATCGAAAATTATTTGTAACTTTCGACAAGTAGAACAATGAATGGAAAAGGTAGACGGTTGAAATCTTTGTATATATTGCTTCTATATAGTCTAAGAAACATATATGCAAAGCATCCAAACAGTACAATTCGCCAATTTTTTGTTCTTCAAGTTTAAGTGAACAATGAGCCCCAATGGTTAATCCTTTATCGGAAATTATTTGTAAATTTCGACAAGTAGAACAATGAATGGAACAGGTAGCCGGTTGAAATGAATGTATATATTGCTTCTATATAGTCTAAGAAACATATATGCAAAGCATCCAAACAGTACCATTCGCCAATTTTTTGTTCTTCAAGTTTAAGTGAACTACGAGCCCCATTGTTAATCCCTTAACGGAAATTAATTGTAACTTTCTACAATTAGAACAATGATTGGAACACGTAGATGGTTGAAATCTTTGTATATATTGCTTCCATATAGTCTAAGAAACATGTACGCAAAGCATCCAAACAGTACAATTCGCCAATTTTTTGTTCTTCAAGTTTAAGTGAACTACGATCCCCATTGTTAATCCCTTAACGGAAATTATTTGTAACTTTCGACAAGTAGAACAGTGAATGGAACAGGTAGACGGTTGAAATCTTTGTATATATTGCTTCTATATAGTATAAGAAACATATATGCAAAGCATCCAAACAGTACAATTCGCCAATTTTTTGTTCTTCAAGTTTAAGTGAACAATGAGCCAAAATGTTTAATCCGTTATCGGAAATTATTTGGAACTTTCGACAAGTAGAACAATGAATGGAAAAGGTAGACGGTTGAAATCTTTGTATATATTGCTTCTATATAGTCTAAGAAACATATATGCAAAGCATCCAAACAGTACCATTCGCCAATTTTTTGTTCTTCAAGTTTAAGTGAACTACGAGCCCCATTGTTAATCCTTTAAAGGAAATTATTTGTAAATTTCGACAAGTAGAACAATGAATGGATCATGTAGACGGTTGAAATCATTGTATATATTGCTTCTATATAGTCTACGAAACATATATGCAAAGCATCCAAACAGTACAATTCGCCAATTTTTTGCTCTTCAAGTTTAAGTGAACAGCGATCCCCATTGTTAATCACTTAACGGAAATTATTTGTAACTTTCGACAAGTAGAACAATGAATGGAACAGGTAGACGGTTGAAATCATTGTATATATTGCTTCTATATAGTCTAAGAAACATATATGCAAAGCATCCAAACAGTACAATTCGCCAATTTTTTGTTCTTCAAGTTTAAGTAAACTACGATCCCCATTGTTAATCCCTTAACGGTAATTATTTGTAACTTTCGACAAGTAGAACAATGAATGGAACAGGTAGCCGGTTGAAATCTTTGTATATATTGCATCTATATAGTCTAAGAAACATATATGCAAAGCATCCAAACAGTACAATTCGCCAATTGTTTGTTCTTCAAGTTTAAGTGAACAATGAGCCCCAATGGTTAATCCTTTATCGGAAATTATTTGTAAATTTCGACAAGTAGAACAATGAATGGAACAGGTAGACGGTTGAAATCTTTGTATATATTGCTTCTATATAGTCTAAGAAACATATATGCAAAGCATCCAAACAGTACAGTTCGCCAATTTTTTGTTCTTCAAGTTTAAGTGAACAATGAGCCCCATTGTTAATCCTTTAAAGGAAATTATTTGTAACTTTTGACAAGCAGAACAATGAATGGAACAGGTAGACGGTTGAAATCTTTGTATATATTGCATCTATATAGTCTATGAAACATATATGCAAAGCATCCAAACAGTACAATTCGCCAATTTTTTGTTCTTGAAGTTTAAGTGAACAATGAGCCCCAATGGTTAATCCTTTATCGGTAATTATTTGTAACTTTCGACAAGTAGAACAATGAATGGAACAGGTAGACGGTTGAAATCCTTGTATATATTGCTTCTATATAGTCTAAGAAACATATAAGCAAAGCATCCAAACAGTACAATTCGCCAATTTTTTGTTCTTCAAGTTTAAGTAAACTACGATCCCCATTGTTAATTGCTTAACGGAAATTATTTGTAACTTTCGACAAGTAGAACAATGAATGGAACAGGTAGACGGTTGAAATCATTGTATATATTGCTTCCATATAGTCTAAGAAACATATATGCAAAGCATCCAAACAGTACAATTCGCCAATTTTTTGTTCTTCAAGTTTAAGTGAACAATGAGCCCCAATGTTTAATCCGTTATCGAAAATTATTTGTAACTTTCGACAAGTAGAACAATGAATGGAAAAGGTAGACGGTTGAAATCTTTGTATATATTGCTTCTATATAGTCTAAGAAACATATATGCAAAGCATCCAAACAGTACAATTCGCCAATTTTTTGTTCTTCAAGTTTAAGTGAACAATGAGCCCCAATGGTTAATCCTTTATCGGAAATTATTTGTAAATTTCGACAAGTAGAACAATGAATGGAACAGGTAGCCGGTTGAAATGAATGTATATATTGCTTCTATATAGTCTAAGAAACATATATGCAAAGCATCCAAACAGTACCATTCGCCAATTTTTTGTTCTTCAAGTTTAAGTGAACTACGAGCCCCATTGTTAATCCCTTAACGGAAATTAATTGTAACTTTCTACAATTAGAACAATGATTGGAACACGTAGATGGTTGAAATCTTTGTATATATTGCTTCCATATAGTCTAAGAAACATGTACGCAAAGCATCCAAACAGTACAATTCGCCAATTTTTTGTTCTTCAAGTTTAAGTGAACTACGATCCCCATTGTTAATCCCTTAACGGAAATTATTTGTAAATTTCGACAAGTAGAACAATGAATGGAACAGGTAGCCGGTTGAAATGAATGTATATATTGCTTCTATATAGTCTAAGAAACATATATGCAAAGCATCCAAACAGTACCATTCGCCAATTTTTTGTTCTTCAAGTTTAAGTGAACTACGAGCCCCATTGTTAATCCCTTAACGGAAATTAATTGTAACTTTCTACAATTAGAACAATGATTGGAACACGTAGATGGTTGAAATCTTTGTATATATTGCTTCCATATAGTCTAAGAAACATGTACGCAAAGCATCCAAACAGTACAATTCGCCAATTTTTTGTTCTTCAAGTTTAAGTGAACTACGATCCCCATTGTTAATCCCTTAACGGAAATTATTTGTAACTTTCGACAAGTAGAACAGTGAATGGAACAGGTAGACGGTTGAAATCTTTGTATATATTGCTTCTATATAGTATAAGAAACATATATGCAAAGCATCCAAACAGTACAATTCGCCAATTTTTTGTTCTTCAAGTTTAAGTGAACAATGAGCCAAAATGTTTAATCCGTTATCGGAAATTATTTGGAACTTTCGACAAGTAGAACAATGAATGGAAAAGGTAGACGGTTGAAATCTTTGTATATATTGCTTCTATATAGTCTAAGAAACATATATGCAAAGCATCCAAACAGTACCATTCGCCAATTTTTTGTTCTTCAAGTTTAAGTGAACTACGAGCCCCATTGTTAATCCTTTAAAGGAAATTATTTGTAAATTTCGACAAGTAGAACAATGAATGGATCATGTAGACGGTTGAAATCATTGTATATATTGCTTCTATATAGTCTACGAAACATATATGCAAAGCATCCAAACAGTACAATTCGCCAATTTTTTGCTCTTCAAGTTTAAGTGAACAGCGAGCCCCATTGATAATCATGAAACGGGAATTATTTGTAACTTTCTACAAGTAGAACAATGAATAGAACAGGTAGACGGTTGAAATCTTTGTATATGTTGCTTCTATATAGTCTAAGAAACCTATATGCAAAGCATCTAAACAGTAACATTCGCCAATGTTTTGATCTTCAAGTTTAAGTGAACAGCGAGCCTCATTGATAATCATGAAATGGAAATTATTTGTAACTTTCTACAAGTAGAACAATGAATAGTACAGGTAGACGGGTGAAATCTTTCTATATATTGCTTCTAAATAGTCTAAGAAACATATATGCAAAGCATCCAAACAGTACAATTCGACAATTTTTTGTTCTTCAAGTTTAAGTGAACTACGAGCCCCATTGTTAATCCTTTAAAGGAAATTATTTGTAAATTTCGACAAGTAGAACAATGAATGGATCATGTAGAAGGTTGAAATCATTGTATATATTGCTTCTATATAGTCTACGAAACATATATGCAAAGCATCCAACAGTACAATTCGCCAATTTTTTGTTCTTCAAGTTTAAGTGAACTACGAGCCCCATTGTTAATCCTTTAACGGAAATTAATTGTAACTTTCGACAAGTAGAACAATGAATGGAACAGGTAGACGGTTGAAATCAATGTATATATTGCTTCTATATAGTCTAAGAAACATATATGCAAAGCATCCAAACAGTACATTTCTCTAATTTTTTGTCCTTCAAGTTTAAGTGAACTGCGAGCCCCATTGTTAATCCTTTAACGGAAATTAATTGTAACTTTCTACAAGTAGAACAATGATTGGAACAGGTAGACGGTTGAAATCTTTGTATATATTGCTTCCATTTAGTCTAAGAAACATATATGCCAAGCATCCAAACAGTACCATTCTCCAATTTTTTGTTCTTCAAGTTTAAGTGAACAATGAGCCCCATTGTTAATACTTTATCGGAAATTATTTGTAACTTACGACAAGTAGAAGAATGAATGGAACAGGTAGACGGTTGAAATCTTTGTATATATTGCTTCCATATAGTCTAAGAAACATGTACGCAAAGCATCCAAACAGTACCATTCGCCAATTTTATGTTCTTCAAGTTTAAGTGAACAATGAGCCCCATTGTTAATCCTTTAAAGGAAATTATTTGTAAATTTCGACAAGTAGAACAATGAATGGATCATGTAGACGGTTGAAATCATTGTATATATTGCTTCTATATAGTCTACGAAACATATATCCAAAGCATCCAAACAGTACAATTCGCCAATTTTTTGTTCTTCAAGTTTAAGTGAACTACGAGCCCCATTGTTAATCCTTTAACGGAAATTAATTGTATCGTTCTACAAGTAGAACAATGAATGGAACAGGTAGACGGTTGAAATCAATGTATATATTGCTTCTATATAGTCTCAGAAACATATATGCAAAGCATCCAAACAGTACATTTCGCCAATCTTTTGTCCTTCAAGTTTAAGTGAACTGCGAGCCCCATTGTTAATCCTTTAACGGAAATTAATTGTAACTTTCGACAAGTAGAACAATGAATGGAACAGGTAGACGGTTGAAATCTTTGTATATATTGCTTCTATATAGTCTAAGAAACATATATGCAAATCATCCAAACAGTACAATTCGCCAATTATTTGATCTTCAAGTTTAAGTGAACTACGAGCCCCATTATTAATACTTTAACGGAAATTATTTGTAAATTTCGACAAGTAGAACAATGAATGGAACAGGTAGCCGGTTGAAATCAATGTATATATTGCTTCTATATAGTCTAAGAAACATATATGCAAAGCATCCAAACAGTACAATTCGCCAATTTATTGTTCTTCAAGTGTAAGTGAACAATGAGCCCCAATGCTTAATCCTTTATCGGAAATTATTTGTAAATTTCGACAAGTAGAACAATGAATGGAACAGGTAGCCGGTTGAAATCAATGTATATATTGCTTCTATATAGTCTAAGAAACATATATGCAAAGCTTCCAAACAGTACCATTCGCCAATTTTTTGTTCTTCAAGTTTAAGTGAACTACGAGCCCCATTGCTAATCCCTTAACGGAAATTAATTGTAACTTTCTACAAGTAGAACAATGATTGGAACACGTAGACGGTTGAAATCTTTGTATATATTGCTTCCATATAGTCTAAGAAACATGTACGCAAAGCATCCAAACAGTACAATTCGCCAATTTTTTGTTCTTCAAGTTTAAGTGAACTACGATCCCCATTGTTAATCCCTTAACGGAAATTATTTGTAACTTTCGACAAGTAGAACAGTGAATGGAACAGGTAGACGGTTGAAATCTTTGTATATATTGCTTCTATATAGTATAAGAAACATATACGCAAAGCATCCAAACAGTACAATTCGCCAATTTTTTGTTCTTCAAGTTTAAGTGAACAATGAACCCCAATGTTTAATCCGTTATCGGAAATTATTTGTAACTTTCGACAAGTAGAACAATGAATGGAACAGGTAGACGGTTGAAATCTATGTATATATTGCATCTATATAGTCTAAGAAACATATATGCAAAGCATCCAAACAGTACAATTCGCCAATTTTTTGTTCTTCAAGTTTAATTAAACTACGATCCCCATTGTTAATCCCTTACCGGAAATTATTTGTAACTTTCGACAAGTAGAACAATGAATGGAACAGGTAGACGGTTGAAATCATTGTATATATTGCTTCTATATAGTCTAAGAAACATATATGCAAAGCATCCAAACAGTAAAATTCGACAATTTTTTGCTCTTCAAGTTTAAGTGAACTACGAGCCCCATTGTTAATCCTTTAAAGGAAATTATTTGTAAATTTCGGCAAGTAGAACAATGAATGGAATAGGTAGACAGTTGAAATCATTGTATATATTGCTTCTATATAGTCTAAGAAACATATATGCAAAGCATCCAAACAGTACAATTCGACAATTTTTTGTTCTTCAAGTTTAAGTGAACTACGAGCCCCATTGTTAATCCTTTATCGGAAATTATTTGTAACTTTCGACATGTAGAACAATGAATGGAACAGGTAGACGGTTGAAATCTTTGTATATATTGCTTCTATATAGTCTAAGAAACATATATGCAAAGCACCCAAACAGTACCATTCGCCACTTTTTTGTTCTTCAAGATTAAGTGAACAACGAGCCCCATTGTTAATCCTTTAAAGGAAATTATTTGTAAATTTCGACAAGTAGAACAATGATTGGAACAGGTAGACGGTTGAAATCATTGTATATATTGCTTCTATATAGTCTAAGAAACATATATGCAAAGCATCCAAACAGTACAATTCGCCAATTTTTTGTTCTTCAAGTTTAAGTAAACTACGATCCCCATTGTTAATCCGTTATCGGAAATTATTTGTAAATTTCGACAAGTAGAACAATGAATGGAACAGGTAGACGGTTGAAATCTTTGTATATATTGCTTCTATATAGTCTAAGAAACATATATGCAAAGCATCCAAACAGTACCATTCGCCAATTTTTTGTTCTTCAAGTTTAAGTGAACAACGAGCCCCATTGATAATCATGAAACGGAAATTATTTGTAACATTCGACAAGTAGAACAATGAATGGAACAGGTAGACGGTTGAAATCATGGTATATATTGCTTCTATATAGTCTAAGAAACATATATGCAAAGCATCCAAACAGTACAATTCGCCAATTTTTTGTTCTTCAAGTTTAAGTGAACAATGAGCCCCATTGTTAATCCTTTAAAGGAAATTATTTGTAAATTTCGACAAGTAGAACAATGAATGGAACAGGTAGACGGTTGAAATCTTTGTATATATTGCTTCTATATAGTCTAAGAAACATATATGCAAAGCATCCAAACAGTACCATTCGCCAATTTTTTGTTCTTCAAGTTTAAGTGAACAATGAGCCCCATTGTTAATCCTTTATCGGAAATTATTTGTAACTTTCGACAAGTAGAACAATGAATGGAACAGGTAGACGGTTGAAATCTTTGTATATATTGCTTCTATATAGTCTAAGAAACATATATGCAAAGCACCCAAACAGTACCATTCGCCACTTTTTTGTTCTTCAAGTTTAAGTGAACTACGAGCCCCATTGTTAATCCTTTAAAGGAAATTATTTGTAACTTTCGACAAGTAGAACAATGAATGGAACAGGTAGACGGTTGAAATCTTTGTATATATTGCATCTATATAGGCTATGAAACATATATGCAAAGCATCCAAACCGTACAATTCGCCAATTTTTTGTTCTTCAAGTGTAAGTGAACAATGAGCCCCAATGGTTAATCCTTTATCGGTAATTATTTGTATCTTTCGACAAGTAGAACAATGAATGGAACAGGTAGACGGTTGAAATCCTTGTATATATTGCTTCCATATAGTCTAAGAAACATGTACGCAAAGCATCCAAACAGTACCATTCGCCAATTTTTTGTTCTTCAAGTTTAAGTGAACTACGAGCCCCATTGTTAATCCTTTAAAGGAAATTATTTGTAACTTTCGACAAGTAGAACAATGAATGGAACAGTTAGACGGTTGAAATCTTTGTATATATTGCATCTATATAGGCTATGAAACATATATGCAAAGCATCCAAACCGTACAATTCGCCAATTTTTTGTTCTTCAAGTGTAAGTGAACAATGAGCCCCAATGGTTAATCCTTTATCGGTAATTATTTGTATCTTTCGACAAGTAGAACAATGAATGGAACAGGTAGACGGTTGAAATCCTTGTATATATTGCTTCTATATTGTCTAAGAAACATATAAGCAAAGCATCCAAACAGTACAATTCGCCAATTTTTTGTTCTTCAAGTTTAAGTAAACTACGATCCCCATTGTTAATTGCTTAACGGAAATTATTTGTAACTTTCGACAAGTAGAACAATGAATGGAACAGGTAGACGGTTGAAATCATTGTATATATTGCTTCTATATAGTCTAAGAAACATATATGCAAAGCATCCAAACAGTACAATTCGCCAATTTTTTGTTCTTCAAGTTTAAGTAAACTACGATCCCCATTCTTAATCCCTTAACGGTAATTATTTGTAACTTTCGACAAGTAGAACAATGAATGGAACAGGTAGACGGTTGAAATCATTGTATATATTGCTTCTATATAGTCTAAGAAACATATATGCAAAGCATCCAAACAGTACAATTCGCCAATTTTTTGTTCTTCAAGTTTAAGTGAACAATGAGCCCCAATGTTTAATCCGTTATCGAAAATTATTTGTAACTTTCGACAAGTAGAACAATGAATGGAAAAGGTAGACGGTTGAAATCATTGTATATATTGCTTCTATATAGTCCAAGAAACATATATGCAAAGCATCCAAACAGTACAATTCGCCAATTTTTTGCTCTTCAAGTTTAAGTGAACTACGAGCCCCATTGTTAATACTTTAACGGAAATTAATTCTAACTTTCGACAAGTAGAACAATGAATGGAACACGTAGACGGTTGAAATCTTTGTATATATTGCTTCTATATTGTATAAAAACATATATGCAAAGCATCCAAACAGTACAATTCGCCAATTTTTTGTTCTTCAAGTTTAAGTGAACAATGAGCCCCAATGGTTAATCCTTTAAAGGAAATTATTTGTAACTTTCGACAAGTAGAACAATGAATGGAACAGTTAGACGGTTGAAATCTTTGTATATATTGCACCTATATAGTCTATGAAACATATACGCAAAGCATCCAAACAGTACAAATCGCCAATTTTTTGTTCTTCAAGTGTAAGTGAACAATGAGCCCCAATGGTTAATCCTTTATCGGTAATTATTTGTAACTTTCGACAAGTAGAACAATGAATAGAACAGGTAGACGGTTGAAATCCTTGTATATATTGCTTCTATATAGTCTAAGAAACATATAAGCAAAGCATCCAAACAGTACAATTCGCCAATTTTTTGTTCTTCAAGTTTAAGTAAACTACGATCCCCATTGTTAATCACTTAAAGGAAATTATTTGTAACTTTCGACAAGTAGAACAATGAATGGAACAGGTAGACGGTTGAAATCATTGTATATATTGCTTCTATATAGTCTAAGAAACATATATGCAAAGCATCCAAACAGTACAATTCGCCAATTTTTTGTTCTACAAGTTTAAGTAAACTACGATCCCCATTGTTAATCCCTTAACGGAAATTATTTGTAACTTTCGACAAGTAGAACAATGAATGGAACAGGTAGACGGTTGAAATCATTGTATATATTGCTTCTATATAGTTTAAGAAACATATATGCAAAGCATCCAAACAGTACAATTCGACAATTTTTTGCTCTTCAAGTTTAAGTGAACTACGAGCCCCATTGTTAATCCTTTAAAGGAAATTATTTGTAAATTTCGACAAGTAGAACAATGAATGGAATAGGTAGACGGTTGAAATCATTGTATATATTGCTTCTATATAGTCTAAGAAACATATATGCAAAGCATCCAAACAGTACAATTCGCCAATTTTTTGTTCTTCAAGTTTAAGTAAACTACGATCCCCATTGTTAATCCCTTAACGGAAATTATTTGTAACATTCGACAAGTAGAACAATGAATGGAACAGGTAGACGGTTGAAATCATTGTATATATTGCTTCTATATAGTCCAAGAAACATATATGCAAAGCATCCAAACAGTACAATTCGCCAATTTTTTGTTCTTCAAGTTTAAGTAAACTACGATCCCCATTCTTAATCCCTTAACGGTAATTATTTGTAACTTTCGACAAGTAGAACAATGAATGGAACAGGTAGACGGTTGAAATCATTGTATATATTGCTTCTATATAGTCTAAGAAACATATATGCAAAGCATCCAAACAGTACAATTCGCCAATTTTTTGTTCTTCAAGTTTAAGTAAACTACGATCCACATTGTTAATCCCTTAACGGAAACTATTTGTAACATTCGACAAGTAGAACAATGAATGGAACAGGTAGACGGTTGAAATCATTGTATATATTGCTTCTATATAGTCCAAGAAACATATATGCAAAGCATCCAAACAGTACAATTCGCCAATTTTTGCTCTTCAAGTTTAAGTGAACTACGAGCCCCATTGTTAATACTTTAACGGAAATTAATTCTAACTTTCGACAAGTAGAACAATGAATGGAACACGTAGACGGTTGAAATCTTTGTATATATTGCTTCTATATAGTATAAAAACATATATGCAAAGCATCCAAACAGTACAATTCGCCAATTTTTTGTTCTTCAAGTTTAAGTGAACAATGAGCCCCAATGGTTAATCCTTTAAAGGAAATTATTTGTAACTTTCGACAAGTAGAACAATGAATGGAACAGTTAGACGGTTGAAATCTTTGTATATATTGCTTCTATATAGTCTAAGAAACATATATGCAAAGCATCCAAACAGTACAATTCGCCAATTTTTTGTTCTTCAAGTTTAAGTGAACAATGAGCCCCAATGGTTAATCCTTTATCGGTAATTATTTGTAACTTTCGACAAGTAGAACAATGAATGGAACAGGTAGACGGTTGAAATCCTTGTATATATTGCTTCCATATAGTCTAAGAAACATGTACGCAAAGCATCCAAACAGTACCATTCGCCAATTTTTTGTCCTTCAAGTTTAAGTGAACAATGAGCCCCATTGTTAATCCTTTATAGGATATTATTTGTAACTTTCGACAAGTAGAACAATGAATGGAACAGGTAGCCGGTTGAAATCAATGTATATATTGCTTCTATATAGTCTAAGAAACATATATGCAAAGCATCCAAACAGTACCATTCGCCAATTTTTTGTTCTTCAAGTTTAAGTGAACAATGAGCCCCAATGGTTAATCCTTTATCGGAAATTATTTGTAAATTTCGACAAGTAGAACCATGAATGGAACAGGTAGCCGGTTGAAATCTTTGTATATATTGCATCTATATAGTCTAAGAAACATATATGCAAAGCATCCAAACAGTACAATTCGCCAATTGTTTGTTCTTCAAGTTTAAGTGAACAATGAGCCCCAATGGTTAATCCTTTATCGGAAATTATTTGTAAATTTCGACAAGTAGAACAATGAATGGACCAGGTAGCCGGTTGAAATCAATGTATATATTGCTTCTATATAGTCTAAGAAACATATATGCAAAGCATCCTAACAGTACCATTCGACAATTTTTTGTTCTTCACGTTTAAGTGAACTACGAGCCCCATTGTTAATCCTTTAAAGGAAATTATTTGTAAATTTCGACAAGTAGAACAATGAATGGAACAGGTAGACTGTTGAAATCATTGTATATATTGCTTCTATATAGTCTAAGAAACATATATGCAAAGCATCCAAACAGTACAGTTCGCCAATTTTTTGTTCTTCAAGTTTAAGTGAACAATGAGCCCCAATGGTTAATCCTTTATCGGTAATTATTTGTAACTTTCGACAAGTAGAACAATGAATGGAACAGGTAGACGGTTGAAATCCTTGTATATATTGCTTCCATATAGTCTAAGAAACATGTACGCAAAGCATCCAAACAGTACCATTCGCCAATTTTTTGTCCTTCAAGTTTAAGTGAACAATGAGCCCCATTGTTAATCCTTTATAGGATATTATTTGTAACTTTCGACAAGTAGAACAATGAATGGAACAGGTAGCCGGTTGAAATCAATGTATATATTGCTTCTATATAGTCTAAGAAACATATATGCAAAGCATCCAAACAGTACCATTCGCCAATTTTTTGTTCTTCAAGTTTAAGTGAACAATGAGCCCCAATGGTTAATCCTTTATCGGAAATTATTTGTAAATTTCGACAAGTAGAACAATGAATGGAACAGGTAGCCGGTTGAAATCTTTGTATATATTGCATCTATATAGTCTAAGAAACATATATGCAAAGCATCCAAACAGTACAATTCGCCAATTGTTTGTTCTTCAAGTTTAAGTGAACAATGAGCCCCAATGGTTAATCCTTTATCGGAAATTATTTGTAAATTTCGACAAGTAGAACAATGAATGGAACAGGTAGCCGGTTGAAATCAATGTATATATTGCTTCTATATAGTCTAAGAAACATATATGCAAAGCATCCTAACAGTACCATTCGACAATTTTTTGTTCTTCAAGTTTAAGTGAACTACGAGCCCCATTGTTAATCCTTTAAAGGAAATTATTTGTAAATTTCGACAAGTAGAACAATGAATGGAACAGGTAGACTGTTGAAATCATTGTATATATTGCTTCTATATAGTCTAAGAAACATATATGCAAAGCATCCAAACAGTACAGTTCGCCAATTTTTAGTTCTTCAAGTTTAAGTGAACAATGAGCCCCATTGTTAATCCTTTAAAGGAAATTATTTGTAACTTTTGACAAGCAGAACAATGAATGGAACAGGTAGACGGTTGAAATCTTTGTATATATTGCATCTATATAGTCTATGAAACATATATGCAAAGCATCCAAACAGTACAATTCGCCAATTTTTTGTTCTTGAAGTTTAAGTGAACAATGAGCCCCAATGGTTAATCCTTTATCGGTAATTATTTGTAACTTTCGACAAGTAGAACAATGAATGGAACAGGTAGACGGTTGAAATCCTTGTATATATTGCTTCTATATAGTCTAAGAAACATATAAGCAAAGCATCCAAACAGTACAATTCGCCAATTTTTTGTTCTTCAAGTTTAAGTAAACTACGATCCCCATTGTTAATTGCTTAACGGAAATTATTTGTAACTTTCGACAAGTAGAACAATGAATGGAACAGGTAGACGGTTGAAATCATTGTATATATTGCTTCCATATAGTCTAAGAAACATATATGCAAAGCATCCAAACAGTACAATTCGCCAATTTTTTGTTCTTCAAGTTTAAGTGAACAATGAGCCCCAATGTTTAATCCGTTATCGAAAATTATTTGTAACTTTCGACAAGTAGAACAATGAATGGAAAAGGTAGACGGTTGAAATCTTTGTATATATTGCTTCTATATAGTCTAAGAAACATATATGCAAAGCATCCAAACAGTACAATTCGCCAATTTTTTGTTCTTCAAGTTTAAGTGAACAATGAGCCCCAATGGTTAATCCTTTATCGGAAATTATTTGTAAATTTCGACAAGTAGAACAATGAATGGAACAGGTAGCCGGTTGAAATGAATGTATATATTGCTTCTATATAGTCTAAGAAACATATATGCAAAGCATCCAAACAGTACCATTCGCCAATTTTTTGTTCTTCAAGTTTAAGTGAACTACGAGCCCCATTGTTAATCCCTTAACGGAAATTAATTGTAACTTTCTACAATTAGCACAATGATTGGAACACGTAGATGGTTGAAATCTTTGTATATATTGCTTCCATATAGTCTAAGAAACATGTACGCAAAGCATCCAAACAGTACAATTCGCCAATTTTTTGTTCTTCAAGTTTAAGTGAACTACGATCCCCATTGTTAATCCCTTAACGGAAATTATTTGTAACTTTCGACAAGTAGAACAGTGAATGGAACAGGTAGACGGTTGAAATCTTTGTATATATTGCTTCTATATAGTATAAGAAACATATATGCAAAGCATCCAAACAGTACAATTCGCCAATTTTTTGTTCTTCAAGTTTAAGTGAACAATGAGCCCCAATGGTTAATCCTTTATCGGTAATTATTTGTAACTTTCGACAAGTAGAACAATGAATGGAACAGGTAGACGGTTGAAATCCTTGTATATATTGCTTCCATATAGTCTAAGAAACATATATGCAAAGCATCCAAACAGTACAATTCGCCAATTGTTTGTTCTTCAAGTTTAAGTGAACAATGAGCCCCAATGGTTAATCCTTTATCGGAAATTATTTGTAAATTTCGACAAGTAGAACAATGAATGGAACAGGTAGCCGGTTGAAATCAATGTATATATTGCTTCTATATAGTCTAAGAAACATATATGCAAAGCATCCTAACAGTACCATTCGCCAATTTTTTGTTCTTCAAGTTTAAGTGAACAATGAGCCCCATTGTTAATCCTTTATAGGATATTATTTGTAACTTTCGACAAGTAGAACAATGAATGGAAAAGGTAGACGGTTGAAATCTTTGTATATATTGCTTCTATATAGTCTAAGAAACATATATGCAAAGCATCCAAACAGTACAATTCGCCAATTTTTTGTTCTTCAAGTTTAAGTGAACAATGAGCCCCAATGGTTAATCCTTTATCGGAAATTATTTGTAAATTTCGACAAGTAGAACAATGAATGGAACAGGTAGCCGGTTGAAATGAATGTATATATTGCTTCTATATAGTCTAAGAAACATATATGCAAAGCATCCAAACAGTACCATTCGCCAATTTTTTGTTCTTCAAGTTTAAGTGAACTACGAGCCCCATTGTTAATCCCTTAACGGAAATTAATTGTAACTTTCTACAATTAGAACAATGATTGGAACACGTAGATGGTTGAAATCTTTGTATATATTGCTTCCATATAGTCTAAGAAACATGTACGCAAAGCATCCAAACAGTACAATTCGCCAATTTTTTGTTCTTCAAGTTTAAGTGAACTACGATCCCCATTGTTAATCCCTTAACGGAAATTATTTGTAACTTTCGACAAGTAGAACAGTGAATGGAACAGGTAGACG
Source organism: Cerceris ruficornis (assembly GCA_963989415.1). Lineage (NCBI taxonomy): Eukaryota > Metazoa > Arthropoda > Insecta > Hymenoptera > Crabronidae > Cerceris > Cerceris ruficornis. The sequence goes on along the minus strand of CAXDIW010000294.1, from coordinate 76,480 downwards.
GTTGAAATCTTTGTATATATTGCTTCTATATAGTATAAGAAACATATATGCAAAGCATCCAAACAGTACAATTCGCCAATTTTTTGTTCTTCAAGTTTAAGTGAACAATGAGCCCCAATGGTTAATCCTTTATCGGTAATTATTTGTAACTTTCGACAAGTAGAACAATGAATGGAACAGGTAGACGGTTGAAATCCTTGTATATATTGCTTCCATATAGTCTAAGAAACATATATGCAAAGCATCCAAACAGTACAATTCGCCAATTGTTTGTTCTTCAAGTTTAAGTGAACAATGAGCCCCAATGGTTAATCCTTTATCGGAAATTATTTGTAAATTTCGACAAGTAGAACAATGAATGGAACAGGTAGCCGGTTGAAATCAATGTATATATTGCTTCTATATAGTCTAAGAAACATATATGCAAAGCATCCTAACAGTACCATTCGCCAATTTTTTGTTCTTCAAGTTTAAGTGAACAATGAGCCCCATTGTTAATCCTTTATAGGATATTATTTGTAACTTTCGACAAGTAGAACAATGAATGGAACAGGTAGCCGGTTGAAATCAATGTATATATTGCTTCTATATAGTCTAAGAAACATATATGCAAAGCATCCAAACAGTACCATTCGCCAATTTTTTTTCTTCAAGTTTAAGTGAACAATGAGCCCCAATGGTTAATCCTTTATCGGAAATTATTTGTAAATTTCGACAAGTAGAACAATGAATGGAACAGGTAGCCGGTTGAAATCTTTGTATATATTGCATCTATATAGTCTAAGAAACATATATGCAAAGCATCCAAACAGTACAATTCGCCAATTGTTTGTTCTTCAAGTTTAAGTGAACAATGAGCCCCAATGGTTAATCCTTTATCGGAAATTATTTGTAAATTTCGACAAGTAGAACAATGAATGGAACAGGTAGCCGGTTGAAATCAATGTATATATTGCTTCTATATAGTCTAAGAAACATATATGCAAAGCATCCTAACAGTACCATTCGCCAATTTTTTGTTCTTCAAGTTTAAGTGAACTACGAGCCCCATTGTTAATCCTTTAAAGGAAATTATTTGTAAATTTCGACAAGTAGAACAATGAATGGAACAGGTAAACTGTTGAAATCATTGTATATATTGCTTCTATATAGTCTAAGAAACATATATGCAAAGCATCCAAACAGTACAGTTCGCCAATTTTTTGTTCTTCAAGTTTAAGTGAACAATGAGCCCCATTGTTAATCCTTTAAAGGAAATTATTTGTAACTTTTGACAAGTAGAACAATGAATGGAACAGGTAGACGGTTGAAATCTTTGTATATATTGCTTCTATATAGTCTAAGAAACATATATGCAAAGCATCCAAACAGTACAGTTCGCCAATTTTTTGTTCTTCAAGTTTAAGTGAACAATGAGCCCCATTGTTAATCCTTTAAAGGAAATTATTTGTAACTTTCGACAAGTAGAACAATGAATGGAACAGGTAGACGGTTGAAATCTTTGTATATATTGCATCTATATAGTCTATGAAACATATATGCAAAGCATCCAAACAGTACAATTCGCCAATTTTTTGTTCTTCAAGTTTAAGTAAACTACGATCCCCATTGTTAATCACTTAACGGAAATTATTTGTAACTTTCGACAAGTAGAACAATGAATGGAACAGGTAGACGGTTGAAATCATTGTATATATTGCTTCTATATAGTCTAAGAAACATATAAGCAAAGCATCCAAACAGTACAATTCGCCAATTTTTTGTTCTTCAAGTTTAAGTAAACTACGATCCCCATTGTTAATTGCTTAACGGAAATTATTTGTAACTTTCGACAAGTAGAACAATGAATGGAACAGGTAGACGGTTGAAATCATTGTATATATTGCTTCCATATAGTCTAAGAAACATATATGCAAAGCATCCAAACAGTACAATTCGCCAATTTTTTGTTCTTCAAGTTTAAGTGAACAATGAGCCCCAATGTTTAATCCGTTATCGAAAATTATTTGTAACTTTCGACAAGTAGAACAATGAATGGAAAAGGTAGACGGTTGAAATCTTTGTATATATTGCTTCTATATAGTCTAAGAAACATATATGCAAAGCATCCAAACAGTACAATTCGCCAATTTTTTGTTCTTCAAGTTTAAGTGAACAATGAGCCCCAATGGTTAATCCTTTATCGGAAATTATTTGTAAATTTCGACAAGTAGAACAATGAATGGAACAGGTAGCCGGTTGAAATGAATGTATATATTGCTTCCATATAGTCTAAGAAACATGTACGCAAAGCATCCAAACAGTACAATTCGCCAATTTTTTGTTCTTGAAGTTTAAGTGAACAATGAGCCCCATTGTTAATCCTTTAAAGGAAATTATTTGTAACTTTTGACAAGCAGAACAATGAATGGAACAGGTAGACGGTTGAAATCTTTGTATATATTGCTTCTATATAGTCTAAGAAACATATATGCAAAGCATCCAAACAGTACAGTTCGCCAATTTTTTGTTCTTCAAGTTTAAGTGAACAATGAGCCCCATTGTTAATCCTTTAAAGGAAATTATTTGTAACTTTTGACAAGCAGAACAAAGAATGGAACAGGTAGACGGTTGAAATCTTTGTATATATTGCATCTATATAGTCTATGAAACATATATGCAAAGCATCCAAACAGTACAATTCGCCAATTTTTTGTTCTTGAAGTTTAAGTGAACAATGAGCCCCAATGGTTAATCCTTTATCGGTAATTATTTGTAACTTTCGACAAGTAGAACAATGAATGGAACAGGTAGACGGTTGAAATCCTTGTATATATTGCTTCTATATAGTCTAAGAAACATATAAGCAAAGCATCCAAACAGTACAATTCGCCAATTTTTTGTTCTTCAAGTTTAAGTAAACTACGATCCCCATTGTTAATTGCTTAACGGAAATTATTTGTAACTTTCGACAAGTAGAACAATGAATGGAACAGGTAGACGGTTGAAATCATTGTATATATTGCTTCCATATAGTCTAAGAAACATATATGCAAAGCATCCAAACAGTACAATTCGCCAATTTTTTGTTCTTCAAGTTTAAGTGAACAATGAGCCCCAATGTTTAATCCGTTATCGAAAATTATTTGTAACTTTCGACAAGTAGAACAATGAATGGAAAAGGTAGACGGTTGAAATCTTTGTATATATTGCTTCTATATAGTCTAAGAAACATATATGCAAAGCATCCAAACAGTACAATTCGCCAATTTTTTGTTCTTCAAGTTTAAGTGAACAATGAGCCCCAATGGTTAATCCTTTATCGGAAATTATTTGTAAATTTCGACAAGTAGAACAATGAATGGAACAGGTAGCCGGTTGAAATGAATGTATATATTGCTTCTATATAGTCTAAGAAACATATATGCAAAGCATCCAAACAGTACCATTCGCCAATTTTTTGTTCTTCAAGTTTAAGTGAACTACGAGCCCCATTGTTAATCCCTTAACGGAAATTAATTGTAACTTTCTACAATTAGAACAATGATTGGAACACGTAGATGGTTGAAATCTTTGTATATATTGCTTCCATATAGTCTAAGAAACATGTACGCAAAGCATCCAAACAGTACAATTCGCCAATTTTTTGTTCTTCAAGTTTAAGTGAACTACGATCCCCATTGTTAATCCCTTAACGGAAATTATTTGTAACTTTCGACAAGTAGAACAGTGAATGGAACAGGTAGACGGTTGAAATCTTTGTATATATTGCTTCTATATAGTATAAGAAACATATATGCAAAGCATCCAAACAGTACAATTCGCCAATTTTTTGTTCTTCAAGTTTAAGTGAACAATGAGCCCCAATGGTTAATCCTTTATCGGTAATTATTTGTAACTTTCGACAAGTAGAACAATGAATGGAACAGGTAGACGGTTGAAATCCTTGTATATATTGCTTCCATATAGTCTAAGAAACATGTACGCAAAGCATCCAAACAGTACCATTCGCCAATTTTTTGTCCTTCAAGTTTAAGTGAACAATGAGCCCCATTGTTAATCCTTTATAGGATATTATTTGTAACTTTCGACAAGTAGAACAATGAATGGAACAGGTAGCCGGTTGAAATCAATGTATATATTGCTTCTATATAGTCTAAGAAACATATATGCAAAGCATCCAAACAGTACCATTCGCCAATTTTTTGTTCTTCAAGTTTAAGTGAACAATGAGCCCCAATGGTTAATCCTTTATCGGAAATTATTTGTAAATTTCGACAAGTAGAACCATGAATGGAACAGGTAGCCGGTTGAAATCTTTGTATATATTGCATCTATATAGTCTAAGAAACATATATGCAAAGCATCCAAACAGTACAATTCGCCAATTGTTTGTTCTTCAAGTTTAAGTGAACAATGAGCCCCAATGGTTAATCCTTTATCGGAAATTATTTGTAAATTTCGACAAGTAGAACAATGAATGGACCAGGTAGCCGGTTGAAATCAATGTATATATTGCTTCTATATAGTCTAAGAAACATATATGCAAAGCATCCTAACAGTACCATTCGACAATTTTTTGTTCTTCAAGTTTAAGTGAACTACGAGCCCCATTGTTAATCCTTTAAAGGAAATTATTTGTAAATTTCGACAAGTAGAACAATGAATGGAACAGGTAGACTGTTGAAATCATTGTATATATTGCTTCTATATAGTCTAAGAAACATATATGCAAAGCATCCAAACAGTACAGTTCGCCAATTTTTTGTTCTTCAAGTTTAAGTGAACAATGAGCCCCAATGGTTAATCCTTTATCGGTAATTATTTGTAACTTTCGACAAGTAGAACAATGAATGGAACAGGTAGACGGTTGAAATCCTTGTATATATTGCTTCCATATAGTCTAAGAAACATGTACGCAAAGCATCCAAACAGTACCATTCGCCAATTTTTTGTCCTTCAAGTTTAAGTGAACAATGAGCCCCATTGTGAATCCTTTATAGGATATTATTTGTAACTTTCGACAAGTAGAACAATGAATGGAACAGGTAGCCGGTTGAAATCAATGTATATATTGCTTCTATATAGTCTAAGAAACATATATGCAAAGCATCCAAACAGTACCATTCGCCAATTTTTTGTTCTTCAAGTTTAAGTGAACAATGAGCCCCAATGGTTAATCCTTTATCGGAAATTATTTGTAAATTTCGACAAGTAGAACAATGAATGGAACAGGTAGCCGGTTGAAATCTTTGTATATATTGCATCTATATAGTCTAAGAAACATATATGCAAAGCATCCAAACAGTACAATTCGCCAATTGTTTGTTCTTCAAGTTTAAGTGAACAATGAGCCCCAATGGTTAATCCTTTATCGGAAATTATTTGTAAATTTCGACAAGTAGAACAATGAATGGAACAGGTAGCCGGTTGAAATCAATGTATATATTGCTTCTATATAGTCTAAGAAACATATATGCAAAGCATCGTAACAGTACCATTCGACAATTTTTTGTTCTTCAAGTTTAAGTGAACTACGAGCCCCATTGTTAATCCTTTAAAGGAAATTATTTGTAAATTTCGACAAGTAGAACAATGAATGGAACAGGTAGACTGTTGAAATCATTGTATATATTGCTTCTATATAGTCTAAGAAACATATATGCAAAGCATCCAAACAGTACAGTTCGCCAATTTTTAGTTCTTCAAGTTTAAGTGAACAATGAGCCCCATTGTTAATCCTTTAAAGGAAATTATTTGTAACTTTTGACAAGCAGAACAATGAATGGAACAGGTAGACGGTTGAAATCTTTGTATATATTGCATCTATATAGTCTATGAAACATATATGCAAAGCATCCAAACAGTACAATTCGCCAATTTTTTGTTCTTGAAGTTTAAGTGAACAATGAGCCCCAATGGTTAATCCTTTATCGGTAATTATTTGTAACTTTCGACAAGTAGAACAATGAATGGAACAGGTAGACGGTTGAAATCCTTGTATATATTGCTTCTATATAGTCTAAGAAACATATAAGCAAAGCATCCAAACAGTACAATTCGCCAATTTTTTGTTCTTCAAGTTTAAGTAAACTACGATCCCCATTGTTAATTGCTTAACGGAAATTATTTGTAACTTTCGACAAGTAGAACAATGAATGGAACAGGTAGACGGTTGAAATCATTGTATATATTGCTTCCATATAGTCTAAGAAACATATATGCAAAGCATCCAAACAGTACAATTCGCCAATTTTTTGTTCTTCAAGTTTAAGTGAACAATGAGCCCCAATGTTTAATCCGTTATCGAAAATTATTTGTAACTTTCGACAAGTAGAACAATGAATGGAAAAGGTAGACGGTTGAAATCTTTGTATATATTGCTTCTATATAGTCTAAGAAACATATATGCAAAGCATCCAAACAGTACAATTCGCCAATTTTTTGTTCTTCAAGTTTAAGTGAACAATGAGCCCCAATGGTTAATCCTTTATCGGAAATTATTTGTAAATTTCGACAAGTAGAACAATGAATGGAACAGGTAGCCGGTTGAAATGAATGTATATATTGCTTCTATATAGTCTAAGAAACATATATGCAAAGCATCCAAACAGTACCATTCGCCAATTTTTTGTTCTTCAAGTTTAAGTGAACTACGAGCCCCATTGTTAATCCCTTAACGGAAATTAATTGTAACTTTCTACAATTAGAACAATGATTGGAACACGTAGATGGTTGAAATCTTTGTATATATTGCTTCCATATAGTCTAAGAAACATGTACGCAAAGCATCCAAACAGTACAATTCGCCAATTTTTTGTTCTTCAAGTTTAAGTGAACTACGATCCCCATTGTTAATCCCTTAACGGAAATTATTTGTAACTTTCGACAAGTAGAACAGTGAATGGAACAGGTAGACGGTTGAAATCTTTGTATATATTGCTTCTATATAGTATAAGAAACATATATGCAAAGCATCCAAACAGTACAATTCGCCAATTTTTTGTTCTTCAAGTTTAAGTGAACAATGAGCCCCAATGGTTAATCCTTTATCGGTAATTATTTGTAACTTTCGACAAGTAGAACAATGAATGGAACAGGTAGACGGTTGAAATCCTTGTATATATTGCTTCCATATAGTCTAAGAAACATATATGCAAAGCATCCAAACAGTACAATTCGCCAATTGTTTGTTCTTCAAGTTTAAGTGAACAATGAGCCCCAATGGTTAATCCTTTATCGGAAATTATTTGTAAATTTCGACAAGTAGAACAATGAATGGAACAGGTAGCCGGTTGAAATCAATGTATATATTGCTTCTATATAGTCTAAGAAACATATATGCAAAGCATCCTAACAGTACCATTCGCCAATTTTTTGTTCTTCAAGTTTAAGTGAACAATGAGCCCCATTGTTAATCCTTTATAGGATATTATTTGTAACTTTCGACAAGTAGAACAATGAATGGAACAGGTAGCCGGTTGAAATCAATGTATATATTGCTTCTATATAGTCTAAGAAACATATATGCAAAGCATCCAAACAGTACCATTCGCCAATTTTTTGTTCTTCAAGTTTAAGTGAACAATGAGCCCCAATGGTTAATCCTTTATCGGAAATTATTTGTAAATTTCGACAAGTAGAACAATGAATGGAACAGGTAGCCGGTTGAAATCTTTGTATATATTGCATCTATATAGTCTAAGAAACATATATGCAAAGCATCCAAACAGTACAATTCGCCAATTGTTTGTTCTTCAAGTTTAAGTGAACAATGAGCCCCAATGGTTAATCCTTTATCGGAAATTATTTGTAAATTTCGACAAGTAGAACAATGAATGGAACAGGTAGCCGGTTGAAATCAATGTATATATTGCTTCTATATAGTCTAAGAAACATATATGCAAAGCATCCAAACAGTACCATTCGCCAATTTTTTGTTCTTCAAGTTTAAGTGAACAATGAGCCCCAATGGTTAATCCTTTATCGGAAATTATTTGTAAATTTCGACAAGTAGAACAATGAATGGAACAGGTAGCCGGTTGAAATCTTTGTATATATTGCATCTATATAGTCTAAGAAACATATATGCAAAGCATCCAAACAGTACAATTCGCCAATTGTTTGTTCTTCAAGTTTAAGTGAACAATGAGCCCCAATGGTTAATCCTTTATCGGAAATTATTTGTAACTTTCGACAAGTAGAACAATGAATGGAACAGGTAGACGGTTGAAATCATTGTATATATTGCATCTATATAGTCTATGAAACATATATGCAAAGCATCCAAACAGTACAATTCGCCAATTTTTTGTTCTTGAAGTTTAAGTAAACTACGATCCCCATTGTTAATCACTTAACGGAAATTATTTGTAACTTTCGACAAGTAGAACAATGAATGGAACAGGTAGACGGTTGAAATCATTGTATATATTGCTTCTATATAGTCTAAGAAACATATAAGCAAAGCATCCAAACAGTACAATTCGCCAATTTTTTGTTCTTCAAGTTTAAGTAAACTACGATCCCCATTGTTAATTGCTTAACGGAAATTATTTATAACTTTCGACAAGTAGAACAATGAATGGAACAGGTAGACGGTTGAAATCATTGTATATATTGCTTCCATATAGTCTAAGAAACATATATGCAAAGCATCCAAACAGTACAATTCGCCAATTTTTTGTTCTTCAAGTTTAAGTGAACAATGAGCCCCAATGTTTAATCCGTTATCGAAAATTATTTGTAACTTTCGACAAGTAGAACAATGAATGGAAAAGGTAGACGGTTGAAATCTTTGTATATATTGCTTCTATATAGTCTAAGAAACATATATGCAAAGCATCCAAACAGTACAATTCGCCAATTTTTTGTTCTTCAAGTTTAAGTGAACAATGAGCCCCAATGGTTAATCCTTTATCGGAAATTATTTGTAAATTTCGACAAGTAGAACAATGAATGGAACAGGTAGCCGGTTGAAATGAATGTATATATTGCTTCTATATAGTCTAAGAAACATATATGCAAAGCATCCAAACAGTACCATTCGCCAATTTTTTGTTCTTCAAGTTTAAGTGAACTACGAGCCCCATTGTTAATCCCTTAACGGAAATTAATTGTAACTTTCTACAATTAGAACAATGATTGGAACACGTAGATGGTTGAAATCTTTGTATATATTGCTTCCATATAGTCTAAGAAACATGTACGCAAAGCATCCAAACAGTACAATTCGCCAATTTTTTGTTCTTCAAGTTTAAGTGAACAATGAGCCCCATTGTTAATCCTTTATAGGATATTATTTGTAACTTTCGACAAGTAGAACAATGAATGGAACAGGTAGCCGGTTGAAATCAATGTATATATTGCTTCTATATAGTCTAAGAAACATATATGCAAAGCATCCAAACAGTACCATTCGCCAATTTTTTGTTCTTCAAGTTTAAGTGAACAATGAGCCCCAATGGTTAATCCTTTATCGGAAATTATTTGTAAATTTCGACAAGTAGAACAATGAATGGAACAGGTAGCCGGTTGAAATCTTTGTATATATTGCATCTATATAGTCTAAGAAACATATATGCAAAGCATCCAAACAGTACAATTCGCCAATTGTTTGTTCTTCAAGTTTAAGTGAACAATGAGCCCCAATGGTTAATCCTTTATCGGAAATTATTTGTAAATTTCGACAAGTAGAACAATGAATGGAACAGGTAGCCGGTTGAAATCAATGTATATATTGCTTCTATATAGTCTAAGAAACATATATGCAAAGCATCCAAACAGTACCATTCGCCAATTTTTTGTTCTTCAAGTTTAAGTGAACAATGAGCCCCAATGGTTAATCCTTTATCGGAAATTATTTGTAAATTTCGACAAGTAGAACAATGAATGGAACAGGTAGCCGGTTGAAATCTTTGTATATATTGCATCTATATAGTCTAAGAAACATATATGCAAAGCATCCAAACAGTACAATTCGCCAATTGTTTGTTCTTCAAGTTTAAGTGAACAATGAGCCCCAATGGTTAATCCTTTATCGGAAATTATTTGTAACTTTCGACAAGTAGAACAATGAATGGAACAGGTAGACGGTTGAAATCATTGTATATATTGCATCTATATAGTCTATGAAACATATATGCAAAGCATCCAAACAGTACAATTCGCCAATTTTTTGTTCTTGAAGTTTAAGTAAACTACGATCCCCATTGTTAATCACTTAACGGAAATTATTTGTAACTTTCGACAAGTAGAACAATGAATGGAACAGGTAGACGGTTGAAATCATTGTATATATTGCTTCTATATAGTCTAAGAAACATATAAGCAAAGCATCCAAACAGTACAATTCGCCAATTTTTTGTTCTTCAAGTTTAAGTAAACTACGATCCCCATTGTTAATTGCTTAACGGAAATTATTTATAACTTTCGACAAGTAGAACAATGAATGGAACAGGTAGACGGTTGAAATCATTGTATATATTGCTTCCATATAGTCTAAGAAACATATATGCAAAGCATCCAAACAGTACAATTCGCCAATTTTTTGTTCTTCAAGTTTAAGTGAACAATGAGCCCCAATGTTTAATCCGTTATCGAAAATTATTTGTAACTTTCGACAAGTAGAACAATGAATGGAAAAGGTAGACGGTTGAAATCTTTGTATATATTGCTTCTATATAGTCTAAGAAACATATATGCAAAGCATCCAAACAGTACAATTCGCCAATTTTTTGTTCTTCAAGTTTAAGTGAACAATGAGCCCCAATGGTTAATCCTTTATCGGAAATTATTTGTAAATTTCGACAAGTAGAACAATGAATGGAACAGGTAGCCGGTTGAAATGAATGTATATATTGCTTCTATATAGTCTAAGAAACATATATGCAAAGCATCCAAACAGTACCATTCGCCAATTTTTTGTTCTTCAAGTTTAAGTGAACTACGAGCCCCATTGTTAATCCCTTAACGGAAATTAATTGTAACTTTCTACAATTAGAACAATGATTGGAACACGTAGATGGTTGAAATCTTTGTATATATTGCTTCCATATAGTCTAAGAAACATGTACGCAAAGCATCCAAACAGTACAATTCGCCAATTTTTTGTTCTTGAAGTTTAAGTGAACAATGAGCCCCATTGTTAATCCTTTAAAGGAAATTATTTGTAACTTTTGACAAGCAGAACAATGAATGGAACAGGTAGACGGTTGAAATCTTTGTATATATTGCTTCTATATAGTCTAAGAAACATATATGCAAAGCATCCAAACAGTACAATTCGCCAATTGTTTGTTCTTCAAGTTTAAGTGAACAATGAGCCCCAATGGTTAATCCTTTATCGGAAATTATTTGTAACTTTCGACAAGTAGAACAATGAATGGAACAGGTAGACGGTTGAAATCATTGTATATATTGCATCTATATAGTCTATGAAACATATATGCAAAGCATCCAAACAGTACAATTCGCCAATTTTTTGTTCTTGAAGTTTAAGTAAACTACGATCCCCATTGTTAATCACTTAACGGAAATTATTTGTAACTTTCGACAAGTAGAACAATGAATGGAAAAGGTAGACGGTTGAAATCATTGTATATATTGCTTCTATATAGTCTAAGAAACATATAAGCAAAGCATCCAAACAGTACAATTCGCCAATTTTTTGTTCTTCAAGTTTAAGTAAACTACGATCCCCATTGTTAATTGCTTAACGGAAATTATTTGTAACTTTCGACAAGTAGAACAATGAATGGAACAGGTAGACGGTTGAAATCATTGTATATATTGCTTCCATATAGTCTAAGAAACATATATGCAAAGCATCCAAACAGTACAATTCGCCAATTTTTTGTTCTTCAAGTTTAAGTGAACAATGAGCCCCAATGTTTAATCCGTTATCGAAAATTATTTGTAACTTTCGACAAGTAGAACAATGAATGGAAAAGGTAGACGGTTGAAATCTTTGTATATATTGCTTCTATATAGTCTAAGAAACATATATGCAAAGCATCCAAACAGTACCATTCGCCAATTTTTTGTTCTTCAAGTTTAAGTGAACTACGAGCCCCATTGCTAATCCCTTAACGGAAATTAATTGTAACTTTCTACAAGTAGAACAATGATTGGAACACGTAGACGGTTGAAATCTTTGTATATATTGCTTCCATATAGTCTAAGAAACATGTACGCAAAGCATCCAAACAGTACAATTCGCCAATTTTTTGTTCTTCAAGTTTAAGTGAACAATGAGCCCCAATGGTTAATCCTTTATCGGAAATTATTTGTAAATTTCGACAAGTAGAACAATGAATGGAACAGGTAGCCGGTTGAAATGAATGTATATATTGCTTCTATATAGTCTAAGAAACATATATGCAAAGCATCCAAACAGTACCATTCGCCAATTTTTTGTTCTTCAAGTTTAAGTGAACTACGAGCCCCATTGTTAATCCCTTAACGGAAATTAATTGTAACTTTCTACAATTAGAACAATGATTGGAACACGTAGATGGTTGAAATCTTTGTATATATTGCTTCCATATAGTCTAAGAAACATGTACGCAAAGCATCCAAACAGTACAATTCGCCAATTTTTTGTTCTTGAAGTTTAAGTGAACAATGAGCCCCATTGTTAATCCTTTAAAGGAAATTATTTGTAACTTTTGACAAGCAGAACAATGAATGGAACAGGTAGACGGTTGAAATCTTTGTATATATTGCTTCTATATAGTCTAAGAAACATATATGCAAAGCATCCAAACAGTACAATTCGCCAATTGTTTGTTCTTCAAGTTTAAGTGAACAATGAGCCCCAATGGTTAATCCTTTATCGGAAATTATTTGTAACTTTCGACAAGTAGAACAATGAATGGAACAGGTAGACGGTTGAAATCATTGTATATATTGCATCTATATAGTCTATGAAACATATATGCAAAGCATCCAAACAGTACAATTCGCCAATTTTTTGTTCTTGAAGTTTAAGTAAACTACGATCCCCATTGTTAATCACTTAACGGAAATTATTTGTAACTTTCGACAAGTAGAACAATGAATGGAACAGGTAGACGGTTGAAATCATTGTATATATTGCTTCTATATAGTCTAAGAAACATATAAGCAAAGCATCCAAACAGTACAATTCGCCAATTTTTTGTTCTTCAAGTTTAAGTAAACTACGATCCCCATTGTTAATTGCTTAACGGAAATTATTTGTAACTTTCGACAAGTAGAACAATGAATGGAACAGGTAGACGGTTGAAATCATTGTATATATTGCTTCCATATAGTCTAAGAAACATATATGCAAAGCATCCAAACAGTACAATTCGCCAATTTTTTGTTCTTCAAGTTTAAGTGAACAATGAGCCCCAATGTTTAATCCGTTATCGAAAATTATTTGTAACTTTCGACAAGTAGAACAATGAATGGAAAAGGTAGACGGTTGAAAGCTTTGTATATATTGCTTCTATATAGTCTAAGAAACATATATGCAAAGCATCCAAACAGTACAATTCGCCAATTTTTTGTTCTTCAAGTTTAAGTGAACAATGAGCCCCAATGGTTAATCCTTTATCGGTAATTATTTGTAACTTTCGACAAGTAGAACAATGAATGGAACAGGTAGACGGTTGAAATCCTTGTATATATTGCTTCTATATAGTCTAAGAAACATATAAGCAAAGCATCCAAACAGTACCATTCGACAATTTTTTGTTCTTCAAGTTTAAGTGAACTACGAGCCCCATTGTTAATCCTTTAAAGGAAATTATTTGTAAATTTCGACAAGTAGAACAATGAATGGAACAGGTAGACTGTTGAAATCATTGTATATATTGCTTCTATATAGTCTAAGAAACATATATGCAAAGCATCCAAACAGTACAGTTCGCCAATTTTTAGTTCTTCAAGTTTAAGTGAACAATGAGCCCCATTGTTAATCCTTTAAAGGAAATTATTTGTAACTTTTGACAAGCAGAACAATGAATGGAACAGGTAGACGGTTGAAATCTTTGTATATATTGCATCTATATAGTCTATGAAACATATATGCAAAGCATCCAAACAGTACAATTCGCCAATTTTTTGTTCTTGAAGTTTAAGTGAACAATGAGCCCCAATGGTTAATCCTTTATCGGTAATTATTTGTAACTTTCGACAAGTAGAACAATGAATGGAACAGGTAGACGGTTGAAATCCTTGTATATATTGCTTCTATATAGTCTAAGAAACATATAAGCAAAGCATCCAAACAGTACCATTCGCCAATTTTTTGTTCTTCAAGTTTAAGTAAACTACGATCCCCATTGTTAATTGCTTAACGGAAATTATTTGTAACTTTCGACAAGTAGAACAATGAATGGAACAGGTAGACGGTTGAAATCATTGTATATATTGCTTCCATATAGTCTAAGAAACATATATGCAAAGCATCCAAACAGTACAATTCGCCAATTTTTTGTTCTTCAAGTTTAAGTGAACAATGAGCCCCAATGTTTAATCCGTTATCGAAAATTATTTGTAACTTTCGACAAGTAGAACAATGAATGGAAAAGGTAGACGGTTGAAATCTTTGTATATATTGCTTCTATATAGTCTAAGAAACATATATGCAAAGCATCCAAACAGTACAATTCGCCAATTTTTTGTTCTTCAAGTTTAAGTGAACAATGAGCCCCAATGGTTAATCCTTTATCGGAAATTATTTGTAAATTTCGACAAGTAGAACAATGAATGGAACAGGTAGCCGGTTGAAATGAATGTATATATTGCTTCTATATAGTCTAAGAAACATATATGCAAAGCATCCAAACAGTACCATTCGCCAATTTTTTGTTCTTCAAGTTTAAGTGAACTACGAGCCCCATTGTTAATCCCTTAACGGAAATTAATTGTAACTTTCTACAATTAGAACAATGATTGGAACACGTAGATGGTTGAAATCTTTGTATATATTGCTTCCATATAGTCTAAGAAACATGTACGCAAAGCATCCAAACAGTACAATTCGCCAATTTTTTGTTCTTCAAGTTTAAGTGAACTACGATCCCCATTGTTAATCCCTTAACGGAAATTATTTGTAACTTTCGACAAGTAGAACAGTGAATGGAACAGGTAGACGGTTGAAATCTTTGTATATATTGCTTCTATATAGTATAAGAAACATATATGCAAAGCATCCAAACAGTACAATTCGCCAATTTTTTGTTCTTCAAGTTTAAGTGAACAATGAGCCCCAATGGTTAATCCTTTATCGGTAATTATTTGTAACTTTCGACAAGTAGAACAATGAATGGAACAGGTAGACGGTTGAAATCCTTGTATATATTGCTTCCATATAGTCTAAGAAACATATATGCAAAGCATCCAAACAGTACAATTCGCCAATTGTTTGTTCTTCAAGTTTAAGTGAACAATGAGCCCCAATGGTTAATCCTTTATCGGAAATTATTTGTAAATTTCGACAAGTAGAACAATGAATGGAACAGGTAGCCGGTTGAAATCAATGTATATATTGCTTCTATATAGTCTAAGAAACATATATGCAAAGCATCCTAACAGTACCATTCGCCAATTTTTTGTTCTTCAAGTTTAAGTGAACAATGAGCCCCATTGTTAATCCTTTATAGGATATTATTTGTAACTTTCGACAAGTAGAACAATGAATGGAACAGGTAGCCGGTTGAAATCAATGTATATATTGCTTCTATATAGTCTAAGAAACATATATGCAAAGCATCCAAACAGTACCATTCGCCAATTTTTTGTTCTTCAAGTTTAAGTTAACAATGAGCCCCAATGGTTAATCCTTTATCGGAAATTATTTGTAAATTTCGACAAGTAGAACAATGAATGGAACAGGTAGCCGGTTGAAATCTTTGTATATATTGCATCTATATAGTCTAAGAAACATATATGCAAAGCATCCAAACAGTACAATTCGCCAATTGTTTGTTCTTCAAGTTTAAGTGAACAATGAGCCCCAATGGTTAATCCTTTATCGGAAATTATTTGTAAATTTCGACAAGTAGAACAATGAATGGAACAGGTAGCCGGTTGAAATCAATGTATATATTGCTTCTATATAGTCTAAGAAACATATATGCAAAGCATCCAAACAGTACCATTCGCCAATTTTTTGTTCTTCAAGTTTAAGTGAACAATGAGCCCCAATGGTTAATCCTTTATCGGAAATTATTTGTAAATTTCGACAAGTAGAACAATGAATGGAACAGGTAGCCGGTTGAAATCTTTGTATATATTGCATCTATATAGTCTAAGAAACATATATGCAAAGCATCCAAACAGTACAATTCGCCAATTGTTTGTTCTTCAAGTTTAAGTGAACAATGAGCCCCAATGGTTAATCCTTTATCGGAAATTATTTGTAACTTTCGACAAGTAGAACAATGAATGGAACAGGTAGACGGTTGAAATCATTGTATATATTGCATCTATATAGTCTATGAAACATATATGCAAAGCATCCAAACAGTACAATTCGCCAATTTTTTGTTCTTGAAGTTTAAGTAAACTACGATCCCCATTGTTAATCACTTAACGGAAATTATTTGTAACTTTCGACAAGTAGAACAATGAATGGAACAGGTAGACGGTTGAAATCATTGTATATATTGCTTCTATATAGTCTAAGAAACATATAAGCAAAGCATCCAAACAGTACAATTCGCCAATTTTTTGTTCTTCAAGTTTAAGTAAACTACGATCCCCATTGTTAATTGCTTAACGGAAATTATTTATAACTTTCGACAAGTAGAACAATGAATGGAACAGGTAGACGGTTGAAATCATTGTATATATTGCTTCCATATAGTCTAAGAAACATATATGCAAAGCATCCAAACAGTACAATTCGCCAATTTTTTGTTCTTCAAGTTTAAGTGAACAATGAGCCCCAATGTTTAATCCGTTATCGAAAATTATTTGTAACTTTCGACAAGTAGAACAATGAATGGAAAAGGTAGACGGTTGAAATCTTTGTATATATTGCTTCTATATAGTCTAAGAAACATATATGCAAAACATCCAAACAGTACAATTCGCCAATTTTTTGTTCTTCAAGTTTAAGTGAACAATGAGCCCCAATGGTTAATCCTTTATCGGAAATTATTTGTAAATTTCGACAAGTAGAACAATGAATGGAACAGGTAGCCGGTTGAAATGAATGTATATATTGCTTCTATATAGTCTAAGAAACATATATGCAAAGCATCCAAACAGTACCATTCGCCAATTTTTTGTTCTTCAAGTTTAAGTGAACTACGAGCCCCATTGTTAATCCCTTAACGGAAATTAATTGTAACTTTCTACAATTAGAACAATGATTGGAACACGTAGATGGTTGAAATCTTTGTATATATTGCTTCCATATAGTCTAAGAAACATGTACGCAAAGCATCCAAACAGTACAATTCGCCAATTTTTTGTTCTTCAAGTTTAAGTGAACAATGAGCCCCATTGTTAATCCTTTATAGGATATTATTTGTAACTTTCGACAAGTAGAACAATGAATGGAACAGGTAGCCGGTTGAAATCAATGTATATATTGCTTCTATATAGTCTAAGAAACATATATGCAAAGCATCCAAACAGTACCATTCGCCAATTTTTTGTTCTTCAAGTTTAAGTGAACAATGAGCCCCAATGGTTAATCCTTTATCGGAAATTATTTGTAAATTTCGACAAGTAGAACAATGAATGGAACAGGTAGCCGGTTGAAATCTTTGTATATATTGCATCTATATAGTCTAAGAAACATATATGCAAAGCATCCAAACAGTACAATTCGCCAATTGTTTGTTCTTCAAGTTTAAGTGAACAATGAGCCCCAATGGTTAATCCTTTATCGGAAATTATTTGTAAATTTCGACAAGTAGAACAATGAATGGAACAGGTAGCCGGTTGAAATCAATGTATATATTGCTTCTATATAGTCTAAGAAACATATATGCAAAGCATCCAAACAGTACCATTCGCCAATTTTTTGTTCTTCAAGTTTAAGTGAACAATGAGCCCCAATGGTTAATCCTTTATCGGAAATTATTTGTAAATTTCGACAAGTAGAACAATGAATGGAACAGGTAGCCGGTTGAAATCTTTGTATATATTGCATCTATATAGTCTAAGAAACATATATGCAAAGCATCCAAACAGTACAATTCGCCAATTGTTTGTTCTTCAAGTTTAAGTGAACAATGAGCCCCAATGGTTAATCCTTTATCGGAAATTATTTGTAACTTTCGACAAGTAGAACAATGAATGGAACAGGTAGACGGTTGAAATCATTGTATATATTGCATCTATATAGTCTATGAAACATATATGCAAAGCATCCAAACAGTACAATTCGCCAATTTTTTGTTCTTGAAGTTTAAGTAAACTACGATCCCCATTGTTAATCACTTAACGGAAATTATTTGTAACTTTCGACAAGTAGAACAATGAATGGAACAGGTAGACGGTTGAAATCATTGTATATATTGCTTCTATATAGTCTAAGAAACATATAAGCAAAGCATCCAAACAGTACAATTCGCCAATTTTTTGTTCTTCAAGTTTAAGTAAACTACGATCCCCATTGTTAATTGCTTAACGGAAATTATTTATAACTTTCGACAAGTAGAACAATGAATGGAACAGGTAGACGGTTGAAATCATTGTATATATTGCTTCCATATAGTCTAAGAAACATATATGCAAAGCATCCAAACAGTACAATTCGCCAATTTTTTGTTCTTCAAGTTTAAGTGAACAATGAGCCCCAATGTTTAATCCGTTATCGAAAATTATTTGTAACTTTCGACAAGTAGAACAATGAATGGAAAAGGTAGACGGTTGAAATCTTTGTATATATTGCTTCTATATAGTCTAAGAAACATATATGCAAAGCATCCAAACAGTACAATTCGCCAATTTTTTGTTCTTCAAGTTTAAGTGAACAATGAGCCCCAATGGTTAATCCTTTATCGGAAATTATTTGTAAATTTCGACAAGTAGAACAATGAATGGAACAGGTAGCCGGTTGAAATGAATGTACATATTGCTTCTATATAGTCTAAGAAACATATATGCAAAGCATCCAAACAGTACCATTCGCCAATTTTTTGTTCTTCAAGTTTAAGTGAACTACGAGCCCCATTGTTAATCCCTTAACGGAAATTAATTGTAACTTTCTACAATTAGAACAATGATTGGAACACGTAGATGGTTGAAATCTTTGTATATATTGCTTCCATATAGTCTAAGAAACATGTACGCAAAGCATCCAAACAGTACAATTCGCCAATTTTTTGTTCTTGAAGTTTAAGTGAACAATGAGCCCCATTGTTAATCCTTTAAAGGAAATTATTTGTAACTTTTGACAAGCAGAACAATGAATGGAACAGGTAGACGGTTGAAATCTTTGTATATATTGCTTCTATATAGTCTAAGAAACATATATGCAAAGCATCCAAACAGTACAATTCGCCAATTGTTTGTTCTTCAAGTTTAAGTGAACAATGAGCCCCAATGGTTAATCCTTTATCGGAAATTATTTGTAACTTTCGACAAGTAGAACAATGAATGGAACAGGTAGACGGTTGAAATCATTGTATATATTGCATCTATATAGTCTATGAAACATATATGCAAAGCATCCAAACAGTACAATTCGCCAATTTTTTGTTCTTGAAGTTTAAGTAAACTACGATCCCCATTGTTAATCACTTAACGGAAATTATTTGTAACTTTCGACAAGTAGAACAATGAATGGAAAAGGTAGACGGTTGAAATCATTGTATATATTGCTTCTATATAGTCTAAGAAACATATAAGCAAAGCATCCAAACAGTACAATTCGCCAATTTTTTGTTCTTCAAGTTTAAGTAAACTACGATCCCCATTGTTAATTGCTTAACGGAAATTATTTGTAACTTTCGACAAGTAGAACAATGAATGGAACAGGTAGACGGTTGAAATCATTGTATATATTGCTTCCATATAGTCTAAGAAACATATATGCAAAGCATCCAAACAGTACAATTCGCCAATTTTTTGTTCTTCAAGTTTAAGTGAACAATGAGCCCCAATGTTTAATCCGTTATCGAAAATTATTTGTAACTTTCGACAAGTAGAACAATGAATGGAAAAGGTAGACGGTTGAAATCTTTGTATATATTGCTTCTATATAGTCTAAGAAACATATATGCAAAGCATCCAAACAGTACCATTCGCCAATTTTTTGTTCTTCAAGTTTAAGTGAACTACGAGCCCCATTGCTAATCCCTTAACGGAAATTAATTGTAACTTTCTACAAGTAGAACAATGATTGGAACACGTAGACGGTTGAAATCTTTGTATATATTGCTTCCATATAGTCTAAGAAACATGTACGCAAAGCATCCAAACAGTACAATTCGCCAATTTTTTGTTCTTCAAGTTTAAGTGAACAATGAGCCCCAATGGTTAATCCTTTATCGGAAATTATTTGTAACTTTCGACAAGTAGAACAATGAATGGAAAAGGTAGACGGTTGAAATCTTTGTATATATTGCTTCTATATAGTCTAAGAAACATATATGCAAAGCATCCAAACAGTACAATTCGCCAATTTTTTGTTCTTCAAGTTTAAGTGAACAATGAGCCCCAATGGTTAATCCTTTATCGGAAATTATTTGTAAATTTCGACAAGTAGAACAATGAATGGAACAGGTAGCCGGTTGAAATGAATGTATATATTGCTTCTATATAGTCTAAGAAACATATATGCAAAGCATCCAAACAGTACCATTCGCCAATTTTTTGTTCTTCAAGTTTAAGTGAACTACGAGCCCCATTGTTAATCCCTTAACGGAAATTAATTGTAACTTTCTACAATTAGAACAATGATTGGAACACGTAGATGGTTGAAATCTTTGTATATATTGCTTCCATATAGTCTAAGAAACATGTACGCAAAGCATCCAAACAGTACAATTCGCCAATTTTTTGTTCTTGAAGTTTAAGTGAACAATGAGCCCCATTGTTAATCCTTTAAAGGAAATTATTTGTAACTTTTGACAAGCAGAACAATGAATGGAACAGGTAGACGGTTGAAATCTTTGTATATATTGCTTCTATATAGTCTAAGAAACATATATGCAAAGCATCCAAACAGTACAGTTCGCCAATTTTTTGTTCTTCAAGTTTAAGTGAACAATGAGCCCCATTGTTAATCCTTTAAAGGAAATTATTTGTAACTTTTGACAAGCAGAACAATGTATGGAACAGGTAGACGGTTGAAATCTTTGTATATATTGCATCTATATAGTCTATGAAACATATATGCAAAGCATCCAAACAGTACAATTCGCCAATTTTTTGTTCTTGAAGTTTAAGTGAACAATGAGCCCCAATGGTTAATCCTTTATCGGTAATTATTTGTAACTTTCGACAAGTAGAACAATGAATGGAACAGGTAGACGGTTGAAATCCTTGTATATATTGCTTCTATATAGTCTAAGAAACATATAAGCAAAGCATCCAAACAGTACAATTCGCCAATTTTTTGTTCTTCAAGTTTAAGTAAACTACGATCCCCATTGTTAATTGCTTAACGGAAATTATTTGTAACTTTCGACAAGTAGAACAATGAATGGAACAGGTAGACGGTTGAAATCATTGTATATATTGCTTCCATATAGTCTAAGAAACATATATGCAAAGCATCCAAACAGTACAATTCGCCAATTTTTTGTTCTTCAAGTTTAAGTGAACAATGAGCCCCAATGTTTAATCCGTTATCGAAAATTATTTGTAACTTTCGACAAGTAGAACAATGAATGGAAAAGGTAGACGGTTGAAATCTTTGTATATATTGCTTCTATATAGTCTAAGCAACATATATGCAAAGCATCCAAAGAGTACAATTCGCCAATTTTTTGTTCTTCAAGTTTAAGTGAACAATGAGCCCCAATGGTTAATCCTTTATCGGAAATTATTTGTAAATTTCGACAAGTAGAACAATGAATGGAACAGGTAGCCGGTTGAAATGAATGTATATATTGCTTCTATATAGTCTAAGAAACATATATGCAAAGCATCCAAACAGTACCATTCGCCAATTTTTTGTTCTTCAAGTTTAAGTGAACTACGAGCCCCATTGTTAATCCCTTAACGGAAATTAATTGTAACTTTCTACAATTAGAACAATGATTGGAACACGTAGATGGTTGAAATCTTTGTATATATTGCTTCCATATAGTCTAAGAAACATGTACGCAAAGCATCCAAACAGTACAATTCGCCAATTTTTTGTTCTTCAAGTTTAAGTGAACTACGATCCCAATTGTTAATCCCTTAACGGAAATTATTTGTAACTTTCGACAAGTAGAACAGTGAATGGAACAGGTAGACGGTTGAAATCTTTGTATATATTGCTTCTATATAGTATAAGAAACATATATGCAAAGCATCCAAACAGTACAATTCGCCAATTTTTTGTTCTTCAAGTTTAAGTGAACAATGAGCCAAAATGTTTAATCCGTTATCGGAAATTATTTGGAACTTTCGACAAGTAGAACAATGAATGGAAAAGGTAGACGGTTGAAATCTTTGTATATATTGCTTCTATATAGTCTAAGAAACATATATGCAAAGCATCCAAACAGTACCATTCGCCAATTTTTTGTTCTTCAAGTTTAAGTGAACTACGAGCCCCATTGTTAATCCTTTAAAGGAAATTATTTGTAAATTTCGACAAGTAGAACAATGAATGGATCATGTAGACGGTTGAAATCATTGTATATATTGCTTCTATATAGTCTACGAAACATATATGCAAAGCATCCAAACAGTACAATTCGCCAATTTTTTGCTCTTCAAGTTTAAGTGAACAGCGATCCCCATTGTTAATCACTTAACGGAAATTATTTGTAACTTTCGACAAGTAGAACAATGAATGGAACAGGTAGACGGTTGAAATCATTGTATATATTGCTTCTATATAGTCTAAGAAACATATATGCAAAGCATCCAAACAGTACAATTCGCCAATTTTTTGTTCTTCAAGTTTAAGTAAACTACGATCCCCATTGTTAATCCCTTAACGGTAATTATTTGTAACTTTCGACAAGTAGAACAATGAATGGAACAGGTAGCCGGTTGAAATCTTTGTATATATTGCATCTATATAGTCTAAGAAACATATATGCAAAGCATCCAAACAGTACAATTCGCCAATTGTTTGTTCTTCAAGTTTAAGTGAACAATGAGCCCCAATGGTTAATCCTTTATCGGAAATTATTTGTAAATTTCGACAAGTAGAACAATGAATGGAACAGGTAGACGGTTGAAATCTTTGTATATATTGCTTCTATATAGTCTAAGAAACATATATGCAAAGCATCCAAACAGTACAGTTCGCCAATTTTTTGTTCTTCAAGTTTAAGTGAACAATGAGCCCCATTGTTAATCCTATAAAGGAAATTATTTGTAACTTTTGACAAGCAGAACAATGAATGGAACAGGTAGACGGTTGAAATCTTTGTATATATTGCATCTATATAGTCTATGAAACATATATGCAAAGCATCCAAACAGTACAATTCGCCAATTTTTTGTTCTTGAAGTTTAAGTGAACAATGAGCCCCAATGGTTAATCCTTTATCGGTAATTATTTGTAACTTTCGACAAGTAGAACAATGAATGGAACAGGTAGACGGTTGAAATCCTTGTATATATTGCTTCTATATAGTCTAAGAAACATATAAGCAAAGCATCCAAACAGTACAATTCGCCAATTTTTTGTTCTTCAAGTTTAAGTAAACTACGATCCCCATTGTTAATTGCTTAACGGAAATTATTTGTAACTTTCGACAAGTAGAACAATGAATGGAACAGGTAGACGGTTGAAATCATTGTATATATTGCTTCCATATAGTCTAAGAAACATATATGCAAAGCATCCAAACAGTACAATTCGCCAATTTTTTGTTCTTCAAGTTTAAGTGAACAATGAGCCCCAATGTTTAATCCGTTATCGAAAATTATTTGTAACTTTCGACAAGTAGAACAATGAATGGAAAAGGTAGACGGTTGAAATCTTTGTATATATTGCTTCTATATAGTCTAAGAAACATATATGCAAAGCATCCAAACAGTACAATTCGCCAATTTTTTGTTCTTCAAGTTTAAGTGAACAATGAGCCCCAATGGTTAATCCTTTATCGGAAATTATTTGTAAATTTCGACAAGTAGAACAATGAATGGAACAGGTAGCCGGTTGAAATGAATGTATATATTGCTTCTATATAGTCTAAGAAACATATATGCAAAGCATCCAAACAGTACCATTCGCCAATTTTTTGTTCTTCAAGTTTAAGTGAACTACGAGCCCCATTGTTAATCCCTTAACGGAAATTAATTGTAACTTTCTACAATTAGAACAATGATTGGAACACGTAGATGGTTGAAATCTTTGTATATATTGCTTCCATATAGAATAAGAAACATGTACGCAAAGCATCCAAACAGTACAATTCGCCAATTTTTTGTTCTTCAAGTTTAAGTGAACTACGATCCCCATTGTTAATCCCTTAACGGAAATTATTTGTAACTTTCGACAAGTAGAACAGTGAATGGAACACGTAGACGGTTGAAATCTTTGTATATATTGCTTCTATATAGTATAAGAAACATATATGCAAAGCATCCAAACAGTACAATTCGCCAATTTTTTGTTCTTCAAGTTTAAGTGAACAATGAGCCAAAATGTTTAATCCGTTATCGGAAATTATTTGGAACTTTCGACAAGTAGAACAATGAATGGAAAAGGTAGACGGTTGAAATCTTTGTATATATTGCTTCTATATAGTCTAAGAAACATATATGCAAAGCATCCAAACAGTACCATTCGCCAATTTTTTGTTCTTCAAGTTTAAGTGAACTACGAGCCCCATTGTTAATCCTTTAAAGGAAATTATTTGTAAATTTCGACAAGTAGAACAATGAATGGATCATGTAGACGGTTGAAATCATTGTATATATTGCTTCTATATAGTCTACGAAACATATATGCAAAGCATCCAAACAGTACAATTCGCCAATTTTTTGCTCTTCAAGTTTAAGTGAACAGCGAGCCCCATTGATAATCATGAAACGGGAATTATTTGTAACTTTCTACAAGTAGAACAATGAATAGAACAGGTAGACGGTTGAAATCTTTGTATATGTTGCTTCTATATAGTCTAAGAAACCTATATGCAAAGCATCTAAACAGTAACATTCGCCAATGTTTTGATCTTCAAGTTTAAGTGAACAGCGAGCCTCATTGATAATCATGAAATGGAAATTATTTGTAACTTTCTACAAGTAGAACAATGAATAGTACAGGTAGACGGGTGAAATCTTTCTATATATTGCTTCTAAATAGTCTAAGAAACATATATGCAAAGCATCCAAACAGTACAATTCGACAATTTTTTGTTCTTCAAGTTTAAGTGAACTACGAGCCCCATTGTTAATCCTTTAAAGGAAATTATTTGTAAATTTCGACAAGTAGAACAATGAATGGATCATGTAGAAGGTTGAAATCATTGTATATATTGCTTCTATATAGTCTACGAAACATATATGCAAAGCATCCAACAGTACAATTCGCCAATTTTTTGTTCTTCAAGTTTAAGTGAACTACGAGCCCCATTGTTAATCCTTTAACGGAAATTAATTGTAACTTTCGACAAGTAGAACAATGAATGGAACAGGTAGACGGTTGAAATCAATGTATATATTGCTTCTATATAGTCTAAGAAACATATATGCAAAGCATCCAAACAGTACATTTCTCTAATTTTTTGTCCTTCAAGTTTAAGTGAACTGCGAGCCCCATTGTTAATCCTTTAACGGAAATTAATTGTAACTTTCTACAAGTAGAACAATGATTGGAACAGGTAGACGGTTGAAATCTTTGTATATATTGCTTCCATTTAGTCTAAGAAACATATATGCCAAGCATCCAAACAGTACCATTCTCCAATTTTTTGTTCTTCAAGTTTAAGTGAACAATGAGCCCCATTGTTAATACTTTATCGGAAATTATTTGTAACTTACGACAAGTAGAAGAATGAATGGAACAGGTAGACGGTTGAAATCTTTGTATATATTGCTTCCATATAGTCTAAGAAACATGTACGCAAAGCATCCAAACAGTACCATTCGCCAATTTTATGTTCTTCAAGTTTAAGTGAACAATGAGCCCCATTGTTAATCCTTTAAAGGAAATTATTTGTAAATTTCGACAAGTAGAACAATGAATGGATCATGTAGACGGTTGAAATCATTGTATATATTGCTTCTATATAGTCTACGAAACATATATCCAAAGCATCCAAACAGTACAATTCGCCAATTTTTTGTTCTTCAAGTTTAAGTGAACTACGAGCCCCATTGTTAATCCTTTAACGGAAATTAATTGTATCGTTCTACAAGTAGAACAATGAATGGAACAGGTAGACGGTTGAAATCAATGTATATATTGCTTCTATATAGTCTCAGAAACATATATGCAAAGCATCCAAACAGTACATTTCGCCAATCTTTTGTCCTTCAAGTTTAAGTGAACTGCGAGCCCCATTGTTAATCCTTTAACGGAAATTAATTGTAACTTTCGACAAGTAGAACAATGAATGGAACAGGTAGACGGTTGAAATCTTTGTATATATTGCTTCTATATAGTCTAACAAACATATATGCAAATCATCCAAACAGTACAATTCGCCAATTATTTGATCTTCAAGTTTAAGTGAACTACGAGCCCCATTATTAATACTTTAACGGAAATTATTTGTAAATTTCGACAAGTAGAACAATGAATGGAACAGGTAGCCGGTTGAAATCAATGTATATATTGCTTCTATATAGTCTAAGAAACATATATGCAAAGCATCCAAACAGTACAATTCGCCAATTTATTGTTCTTCAAGTGTAAGTGAACAATGAGCCCCAATGCTTAATCCTTTATCGGAAATTATTTGTAAATTTCGACAAGTAGAACAATGAATGGAACAGGTAGCCGGTTGAAATCAATGTATATATTGCTTCTATATAGTCTAAGAAACATATATGCAAAGCATCCAAACAGTACCATTCGCCAATTTTTTGTTCTTCAAGTTTAAGTGAACTACGAGCCCCATTGCTAATCCCTTAACGGAAATTAATTGTAACTTTCTACAAGTAGAACAATGATTGGAACACGTAGACGGTTGAAATCTTTGTATATATTGCTTCCATATAGTCTAAGAAACATGTACGCAAAGCATCCAAACAGTACAATTCGCCAATTTTTTGTTCTTCAAGTTTAAGTGAACAATGAGCCCCAATGTTTAATCCGTTATCGAAAATTATTTGTAACTTTCGACAAGTAGAACAGTGAATGGAACAGGTAGACGTTTGAAATCTTTGTATATATTGCTTCTATATAGTATAAGAAACATATACGCAAAGCATCCAAACAGTACAATTCGCCAATTTTTTGTTCTTCAAGTTTAAGTGAACAATGAACCCCAATGTTTAATCCGTTATCGGAAATTATTTGTAACTTTCGACAAGTAGAACAATGAATGGAACAGGTAGACGGTTGAAATCTATGTATATATTGCATCTATATAGTCTAAGAAACATATATGCAAAGCATCCAAACAGTACAATTCGCCAATTTTTTGTTCTTCAAGTTTAATTAAACTACGATCCCCATTGTTAATCCCTTAACGGAAATTATTTGTAACTTTCGACAAGTAGAACAATGAATGGAACAGGTAGACGGTTGAAATCATTGTATATATTGCTTCTATATAGTCTAAGATACATATATGCAAAGCATCCAAACAGTAAAATTCGACAATTTTTTGCTCTTCAAGTTTAAGTGAACTACGAGCCCCATTGTTAATCCTTTAAAGGAAATTATTTGTAAATTTCGGCAAGTAGAACAATGAATGGAATAGGTAGACAGTTGAAATCATTGTATATATTGCTTCTATATAGTCTAAGAAACATATATGCAAAGCATCCAAACAGTACAATTCGACAATTTTTTGTTCTTCAAGTTTAAGTGAACTACGAGCCCCATTGTTAATCCTTTATCGGAAATTATTTGTAACTTTCGACATGTAGAACAATGAATGGAACAGGTAGACGGTTGAAATCTTTGTATATATTGCTTCTATATAGTCTAAGAAACATATATGCAAAGCACCCAAACAGTACCATTCGCCACTTTTTTGTTCTTCAAGATTAAGTGAACAACGAGCCCCATTGTTAATCCTTTAAAGGAAATTATTTGTAAATTTCGACAAGTAGAACAATGATTGGAACAGGTAGACGGTTGAAATCATTGTATATATTGCTTCTATATAGTCTAAGAAACATATATGCAAAGCATCCAAACAGTACAATTCGCCAATTTTTTGTTCTTCAAGTTTAAGTAAACTACGATCCCCATTGTTAATCCGTTATCGGAAATTATTTGTAAATTTCGACAAGTAGAACAATGAATGGAACAGGTAGACGGTTGAAATCTTTGTATATATTGCTTCTATATAGTCTAAGAAACATATATGCAAAGCATCCAAACAGTACCATTCGCCAATTTTTTGTTCTTCAAGTTTAAGTGAACAACGAGCCCCATTGATAATCATGAAACGGAAATTATTTGTAACATTCGACAAGTAGAACAATGAATGGAACAGGTAGACGGTTGAAATCATGGTATATATTGCTTCTATATAGTCTAAGAAACATATATGCAAAGCATCCAAACAGTACAATTCGCCAATTTTTTGTTCTTCAAGTTTAAGTGAACAATGAGCCCCATTGTTAATCCTTTAAAGGAAATTATTTGTAAATTTCGACAAGTAGAACAATGAATGGAACAGGTAGACGGTTGAAATCTTTGTATATATTGCTTCTATATAGTCTAAGAAACATATATGCAAAGCATCCAAACAGTACCATTCGCCAATTTTTTGTTCTTCAAGTTTAAGTGAACAATGAGCCCCATTGTTAATCCTTTATCGGAAATTATTTGTAACTTTCGACAAGTAGAACAATGAATGGAACAGGTAGACGGTTGAAATCTTTGTATATATTGCTTCTATATAGTCTAAGAAACATATATGCAAAGCACCCAAACAGTACCATTCGCCACTTTTTTGTTCTTCAAGTTTAAGTGAACTACGAGCCCCATTGTTAATCCTTTAAAGGAAATTATTTGTAACTTTCGACAAGTAGAACAATGAATGGAACAGGT
Organism: Cerceris ruficornis; assembly: GCA_963989415.1. Lineage (NCBI taxonomy): Eukaryota > Metazoa > Arthropoda > Insecta > Hymenoptera > Crabronidae > Cerceris > Cerceris ruficornis. Next base: position 47,214 of record CAXDIW010000294.1, on the reverse strand, counting down.
AGACGGTTGAAATCTTTGTATATATTGCATCTATATAGGCTATGAAACATATATGCAAAGCATCCAAACCGTACAATTCGCCAATTTTTTGTTCTTCAAGTGTAAGTGAACAATGAGCCCCAATGGTTAATCCTTTATCGGTAATTATTTGTATCTTTCGACAAGTAGAACAATGAATGGAACAGGTAGACGGTTGAAATCCTTGTATATATTGCTTCTATATTGTCTAAGAAACATATAAGCAAAGCATCCAAACAGTACAATTCGCCAATTTTTTGTTCTTCAAGTTTAAGTAAACTACGATCCCCATTGTTAATCACTTAACGGAAATTATTTGTAACTTTCGACAAGTAGAACAATGAATGGAACAGGTAGACGGTTGAAATCATTGTATATATTGCTTCTATATAGTCTAAGAAACATATATGCAAAGCATCCAAACAGTACAATTCGCCAATTTTTTGTTCTTCAAGTTTAAGTAAACTACGATCCCCATTCTTAATCCCTTAACGGTAATTATTTGTAACTTTCGACAAGTAGAACAATGAATGGAACAGGTAGACGGTTGAAATCATTGTATATATTGCTTCTATATAGTCTAAGAAACATATATGCAAAGCATCCAAACAGTACCATTCGCCAATTTTTTGTTCTTCAAGTTTAAGTGAACAATGAGCCCCAATGGTTAATCCTTTATCGGAAATTATTTGTAAATTTCGACAAGTAGAACAATGAATGGAACAGGTAGCCGGTTGAAATCTTTGTATATATTGCATCTATATAGTCTAAGAAACATATATGCAAAGCATCCAAACAGTACAATTCGCCAATTGTTTGTTCTTCAAGTTTAAGTGAACAATGAGCCCCAATGGTTAATCCTTTATCGGAAATTATTTGTAAATTTCGACAAGTAGAACAATGAATGGAACAGGTAGCCGGTTGAAATCAATGTATATATTGCTTCTATATAGTCTAAGAAACATATATGCAAAGCATCCTAACAGTACCATTCGCCAATTTTTTGTTCTTCAAGTTTAAGTGAACTACGAGCCCCATTGTTAATCCTTTAAAGGAAATTATTTGTAACTTTTGACAAGTAGAACAATGAATGGAACAGGTAGACGGTTGAAATCTTTGTATATATTGCATCTATATAGTCTATGAAACATATATGCAAAGCACCCAAACAGTACAATTCGCCAATTTTTTGTTCTTGAAGTTTAAGTAAACTACGATCCCCATTGTTAATCACTTAACGGAAATTATTTGTAACTTTCGACAAGTAGAACAATGAATGGAACAGGTAGACGGTTGAAATCATTGTATATATTGCTTCTATATAGTCTAAGAAACATATATGCAAAGCATCCAAACAGTACAATTCGCCAATTTTTTGTTCTTCAAGTTTAAGTAAACTACGATCCCCATTGTTAATCCCTTAACGGTAATTATTTGTAACTTTCGACAAGTAGAACAAATGAATGGAACAGGTAGCCGGTTGAAATCTTTGTATATATTGCATCTATATAGTCTAAGAAACATATATGCAAAGCATCCAAACAGTACAATTCGCCAATTGTTTGTTCTTCAAGTTTAAGTGAACAATGAGCCCCAATGGTTAATCCTTTATCGGAAATTATTTGTAAATTTCGACAAGTAGAACAATGAATGGAACAGGTAGACGGTTGAAATCTTTGTATATATTGCTTCTATATAGTCTAAGAAACATATATGCAAAGCATCCAAACAGTACAGTTCGCCAATTTTTTGTTCTTCAAGTTTAAGTGAACAATGAGCCCCATTGTTAATCCTTTAAAGGAAATTATTTGTAACTTTTGACAAGCAGAACAATGAATGGAACAGGTAGACGGTTGAAATCTTTGTATATATTGCATCTATATAGTCTATGAAACATATATGCAAAGCATCCAAACAGTACAATTCGCCAATTTTTTGTTCTTGAAGTTTAAGTGAACAATGAGCCCCAATGGTTAATCCTTTATCGGTAATTATTTGTAACTTTCGACAAGTAGAACAATGAATGGAACAGGTAGACGGTTGAAATCCTTGTATATATTGCTTCTATATAGTCTAAGAAACATATAAGCAAAGCATCCAAACAGTACAATTCGCCAATTTTTTGTTCTTCAAGTTTAAGTAAACTACGATCCCCATTGTTAATTGCTTAACGGAAATTATTTGTAACTTTCGACAAGTAGAACAATGAATGGAACAGGTAGACGGTTGAAATCATTGTATATATTGCTTCCATATAGTCTAAGAAACATATATGCAAAGCATCCAAACAGTACAATTCGCCAATTTTTTGTTCTTCAAGTTTAAGTGAACAATGAGCCCCAATGTTTAATCCGTTATCGAAAATTATTTGTAACTTTCGACAAGTAGAACAATGAATGGAAAAGGTAGACGGTTGAAATCTTTGTATATATTGCTTCTATATAGTCTAAGAAACATATATGCAAAGCATCCAAACAGTACAATTCGCCAATTTTTTGTTCTTCAAGTTTAAGTGAACAATGAGCCCCAATGGTTAATCCTTTATCGGAAATTATTTGTAAATTTCGACAAGTAGAACAATGAATGGAACAGGTAGCCGGTTGAAATGAATGTATATATTGCTTCTATATAGTCTAAGAAACATATATGCAAAGCATCCAAACAGTACCATTCGCCAATTTTTTGTTCTTCAAGTTTAAGTGAACTACGAGCCCCATTGTTAATCCCTTAACGGAAATTAATTGTAACTTTCTACAATTAGAACAATGATTGGAACACGTAGATGGTTGAAATCTTTGTATATATTGCTTCCATATAGTCTAAGAAACATGTACGCAAAGCATCCAAACAGTACAATTCGCCAATTTTTTGTTCTTCAAGTTTAAGTGAACTACGATCCCCATTGTTAATCCCTTAACGGAAATTATTTGTAACTTTCGACAAGTAGAACAGTGAATGGAACAGGTAGACGGTTGAAATCTTTGTATATATTGCTTCTATATAGTATAAGAAACATATATGCAAAGCATCCAAACAGTACAATTCGCCAATTTTTTGTTCTTCAAGTTTAAGTGAACAATGAGCCAAAATGTTTAATCCGTTATCGGAAATTATTTGGAACTTTCGACAAGTAGAACAATGAATGGAAAAGGTAGACGGTTGAAATCTTTGTATATATTGCTTCTATATAGTCTAAGAAACATATATGCAAAGCATCCAAACAGTACCATTCGCCAATTTTTTGTTCTTCAAGTTTAAGTGAACTACGAGCCCCATTGTTAATCCTTTAAAGGAAATTATTTGTAAATTTCGACAAGTAGAACAATGAACGGAACAGGTAGACTGTTGAAATCATTGTATATATTGCTTCTATATAGTCTAAGAAACATATATGCAAAGCATTCAAACAGTACAGTTCCCCAATTTTTTGTTCTTCAAGTTTAAGTGAACAATGAGCCCCATTGTTAATCCTTTAAAGGAAATTATTTGTAACTTTCGACAAGTAGAACAATGAATGGAACAGGTAGACGGTTGAAATCTTTGTATATATTGCATCTATATAGTCTATGAAACATATATGCAAAGCATCCAAACAGTACAATTCGCCAATTTTTTGTTCTTCAAGTGTAAGTGAACAATGAGCCCCAATGGTTAATCCTTTATCGGTAATTATTTGTAACTTTCGACAAGTAGAACAATGAATGGAACAGGTAGACGGTTGAAATCCTTGTATATATTGCTTCTATATAGTCTAAGAAACATATAAGCAAAGCATCCAAACAGTACAATTCGCCAATTTTTTGTTCTTCAAGTTTAAGTAAACTACGATCCCCATTGTTAATCACTTAACGGAAATTATTTGTAACTTTCGACAAGTAGAACAATGAATGGAACAGGTAGACGGTTGAAATCATTGTATATATTGCTTCTATATAGTCTAAGAAACATATATGCAAAGCATCCAAACAGTACAATTCGCCAATTTTTTGTTCTTCAAGTTTAAGTAAACTACGATCCCCATTGTTAATCCCTTAACGGAAATTATTTGTAACTTTCGACAAGTAGAACAATGAATGGAACAGGTAGACGGTTGAAATCATTGTATATATTGCTTCTATATAGTTTAAGAAACATATATGCAAAGCATCCAAACAGTACAATTCGACAATTTTTTGCTCTTCAAGTTTAAGTGAACTACGAGCCCCATTGTTAATCCTTTAAAGGAAATTATTTGTAAATTTCGGCAAGTAGAACAATGAATGGAATAGGTAGACGGTTGAAATCATTGTATATATTGCTTCTATATAGTCTAAGAAACATATATGCAAAGCATCCAAACAGTACAATTCGCCAATTTTTTGTTCTTCAAGTTTAAGTAAACTACGATCCCCATTGTTAATCCCTTAACGGAAATTATTTGTAACATTCGACAAGTAGAACAATGAATGGAACAGGTAGACGGTTGAAATCATTGTATATATTGCTTCTATATAGTCCAAGAAACATATATGCAAAGCATCCAAACAGTACAATTCGCCAATTTTTTGCTCTTCAAGTTTAAGTGAACTACGAGCCCCATTGTTAATACTTTAACGGAAATTAATTGTAACTTTCGACAAGTAGAACAATGAATGGAACACGTAGACGGTTGAAATCTTTGTATATATTGCTTCTATATAGTATAAGAAACATATATGCAAAGCATCCAAACAGTACAATTCGCCAATTTTTTGTTCTTCAAGTTTAAGTGAACAATGAGCCCCAATGGTTAATCCTTTAAAGGAAATTATTTGTAACTTTCGACAAGTAGAACAATGAATGGAACAGGTAGACGGTTGAAATCTTTGTATATATTGCTTCTATATAGTCTAAGAAACATATATGCAAAGCATCCAAACAGTACAATTCGCCAATTTTTTGTTCTTCGAGTTTAAGTGAACAATGAGCCCCATTGTTAATCCTTTAAAGGAAATTATTTGTAACTTTCGACAAGTAGAACAATGAATGGAACAGGTAGACGGTTGAAATCTTTGTATATATTGCACCTATATAGTCTATGAAACATATACGCAAAGCATCCAAACAGTACAAATCGCCAATTTTTTGTTCTTCAAGTGTAAGTGAACAATGAGCCCCAATGGTTAATCCTTTATCGGTAATTATTTGTAACTTTCGACAAGTAGAACAATGAATAGAACAGGTAGACGGTTGAAATCCTTGTATATATTGCTTCTATATAGTCTAAGAAACATATAAGCAAAGCATCCAAACAGTACAATTCGCCAATTTTCTGTTCTTCAAGTTTAAGTAAACTACGATCCCCATTGTTAATCACTTAAAGGAAAGTATTTGTAACTTTCGACAAGTAGAACAATGAATGGAACAGGTAGACGGTTGAAATCATTGTATATATTGCTTCTATATAGTCTAAGAAACATATATGCAAAGCATCCAAACAGTACAATTCGCCAATTTTTTGTTCTACAAGTTTAAGTAAACTACGATCCCCATTGTTAATCCCTTAACGGAAATTATTTGTAACTTTCGACAAGTAGAACAATGAATGGAACAGGTAGACGGTTGAAATCATTGTATATATTGCTTCTATATAGTTTAAGAAACATATATGCAAAGCATCCAAACAGTACAATTCGACAATTTTTTGCTCTTCAAGTTTAAGTGAACTACGAGCCCCATTGTTAATCCTTTAAAGGAAATTATTTGTAAATTTCGACAAGTAGAACAATGAATGGAATAGGTAGACGGTTGAAATCATTGTATATATTGCTTCTATATAGTCTAAGAAACATATATGCAAAGCATCCAAACAGTACAATTCGCCAATTTTTTGTTCTTCAAGTTTAAGTAAACTACGATCCCCATTGTTAATCCCTTAACGGAAATTATTTGTAACATTCGACAAGTAGAACAATGAATGGAACAGGTAGACGGTTGAAATCATTGTATATATTGCTTCTATATAGTCCAAGAAACATATATGCAAAGCATCCAAACAGTACAATTCGCCAATTTTTTGTCCTTCAAGTTTAAGTGAACAATGAGCCCCATTGTTAATCCTGTATAGGAAATTATTTGTAACTTTCGACAAGTAGAACAATGAATGGAACAGGTAGCCGGTTGAAATCAATGTATATATTGCTTCTATATAGTCTAAGATACATATATGCAAAGCATCCAAACAGTAAAATTCGACAATTTTTTGCTCTTCAAGTTTAAGTGAACAATGAACCCCAATGTTTAATCCGTTATCGGAAATTATTTGTAACTTTCGACAAGTAGAACAATGAATGGAACAGGTAGACGGTTGAAATCAATGTATATATTGCTTCTATATAGTCTCAGAAACATATATGCAAAGCATCCAAACAGTACATTTCGCCAATCTTTTGTCCTTCAAGTTTAAGTGAACTGCGAGCCCCATTGTTAATCCTTTAACGGAAATTAATTGTAACTTTCGACAAGTAGAACAATGAATGGAACAGGTAGACGGTTGAAATCTTTGTATATATTGCTTCTATATAGTCTAACAAACATATATGCAAATCATCCAAACAGTACAATTCGCCAATTATTTGATCTTCAAGTTTAAGTGAACTACGAGCCCCATTATTAATACTTTAACGGAAATTATTTGTAAATTTCGACAAGTAGAACAATGAATGGAACAGGTAGCCGGTTGAAATCAATGTATATATTGCTTCTATATAGTCTAAGAAACATATATGCAAAGCATCCAAACAGTACAATTCGCCAATTTATTGTTCTTCAAGTGTAAGTGAACAATGAGCCCCAATGCTTAATCCTTTATCGGAAATTATTTGTAAATTTCGACAAGTAGAACAATGAATGGAACAGGTAGCCGGTTGAAATCAATGTATATATTGCTTCTATATAGTCTAAGAAACATATATGCAAAGCATCCAAACAGTACCATTCGCCAATTTTTTGTTCTTCAAGTTTAAGTGAACTACGAGCCCCATTGCTAATCCCTTAACGGAAATTAATTGTAACTTTCTACAAGTAGAACAATGATTGGAACACGTAGACGGTTGAAATCTTTGTATATATTGCTTCCATATAGTCTAAGAAACATGTACGCAAAGCATCCAAACAGTACAATTCGCCAATTTTTTGTTCTTCAAGTTTAAGTGAACAATGAGCCCCAATGTTTAATCCGTTATCGAAAATTATTTGTAACTTTCGACAAGTAGAACAGTGAATGGAACAGGTAGACGTTTGAAATCTTTGTATATATTGCTTCTATATAGTATAAGAAACATATACGCAAAGCATCCAAACAGTACAATTCGCCAATTTTTTGTTCTTCAAGTTTAAGTGAACAATGAACCCCAATGTTTAATCCGTTATCGGAAATTATTTGTAACTTTCGACAAGTAGAACAATGAATGGAACAGGTAGACGGTTGAAATCTATGTATATATTGCATCTATATAGTCTAAGAAACATATATGCAAAGCATCCAAACAGTACAATTCGCCAATTTTTTGTTCTTCAAGTTTAATTAAACTACGATCCCCATTGTTAATCCCTTAACGGAAATTATTTGTAACTTTCGACAAGTAGAACAATGAATGGAACAGGTAGACGGTTGAAATCATTGTATATATTGCTTCTATATAGTCTAAGATACATATATGCAAAGCATCCAAACAGTAAAATTCGACAATTTTTTGCTCTTCAAGTTTAAGTGAACTACGAGCCCCATTGTTAATCCTTTAAAGGAAATTATTTGTAAATTTCGGCAAGTAGAACAATGAATGGAATAGGTAGACAGTTGAAATCATTGTATATATTGCTTCTATATAGTCTAAGAAACATATATGCAAAGCATCCAAACAGTACAATTCGACAATTTTTTGTTCTTCAAGTTTAAGTGAACTACGAGCCCCATTGTTAATCCTTTATCGGAAATTATTTGTAACTTTCGACATGTAGAACAATGAATGGAACAGGTAGACGGTTGAAATCTTTGTATATATTGCTTCTATATAGTCTAAGAAACATATATGCAAAGCACCCAAACAGTACCATTCGCCACTTTTTTGTTCTTCAAGATTAAGTGAACAACGAGCCCCATTGTTAATCCTTTAAAGGAAATTATTTGTAAATTTCGACAAGTAGAACAATGATTGGAACAGGTAGACGGTTGAAATCATTGTATATATTGCTTCTATATAGTCTAAGAAACATATATGCAAAGCATCCAAACAGTACAATTCGCCAATTTTTTGTTCTTCAAGTTTAAGTAAACTACGATCCCCATTGTTAATCCGTTATCGGAAATTATTTGTAAATTTCGACAAGTAGAACAATGAATGGAACAGGTAGACGGTTGAAATCTTTGTATATATTGCTTCTATATAGTCTAAGAAACATATATGCAAAGCATCCAAACAGTACCATTCGCCAATTTTTTGTTCTTCAAGTTTAAGTGAACAACGAGCCCCATTGATAATCATGAAACGGAAATTATTTGTAACATTCGACAAGTAGAACAATGAATGGAACAGGTAGACGGTTGAAATCATGGTATATATTGCTTCTATATAGTCTAAGAAACATATATGCAAAGCATCCAAACAGTACAATTCGCCAATTTTTTGTTCTTCAAGTTTAAGTGAACAATGAGCCCCATTGTTAATCCTTTAAAGGAAATTATTTGTAAATTTCGACAAGTAGAACAATGAATGGAACAGGTAGACGGTTGAAATCTTTGTATATATTGCTTCTATATAGTCTAAGAAACATATATGCAAAGCATCCAAACAGTACCATTCGCCAATTTTTTGTTCTTCAAGTTTAAGTGAACAATGAGCCCCATTGTTAATCCTTTATCGGAAATTATTTGTAACTTTCGACAAGTAGAACAATGAATGGAACAGGTAGACGGTTGAAATCTTTGTATATATTGCTTCTATATAGTCTAAGAAACATATATGCAAAGCACCCAAACAGTACCATTCGCCACTTTTTTGTTCTTCAAGTTTAAGTGAACTACGAGCCCCATTGTTAATCCTTTAAAGGAAATTATTTGTAACTTTCGACAAGTAGAACAATGAATGGAACAGGTAGACGGTTGAAATCTTTGTATATATTGCATCTATATAGGCTATGAAACATATATGCAAAGCATCCAAACCGTACAATTCGCCAATTTTTTGTTCTTCAAGTGTAAGTGAACAATGAGCCCCAATGGTTAATCCTTTATCGGTAATTATTTGTATCTTTCGACAAGTAGAACAATGAATGGAACAGGTAGACGGTTGAAATCCTTGTATATATTGCTTCTATATTGTCTAAGAAACATATAAGCAAAGCATCCAAACAGTACAATTCGCCAATTTTTTGTTCTTCAAGTTTAAGTAAACTACGATCCCCATTGTTAATCACTTAACGGAAATTATTTGTAACTTTCGACAAGTAGAACAATGAATGGAACAGGTAGACGGTTGAAATCATTGTATATATTGCTTCTATATAGTCTAAGAAACATATATGCAAAGCATCCAAACAGTACAATTCGCCAATTTTTTGTTCTTCAAGTTTAAGTAAACTACGATCCCCATTCTTAATCCCTTAACGGTAATTATTTGTAACTTTCGACAAGTAGAACAATGAATGGAACAGGTAGACGGTTGAAATCATTGTATATATTGCTTCTATATAGTCTAAGAAACATATATGCAAAGCATCCAAACAGTACAATTCGCCAATTTTTTGTTCTTCAAGTTTAAGTAAACTACGATCCACATTGTTAATCCCTTAACGGAAACTATTTGTAACATTCGACAAGTAGAACAATGAATGGAACAGGTAGACGGTTGAAATCATTGTATATATTGCTTCTATATAGTCCAAGAAACATATATGCAAAGCATCCAAACAGTACAATTCGCCAATTTTTTGCTCTTCAAGTTTAAGTGAACTACGAGCCCCATTGTTAATACTTTAACGGAAATTAATTCTAACTTTCGACAAGTAGAACAATGAATGGAACACGTAGACGGTTGAAATCTTTGTATATATTGCTTCTATATTGTATAAAAACATATATGCAAAGCATCCAAACAGTACAATTCGCCAATTTTTTGTTCTTCAAGTTTAAGTGAACAATGAGCCCCAATGGTTAATCCTTTAAAGGAAATTATTTGTAACTTTCGACAAGTAGAACAATGAATGGAACAGTTAGACGTTTGAAATCTTTGTATATATTGCTTCTATATAGTCTAAGAAACATATATGCAAAGCATCCAAACAGTACAATTCGCCAATTTTTTGTTCTTCAAGTTTAAGTGAATAATGAGCCCCAATGGTTAATCCTTTATCGGTAATTATTTGTAACTTTCGACAAGTAGAACAATGAATGGAACAGGTAGACGGTTGAAATCCTTGTATATATTGCTTCCATATAGTCTAAGAAACATGTACGCAAAGCATCCAAACAGTACCATTCGCCAATTTTTTGTTCTTCAAGTTTAAGTGAACAATGAGCCCCAATGGTTAATCCTTTATCGGTAATTATTTGTAACTTTCGACAAGTAGAACAATGAATGGAAAAGGTAGACGGTTGAAATCTTTGTATATATTGCTTCTATATAGTCTAAGAAACATATATGCAAAGCATCCAAACAGTACAATTCGCCAATTTTTTGTTCTTCAAGTTTAAGTGAACAATGAGCCCCAATGGTTAATCCTTTATCGGAAATTATTTGTAAATTTCGACAAGTAGAACAATGAATGGAACAGGTAGCCGGTTGAAATGAATGTATATATTGCTTCTATATAGTCTAAGAAACATATATGCAAAGCATCCAAACAGTACCATTCGCCAATTTTTTGTTCTTCAAGTTTAAGTGAACTACGAGCCCCATTGTTAATCCCTTAACGGAAATTAATTGTAACTTTCTACAATTAGAACAATGATTGGAACACGTAGATGGTTGAAATCTTTGTATATATTGCTTCCATATAGTCTAAGAAACATGTACGCAAAGCATCCAAACAGTACAATTCGCCAATTTTTTGTTCTTCAAGTTTAAGTGAACTACGATCCCCATTGTTAATCCCTTAACGGAAATTATTTGTAACTTTCGACAAGTAGAACAGTGAATGGAACAGGTAGACGGTTGAAATCTTTGTATATATTGCTTCTATATAGTATAAGAAACATATATGCAAAGCATCCAAACAGTACAATTCGCCAATTTTTTGTTCTTCAAGTTTAAGTGAACAATGAGCCCCAATGGTTAATCCTTTATCGGTAATTATTTGTAACTTTCGACAAGTAGAACAATGAATGGAACAGGTAGACGGTTGAAATCCTTGTATATATTGCTTCCATATAGTCTAAGAAACATATATGCAAAGCATCCAAACAGTACAATTCGCCAATTGTTTGTTCTTCAAGTTTAAGTGAACAATGAGCCCCAATGGTTAATCCTTTATCGGAAATTATTTGTAAATTTCGACAAGTAGAACAATGAATGGAACAGGTAGCCGGTTGAAATCAATGTATATATTGCTTCTATATAGTCTAAGAAACATATATGCAAAGCATCCTAACAGTACCATTCGCCAATTTTTTGTTCTTCAAGTTTAAGTGAACAATGAGCCCCATTGTTAATCCTTTATAGGATATTATTTGTAACTTTCGACAAGTAGAACAATGAATGGAACAGGTAGCCGGTTGAAATCAATGTATATATTGCTTCTATATAGTCTAAGAAACATATATGCAAAGCATCCAAACAGTACCATTCGCCAATTTTTTGTTCTTCAAGTTTAAGTGAACAATGAGCCCCAATGGTTAATCCTTTATCGGAAATTATTTGTAAATTTCGACAAGTAGAACAATGAATGGAACAGGTAGCCGGTTGAAATCTTTGTATATATTGCATCTATATAGTCTAAGAAACATATATGCAAAGCATCCAAACAGTACAATTCGCCAATTGTTTGTTCTTCAAGTTTAAGTGAACAATGAGCCCCAATGGTTAATCCTTTATCGGAAATTATTTGTAAATTTCGACAAGTAGAACAATGAATGGAACAGGTAGCCGGTTGAAATCAATGTATATATTGCTTCTATATAGTCTAAGAAACATATATGCAAAGCATCCTAACAGTACCATTCGCCAATTTTTTGTTCTTCAAGTTTAAGTGAACTACGAGCCCCATTGTTAATCCTTTAAAGGAAATTATTTGTAAATTTCGACAAGTAGAACAATGAATGGAACAGGTAGACTGTTGAAATCATTGTATATATTGCTTCTATATAGTCTAAGAAACATATATGCAAAGCATCCAAACAGTACAGTTCGCCAATTTTTTGTTCTTCAAGTTTAAGTGAACAATGAGCCCCATTGTTAATCCTTTAAAGGAAATTATTTGTAACTTTTGACAAGTAGAACAATGAATGGAACAGGTAGACGGTTGAAATCTTTGTATATATTGCATCTATATAGTCTATGAAACATATATGCAAAGCACCCAAACAGTACAATTCGCCAATTTTTTGTTCTTGAAGTTTAAGTAAACTACGATCCCCATTGTTAATCACTTAACGGAAATTATTTGTAACTTTCGACAAGTAGAACAATGAATGGAACAGGTAGACGGTTGAAATCATTGTATATATTGCTTCTATATAGTCTAAGAAACATATATGCAAAGCATCCAAACAGTACAATTCGCCAATTTTTTGTTCTTCAAGTTTAAGTAAACTACGATCCCCATTGTTAATCCCTTAACGGTAATTATTTGTAACTTTCGACAAGTAGAACAAATGAATGGAACAGGTAGCCGGTTGAAATCTTTGTATATATTGCATCTATATAGTCTAAGAAACATATATGCAAAGCATCCAAACAGTACAATTCGCCAATTGTTTGTTCTTCAAGTTTAAGTGAACAATGAGCCCCAATGGTTAATCCTTTATCGGAAATTATTTGTAAATTTCGACAAGTAGAACAATGAATGGAACAGGTAGACGGTTGAAATCTTTGTATATATTGCTTCTATATAGTCTAAGAAACATATATGCAAAGCATCCAAACAGTACAGTTCGCCAATTTTTTGTTCTTCAAGTTTAAGTGAACAATGAGCCCCATTGTTAATCCTTTAAAGGAAATTATTTGTAACTTTTGACAAGCAGAACAATGAATGGAACAGGTAGACGGTTGAAATCTTTGTATATATTGCATCTATATAGTCTATGAAACATATATGCAAAGCATCCAAACAGTACAATTCGCCAATTTTTTGTTCTTGAAGTTTAAGTGAACAATGAGCCCCAATGGTTAATCCTTTATCGGTAATTATTTGTAACTTTCGACAAGTAGAACAATGAATGGAACAGGTAGACGGTTGAAATCCTTGTATATATTGCTTCTATATAGTCTAAGAAACATATAAGCAAAGCATCCAAACAGTACAATTCGCCAATTTTTTGTTCTTCAAGTTTAAGTAAACTACGATCCCCATTGTTAATTGCTTAACGGAAATTATTTGTAACTTTCGACAAGTAGAACAATGAATGGAACAGGTAGACGGTTGAAATCATTGTATATATTGCTTCCATATAGTCTAAGAAACATATATGCAAAGCATCCAAACAGTACAATTCGCCAATTTTTTGTTCTTCAAGTTTAAGTGAACAATGAGCCCCAATGTTTAATCCGTTATCGAAAATTATTTGTAACTTTCGACAAGTAGAACAATGAATGGAAAAGGTAGACGGTTGAAATCTTTGTATATATTGCTTCTATATAGTCTAAGAAACATATATGCAAAGCATCCAAACAGTACAATTCGCCAATTTTTTGTTCTTCAAGTTTAAGTGAACAATGAGCCCCAATGGTTAATCCTTTATCGGAAATTATTTGTAAATTTCGACAAGTAGAACAATGAATGGAACAGGTAGCCGGTTGAAATGAATGTATATATTGCTTCTATATAGTCTAAGAAACATATATGCAAAGCATCCAAACAGTACCATTCGCCAATTTTTTGTTCTTCAAGTTTAAGTGAACTACGAGCCCCATTGTTAATCCCTTAACGGAAATTAATTGTAACTTTCTACAATTAGAACAATGATTGGAACACGTAGATGGTTGAAATCTTTGTATATATTGCTTCCATATAGTCTAAGAAACATGTACGCAAAGCATCCAAACAGTACAATTCGCCAATTTTTTGTTCTTCAAGTTTAAGTGAACTACGATCCCCATTGTTAATCCCTTAACGGAAATTATTTGTAACTTTCGACAAGTAGAACAGTGAATGGAACAGGTAGACGGTTGAAATCTTTGTATATATTGCTTCTATATAGTATAAGAAACATATATGCAAAGCATCCAAACAGTACAATTCGCCAATTTTTTGTTCTTCAAGTTTAAGTGAACAATGAGCCAAAATGTTTAATCCGTTATCGGAAATTATTTGGAACTTTCGACAAGTAGAACAATGAATGGAAAAGGTAGACGGTTGAAATCTTTGTATATATTGCTTCTATATAGTCTAAGAAACATATATGCAAAGCATCCAAACAGTACCATTCGCCAATTTTTTGTTCTTCAAGTTTAAGTGAACTACGAGCCCCATTGTTAATCCTTTAAAGGAAATTATTTGTAAATTTCGACAAGTAGAACAATGAACGGAACAGGTAGACTGTTGAAATCATTGTATATATTGCTTCTATATAGTCTAAGAAACATATATGCAAAGCATTCAAACAGTACAGTTCCCCAATTTTTTGTTCTTCAAGTTTAAGTGAACAATGAGCCCCATTGTTAATCCTTTAAAGGAAATTATTTGTAACTTTCGACAAGTAGAACAATGAATGGAACAGGTAGACGGTTGAAATCTTTGTATATATTGCATCTATATAGTCTATGAAACATATATGCAAAGCATCCAAACAGTACAATTCGCCAATTTTTTGTTCTTCAAGTGTAAGTGAACAATGAGCCCCAATGGTTAATCCTTTATCGGTAATTATTTGTAACTTTCGACAAGTAGAACAATGAATGGAACAGGTAGACGGTTGAAATCCTTGTATATATTGCTTCTATATAGTCTAAGAAACATATAAGCAAAGCATCCAAACAGTACAATTCGCCAATTTTTTGTTCTTCAAGTTTAAGTAAACTACGATCCCCATTGTTAATCACTTAACGGAAATTATTTGTAACTTTCGACAAGTAGAACAATGAATGGAACAGGTAGACGGTTGAAATCATTGTATATATTGCTTCTATATAGTCTAAGAAACATATATGCAAAGCATCCAAACAGTACAATTCGCCAATTTTTTGTTCTTCAAGTTTAAGTAAACTACGATCCCCATTGTTAATCCCTTAACGGAAATTATTTGTAACTTTCGACAAGTAGAACAATGAATGGAACAGGTAGACGGTTGAAATCATTGTATATATTGCTTCTATATAGTTTAAGAAACATATATGCAAAGCATCCAAACAGTACAATTCGACAATTTTTTGCTCTTCAAGTTTAAGTGAACTACGAGCCCCATTGTTAATCCTTTAAAGGAAATTATTTGTAAATTTCGGCAAGTAGAACAATGAATGGAATAGGTAGACGGTTGAAATCATTGTATATATTGCTTCTATATAGTCTAAGAAACATATATGCAAAGCATCCAAACAGTACAATTCGCCAATTTTTTGTTCTTCAAGTTTAAGTAAACTACGATCCCCATTGTTAATCCCTTAACGGAAATTATTTGTAACATTCGACAAGTAGAACAATGAATGGAACAGGTAGACGGTTGAAATCATTGTATATATTGCTTCTATATAGTCCAAGAAACATATATGCAAAGCATCCAAACAGTACAATTCGCCAATTTTTTGCTCTTCAAGTTTAAGTGAACTACGAGCCCCATTGTTAATACTTTAACGGAAATTAATTGTAACTTTCGACAAGTAGAACAATGAATGGAACACGTAGACGGTTGAAATCTTTGTATATATTGCTTCTATATAGTATAAGAAACATATATGCAAAGCATCCAAACAGTACAATTCGCCAATTTTTTGTTCTTCAAGTTTAAGTGAACAATGAGCCCCAATGGTTAATCCTTTAAAGGAAATTATTTGTAACTTTCGACAAGTAGAACAATGAATGGAACAGGTAGACGGTTGAAATCTTTGTATATATTGCTTCTATATAGTCTAAGAAACATATATGCAAAGCATCCAAACAGTACAATTCGCCAATTTTTTGTTCTTCGAGTTTAAGTGAACAATGAGCCCCATTGTTAATCCTTTAAAGGAAATTATTTGTAACTTTCGACAAGTAGAACAATGAATGGAACAGGTAGACGGTTGAAATCTTTGTATATATTGCACCTATATAGTCTATGAAACATATACGCAAAGCATCCAAACAGTACAAATCGCCAATTTTTTGTTCTTCAAGTGTAAGTGAACAATGAGCCCCAATGGTTAATCCTTTATCGGTAATTATTTGTAACTTTCGACAAGTAGAACAATGAATAGAACAGGTAGACGGTTGAAATCCTTGTATATATTGCTTCTATATAGTCTAAGAAACATATAAGCAAAGCATCCAAACAGTACAATTCGCCAATTTTCTGTTCTTCAAGTTTAAGTAAACTACGATCCCCATTGTTAATCACTTAAAGGAAAGTATTTGTAACTTTCGACAAGTAGAACAATGAATGGAACAGGTAGACGGTTGAAATCATTGTATATATTGCTTCTATATAGTCTAAGAAACATATATGCAAAGCATCCAAACAGTACAATTCGCCAATTTTTTGTTCTACAAGTTTAAGTAAACTACGATCCCCATTGTTAATCCCTTAACGGAAATTATTTGTAACTTTCGACAAGTAGAACAATGAATGGAACAGGTAGACGGTTGAAATCATTGTATATATTGCTTCTATATAGTTTAAGAAACATATATGCAAAGCATCCAAACAGTACAATTCGACAATTTTTTGCTCTTCAAGTTTAAGTGAACTACGAGCCCCATTGTTAATCCTTTAAAGGAAATTATTTGTAAATTTCGACAAGTAGAACAATGAATGGAATAGGTAGACGGTTGAAATCATTGTATATATTGCTTCTATATAGTCTAAGAAACATATATGCAAAGCATCCAAACAGTACAATTCGCCAATTTTTTGTTCTTCAAGTTTAAGTAAACTACGATCCCCATTGTTAATCCCTTAACGGAAATTATTTGTAACATTCGACAAGTAGAACAATGAATGGAACAGGTAGACGGTTGAAATCATTGTATATATTGCTTCTATATAGTCCAAGAAACATATATGCAAAGCATCCAAACAGTACAATTCGCCAATTTTTTGTCCTTCAAGTTTAAGTGAACAATGAGCCCCATTGTTAATCCTGTATAGGAAATTATTTGTAACTTTCGACAAGTAGAACAATGAATGGAACAGGTAGCCGGTTGAAATCAATGTATATATTGCTTCTATATAGTCTAAGAAACATATATGCAAAGCATCCAAACAGTACAATTCGCCAATTGTTTGTTCTTCAAGTTTAAGTGAACAATGAGCCCCAATGGTTAATCCTTTATCGGAAATTATTTGTAAATTTCGACAAGTAGAACAATGAATGGAACAGGTAGCCGGTTGAAATCAATGTATATATTGCTTCTATATAGTCTAAGAAACATATATGCAAAGCATCCTAACAGTACCATTCGCCAATTTTTTGTTCTTCAAGTTTAAGTGAACTACGAGCCCCATTGTTAATCCTTTATAGGAAATTATTTGTAAATTTCGACAAGTAGAACAATGAATGGAACAGGTAGACTGTTGAAATCATTGTATATATTGCTTCTATATAGTCTAAGAAACATATATGCAAAGCATCCAAACAGTACAGTTCGCCAATTTTTTGTTCTTCAAGTTTAAGTGAACAATGAGCCCCATTGTTAATCCTTTAAAGGAAATTATTTGTAACTTTCGACAAGTAGAACAATGAATGGAACAGGTAGACGGTTGAAATCTTTGTATATGTTGCATCTATATAGTCTATGAAACATATATGCAAAGCATCCAAACAGTACAATTCGCCAATTTTTTGTTCTTCAAGTTTAAGTGAACAATGAGCCCCAATGGTTAATCCTTTATCGGTAATTATTTGTAACTTTCGACAATTAGAACAATGAATGGACCAGGTAGACGGTTGAAATCCTTGTATATATTGCTTCTATATAGTCTAAGAAACATATAAGCAAAGCATCCAAACAGTGCAATTCGCCAATTTTTTGTTCTTCAAGTTTAAGTAAACTACGATCCCCATTGTTAATCCCTTAACGGAAATTATTTGTAACTTTCGACAAGTAGAACAATGAATGGAACAGGTAGACGGTTGAAATCATTGTATATATTGCTTCTATATAGTCTAAGAAACATATATGCAAAGCATCCAAACAGTACAATTCGCCAATTTTTTGTTCTTCGAGTTTAAGTGAACTACGAGCCCCATTGTTAATCCTTTAACGGAAATTAATTGTAACTTTCTACAAGTAGAACAATGATTGGAACACGTAGACGGTTCAAATCTTTGTATATATTGCTTCTATATAGTATAAGAAACATATATGCAAAGCATCCAAACAGTACAATTCGCCAATTTTTTGTTCTTCAAGTTTAAGTGAACAATGAGCCCCAATGGTTAATCCTTTATCGGTAATTATTTGTAACTTTCGACAAGTAGAACAATGAATGGACCAGGTAGGCGGGTGAAATCTTTGTATATATTGCTTCTATATAGTTTAAGAAACATATATGCAATGCACCCAAACAGTACCATTCGCCACTTTTTTGTTCTTCAGGTTTAAGTGAACAACGAGCCCCATTGTTAATCCTTTAAAGGAAATTATTTGTAAATTTCGACAAGTAGAACAATGATTGGAACACGTAGACGGTTGAAATCTTTGTATATGTTGCTTCTATATAGTCTAAGAAACCTATATGCAAAGCATCTAAACAGTAACAATCGCCTATTTATTGATCTTCAAGTTTAAGTGAACAGCGAGCCCCATTGATAATCATGAAATGGAAATTATTTGTAACTTTCTACAAGTAGAACAATGAATAGTACAGGTAGACGGGTGAAATATTTCTATATATTGCTTCTAAATAGTCTAAGAAACATCTATGCAAAGCATCCAAACAGTACAATTCGCCAATTTTTTGCTCTTCAAGTTTAAGTGAACTACGAGCCCCATTGTTAATCCTTTAAAGGAAATTATTTGTAAATTTCGACAAGTAGAACAATGAATGGAATAGGTAGACGGTTGAAATCATTGTACATATTGCTTCTATATAGTCTAAGAAACATATATGCAAAGCATCCAAACAGTACAATTCGCCAATTTTTTGTTCTTCAAGTTTAAGTGAACTACGAGCCCCATTGTTAATACTTTAACGGAAATTATTTGTAACTTGCGACAAGTAGAACAGTGAATGGAAAAGGTAGACGGTTGAAATCAATGTATATATTGCTTCTTTATAGTCTAAGAAACATATATGCAAAGCATCCAAACAGTACCATTCGCCACTTTTTTGTTCTTCAAGTTTAAGTGAACAACGAGCCCCATTGTTAATCCTTTAAAGGAAATTATTTGTAAATTTCGACAAATAGAACAATGATTGGAACACGTATACGGTTGAAATCTTTGTATATATTGCTTCCATATAGTCTGAGAAACATGTACGCAAAGCATCCAAACAGTACAATTCGCCAATTTTTTTTCTTCAAGTTTAAGTGAACTACGATCCCCATTGTTAATCCCTTAACGGAAATTATTTGTAACTTTCGACAAGTAGAACAGTGAATGGAACAGGTAGACGGTTGAAATCTTTGTATATATTGCTTCTATATAGTATAAGAAACATATATGCAAAGCATCCAAACAGTACAATTCGCCAATTTTTTGTTCTTCAAGTTTAAGTGAACAATGAGCCCCAATGGTTAATCCGTTATCGGAAATTATTTGTAACTTTCGACAAGTAGAACAATGAATGGAACAGGTAGACGGTTGAAATCTTTGTATATATTGCTTCTATATAGTCTAAGAAACATATATGCAAAGCATCCAAACAGTACCATTCGCCAATTTTTTGTTCTTCAAGTTTAAGTGAACTACGAGCCCCATTGTTATTCCTTTAAAGGAAATTATTTGTAAATTTCGACAAGTAGAACAATGAATGGAACAGGTAGACTGTTGAAATTATTGTATATATTGCTTCTATATAGTCTAAGAAATATATATGCAAAGCATCCAAACAGTACAATTCGCCGATTTTTTGATCTTCAAGTTTAAGTGAACAGCGAGCCCCATTGTTAATCCTTTAAAGGAAATTATTTGTAACTTTCGACAAGTAGAACAATGAATGGAACAGGTAGACGGTTGAAATCTTTGTATATATTGCTTCTATATAGTATAAGAAACATATATGCAAAGCATCCAAACAGTACCATTCGCCAATTTTTTGTTCTTCAAGTTTAAGTGAACTACGAGCCCCATTGTTAATCCTTTAAAGGAAATTATTTGTAAATTTCGACAAGTAGAACAATGAATGGAACAGGTAGACTGTTGAAATTATTGTATATATTGCTTCTATATAGTCTAAGAAATATATATGCAAAGCATCTAAACAGTACAATTCGCCGATTTTTTGATCTTCAAGTTTAAGTGAACAGCGAGCCCCATTGATAATCATGAAATGGAAATTATTTGTAACTTTCTACAAGTAGAACAATGAATAGTACAGGTAGACGGGTGAAATATTTCTATATATTGCTTCTAAATAGTCTAAGAAACATCTATGCAAAGCATCCAAACAGTACAATTCGCCAATTTTTCGCTCTTCAAGTTTAAGTGAACTACGAGCCCCATTGTTAATCCTTTAAAGGAAATTATTTGTAAATTTCGGCAAGTAGAACAATGAATGGAATAGGTAGACGGTTGAAATCATTGTATATGTTGCTTCTATATAGTCTAAGAAACATATATGCAAAGCATCCAAACAGTACAATTCGCCACTTTTTTGTTCTTCAAGTTTAAGTAAACTACGATCCCCATTGTTAATCCCTTAACGGAAATTATTTGTAACATTCGACAAGTAGAACAATGAATGGAACAGGTAGACGGTTGAAATCATTGTATATATTGCTTCTATATAGTCTAAGAAACATATATGCAAAGCATCCAAACAGTACAATTCGCCAATTTTTTGTTCTTCAAGTTTAAGTGAACAATGAGCCCCATTGTTAATCCTTTAAAGGAAATTATTTGTAACTTTCGACAAGTAGAACAATGAATGGAACAGGTAGACGGTTGAAATCTTTGTATATATTGCTTCCATATAGTCTAAGAAACATGTACGCAAAGCATCCAAACAGTACAATTCGCCAATTTTTTGTTCTTCAAGTTTAAGTGAACTACGATCCCCATTGTTAATCCCTTAACGGAAATTATTTGTAACTTTCGACAAGTAGAACAGTGAATGGAACAGGTAGACGGTTGAAATCTTTGTATATATTGCTTCTATATAGTATAAGAAACATATATGCAAAGCATCCAAACAGTACAATTCGGCAATTTTTGGTTCTTCAAGTTTAAGTGAACAATGAGCCCCAATGTTTAATCCGTTATCGGAAATTATTTGTAACTTTCGACAAGTAGAACAATGAATGGAAAAGGTAGACGGTTGAAATCTTTGTATATATTGCTTCTATATAGTCTAAGAAACATATATGCAAAGCATCCAAACAGTACCATTCGCCAATTTTTTGTTCTTCAAGTTTAAGTGAACTACGAGCCCCATTGTTAATCCTTTAAAGGAAATTATTTGTAAATTTCGACAAGTAGAACAATGAATGGAACAGGTAGACGGTTGAAATCATTGTATATATTGCTTCTATATAGTCTAAGAAACATATATGCAAAGCATCCAAACAGTACAATTCGCCAATTTTTTGTTCTTCAAGTTTAAGTGAACAATGAGCCCCATTGTTAATCCTTTAAAGGATATTATTTGTAACTTTCGACAAGTAGAACAATGAATGGAACAGGTAGACGGTTGAAATCTTTGTATATATTGCTTCTATATAGTCTAAGAAACATATATGCCATGCATCCAAACAGTACCATTCGCCAATTTTTTGTTCTCCAAGTTTAAGTGAACAATGAGCCCCATTGTTAATCCTTTATCGGAAATTATTTGTAACTTTCGACAAGTAGAACAATGAATGGAACAGGTAGAGGGTTGAAATCTTTGTATATATTGCTTCTATAAAGTCTAAGAAACATATATGCAAATCATCCAAACAGTACAATTCGCCAATTATTTGATCTTCAAGTATAAGTGAACTACGAGCCCCATTGTTAATACTTTAACGGAAATTATTTGTAACTTTCGACAAGTAGAACAATGAATGGAACAGGTAGACGGTTGAAATCATTGTATATATTGCTTCTATATAGTCTAAGAAACATATATGCAAAGCATCCAAACAGTATAATTCGCCAATTTTTTGTCCTCCAAGTTTAAGTGAACAATGAGCCCCATTGTTAATCCTTTAAAGGAAATTATTTGTAACTTTCAACAAGTAGAACAATGAATGGAACAGGTAGACGGTTGAAATTTTTGTATATATTGCTTCTATATAGTATAAGAAACATATATGCAAAGCATCCAAACAGTACAATTCGCCAATTTTTTGTTCTTCAAGTTTAAGTGAACAACGAGCCCGATTGTTAATCCTTTAAAGGAAATTATTTGTAAATTTCGACAAGTAGAACAATGATTGGAACACGTAGACGGTTGAAATCTTTGTATATATTGCTTCCATATAGTCTAAGAAACATATATGCAAAGCATCCAAACAGTACCATTCGCCAATTTTTTGTTCTTCAAGTTTAAGTGAACAATGAGACCCATTGTTAATCCTTTATCGGAAATTATTTGTAACTTTCGACAAGTAGATCAATGAATGGAACAGGTAGACGGTTGAAATCTTTGTATATATTGCTTCTATATAGTCTAAGAAACATATATGCAAATCATCCAAACAGTACAATTCGCCAATTATTTGATCTTCAAGTTTAAGTGAACTACGAGCCCCATTATTAATACTTTAACGGAAATTATTTGTAAATTTCGACAAGTAGAACAATGAATGGAACAGGTAGACGGTTGAAATCTATGTATATATTGCATCTATATAGTCTAAGAAACATATATGCCATGCATCCAAACAGTACCATTCGCCAATTTTTTGTTCTCCAAGTTTAAGTGAACAATGAGCCCCATTGTTAATCCTTTATCGGAAATTATTTGTAACTTTCGACAAGTAGAACAATGAATGGAACAGGTAGACGGTTGAAATCTTTGTATATATTGCTTCTATATAGTCTAAGAAACATATATGCAAAGCACCCAAACAGTACCATTCGCCACTTTTTTGTTCTTCAAGTTTAAGTGAACAACGAGCCCCATTGTTAATCCTTTAAAGGAAATTATTTGTAAATTTCGACAAATAGAACAATGATTGGAACACGTATACGGTTGAAATCTTTGTATATATTGCTTCCATATAGTCTGAGAAACATGTACGCAAAGCATCCAAACAGTACAATTCGCCAATTTTTTTTCTTCAAGTTTAAGTGAACTACGATCCCCATTGTTAATCCCTTAACGGAAATTATTTGTAACTTTCGACAAGTAGAACAGTGAATGGAACAGGTAGACGGTTGAAATCTTTGTATATATTGCTTCTATATAGTATAAGAAACATATATGCAAAGCATCCAAACAGTACAATTCGCCAATTTTTTGTTCTTCAAGTTTAAGTGAACAATGAGCCCCAATGGTTAATCCGTTATCGGAAATTATTTGTAACTTTCGACAAGTAGAACAATGAATGGAACAGGTAGACGGTTGAAATCTTTGTATATATTGCTTCTATATAGTCTAAGAAACATATATGCAAAGCATCCAAACAGTACCATTCGCCAATTTTTTGTTCTTCAAGTTTAAGTGAACTACGAGCCCCATTGTTAATCCTTTAAAGGAAATTATTTGTAAATTTCGACAAGTAGAACAATGAATGGAACAGGTAGACTGTTGAAATTATTGTATATATTGCTTCTATATAGTCTAAGAAATATATATGCAAAGCATCCAAACAGTACAATTCGCCGATTTTTTGATCTTCAAGTTTAAGTGAACAGCGAGCCCCATTGTTAATCCTTTAAAGGAAATTATTTGTAACTTTCGACAAGTAGAACAATGAATGGAACAGGTAGACGGTTGAAATCTTTGTATATATTGCTTCTATATAGTATAAGAAACATATATGCAAAGCATCCAAACAGTACCATTCGCCAATTTTTTGTTCTTCAAGTTTAAGTGAACTACGAGCCCCATTGTTAATCCTTTAAAGGAAATTATTTGTAAATTTCGACAAGTAGAACAATGAATGGAACAGGTAGACTGTTGAAATTATTGTATATATTGCTTCTATATAGTCTAAGAAATATATATGCAAAGCATCTAAACAGTACAATTCGCCGATTTTTTGATCTTCAAGTTTAAGTGAACAGCGAGCCCCATTGATAATCATGAAATGGAAATTATTTGTAACTTTCTACAAGTAGAACAATGAATAGTACAGGTAGACGGGTGAAATATTTCTATATATTGCTTCTAAATAGTCTAAGAAACATCTATGCAAAGCATCCAAACAGTACAATTCGCCAATTTTTCGCTCTTCAAGTTTAAGTGAACTACGAGCCCCATTGTTAATCCTTTAAAGGAAATTATTTGTAAATTTCGGCAAGTAGAACAATGAATGGAATAGGTAGACGGTTGAAATCATTGTATATGTTGCTTCTATATAGTCTAAGAAACATATATGCAAAGCATCCAAACAGTACAATTCGCCACTTTTTTGTTCTTCAAGTTTAAGTAAACTACGATCCCCATTGTTAATCCCTTAACGGAAATTATTTGTAACATTCGACAAGTAGAACAATGAATGGCACAGGTAGACGGTTGAAATCATTGTATATATTGCTTCTATATAGTCTAAGAAACATATATGCAAAGCATCCAAACAGTACAATTCGCCAATTTTTTGTTCTTCAAGTTTAAGTGAACAATGAGCCCCATTGTTAATCCTTTAAAGGAAATTATTTGTAACTTTCGACAAGTAGAACAATGAATGGAACAGGTAGACGGTTGAAATCTTTGTATATATTGCTTCCATATAGTCTAAGAAACATGTACGCAAAGCATCCAAACAGTACAATTCGCCAATTTTTTGTTCTTCAAGTTTAAGTGAACTACGATCCCCATTGTTAATCCCTTAACGGAAATTATTTGTAACTTTCGACAAGTAGAACAGTGAATGGAACAGGTAGACCGTTGAAATCTTTGTATATATTGCTTCTATATAGTATAAGAAACATATATGCAAAGCATCCAAACAGTACAATTCGGCAATTTTTGGTTCTTCAAGTTTAAGAGAACAATGAGCCCCAATGTTTAATCCGTTATCGGAAATTATTTGTAACTTTCGACAAGTAGAACAATGAATGGAAAAGGTAGACGGTTGAAATCTTTGTATATATTGCTTCTATATAGTCTAAGAAACATATATGCAAAGCATCCAAACAGTACCATTCGCCAATTTTTTGTTCTTCAAGTTTAAGTGAACTACGAGCCCCATTGTTAATCCTTTAAAGGAAATTATTTGTAAATTTCGACAAGTAGAACAATGAATGGAACAGGTAGACGGTTGAAATCATTGTATATATTGCTTCTATATAGTCTAAGAAACATATATGCAAAGCATCCAAACAGTACAATTCGCCAATTTTTTGTTCTTCAAGTTTAAGTGAACAATGAGCCCCATTGTTAATCCTTTAAAGGAAATTATTTGTAACTTTCGACAAGTAGAACAATGAATGGAACAGGTAGACGGTTGAAATCTTTGTATATATTGCTTCTATATAGTCTAAGAAACATATATGCCATGCATCCAAACAGTACCATTCGCCAATTTTTTGTTCTCCAAGTTTAAGTGAACAATGAGCCCCATTGTTAATCCTTTATCGGAAATTATTTGTAACTTTCGACAAGTAGAACAATGAATGGAACAGGTAGAGGGTTGAAATCTTTGTATATATTGCTTCTATAAAGTCTAAGAAACATATATGCAAATCATCCAAACAGTACAATTCGCCAATTATTTGATCTTCAAGTATAAGTGAACTACGAGCCCCATTGTTAATACTTTAACGGAAATTATTTGTAACTTTCGACAAGTAGAACAATGAATGGAACAGGTAGACGGTTGAAATCATTGTATATATTGCTTCTATATAGTCTAAGAAACATATATGCAAAGCATCCAAACAGTATAATTCGCCAATTTTTTGTCCTCCAAGTTTAAGTGAACAATGAGCCCCATTGTTAATCCTTTAAAGGAAATTATTTGTAACTTTCAACAAGTAGAACAATGAATGGAACAGGTAGACGGTTGAAATTTTTGTATATATTGCTTCTATATAGTATAAGAAACATATATGCAAAGCATCCAAACAGTACAATTCGCCAATTTTTTGTTCTTCAAGTTTAAGTGAACAACGAGCCCCATTGTTAATCCTTTAAAGGAAATTATTTGTAAATTTCGACAAGTAGAACAATGATTGGAACACGTAGACGGTTGAAATCTTTGTATATATTGCTTCCATATAGTCTAAGAAACATATATGCAAAGCATCCAAACAGTACCATTCGCCAATTTTTTGTTCTTCAAGTTTAAGTGAACAATGAGACCCATTGTTAATCCTTTATCGGAAATTATTTGTAACTTTCGACAAGTAGATCAATGAATGGAACAGGTAGACGGTTGAAATCTTTGTATATATTGCTTCTATATAGTCTAAGAAACATATATGCAAATCATCCAAACAGTACAATTCGCCAATTATTTGATCTTCAAGTTTAAGTGAACTACGAGCCCCATTATTAATACTTTAACGGAAATTATTTGTAAATTTCGACAAGTAGAACAATGAATGGAACAGGTAGACGGTTGAAATCTATGTATATATTGCATCTATATAGTCTAAGAAACATATATGCCATGCATCCAAACAGTACCATTCGCCAATTTTTTGTTCTCCAAGTTTAAGTGAACAATGAGCCCCATTGTTAATCCTTTATCGGAAATTATTTGTAACTTTCGACAAGTAGAACAATGAATGGAACAGGTAGACGGTTGAAATCTTTGTATATATTGCTTCTATATAGTCTAAGAAACATATATGCAAAGCACCCAAACAGTACCATTCGCCACTTTTTTGTTCTTCAAGTTTAAGTGAACAACGAGCCCCATTGTTAATCCTTTAAAGGAAATTATTTGTAAATTTCGACAAGTAGAACAATGAATGGAACAGGTAGACGGTTGAAATCTTTGTATATATTGCTTCTATATAGTCTAAGAAACATATATGCAAAGCATCCAAACAGTAACATTCGCCAATTTTTTGTTCTTCAAGTTTAAGTGAACTACGAGCCCCATTGTTAATCCTTTAAAGGAAATTATTTGTAAATTTCGACAAGTAGAACAATGAATGGAACAGGTAGACTGTTGAAATTATTGTATATATTGCTTCTATATAGTCTAAGAAATATATATGCAAAGCATCCAAACAGTACAATTCGCCGATTTTTTGATCTTCAAGTTTAAGTGAACAGCGAGCCCCATTGTTAATCCTTTAAAGGAAATTATTTGTAACTTTCGACAAGTAGAACAATGAATGGAACAGGTAGACGGTTGAAATCTTTGTATAGATTGCTTCTATATAGTCTAAGAAACATATATGCAAAGCATCCAAACAGTACAATTCGCCAATTTTTTGTTCTTCAAGTTTAAGTGAACAATGAGCCCCAATGGTTAATCCTTTATCGGTAATTATTTGTAACTTTCGACAAGTAGAACAATGAATGGAACAGGTAGACGGTTGAAATCTTTGTATATATTGCTTCTATATAGTCTAAGAAACATATATGCAAAGCACCCAAACAGTACCATTCGCCACTTTTTTGTTCCTCAAGTTTAAGTGAACAACGAGTCCCATTGTTAATCCTTTAAAGGAAATTATTTGTAAATTTCGACAAGTAGAACAATGATTGGAACAGGTAGACGGTTGAAATCATTGTATATATTGCTTCTATATAGTCTAAGAAACATATATGCAAAGCATCCAAACAGTACAATTCGCCAATTTTTTGTTCTTCAAGTTTAAGTGAACAACGAGCCCCATTGATAATCATGAAACGGAAATTATTTGTAACATTCGACAAGTAGAACAATGAATGGAACAGGTAGACGGTTGAAATCTTTGTATATATTGCTTCTATATAGTCTAAGAAACATATATGCAAAGCATCCAAACAGTAACATTCGCCAATTTTTTGTTCTTCAAGTTTAAGTGAACTACGAGCCCCATTGTTAATCCTTTAAAGGAAATTATTTGTAAATTTCGACAAGTAGAACAATGAATGGAACAGGTAGACTGTTGAAATTATTGTATATATTGCTTCTATATAGTCTAAGAAACATATATGCAAAGCACCCAAACAGTACCATTCGCCACTTTTTTGTTCTTCAAGTTTAAGTGAACAACGAGCCCCATTGTTAATCCTTTAAAGGAAATTATTTGTAAATTTCGACAAGTAGAACAATGAATGGAATAGGTAGACAGTTGAAATCATTGTATATATTGCTTCTATATAGTCTAAGTAACATATATGCAAAGCATCCAAACAGTACAATTCGACAATTTTTTGTTCTTCAAGTTTAAGTGAACTACGAGCCCCATTGTTAATCCTTTATCGGAAATTATTTGTAACTTTCGACATGTAGAACAATGAATGGAACAGGTAGACGGTTGAAATCTTTGTATATATTGCTTCTATATAGTCTAAGAAACATATATGCAAAGCATCCAAACAGTACGATGCGCCAATTTTTTGTTCTTCAAGTTTAAGTGAACAATGAGCCCCAATGGTTAATCCTTTATCGGAAATTATTTGTAAATTTCGACAAGTAGAACAATGAATGGAACAGGTAGACGGTTGAAATCTTTGTATATATTGCTTCTATATAGTCTAAGAAACATATATGCAAAGCATCCAAACAGTAACATTCGCCAATTTTTTGTTCTTCAAGTTTAAGTGAACTACGAGCCCCATTGTTAATCCTTTAAAGGAAATTATTTGTAAATTTCGACAAGTAGAACAATGAATGGAACAGGTAGACTGTTGAAATTATTGTATATATTGCTTCTATATAGTCTAAGAAATATATATGCAAAGCATCCAAACAGTACAATTCGCCGATTTTTTGATCTTCAAGTTTAAGTGAACAGCGAGCCCCATTGTTAATCCTTTAAAGGAAATTATTTGTAACTTTCGACAAGTAGAACAATGAATGGAACAGGTAGACGGTTGAAATCTTTGTATAGATTGCTTCTATATAGTCTAAGAAACATATATGCAAAGCATCCAAACAGTACAATTCGCCAATTTTTTGTTCTTCAAGTTTAAGTGAACAATGAGCCCCAATGGTTAATCCTTTATCGGTAATTATTTGTAACTTTCGACAAGTAGAACAATGAATGGAACAGGTAGACGGTTGAAATCTTTGTATATATTGCTTCTATATAGTCTAAGAAACATATATGCAAAGCACCCAAACAGTACCATTCGCCACTTTTTTGTTCTTCAAGTTTAAGTGAACAACGAGCCCCATTGTTAATCCTTTAAAGGAAATTATTTGTAAATTTCGACAAGTAGAACAATGATTGGAACAGGTAGACGGTTGAAATCATTGTATATATTGCTTCTATATAGTCTAAGAAACATATATGCAAAGCATCCAAACAGTACCATTCGCCAATTTTTTGTTCTCCAAGTTTAAGTGAACAACGAGCCCCATTGTTAATCCTTTAAAGGAAATTATTTGTAAATTTCGACAAGTAGAACAATGATTGGAACAGGTAGACGGTTGAAATCATTGTATATATTGCTTCTATATAGTCTAAGAAACATATATGCAAAGCATCCAAACAGTACCATTCGCCAATTTTTTGTTCTTCAAGTTTAAGTGAACAACGAGCCCCATTGATAATCATGAAACGGAAATTATTTGTAACATTCGACAAGTAGAACAATGAATGGAACAGATAGACGGTTGAAATCATTGTATATATTGCTTCTATATAGTCTAAGAAACATATATGCAAAGCATCCAAACAGTACAATTCGACAATTTTTTGTTCTTCAAGTTTAAGTGAACTACGAGCCCCAATGGTTAATCCTTTATCGGTAATTATTTGTAACTTTCGACATGTAGAACAATGAATGGAACAGGTAGACGGTTGAAATCTTTGTATATATTGCTTCTATATAGTCTAAGAAACATATATGCAAAGCATCCAAACAGTACAA
Source organism: Cerceris ruficornis (assembly GCA_963989415.1). Classification (NCBI taxonomy): domain Eukaryota; kingdom Metazoa; phylum Arthropoda; class Insecta; order Hymenoptera; family Crabronidae; genus Cerceris; species Cerceris ruficornis. The sequence goes on along the minus strand of CAXDIW010000294.1, from coordinate 16,592 downwards.
TTCGCCAATTTTTTGTTCTTCAAGTTTAAGTGAACAATGAGCCCCAATGGTTAATCCGTTATCGGAAATTATTTGTAAATTTCGACAAGTAGAACAATGAATGGAACAGGTAGACGGTTGAAATCTTTGTATATATTGCTTCTATATAGTCTAAGAAACATATATGCAAAGCATCCAAACAGTAACATTCGCCAATTTTTTGTTCTTCAAGTTTAAGTGAACTACGAGCCCCATTGTTAATCCTTTAAAGGAAATTATTTGTAAATTTCGACAAGTAGAACAATGAATGGAACAGGTAGACTGTTTTAATTATTGTATATATTGCTTCTATAGAGTCTAAGAAATATATATGCAAAGCATCCAAACAGTACAATTCGCCGATTTTTTGATCTTCAAGTTTAAGTGAACAGCGAGCCCCATTGTTAATCCTTTATCGGTAATTATTTGTAACTTTCGACAAGTAGAACATTGAATGGAACAGGTAGACGGTTAAAATCTTTGTATATATTGCTTCTATATAGTCTAAGAAACATATATGCAAAGCACCCAAACAGTACCATTCGCCACTTTTTTGTTCTTCAAGTTTAAGTGAACAACGAGCCCCATTGTTAATCCTTTAATGGAAATTATTTGTAAATTTCGACAAGTAGAACAATGAATGGAATAGGTAGACAGTTGAAATCATTGTATATATTGCTTCTATATAGTCTAAGTAACATATATGCAAAGCATCCAAACAGTACAATTCGACAATTTTTTGTTCTTCAAGTTTAAGTGAACTACGAGCCCCATTGTTAATCCTTTATCGGAAATTATTTGTAACTTTCGACATGTAGAACAATGAATGGAACAGGTAGACGGTTGAAATCTTTGTATATATTGCTTCTATATAGTCTAAGAAACATATATGCAAAGCATCCAAACAGTACGATGCGCCAATTTTTTGTTCTTCAAGTTTAAGTGAACAATGAGCCCCAATGGTTAATCCTTTATCGGAAATTATTTGTAAATTTCGACAAGTAGAACAATGAATGGAACAGGTAGACGGTTGAAATCTTTGTATATATTGCTTCTATATAGTCTAAGAAACATATATGCAAAGCATCCAAACAGTAACATTCGCCAATTTTTTGTTCTTCAAGTTTAAGTGAACTACGAGCCCCATTGTTAATCCTTTAAAGGAAATTATTTGCAAATTTCGACAAGTAGAACAATGAATGGAACAGGTAGACTGTTGAAATTATTGTATATATTGCTTCTATATAGTCTAAGAAATATATATGCAAAGCATCCAAACAGTACAATTCGCCGATTTTTTGATCTTCAAGTTTAAGTGAACAGCGAGCCCCATTGTTAATCCTTTAAAGGAAATTATTTGTAACTTTCGACAAGTAGAACAATGAATGGAACAGGTAGACGGTTGAAATCTTTGTATAGATTGCTTCTATATAGTCTAAGAAACATATATGCAAAGCATCCAAACAGTACAATTCGCCAATTTTTTGTTCTTCAAGTTTAAGTGAACAATGAGCCCCAATGGTTAATCCTTTATCGGTAATTATTTGTAACTTTCGACAAGTAGAACAATGAATGGAACAGGTAGACGGTTGAAATCTTTGTATATATTGCTTCTATATAGTCTAAGAAACATATATGCAAAGCACCCAAACAGTACCATTCGCCACTTTTTTGTTCTTCAAGTTTAAGTGAACAACGAGCCCCATTGTTAATCCTTTAAAGGAAATTATTTGTAAATTTCGACAAGTAGAACAATGATTGGAACAGGTAGACGGTTGAAATCATTGTATATATTGCTTCTATATAGTCTAAGAAACATATATGCAAAGCATCCAAACAGTACCATTCGCCAATTTTTTGTTCTCCAAGTTTAAGTGAACAACGAGCCCCATTGTTAATCCTTTAAAGGAAATTATTTGTAAATTTCGACAAGTAGAACAATGATTGGAACAGGTAGACGGTTGAAATCATTGTATATATTGCTTCTATATAGTCTAAGAAACATATATGCAAAGCATCCAAACAGTACCATTCGCCAATTTTTTGTTCTTCAAGTTTAAGTGAACAACGAGCCCCATTGATAATCATGAAACGGAAATTATTTGTAACATTCGACAAGTAGAACAATGAATGGAACAGGTAGACGGTTGAAATCATTGTATATATTGCTTCTATATAGTCTAAGAAACATATATGCAAAGCATCCAAACAGTACAATTCGACAATTTTTTGTTCTTCAAGTTTAAGTGAACTACGAGCCCCAATGGTTAATCCTTTATCGGTAATTATTTGTAACTTTCGACATGTAGAACAATGAATGGAACAGGTAGACGGTTGAAATCTTTGTATATATTGCTTCTATATAGTCTAAGAAACATATATGCAAAGCATCCAAACAGTACAATTCGCCAATTTTTTGTTCTTCAAGTTTAAGTGAACAATGAGCCCCAATGGTTAATCCGTTATCGGAAATTATTTGTAAATTTCGACAAGTAGAACAATGAATGGAACAGGTAGACGGTTGAAATCTTTGTATATATTGCTTCTATATAGTCTAAGAAACATATATGCAAAGCATCCAAACAGTAACATTCGCCAATTTTTTGTTCTTCAAGTTTAAGTGAACTACGAGCCCCATTGTTAATCCTTTAAAGGAAATTATTTGTAAATTTCGACAAGTAGAACAATGAATGGAACAGGTAGACTGTTTTAATTATTGTATATATTGCTTCTATAGAGTCTAAGAAATATATATGCAAAGCATCCAAACAGTACAATTCGCCGATTTTTTGATCTTCAAGTTTAAGTGAACAGCGAGCCCCATTGTTAATCCTTTATCGGTAATTATTTGTAACTTTCGACAAGTAGAACATTGAATGGAACAGGTAGACGGTTAAAATCTTTGTATATATTGCTTCTATATAGTCTAAGAAACATATATGCAAAGCACCCAAACAGTACCATTCGCCACTTTTTTGTTCTTCAAGTTTAAGTGAACAACGAGCCCCATTGTTAATCCTTTAATGGAAATTATTTGTAAATTTCGACAAGTAGAACAATGAATGGAATAGGTAGACAGTTGAAATCATTGTATATATTGCTTCTATATAGTCTAAGTAACATATATGCAAAGCATCCAAACAGTACAATTCGACAATTTTTTGTTCTTCAAGTTTAAGTGAACTACGAGCCCCATTGTTAATCCTTTATCGGAAATTATTTGTAACTTTCGACATGTAGAACAATGAATGGAACAGGTAGACGGTTGAAATCTTTGTATATATTGCTTCTATATAGTCTAAGAAACATATATGCAAAGCATCCAAACAGTACGATGCGCCAATTTTTTGTTCTTCAAGTTTAAGTGAACAATGAGCCCCAATGGTTAATCCTTTATCGGAAATTATTTGTAAATTTCGACAAGTAGAACAATGAATGGAACAGGTAGACGGTTGAAATCTTTGTATATATTGCTTCTATATAGTCTAAGAAACATATATGCAAAGCATCCAAACAGTAACATTCGCCAATTTTTTGTTCTTCAAGTTTAAGTGAACTACGAGCCCCATTGTTAATCCTTTAAAGGAAATTATTTGTAAATTTCGACAAGTAGAACAATGAATGGAACAGGTAGACTGTTGAAATTATTGTATATATTGCTTCTATATAGTCTAAGAAATGTATATGCAAAGCATCCAAACAGTACAATTCGCCGATTTTTTGATCTTCAAGTTTAAGTGAACAGCGAGCCCCATTGTTAATCCTTTAAAGGAAATTATTTGTAACTTTCGACAAGTAGAACAATGAATGGAACAGGTAGACTGTTGAAATTATTGTATATATTGCTTCTATATAGTCTAAGAAATATATATGCAAAGCATCCAAACAGTACAATTCGCCGCTTTTTTAACTTCAAGTTTAAGTGAACAGCGAGCCCCATTGTTAATCCTTTAAAGGAAATTATTTGTAACTTTCGACAAGTAGAACAATGAATGGAACAGGTAGACGGTTGAAATCTTTGTATAGATTGCTTCTATATAGTCTAAGAAACATATATGCAAAGCACCCAAACAGTACCATTCGCCACTTTTTTGTTCTTCAAGTTTAAGTGAACAACGAGCCCCATTGTTAATCCTTTAATGGAAATTATTTGTAAATTTCGACAAGTAGAACAATGAATGGAATAGGTAGACAGTTGAAATCATTGTATATATTGCTTCTATATAGTCTAAGTAACATATATGCAAAGCATCCAAACAGTACAATTCGCCAATTTTTTGTTCTTCAAGTTTAAGTAAACTACGATCCCCATTGTTAATCCCTTAACGGAAATTATTTGTAACTTTCGACAAGTAGAACAGTGAATGGAACAGGTAGACGGTTGAAATCTTTGTATATATTGCTTCTATATAGTCTAAGAAACATATATGCAAAGCATCCAAACAGTACAATTCGCCAATTTTTTGTTCTTCAAGTTTAAGTGAACAATGAGCCCCATTGTTAATCCTTTAAAGGAAATTATTTGTAAATATCGACAAGTAGAACAATGAATGGAACAGGTAGACGGTTGAAATCTTTGTATATATTGCTTCTATATAGTCTAAGAAACATAAATGCAAAGCATCCAAACAGTACCATTCGCCAATTTTTTGTTCTCCAAGTTTAAGTGAACAATGAGCCCCATTGTTAATCCTTTATCGGAAATTATTTGTAACTTTCGACAAGTAGAACAATGAATGGAACAGGTAGACGGTTGAAATCTTTGTATATATTGCTTCTATATAGTCTAAGAAACATATATGCAAAGCACCCAAACAGTACCATTCGCCACTTTTTTGTTCTTCAAGTTTAAGTGAACAACGAGCCCCATTGTTAATCCTTTAAAGGAAATTATTTGTAAATTTCGACAAGTAGAACAATGATTGGAACACGTAGACGGTTGAAATCTTTGTATATATTGCTTCTATATAGTCTAAGAAACATATATGCAAAACATCCAAACAGTACAATTCGCCAATTTTTTGTTCTTCAAGTTTAAGTAAACTACGATCCCCATTGTTAATCCCTTAACGGAAATTATTTGTAACATTCGACAAGTAGAACAATGAATGGAACAGGTAGACGGTTGAAATCATTGTATATATTGCTTCTATATAGTCTAAGAAACATATATGCAAAGCATCCAAACAGTACAATTCGCCAATTTTTTGTTCTTCAAGTTTAAGTGAACAATGAGCCCCATTGTTAATCCTTTAAAGGAAATTATTTGTAACTTTCGACAAGTAGAACAATGAATGGAACAGGTAGACGGTTGAAACCTTTGTATATATTGCTTCTATATAGTCTAAGAAACATATATGCAAAGCATCCAAACAGTACCATTCGCCAATTTTTTGTTCTTCAAGTTTAAGTGAACAATGAGCCCCATTGTTAATCCTTTATCGGAAATTATTTGTAACTTTCGACAAGTAGAACAATGAATGGAACAGGTAGACGGTTGAAATCTTTGTATATATTGCTTCTATATAGTTTAAGAAACATATATGCAATGCACCCAAACAGTACCATTCGCCACTTTTTTGTTCTTCAAGTTTAAGTGAACAACGAGCCCCATTGTTAATCCTTTAAAGGAAATTATTTGTAAATTTCGACAAGTAGAACAATGATTGGAACACGTAGACGGTTGAAATCTTTGTATATGTTGCTTCTATATAGTCTAAGAAACCTATATGCAAAGCGTCTAAACAGTAACAATCGCCTATTTATTGATCTTCAAGTTTAAGTGAACAGCGAGCCCCATTGATAATCATGAAATGGATATTATTTGTAACTTTCTACAAGTAGAACAATGAATAGTACAGGTAGACGGGTGAAATCATTGTATATATTGCTTCTATATAGTCTAAGAAACATATATGCAAAGCATCCAAACAGTACAATTCGCCAATTTTTTGTTCTTCAAGTTTAAGTGAACTACGAGCCCCATCGTTAATACTTTAACGGAAATTATTTGTAACTTGCGACAAGTAGAACAATGAATGGAAAAGGTAGACGGTTGAAATCAATGTATATATTGCTTCTTTATAGTCTAAGAAACATATATGCAAAGCATCCAAACAGTACCATTCGCCACTTTTTTGTTCTTCAAGTTTAAGTGAACAACGAGCCCCATTGTTAATCCTTTAAAGGAAATTATTTGTAAATTTCGACAAATAGAACAATGATTGGAACACGTATACGGTTGAAATCTTTGTATATATTGCTTCCATATAGTCTGAGAAACATGTACGCAAAGCATCCAAACAGTACAATTCGCCAATTTTTTTTCTTCAAGTTTAAGTGAACTACGATCCCCATTGTTAATCCCTTAACGGAAATTATTTGTAACTTTCGACAAGTAGAACAGTGAATGGAACAGGTAGACGGTTGAACTCTTTGTATATATTGCTTCTATATAGTATAAGAAACATATATGCAAAGCATCCAAACAGTACAATTCGCCAATTTTTTGTTCTTCAAGTTTAAGTGAACAATGAGCCCCAATGGTTAATCCGTTATCGGAAATTATTTGTAACTTTCGACAAGTAGAACAATGAATGGAACAGGTAGACGGTTGAAATCTTTGTATATATTGCTTCTATATAGTCTAAGAAACATATATGCAAAGCATCCAAACAGTACCATTCGCCAATTTTTTGTTCTTCAAGTTTAAGTGAACTACGAGCCCCATTGTTAATCCTTTAAAGGAAATTATTTGTAAATTTCGACAAGTAGAACAATGAATGGAACAGGTAGACTGTTGAAATTATTGTATATATTGCTTCTATCAAGTCTAAGAAATATATATGCAAAGCATCCAAACAGTACAATTCGCCAATTTTTTGATCTTCAAGTTTAAGTGAACAGCGAGCCCCATTGTTAATCCTTTAAAGGAAATTATTTGTAACTTTCGACAAGTAGAACAATGAATGGAACAGGTAGACGGTTGAAATCTTTGTATATATTGCTTCTATATAGTCTAAGAAACATATATGCAAAGCATCCAAACAGTACAATTCGCCAATTTTTTGTTCTTCAAGTTTAAGTAAACTACGATCCCCATTGTTAATCCTTTAAAGGAAATTATTTGTAACTTTCGACAAGTAGAACAATGAATGGAACAGGTAGACGGTTGAAATCTTTGTATATATTGCATCTATATAGTCTAAGAAACATATATGCAAAGCATCCAAACAGTACGATGCGCCAATTTTTTGTTCTTCAAGTTTAAGTGAACAATGAGCCCCAATGGTTAATCCTTTATCGGTAATTATTTGTAACATTCGTCAAGTAGAACAATGAATGGGACAGGTAGACGGTTGAAATCTTTGTATATATTGCTTCTATATAGTCTAAGAAACATATATGCAAAGCACCCAAACAGTACCATTCGCCACTTTTTTGTTCTTCAAGTTTAAGTGAACAACGAGCCCCATTGTTAATCCTTTAAAGGAAATTATTTGTAAATTTCGACAAGCAGAACAATGATTGGAACAGGTAGACGGTTGAAATCATTGTATATATTGCTTCTATATAGTCTAAGAAACATATATGCAAAGCATCCAAACAGTACAATTCGCCAATTTTTTGTTCTTCAAGTTTAAGTAAACTACGATCCCCATTGTTAATCCCTTAACGGAAATTATTTGTAACTTTCGACAAGTAGAACAGTGAATGGAACAGGTAGACGGTTGAAATCTTTGTATATATTGCTTCTATATAGTCTAAGAAACATATATGCAAAGCATCCAAACAGTACAATTCGCCAATTTTTTGTTCTTCAAGTTTAAGTGAACAATGAGCCCCATTGTTAATCCTTTAAAGGAAATTATTTGTAACTATCGACAAGTAGAACAATGAATGGAACAGGTAGACGGTTGAAATCTTTGTATATATTGCTTCTATATAGTCTAAGAAACATATATGCAAAGCATCCAAACAGTACCATTCGCCAATTTTTTGTTCTCCAAGTTTAAGTGAACAATGAGCCCCATTGTTAATCCTTTATCGGAAATTATTTGTAACTTTCGACAAGTAGAACAATGAATGGAACAGGTAGACGGTTGAAATCTTTGTATATATTGCTTCTATATAGTCTAAGAAACATATATGCAAAGCATCCAAACAGTACAATTCGCCAATTTTTTGTTCTTCAAGTTTAAGTAAACTACGATCCCCATTGTTAATCCCTTAACGGAAATTATTTGTAACATTCGACAAGTAGAACAATGAATGGAACAGGTAGACGGTTGAAATCATTGTATATATTGCTTCTATATAGTCTAAGAAACATATATGCAAAGCATCCAAACAGTACAATTCGCCAATTTTTTGTTCTTCAAGTTTATGTGAACAATGAGCCCCATTGTTAATCCTTTAAAGGAAATTATTTGTAACTTTCGACAAGTAGAACAATGAATGAACAGGTAGACGGTTGAAACCTTTGTATATATTGCTTCTATATAGTCTAAGAAACATATATGCAAAGCATCCAAACAGTACCATTCGCCAATTTTTTGTTCTTCAAGTTTAAGTGAACAATGAGCCCCATTGTTAATCCTTTATCGGAAATTATTTGTAACTTTCGACAAGTAGAACAATGAATGGAACAGGTAGACGGTTGAAATCTTTGTATATATTGCTTCTATATAGTTTAAGAAACATATATGCAATGCACCCAAACAGTACCATTCGCCACTTTTTTGTTCTTCAAGTTTAAGTGAACAACGAGTCCCATTGTTAATCCTTTAATGGAAATTATTTGTAAATTTCGACAAGTAGAACAATGATTGGAACACGTAGACGGTTGAAATCTTTGTATATGTTGCTTCTATATAGTCTAAGAAACCTATATGCAAAGCATCTAAACAGTAACAATCGCCTATTTATTGATCTTCAAGTTTAAGTGAACAGCGAGCCCCATTGTTAATCCTTTATCGGAAATTATTTGTAACTTTCGACAAGTAGAACAATGAATAGTACAGGTAGACGGGTGAAATCATTGTATATATTGCTTCTATATAGTTTAAGAAACATATATGCAATGCACCCAAACAGTACCATTCGCCACTTTTTTGTTCTTCAAGTTTAAGTGAACAACGAGCCCCATTGTTAATCCTTTAAAGGAAATTATTTGTAAATTTCGACAAGCAGAACAATGATTGGAACAGGTAGACGGTTGAAATCATTGTATATATTGCTTCTATATAGTCTAAGAAACATATATGCAAAGCATCCAAACAGTACAATTCGCCAATTTTTTGTTCTTCAAGTTTAAGTAAACTACGATCCCCATTGTTAATCCCTTAACGGAAATTATTTGTAACTTTCGACAAGTAGAACAGTGAATGGAACAGGTAGACGGTTGAAATCTTTGTATATATTGCTTCTATATAGTCTAAGAAACATATATGCAAAGCATCCAAACAGTACAATTCGCCAATTTTTTGTTCTTCAAGTTTAAGTGAACTACGAGCCCCATCGTTAATACTTTAACGGAAATTATTTGTAACTTGCGACAAGTAGAACAATGAATGGAAAAGGTAGACGGTTGAAATCAATGTATATATTGCTTCTTTATAGTCTAAGAAACATATATGCAAAGCATCCAAACAGTACCATTCGCCACTTTTTTGTTCTTCAAGTTTAAGTGAACAACGAGCCCCATTGTTAATCCTTTAAAGGAAATTATTTGTAAATTTCGACAAATAGAACAATGATTGGAACACGTATACGGTTGAAATCTTTGTATATATTGCTTCCATATAGTCTGAGAAACATGTACGCAAAGCATCCAAACAGTACAATTCGCCAATTTTTTTTCTTCAAGTTTAAGTGAACTACGATCCCCATTGTTAATCCCTTAACGGAAATTATTTGTAACTTTCGACAAGTAGAACAGTGAATGGAACAGGTAGACGGTTGAACTCTTTGTATATATTGCTTCTATATAGTATAAGAAACATATATGCAAAGCATCCAAACAGTACAATTCGCCAATTTTTTGTTCTTCAAGTTTAAGTGAACAATGAGCCCCAATGGTTAATCCGTTATCGGAAATTATTTGTAACTTTCGACAAGTAGAACAATGAATGGAACAGGTAGACGGTTGAAATCTTTGTATATATTGCTTCTATATAGTCTAAGAAACATATATGCAAAGCATCCAAACAGTACCATTCGCCAATTTTTTGTTCTTCAAGTTTAAGTGAACTACGAGCCCCATTGTTAATCCTTTAAAGGAAATTATTTGTAAATTTCGACAAGTAGAACAATGAATGGAACAGGTAGACTGTTGAAATTATTGTATATATTGCTTCTATCAAGTCTAAGAAATATATATGCAAAGCATCCAAACAGTACAATTCGCCAATTTTTTGATCTTCAAGTTTAAGTGAACAGCGAGCCCCATTGTTAATCCTTTAAAGGAAATTATTTGTAACTTTCGACAAGTAGAACAATGAATGGAACAGGTAGACGGTTGAAATCTTTGTATATATTGCTTCTATATAGTCTAAGAAACATATATGCAAAGCATCCAAACAGTACAATTCGCCAATTTTTTGTTCTTCAAGTTTAAGTAAACTACGATCCCCATTGTTAATCCTTTAAAGGAAATTATTTGTAACTTTCGACAAGTAGAACAATGAATGGAACAGGTAGACGGTTGAAATCTTTGTATATATTGCATCTATATAGTCTAAGAAACATATATGCAAAGCATCCAAACAGTACGATGCGCCAATTTTTTGTTCTTCAAGTTTAAGTGAACAATGAGCCCCAATGGTTAATCCTTTATCGGTAATTATTTGTAACATTCGTCAAGTAGAACAATGAATGGGACAGGTAGACGGTTGAAATCTTTGTATATATTGCTTCTATATAGTCTAAGAAACATATATGCAAAGCACCCAAACAGTACCATTCGCCACTTTTTTGTTCTTCAAGTTTAAGTGAACAACGAGCCCCATTGTTAATCCTTTAAAGGAAATTATTTGTAAATTTCGACAAGCAGAACAATGATTGGAACAGGTAGACGGTTGAAATCATTGTATATATTGCTTCTATATAGTCTAAGAAACATATATGCAAAGCATCCAAACAGTACAATTCGCCAATTTTTTGTTCTTCAAGTTTAAGTAAACTACGATCCCCATTGTTAATCCCTTAACGGAAATTATTTGTAACTTTCGACAAGTAGAACAGTGAATGGAACAGGTAGACGGTTGAAATCTTTGTATATATTGCTTCTATATAGTCTAAGAAACATATATGCAAAGCATCCAAACAGTACAATTCGCCAATTTTTTGTTCTTCAAGTTTAAGTGAACAATGAGCCCCATTGTTAATCCTTTAAAGGAAATTATTTGTAACTATCGACAAGTAGAACAATGAATGGAACAGGTAGACGGTTGAAATCTTTGTATATATTGCTTCTATATAGTCTAAGAAACATATATGCAAAGCATCCAAACAGTACCATTCGCCAATTTTTTGTTCTCCAAGTTTAAGTGAACAATGAGCCCCATTGTTAATCCTTTATCGGAAATTATTTGTAACTTTCGACAAGTAGAACAATGAATGGAACAGGTAGACGGTTGAAATCTTTGTATATATTGCTTCTATATAGTCTAAGAAACATATATGCAAAGCATCCAAACAGTACAATTCGCCAATTTTTTGTTCTTCAAGTTTAAGTAAACTACGATCCCCATTGTTAATCCCTTAACGGAAATTATTTGTAACATTCGACAAGTAGAACAATGAATGGAACAGGTAGACGGTTGAAATCATTGTATATATTGCTTCTATATAGTCTAAGAAACATATATGCAAAGCATCCAAACAGTACAATTCGCCAATTTTTTGTTCTTCAAGTTTATGTGAACAATGAGCCCCATTGTTAATCCTTTAAAGGAAATTATTTGTAACTTTCGACAAGTAGAACAATGAATGAACAGGTAGACGGTTGAAACCTTTGTATATATTGCTTCTATATAGTCTAAGAAACATATATGCAAAGCATCCAAACAGTACCATTCGCCAATTTTTTGTTCTTCAAGTTTAAGTGAACAATGAGCCCCATTGTTAATCCTTTATCGGAAATTATTTGTAACTTTCGACAAGTAGAACAATGAATGGAACAGGTAGACGGTTGAAATCTTTGTATATATTGCTTCTATATAGTTTAAGAAACATATATGCAATGCACCCAAACAGTACCATTCGCCACTTTTTTGTTCTTCAAGTTTAAGTGAACAACGAGTCCCATTGTTAATCCTTTAATGGAAATTATTTGTAAATTTCGACAAGTAGAACAATGATTGGAACACGTAGACGGTTGAAATCTTTGTATATGTTGCTTCTATATAGTCTAAGAAACCTATATGCAAAGCATCTAAACAGTAACAATCGCCTATTTATTGATCTTCAAGTTTAAGTGAACAGCGAGCCCCATTGTTAATCCTTTATCGGAAATTATTTGTAACTTTCGACAAGTAGAACAATGAATGGAACAGGTAGACGGTTGAAATCTTTGTATATATTGCTTCTATATAGTCTAAGAAACATATATGCAAAGCACCCAAACAGTACCATTCGCCACTTTTTTGTTCTTCAAGTTTAAGTGAACAACGAGCCCCATTGTTAATCCTTTAAAGGAAATTATTTGTAAATTTCGACAAGTAGAACAATGATTGGAACACGTAGACGGTTGAAATCTTTGTATATATTGCTTCTATATAGTCTAAGAAACATATATGCAAAGCATCCAAACAGTACAATTCGCCAATTTTTTGTTCTTCAAGTTTAAGTAAACTACGATCCCCATTGTTAATCCCTTAACGGAAATTATTTGTAACATTCGACAAGTAGAACAATGAATGGAACAGGTAGACGGTTGAAATCATTGTATATATTGCTTCTATATAGTCTAAGAAACATATATGCAAAGCATCCAAACAGTACAATTCGCCAATTTTTTGTTCTTCAAGTTTATGTGAACAATGAGCCCCATTGTGAATCCTTTAAAGGAAATTATTTGTAACTTTCGACAAGTTGAACAATGAATGAACAGGTAGACGGTTGAAACCTTTGTATATATTGCTTCTATATAGTCTAAGAAACATATATGCAAAGCATCCAAACAGTACCATTCGCCAATTTTTTGTTCTTCAAGTTTAAGTGAACAATGAGCCCCATTGTTAATCCTTTATCGGAAATTATTTGTAACTTTCGACAAGAAGAACAATGAATGGAACAGGTAGACGGTTGAAATCTTTGTTTATATTGCTTCTATATAGTTTAAGAAACATATATGCAATGCACCCAAACAGTACCATTCGCCACTTTTTTGTTCTTCAAGTTTAAGTGAACAACGAGCCCCATTGTTAATCCTTTAAAGGAAATTATTTGTAAATTTCGACAAGTAGAACAATGATTGGAACACGTAGACGGTTGAAATCTTTGTATATGTTGCTTCTATATAGTCTAAGAAACCTATATGCAAAGCATCTAAACAGTAACAATCGCCTATTTATTGATCTTCAAGTTTAAGTGAACAGCGAGCCCCATTGATAATCATGAAATGGAAATTATTTGTAACTTTCTACAAGTAGAACAATGAATAGTACAGGTAGACGGGTGAAATCATTGTATATATTGCTTCTATATAGTCTAAGAAACATATATGCAAAGCATCCAAACAGTACAATTCGCCAATTTTTTGTTCTTCAAGTTTAAGTGAACTACGAGCCCCATTGTTAATACTTTAACGGAAATTATTTGTAACTTGCGACAAGTAGAACAATGAATGGAAAAGGTAGACGGTTGAAATCAATGTATATATTGATTCTTTATAGTCTAAGAAACATATATGCAAAGCATCCAAACAGTACCATTCGCCACTTTTTTGTTCTTCAAGTTTAAGTGAACAACGAGCCCCATTGTTAATCCTTTAAAGGAAATTATTTGTAAATTTCGACAAATAGAACAATGATTGGAACACGTATACGGTTGAAATCTTTGTATATATTGCTTCCATATAGTCTGAGAAACATGTACGCAAAGCATCCAAACAGTACAATTCGCCAATTTTTTTTCTTCAAGTTTAAGTGAACTACGATCCCCATTGTTAATCCCTTAACGGAAATTATTTGTAACTTTCGACAAGTAGAACAGTGAATGGAACAGGTAGACGGTTGAAATCTTTGTATATATTGCTTCTATATAGTATAAGAAACATATATGCAAAGCATCCAAACAGTACAATTCGCCAATTTTTTGTTCTTCAAGTTTAAGTGAACAATGAGCCCCAATGGTTAATCCGTTATCGGAAATTATTTGTAACTTTCGACAAGTAGAACAATGAATGGAACAGGTAGACGGTTGAAATCTTTGTATATATTGCTTCTATATAGTCTAAGAAACATATATGCAAAGCATCCAAACAGTACCATTCGCCAATTTTTTGTTCTTCAAGTTTAAGTGAACTACGAGCCCCATTGTTAATCCTTTAAAGGAAATTATTTGTAAATTTCGACAAGTAGAACAATGAATGGAACAGGTAGACTGTTGAAATTATTGTATATATTGCTTCTATCAAGTCTAAGAAATATATATGCAAAGCATCCAAACAGTACAATTCGCCGATTTTTTGATCTTCAAGTTTAAGTGAACAGCGAGCCCCATTGTTAATCCTTTAAAGGAAATTATTTGTAACTTTCGACAAGTAGAACAATGAATGGAACAGGTAGACGGTTGAAATCTTTGTATATATTGCTTCTATATAGTCTAAGAAACATATATGCAAAGCATCCAAACAGTACAATTCGCCAATTTTTTGTTCTTCAAGTTTAAGTAAACTACGATCCCCATTGTTAATCCTTTAAAGGAAATTATTTGTAACTTTCGACAAGTAGAACAATGAATGGAACAGGTAGACGGTTGAAATCTTTGTATATATTGCTTCTATATAGTATAAGAAACATATATGCAAAGCGTCCAAACAGTACAATTCGCCAATTTTTTGTTCTTCAAGTTTAAGTGAACAATGAGCCCCAATGGTTAATCCGTTATCGGAAATTATTTGTAAATTTCGACAAGTAGAACAATGAATGGAACAGGTAGACGGTTGAAATCTTTGTATATATTGCTTCTATATAGTATAAGAAACATATATGCAAAGCATCCAAACAGTACCATTCGCCAATTTTTTGTTCTTCAAGTTTAAGTGAACTACGAGCCCCATTGTTAATCCTTTAAAGGAAATTATTTGTAAATTTCGACAAGTAGAACAATGAATGGAACAGGTAGACTGTTGAAATTATTGTATATATTGCTTCTATATAGTCTAAGAAACATATAAGCAAAGCATCCAAACAGTACAATTCGCCAATTTTTTGTTCTTCAAGTATAAGTGAACAATGAGCCCCAATGGTTAATCCTTTATCGGTAATTATTTGTAACTTTCGACAAGTAGAACAATGAATGGACCAGGTAGACGGTTGAAATCCTTGTATATATTGCTTCTATATAGTCTAAGAAACATATAAGCAAAGCATCCAAACAGTACAATTCGCCAATTTTTTGTTCTTCAAGTTTAAGTAAACTACGATCCCCATTGTTAATCACTTAAGGGAAATTATTTGTAACTTTCGACAAGTAGAACAATGAAAGGAACAGGTAGACGGTTGAAATCATTGTATATATTGCTTCTATATAGTCTAAGAAACATATATGCAAAGCATCCAAACAGTACAATTCGCCAATTTTTTGTTCTTCAAGTTTAAGTAAACTACGATCCCCATTGTTAATCCCTTAACGGAAATTATTTGTAACTTTCGACAAGTAGAACAATGAATGGAACAGGTAGACAGTTGAAATCATTGTATATATTGCTTCTATATAGTTTAAGAAACATATATGCAAAGCATCCAAACAGTACAATTCGACAATTTTTTGCTCTTCAAGTTTAAGTGAACTACGAGCCCCATTGTTAATCCTTTAAAGGAAATTATTTGTAAATTTCGACAAGTAGAACAATGAATGGAATAGGTAGTCGGTTGAAATCATTGTATATATTGCTTCTATATAGTCTAAGAAACATATATGCAAAGCATCCAAACAGTACAATTCGCCAATTTTTTGTTCTTCAAGTTTAAGTAAACTACGATCCCCATTGTTAATCCCTTAACGGAAATTATTTGTAACATTCGACAAGTAGAACAATGAATGGAACAGGTAGACGGTTGAAATCATTGTATATATTGCTTCTATATAGTCCAAGAAACATATATGCAAAGCATCCAAACAGTACAATTCGCCAATTTTTTGCTCTTCAAGTTTAAGTGAACTATGAGCCCCCATGGTTAATCCTTTATCGGAAATTATTTGTAACTTTCTACAAGTAGAACAATGAATAGTACAGGTAGACGGGTGAAGTCTTTATATATATTGCTTCTATATAGTCTAAGAAACATATATGCAAAGCATCAAAACAGTACCATTCGCCAATTTATTGTTCTTCAAGTTTAAGT